>LR738712.1:19566702-19625300 GCA_902687465.1 Secale cereale
CCCCCCCCCCCCCCCCCCCGGCAAACTTGTGCGCGAGGAATATTCCTTCTGCTTAAGAGGGAAAGAAAAAGAGGAGGGAAAACAAGTATATAGCCTCATGGCTTGCTAGTGCTTACCGGAGATGTGCGTCGCACAAGGTGCCAAACGATGTATGCAAATAACAAAGAAAAGCATGGAAATGGCAAATAGTGCGAAACACAAAAGCTTTACTGATGCACGGGATCTGCGCCCGGCTTTGTACAAAGGTTTACATGCAACAGCGGCAAGACTCGTACAAAAGGTGGTTGCCGGAACGGATCACGGCAACCGCGCCTTATGGGTGAAACTTGCGAAGATGCTCTATGTTCCAGGAATTGCTCACCGGTAAGCCTTCTTCGGTCTCAAGGCGGACAGCTCCGGGCCTTGTGACTTGTCTCACCCGATAAGGGCCTTCCCACTTCGGCATCAACTTGTTGGAATTCTTGGCGGACTGAACACGCCGAAGAACAAGGTCGCCTTCCTCGAGACTCCTGGCCTTGACCTTGCGGCTATGATAGCGACGCAAGGCTTGCTGGTATCGAGCAGCTCGTACAGCAGCCTGGAGACGTTCCTCCTCGAGGAGCAATGCGTCATCTTGCCGCAGTTGCTCTTGCTCGAGCTCATCATAAGCGAGCACTCGAGGAGATCCGTATACGAGTTCCGTGGGGAGAACTGCCTCTGCTCCATAGACAAGAGCAAAGGGTGTCTGCCCGGTGGCTCGATTTGGTGTCGTCCTGATTGACCAAAGAGCCGCCGGCAACTCCTCTATCCAGTTTCTTCCGCACTTGCGCAGCCTGTCGAAGGTTCTTGTCTTGAGCCCGTGCAGCACTTCAGCATTAGCCCTCTCCGCTTGACCATTGCTCCTCGGGTGAGCAACGGAAGCGAAGCAGACCTTGGCGCCAAGGTCTTGGACGTACTGCATGAAGGTGCGGCTTGTGAACTGTGTGCCGTTGTCGGTGATGACCCTGTTAGGGATTCCGAAACGGCAAACAATCGCTCTGAAGAACCTGACTGCTGACTGTGCTGTTACCTTTCTCACCGGTTCCACTTCTGGCCACTTTGTGAACTTGTCGATTGCTACGTACAAGTACTCAAAGCCCCCGACTGCGCGGGGAAAGGGGCCGAGGATATCAAGCCCCCAGACCGAGAAGGGCCAGGACAAAGGAATCGTCTGGAGAGCTTGAGCTGGCTGGTGAATTTGCTTGGCATGGAACTGGCACGCTTCACACTTGGTTACTTGTGCAGTTGCATCTTGGAGGGCTTCTTGCCAGAAGAACCCTTGCCGGAACGCCTTCCCGGCAAGTGCCCTTGCGCCAATGTGGTGGCCACATATGCCTCCATGTATCTCTGCCAACAACTTCTGTCCATCTTCTCTGGAAATGCACTTCAACCTGACACCGTTGAGTCTTCTTCTGTACAGTTCATTGTCAACGAACTGGTACATACTTGACTGTCTGGTTATTTTCTCTATCTCTTCTGGCTCATCGGGAAGTTCTCCAGTTTGCAAAAAACGGACGATCTGCTGTGCCCATGCCGGAGCCCGAGGCTCAACGGCAAGGACTAAAGGTATGAGGGCTGCTGCGGGAACCCCAGCTTCTACGGCAAGAACCTCCGGTTCCGCCGGAGCTGATGGTCCCCCGGCAAGCCTGCCGGGGCAAGGCTTGTCGGGAACGCTTGCTTCAACTGTACAGACCCTTGGGTCTGCAGGAGCAAACTGTTCCTCAGCATCTGGATTGTTGATCTTGGGGACCTTGGCGGCGGCTTCTGGAAGGTCCGCCGGCAAGTAGTCGCCGGAAACCAACTTTCTCTTCTTGTTCTGCCCAACTGATGGTGTAACGGATGGTTGAGTTAACTTGAGCAGGAAGGTCCCTGGTTCCACAGGTAACTTCATTGTAGCACACTTTGAAAGGCCATCTGCAATATCGTTCTGAGCTCTTGGGACGTGCTCCATTTGCAGACCTTCAAAGTGCTCTTCAAGCTTCCTCACTTCATCAACATAAGCTTCCATCAAGGGGCTCTGATAACTCTTATTTACTTGTCGGACCACCAACTGCGAATCTCCCCGCACAATTAACTTCTTGATCCCAAGCTCGGCTGCAATTCTGAGGCCGGCAAGCAACCCTTCATACTCAGCAGTATTGTTTGTCGCTTGTTCTCTGGGAAAGTGCATCTGGATAACATACTTGAGGTGCTCTCCGGTGGGCGCTATGAGTACCACGCCGGCACCTGCGCCTTGCAGCGAGAAAGCACCATCAAAGTACATCATCCATTCTTTGCTTGCTTCTTGGACGGGGATGCTTGTCTCTGGAACTTCTTCATCCGGCGTTGGGGTCCATTCTGCTATGAATTCTGCCAAAGCTCTGCTCTGTATGGTTGAAGTACTTTCAAACTTGAGACCAAAGCTTGACAGTTCCAGTGCCCACTCGACGATCCTGCCTGTTGCTTCTGGATTTTGCAATATCCTCTTCAACGGAAGGCGAGTGACCACCGTTATCTCATGTGCTTGAAAGTAATGGCGCAGCTTCCTTGAGGCCATGAGGAGGCCGAATAGCAACTTCTGCACCCCAGAGTATCTTGATCTAGCCCCCTGCAAGAGGGAACTTACAAAATACACTGGGTGCTGCACCATCTTCCTTCGCACTTCACCTTGTTCCTGCGCAGACTTGTCCTTGTCGGGGCCAGAGCTTGTCGGTGGAGCCCCCTGCTTGTCGCTGGATTCGCTTGCCGGGGATGTGGATTCCTCATCTGCCTCCCTCTCCGCCACTAACGCAGCACTAACCACTTGATTGGTTGCCGCTAGGTACAGCAGCAACTTCTCTTGTGGTCTAGGTGCGACAAGTATTGGAGTGGAGGACAGGTATCCTTTCAAGTCTTGCAGCGCTGCCTCCGCTTCCGGAGTCCATTTCATTGGACCTGCCTTTTTCAAGATTTTGAAGAAAGGCAGGGCGCGTTCTGCAGACTTTGAAATGAACCTGCTGAGGGCAGCCACACAACCAGCAAGTCTCCTTACGTCCTTGACGCGCTTCGGGGCTTCAATCTGCTCGATGGCTTTTATCTTGTCGGGATTGGCTTCAATCCCCCTCTGGGACACAAAGAACCCGAGAAGCTTGCCGGAGGGGACTCCGAAGACGCACTTCTCGGGGTTCAACTTGAGCTGAATCTTGCGCAGGTTCTCAAAGGTTTCCTCTAAGTCTTGGATCAGTGTATCTTTGCTCTTACTTTTGACCACTATGTCATCCATGTATGCTTCTACATTTCTGTGGATCTGTGGCTCAAAAGCAGTGTGCACCACCCTTGCAAATGTGGAGCCTGCATTCTTCAATCCAAAGGGCATGCGTATGAAGCAATATGTGCCGCATGGAGTAATGAATGCAGTCTTCTCTTCATCTTCCTTGGCCATGAAAATCTGGTGGTAACCTGAGTATGCATCAAGGAAGGAAAGCAGCTCACATCCGGTGGTGGAGTCAACAATCTGGTCGATACGCGGCAAGGGAAATGGATCCTTGGGACATGCTTTATTCACATTGGTGAAGTCTATACAAAGTCTCCACTTCCCATTGGCCTTGCGTACGACAACTGGATTGGCCAACCACGTAGGATGGATCACGCCTCTGACCAGGCCTGCTGCTTCTAGCTTCTTTATCTCTTTGGCGATGAATTCTTGGCGCTCCACGGCTTGCTTCCTGACCTTCTGCTTGACGGGCCGCGCATGAGGACAAACAACAAGCTTGTGCTCAATTACCTTCCTGGGAACGCCGGGGATGTCAGATGGTTGCCATGCAAACACATCGACATTCGCCCGCAGGAAGGCAACGAGCGCGCTTTCCTATTTGTTGTCGAGCGTAGCACTGATGGTGAAGGTACCACCAGTGCCGTCCTCCTTGGCGGACACCTTCTTGGTTGCCGGTGGAGCGGCCATCCCTTTCTTGCACTTGCCGGTGGAGCTCGATGGAGCGTCCTCGACGGCAGCGCAGCACTCCGAGGAGGTGCGTTTGCCGGAGTGGGCCCCAGAGCTCTTGCCGGACTTGGTCTTGGTCTTCCCCCCGGGAGCTTCAGCGGCAAGTGTGTTGCTTTCTGCTGCGGCTGCTGCGTCCCGGTAGATCTTGTCGGCGCAGATAAGCGCGTCCTTCTTGTCGCTAGGGACAGAGATGACGCTTATCGGCCCCGGCATCTTGAGTACGTTGTAGGCATAGTGGGAAGCTGCCATGAACTTTGCGAGGGCAGGACGTCCAAGTATCCCATTGTACGGCAATGGGATATCGGCAACATCAAACGTGATCCTCTCCGTCCTGAAGTTAAGCTCCCCGCCAAAGGTCACTGGCAGAGTGATCTTTCCCTTTGGCTTGCTCCTTCCCGGGTTGATCCCTTGGAACGACCCGGTTTCTTCGAGCTCGCCATCTTGGATTTGTAGTTTCTTGATCACAGCCGAGGAGATCAAGTTCAGGCCAGCCCCGCCGTCAACCAACATCTTGGTGACCTTGAGGTTGCGGATAGTTGGTGAAACCAACATCGGCAAGCACCCGACCGCTGTGGTACGGTCAGGGTGGTCCTCAAGGTCAAAGATGATGGGCGTGCCGGACCACTTCAGCAGCCTGCGTGACTCGACGGGCGGCTCAGCTGCGTTTACTTCCCGCACCCATTGCTTGAGTTGGCGGTGGGAAGTATGCAGAGAGGCGCCTCCGTTGACACACAGAACTTCTGTGGCCTTTTGGAACTCCTGCTCGCTGTTATCTCCTTCTTCCATGTCGTCGTCGTCGTCTTCTTCCTCATCCTTGTCGCGGCCCCGGGGAGGTCGGTCACCTTGCCGCTGCTTGGCCTTGCCGCGGCGTCCTCCCCGGCCATTGAACGGCCGCTTCTTACTTGGCTCTCCTCCGCCACCTTGGGCCTTCTCCTTGTCGCGACGCTCGTATTCAGCCTTCTGTTGCTCTACGAGGTACTCGACTCACTTGCAGTTCTGAAGATCGTGGCCCTTGGTGCGGTGGATCTTGCAGTATTGCTTGTCGGAGCCGTCCGGCTTGTCGGCTGCCGCTACAGGGGCAGGTTCCTTGCCGGAACCGCCAGCCTGTGCCTTCTTGGCGGGAGCCTCCTTGCTGGACTGCTCGACGACCAGCACTTCCTTGCTCTTCTTCTTTCTGTTGTTCCGCCGGCGGCTCTTCCTTGCCGGGGCGGCATCCTCGCTGTCGCTTCCTCCTGCGCCAGCATCCTCTCCGGGGAGTCTCCTTCCCTCTTCGGCGCGCGCGCACTTGTCAGCTAGAGCGTAGAGCTCGCTGACATCCCGGATCTTGGTCATGGCCATCTCTTCCCTCATGCGGCGGTTACGCACGTTCTGGTGGAACGCGCTGATAACCGCGGCGGGGTGGACGTCGGGAATGTTGTGTTGCACGCAGCTGAATCGTTGAATGTACTTGCGCAGGGACTCTCCTTCCTTCTGGGCTAGGATGTGGAGATCGCTCTCTTGGCCGTGGGGTTTGTGGCCGCCCGTGAAGGCGCCAACAAACTGGTGGCACAGATCCGCCCACGAAGAAATGGAGCTCTCCGGCAAGTGCATAAGCCAAGAGCGGACGTTTGGCTTAAGCACTAGAGGGAAGTAGTTGGCTAGTATCTTCTCGTCGCGTCCCTCGGCAGCCTGCACCGCGATGGTGTAGATGCTGAGGAACTCCGAGGGGTGCGTCTTGCCGTCGTACTTCTCGGGTACGTCGGGCTTGAAGTTTTTCATGCTGGGCCACTGGACTCGCCGCAGCTCACGGGTGAACGCAGGGCAACCTGCCGCGTACGGCAAGTCGCCTGGTTCACCGAGCGCGTACGTGTCGACAGCGGTCCCAGCGCGCTGATCCAATTGTCGCCGGGCTTCTCGTCGGCGCTCGATGCGCGTCCGAGCGTCTTCTTGCCGCCGGTCATCGAGGACTTGGCGCTGGTCCCGACGAGCCCGCGGATCCGACGACGCCGTGGAGTCGTCGTCGACGTTGATCCGGCGGGGAGGCGTCTTCTGCTTCCGCGGTGGGGAGTGCACGGTGGTTGCACTCCCGGCGGTCTTGTCGCCATCGGCCTTCGTCTGGTCGACTTGCCGCGGCCGCGATGTCGCCGGCTGCTGCGGCGTGTCGTTGTTGGCGAAGGCGATGAGGCTCTGAATCGTCGCCCTCCAGTCTTCGGCCTTGTCTGCCGCTGGATGGAAATCGAGGAGCAGTTGTGCTCTTGCTAGAGCTTCTGCTGGAGAGGAGGGGAGCGGCGGCGAGCGGTGCGAGGAGCGAGATATGCTCGGACTTCTAACAGGGTTAGAAGGAGCAGTTTCTCGCCCCGGCGACCGCGCCTTGCTCGTACCAGGACGGCGGCCTTGAGCGTCCCGCGATCCTCCTGTTTGTCCTTGCCCCAGCAAGCGTATGGTACCTCCTGTACCACGGCGCTGCTGGCCTGGCGTCTGCTGAGAGAGACGTGGTGCATCTACGGACACCGAGGCCTTGGAATTTGCCCGGTCGTCCGTCTTGTCCTTGGATTTGGTGGCGCCGTGAGTCTCCTCGCCGGCGACCACCCTTCCGCCGGCGTCTCCTCCACCAACCGTTGGTTCTGGTGGCGGTGGGATCGACGCAGACGGGCCCGCGACCTCCAAAGCCTTCTTCTTCAGAGGCATGTTGTTGTCGCTGATGGAGTTGATGAAGCTGGAGAGGTTGATGAAGAATGCACCCGCGTGAGCGCCGGATCAGGTTCACACAACCTCGACGCCCCCTACCTGGCGCGCCAAAGATGTCGGGGGAAACTGCCCACCACGAACACCTATGGGACCGGAGCCCCTTTTACGTTGCGGTAAGGGAGTGGAGGGAGCACGGAGAGCAGATCGAGGAACGCACGCGGGCAGTTTTACCCAGGTTTGGGCCGCGCGGACGCGTAAAACCCTACTCCTGCTTGGATTGTATTGAGTTCTTGAGCTCGGGAGCTTGAAGAGCTAGCTACACCGAGCGGAAGGGTTGTCTAGGTTCCAAACCCTTTCTACGTTGTGCATGGGCCTCCTTTTATAGCTCAAGGGGTCACCGACAGGTGTCAACGTAGAGGAGGGTAAAAGTGTAATTTTGGTGGTAGTTGTAACAGTGCGTGAATAGTGCATGAACAGTGGATGAACAGTGGTCTTCACCTAACCTTGACAGTGGGGGACAAGGGCATTAAATGCCCGTCGCCGTCGACCCCAAAAGCGCCCGTCCATGCTTCTCCGTTCGCCACGGCGGTAGCCTCGTCACCGTGGCGTGCCACCGTGTCCCCCAGGCTGCACAGCCATCCGCCACGCGTCCCTGGAAGGGCCCCAGGGCGACGCGTGGGCCGATGAGCTGGAGCGCGGGCACACAGCACAGGCTTCCCCCGGCAAGCACCTTGCCGGGGTCTTGATCTTGCCGGGCCCGGAAGCTTGTCGCTCCCCGGGTCCTGCCGGGGCGCAGGGTGCGCCGAGGCATCTTTTGAGATACGTATTCCTTGGCTTTCCTGGCAAGCTCCTCTTGCCAGGGTCTTGCGTTTAGGTGATAAACTTGAGCCTGGTGCGGCCTTCCCGGCAAGCTCCTCTTGCCGGGGTCTTGACTTTCTGTCTTGTATACTTTGTTTTTGAATGGCTTCATAAGGACCGGAAAAGGTCTCCGGCGAGCACGCGGTAAACCCTGCCGCGGGAAGCTGCTACTGCCTGTGCACAAGTTGGGGTACTAAGGTACCCCTACCTTAGTACACCGACAGACATCTTTTGCAATTGTGAACACTCATTAAAATATGAAATGCTAAAAAGTTGAAGTTGGACAAGGAAGACAACATAATGGGTTATGTCTTCTTACATCCTAAAAGAAGTTATATTGTTATAGATCCTCCAACATGTTGATCTTGCTTTCCCTCTCATGCTAGCCAAAACTCTTTGCACCAGGTAGAGATACTACTTGTGCTTCCAAACATCTATTAAACCCATTTTTGCCATGAGAGTCCACCATACCTACCTATGGATTGAGTAAGATCCTTCGAGTAAGTTGTATGATCTATTAGTGTGAAGAAAATAAGCTTTATACGAGCTTGTGATATGGAAGAAATAAAAGCGACAGACTGCATAATAAAGGTCCATTATCACAAGTGGCATTGTAAAGTGACGTTCTTTTGCATTAAGATTTTGTGCATCCAACCATAAAAGCGCATGACAACCTCTGCTTCCCTCTGCGAAGGGCCTATCTTTTATTTTTATCTCCTACCCTAATAAAAGAGTCATGGTGATCATCACCTTTCCTTTTTAGTTTTATCCTTTGGCAAGCGCAATATGTTGGAGCTAGATCTATATATATATATCCATGCGGATGTAGGGAGCCATGAATCATTGTTGTTGACATTACCCTTGAGGTAAATCTTTGGGAGGCGAAACTATAAGCCCCTATCTTTCTCTGTGTCCGGTTGAAACTTTGAACTCATTAGTATCGCGTGAGTGTCAGCAATTGTGAAAGACTAAATGATAGTTGAGTATGTGAACTTGCTGAAAAGCTCTTATATTTGACTCTTTCTGATGTACGATAAATTGCAATTGCTTCAATGAATAAATCATGGTTGTTGGCTACCAATGAAGTTTCTGATTCATACTTTACCTTGTGATTGAATTGTTACTTTTACATAAGAACCTATATGAAAAAGTTATGTTGCTATCCTAAAGATGATCATGATGCTCTCATGTCTGTATTTTATTTTTATTGACACTTCTATCTCTAAACATGTGGACATATTTTTTGATATTGGCTTTTCGCTTGAGGACAAGCGAGGTCTAAGCTTGGGGGAGTTGATACGTCCATTTTGCATCATGCTTTTATATTGGTATTTATTGCATTATGGGATGTTACTACACATTATATCATAATACTTATGCCTTTTCTCTCTTATTTTACAAGGTTTACACAAAGAGGGGGAATGCTGGCAACTGGAATTCTGGACTAGAAAAGGAGCAAACCTGAGATACCTATTCTACACAACTCCAAAAGTCCTGAAACTTCACAGAGAATATTTCTAGAATACATAAATAATATTGGGCGAAAGAAACACTAGAGGGGGCCACCACCCAGCCACAAGGGTGGGGGCGCGCCCTACCACCCTGGGGGCGCCCCCTACCTTATGGGCCACCTGGCAGGCCTCCTACTCCCATCTTCTGCTATATCATCATGTTTTGACCTGGAAAAATCATAAGGAGGTTTTCGGGACGAAGCGCCGCCGTCTCGTGGCGGAACCAAGGCAAAACCAATCTAGAGCTCCGGCAGGGCTGTTCTGCCGGGGATACTTCCCTCCGAGAGGGGAAATCGAAGCCATCGGCATCACCAACAATCCTCTCATCGAGAGGGGATCAATCTTCATCAACATCTTCGCCAGCACCATCTCCTCTCAAACCCTAGTTCATCTCTTGTATCCGATCTTTGTCTCAAAACCTCAGATTGGTACATGTGGGTTGCTAGTAGTGTTGATTACTCCTTGTAGTTCATGCTAGTTGGTTTATTTGGTGGAACATCATATGTTCAGATCCTTAATGCTATTCAATACACCTCTGATCATGAACATGAACATGCTTTGTGAGTAGTTAATTTTGTTCCCGAGGACATGTGGGAAGTCTTGTATAAGTAATCATGTGAATTTGGTATTCGTTCGATATTTTGATGAGATGTATGTTGTCTTTCCTCTAGTGGTGTTACGTGGATGTCAACTACATGATACTTCACCATTATTTGGGCCTAGGGAGAGGCATTGGGAAGTAATAAGTAGATGATGGGTTGCTAGAGTGACAGAAGCTTAAACCCTAGTTTATGTGTTGCTTCGTAAGAGGCTGATTTGGATCCCTATGTTTCATGCTATGGTTAGATTTATCTTAATACTTCCTTCATAGTTGTAGATGCTTGCGAGAGTGGTTAATCATAAGTGGGAGGCTTGTCCAAGGAAGGACAACACCCAAGCACCGGTCCACCCACATATCAAATTATCAAAGTACGGAACGTGAATCATATGAGCATGATGAAAACTAGCTTGACAGTAATTCCCATGTGTCCTCGGGAGCACTTTGTCTTATATAAGAGTACGTCCAAGCTTGTCCTTTGCTACAAAAAGTATTGGGATACCTTGCTGCACCTTGTTTACTTTTGTTACTTGTTACTCGTTACGAATTATACTATCACACAACTATGTGTTACCGATAATTTTAGTGCTTGCAGAGAAAACCTTGCTGAAAACCGCTTGTCATTTCCTTCTGCTCCTTGTTGGCTTCAACACTCTTACTTATTGAAAGGATTACGATAGATCCCCTACACTTGTGGGTCATCAGCAGGCGAAGAGGAGGTTTCGATTCGAGAAGTTCTTGGTCAAAATGGACGGATTCCTAGACGTTGTAAAGGTGTCTTGGATTTGTGATCCGAACATTTTGGATCTTTTTTAGCGTCTAGAACTCATCCTCAGGAACATGACACGGGCTCTGGCCACTTGGGGTCAGAAGAGAATAGGAACATTAAACTGCAAATTGCAATCACGAACATTGTCATCATGTGGTTCGATTATGCTCAGGAGAGCCGACGGCTTATGGATGAGGAACGATGGCTTAGAAGAACTTTGAAGCAGCTTGTACTTGGGCTTGCATCCCTGGAGAGAACCATTGCCAGACAAAGGTCTAGAATCACATGGCTACAATAAGGTGACGCCAACACGCAGCTATTCCACCTGGTGGCGAATGGGAGACATATGAAGAACTATATACCATCCTTGACCGCTGAAGGGAAAATCATCACAGATTAGCAAGGCAAGGAGGATGCCTTTTTCAAGGCATAGAAGGATGCTCTGGGCAAGGACGGAGCCCGTGACTACAGCCTCGATTTTGATGTAGTTGGCATGACACATGTGGACCTATCGGAGCAGGACTGTGTGTTAAGTGAGGAAGAGATCTGGGCGGCCATCAAAGACTTTCCCTCTAACAAGGCGCCATGGCCAGATGAATTCATAGGCTTGTTTTTTCCAAAAAGCGTGGGAGATCATTAAGGTGGACCTAATAGCGGCCATAGGCAAACTCTTCCTTGGAAACAGACATGGATTTGGAAGGCTCAACCAAGCTTTGATCACACTTATTCTGAAATCCTTGGAGGCATGTACCGTCTTCGACTTTCGCCCGATATGCCTCATACATAGCATGCCCAAGATTGCTTCGAAGCTTCTGACCGCAAGACTTATACCACACATGGGCGAGCTGGTGCTGACCAACCAATCCACTTTCAGTAAGGGGCGATGCATACACAACAATTTCCTCTTCGTTCGTCAAATGGCACACTCGATGCACTGGAGAAAGGCCAAAGGAGTGCTGCTGAAGTTAGACATATCAAAAGCGTTTGATTCCCTATCATGGCCCTTCCTTTTCAAGGTGTTACGAGCGAAAAGGTTCTCCGAGCGTTGGATCTCCTGGATTGCTACCCTACTCACTACATCTAGCTCAAGAGTACTGGTGAATGGTTGTGCAGGTGACAAGTTCATGCACGCCAAAGGGCTAAGGCAAGGGTACTCAGTCTCCCCCTTTCTTCTTGTTATACCCATGGACGTTTTAACGACAGTTATCATCAAGGCGCATGAAGCCCGGGTGCTTCGTAAAATCAATGGATGTAGCCCGATGCAACGATTGTCCTTGTATGTGGATGACGTTGTTCTCTTCATCAAACCAACATGACCAGATCTCCAATTCGTCAAGGAAGTGCTCGCCATCTTCGGAGGGGCATCTGGGCTAAAAGTGAACTTCACCAAATCTGCTGCAATCATGATCCGGGCTGAGTCCGAGGACGAGGAGCTTGCCAAATCTGCACTACCGTGGAAGATTTGAAACCTTTCCATGCAAATACCTAGGACTCCAGCTAAGCATACGACAATTCAAAAGATCTAAGTGGCATCCGATCGTAGATGCGACATTATGAATTTTGTCGGGGTGGCAAAGGGGCCTTGTGACTAGACCCTGGAGATTAATACTCGCCAACCAAGTCATGAGAGCGCGTGCCACTTATCATCTCATGATTGCGGATGCACCCAAATGGGCCTTGGAAAGAGTGGACAAAAGCTGTCGGGCCTTCTTCTGGGCTGGGACCGAGGAAGTAGATGGGGGCACATGGGAGGGTTGGGCGTCATAGACCTGTCTAAACACGGTATTGCACTAAGGCCCATATGGGAGTGGTTCTAGCGCAGGGACAATTCTAGGCCTTGGCAATGTCTTAACTTGACCCTGGACAAAAAGGTGGAACAAGCGTTTGGGAGTATGGTCAAATGGAAGGTGGGATCGGGCGACAAGACCTTGTTTTGGAAAGATCGATGGCTACAAAGAGCTACTATCACAGATATAGCCCTGCTGGTAGCGATGACGGTGCCGACACACGTGGTAAACAGGAGACTGGTATGGGATGCTCTGTGTATGCACGCATGGATGAATGACATGGTGGGCGACCTATGCACAGAGGGTTTAGCCCAGCCCATCAACCTCTAGGAGATCCTCTTGGAAGTGCAGTTGGATATAGAGACCGAAGACTCCCCAATTTGGGCTTGGAATGCTTCTAGAGCTTACACATCGTTCCACTCCTTCGAGGGCATCTGGAAGTGCTGGGCGCCACTAGCGTGCAAGATCTTTATGTGGCTTGTAGTACAGTACCGCCTGTGGGCTTCGGATAGGAGGACAAGACACGGACCGCAAGAGCAAAGCTTGCATTGTTACATGTGTGATCAGGAGGAGGACACAGTAGATCACATATTACTACAATGTGTGTTCTGGCGGCAAGTGTGGCACCGATGTATTACCAGGATGGCAATGAGCACGGATCTATGCCCAACGAACCAATCAAGGTTGGTGCAATGGTGGATGGCTGCCAGGAAACGAATCACCAAGCGGACTTGGAAATGCTTTGACACGTTTGTCATGCTGGTTTGCTGGACTCTCTGGACGCAAATGAACGCGAGGGTGTTCTGATCGAGCCTGATCAACTACGAGTTGGATACGGCTGAGATGATCTTCGACGATCTGAGGACTTGGGCTAAAGGAGGAGCATTCGCAGAACAACTAGTATTAGAGTAGTCGTGTAGAATTTTTGGAGTGGTGTGGAGGCTGTGTTAGGATCGATTGTGATGCCTAACTAGCGTATTTGTAATCTCTTGTACATATCTTTCTATCTTCTATAAAGGAGTAAATAGCATAAAACTACTAGTTTACAGGTTAGGGTTCCAAAAACTAACACTTTTAATTTTTCTCAGAAAACTACCAAACGAGCGGTCGGATGTTTCAAAAAACCCAAACCCGCGGTGACTAGCGATTTAACCATTTTCCTAACATGCTGGGCCCACCAGTCAGGCCACCTGGCCACGCGTGCTCACGGCACAGCCATTGACGACCGGTCAGCACTGGGGTAAATACCCCCTCGGTCGGTCGGGCCCACCCGCTCGCTCACTCCCCTGCTCTCTCTCCCCTGCTCTAGTACGAGCTCGCTGTCTTTGAGGCCGGTCGTCGTCGACCTCCTTGCCGCCATGCCTTCTTGGAACGACGAGGAAACGAGCTCGGAGGAGTGCGAGGTCGTCAGCATGGACATGGGATGTAACGCCCGGATAATTAGGCTACAGTAATCCTCTGCTAATGATGCCATGTCATCGCTTTTACTGTTACTAGAAGCCATGTTGTTGCAAACCGGTTCGAAATCAAATTTAAAATAAAGTCAAACAAGTGAAGTTTTCAAATGACAAAACTAAAATGTTCACAGTGTTGCAAATATTCCATAGGTATTAGTGATGGTGACCCAACACTTTTGTAAAGTATTTAAATGCCCTGTTGTGAATATAACAGTGGCTAAAAACAATTGTTCAATGCTTTTAATTAATAAACAAATATAAACCTATTATATTAAAGTGTAAAATATTTTGTGGCAGTGGGCTAGTTATTACTACTATTTTAGATGCTAAAATCATAATCTATAAAAACTAAAGATAAAAGAAACTAAATTGAAAACATATAAGTAAATAAAAGGAAAGACAAAACACAAATAACAGCAAAAAAAAAGAGAGAAGCAAACCAAAGCCCCCCTTCCCCAGTGGGCCTTGGCCCAACTGGCCACATGCCAGCCCACCACGCCCCTCATTCCCCTCCTCTGTTCACAGAGGAGGCGTGGATAGTGCTGATGGCCGCCACGGCCTCGGCCATCGCCGTGGCAACCATCCGGCGAGCCGGCTCGGCTACTTAACCGGTGCCCCTCTCCCCGTCGAACCCTAGCTACCCCCCCTCAGATCCAGATCCATCTCTCCCTTCTCCTCTGGCTCGATTTTGAGCTCACAAATTCACACGGTCGCGACTTCCTCCCCGTCGTTGACGCGTCCACCGGCCTTGCCGGCGCTCGGGAGCACGTCCTGGGGGTTCGTCGCATTCCTCCACGTCCGTTCAGGGCATCGGAGCAAGGTGGGGAGCTGCGTGGACGGAGCCGTCGACCTCTTCTTCCTCATCTCATCTCCGTCGGGTGCGCCAGCCGTCGTCGTCGACTACCTCGTCTCCGGCCCGTCCCCAGCCTCCTCGAGTTCACCTTCGGCACCGACGTGAGCTCCTCGCCCCCCTCCTTTCCTTTCAAACCCGACGGCGTAGGCCACCATCACCGCTGCTTGCCGCCGCCGTAGCGACCGCAGTCGACCGCCCCAGCCCCGCTCCGGCGACGCTCGCGCGTGGCCCTGCCGCCTGCAGCTGCGTGCTGCGCTGCGGCCTACAGCGGCCGCAGCTGCGCGACGACGCCGTTGTCGCTGTCCCCGGCCACGCTCGCTCGCCGCTCGCCGCTTCCCGAACCGCGCCTAGCACCGCCGCCCACCTGCGCCTAGCGCCACCACCTCACTACTGCCGCTAGCCAGCGCGACGGCCGCGGCACCCCGGGCCTCCCCTGGCCGCGTTCCCCATGCCGAGGCCCGCGCCATCGCGCCCCCCTGCTCGCCGTTGCCGAGACAGCGCCGCTGCTGCTTCCCGCGGCCTCGGCAACTGCTGCCGGCCTGCCGCCGCAGCACCCCCCTCCCACGCGTGGCCTCGTCGCCGCCACCAACTGCGGCCTGACCGGCCAGCGGCCTGGGGCCCCGCCCGCCGTGGCCAACGGCCACGCCCAGCGCTCGGGCGCTCGTTCGGGCGTGCGCCCGCCCCGGTGTCGTCGTGCGCCCCGCACCCACTCGTCCGATAAAAGCCCCCCGCTAAGGCCATTGGGCCCTTGACAGATGGTGTCCAGCCCCTTTTACAAAAAAGGATTAAAAATATATATTATAAAAATAATTAATTAATTGATTAATTAACTTAATTAACTTAAATCAGTTGTTTTAGTTAAACTAATTAATTAGTTAACCTAACTAATTAGTAATTAGTTAGAAGTCTAAATGACAGAGGGCCCCACCCCCCTGTTGACCAGTCAAACGTTGACTGGTCAACATGGACCCCCTGGCCCACATGTCATCCTCTGTGTGCACTTCTGTGTACACAGAGCTGGGTACCCGTAGCAATTTATTATTTTATTTCAAATTAGTAAAAATTCAGAATATTAATAAAACTTTGAAATATCATATAAAATAATCCGTAACTCGGATGAAAAAGATTTATATATGAAAGTTGCTAAGAATTTCGAGACGAATCGGAATACGCGATCCGTTCGTCCACCACACAACCCTAGCATATCGAACATGGAACAATCCCCTCCGGTTCGTCTGTCCGAAAATGCCTAACATCGGGAATGCTTTCCCGGGTGTTTTCCCCCTTCGCCGGTGTCGTATAGCACTGCGTTAGAACACCCCTAGCACCGCTTATTGACATGCCGTGCATCTGTATTGCAACTGTGTGCTATGTATTTATTGTTTCTTCCCCCCTCTTCTCTCCGGTAGACCCCGAGACCGCTGCTGATGCCCCTGTGATCGTCTACGTCGACGACGACCCTCCTTCTATTTCAGCAGAGCTTCCAGGCAAGCCCCCCCCTTCGATCATCCCGATATCACCCATTTCATTCTCTCTCTCATGCTTGCATTAGATTTTGCTACCGTTATTGATTGATCCTATTCTAATGCATAGCCTGCTCTTGTACCTGCTATTGTTACCTACATGCTATGCTAAACTGCTTAGTATAGGTTGGATAGTGATCCAATAGTGACCCCCACCTTGTCCTTGTTGCCCCTGCTTCATCATCGACGACTCGAGCAACGTGATCGAAGACCGGAGCCCGACACTTCACATCACATCACACCCCCTTTGTTGCTCGACTCTGCAGAGGTACTATCGGGTGCCGAGGGTGAAACCTCGTAACGCACTCATGATGATAACTCTGTAGTGTAGCTATTCGGTCATGGTCATCGAGGGTGATTCCTCTTTCTCCATTCCCGATACAACTCTGTCGTGCAACCCCTCAAGTGTGAACCTCGGGGGTGATTCCTCATATTTCGCCTTGACGGACACATCGAGTGGAATTCGTCGGGGGTGATTCCTCGGGTTTTCCACCTTGATGTTTTGGACACACGGTTACATGGACTTTACTTGAGACCTTTGTGAAAGGCGGGCGGGCCCGGAGAGCACCCGCGGGAGTTCTTACGGTGGTGGCTGGCTGTTTAGCGGTATCACCCAGGAGGGGTGATAGCTCCGGACTTGTCCCGACAGCCGTCACTTCCGTCAATAATACACTAACAGATTTGGGTATTTGTTCTGAATTAGCCTCTGGCCTTTACGCACTAACCGCCACACGAGAATAGTTATGGACCTCGGCGTCGTGGTATCAGCCGAAGCTTTGTCAGACGTCCAGTTCAGCATTGCGGCACGGCTGGTCGGCGCCCCAGTGGAGGTGGCCTGGATCGCCCTGCGCACAACGTTTCGGAGTGCAACGGGCGATGGCCCATGACCCCGGAGTGCTTAGGATGTAGACCGGCGGGGACCTCTCTGCTGAGCCTAGGTAGGGCTGCGACGTGTTGATCTTCCGAGGCCGGGCATTGACCCAGAAAGGTGTGTCCGGCCAGAGGCGATCGAGCGTGAGGGTAACGTGGTGCACCCCTGTAGGGAAGTTATCTATTCGAATAGCCGTGTCCACGGTAACGGACGTTCAGTCTTATATCCTGATCTATTATAACTAGAAATGGATACTTGAGATATGTGTTGGATTTGTGGCCGCGATATTACTTTCTCGCAGGGAGTCAAGGAAGGATCTCTAGGCCGTTAATACTACAACATGCTTGTTAATTATAAAATGCTATTCTGTATTTCCTTCTACTGCTGCAAGATGGTGATTTCCAGAAGATGCTTGAAGATGCTAGTCTTCGATAGGCTAGGCTTTTCCCCTCCTCTTCTGGCATTCTGCAGTTCAGTCCACATATACAGCTTTTCCTTTGATACTGATGCATACTTAGTATAGATCTGATGCTTGCGAGTACTTTGGATGAGTACTCACGGTTGCTTTGCTCCCCCTTTTCCCCTTCTTCTTCTTTCTGGTTGTCTCAACCAGATGGCGGATCCCAGGAGCCAGATGCCACCCCAGTCGACTACTACTACTACCCCGACAGAGCCTACTACTACGTGGAGACAGCTGACGACCAGGAGTAGTGAGGAGGTCCCAGGCAGGAGGCCTTGCCTCTTCGATCGTTGATGTTTGTGCTAGCCTTCTTAAGGCAAAACTTGTTTAACTTATGTCTGTACTCAGATATTGTTGCTTCCGCTAACTCTGTTGCTTTCGAGCTTCTGTATTCGATCCCTCGAGGCCCCTGGCTTGTAATATGAAGCTTGCATTATTTTAATTTGTGTCTAGAGTTGTGTTGTGATATCTTCCCGTGAGTCCCTGATCTTGGTCGTACACATTTGCGTGCATGATTAGTGTACGGTCAAATCGGGGGCGTCACAAGTTGGTATCAGAGCCGACTGCCTGTAGGATCCCCCTTTCCAACTCCTTGGCCGAAGTTGAGTCTAGTCTTTGGAAAATCGTTTTACTAACATGGCTGTGTGGCTTACGGGCCCACGTCACCAATCGGATGGTATTAGGATCTTTTACTCCTTGATCTTTACTCCGGGACTCTGAACTCTCTTCTATTCGGGTTAAACGAATTTACTAACTCAAACACTAGGATCCCGTGACCACATTCACCCCAAAGATGGATATAGCCATAGTTTTCCTTAGTAGTAGTTTTGAATAGTGCACACTATGTCCTGTTGTCTACAACGAGGCATTCATAGTGTTTCCTTCACTATGCAAGTTTCATCATGAACGGTCACTAGTCTTAGAAAATGCTCAATGCTAAACTACTCCCTGTTACATTTTAACAGGATGGCTGACGATCCACCACCTCCACCCTATATTGCCGCAATGATGCAGCAGTTTGAACTGAATCGTCAATTTATGACTGGAGTAATGGCTCAGCTTCCAAACCAGAATGCTTATCAACAGCTTGCCCCAATAACACCGCCAGAATTTGTGCGCCTCAACCCGTCCGTTTTCCGCAACTCCACCAATCCTATGGATGCCGATGATTGGCTTCGTGACATTCAGTTTGAGATGAAGTCAACTAATGTTGCCCCTGCCAGTTACGTCACCTTTGCGACATTTCACTTGAAGGGTCCAGCTGCCCAATGGTGGGAAAGCCACATGGGTATGTTGCCTCCAGAAACGGTAACCACTTGGCAGGAATTTCAGTTAGCCTTCCGTGCACGGCACATTCCTCAAGGTCTGATGGACCAGAAGAAGAAGGAGTTTCGCAAACTCTCACAGGGCACAATGACTATGGACGAATATCAGAGGAAATTCCTTGAATTATCCCGCTATGCTGAGGATGACGTCGACACTGACGCTCGTAAGCAGGAGAAATTCCGTGAAGGATTGCATCCCGATATAAAGCTCGCACTTGTTGCTCATGATTGCGTAGATTTTGCGACGCTTGTCAGCCAAGCTTTTCGAACTGAAACTGGTCTGACCGAGTACCAGGAATCGCTCAAGCGTACTAGAGATGTAGGCCCATCCTCGGGCCAGCCTTCTCAGAAACGTCGAGTCTGGATCCCACACAATGTTCATCACCGACCTGCTCCGACCCCAAGGCCGTCTTATGTTGCACCTCGTCTGCCTCCGCCGCCGAGTCAACTAACTATTCAGGGTGGACAATCCAATAATGTGGCTCCTCCCCATAATGATGGCTTATGCCGCAAGTGTGGACAACCAGGGCACCTTGCTATCAACTGTCGCACCGGTCAGCCGCAAAATGCTCCACGTCCTCATGTTGGTCGTAAGAAGGGCCGTCGAACCCATCATACCGGAAGTTGTAGTTCCCGACCACCTGCTATGACTGGTGGTCAAGTCACCCATGTCAAGATTGAAGAAGCTCGTGAGTCCCCAAAAATCGTGATGGATACCCTTCGCGGTAATTCAGTGCCAGCTTCTATTCTCTTTGATTCAGGAGCATCACATGCCTTTGTGTCCCAACAATTTGCTCAGTTGCATGGGCTCGGTATGGAAAATTTGCCCACTCCTTTAGCGGTTCAATCTCCGGGATCCAAATGGCAAACCACAATGTTATGCCCTCGCAACCATATCGAAATTGGAGGTCTACTATTTCTGGCTTCTCTCATTGTGCTTGGACCTTCCAACATTGACATCATTATTGGAATGGATTGGTTGACAGCCCATAATGCTTTGATTGATTGTGCTGCCAAGATAGTCCAGCTCACTCACCCTTCTGGCCAGACAGTCCAATACTCAACCCAAACAGTGTAGGATGCCGAGAATCAGATATATGTTTTAAATGCATTGAATGCTTCACCTCTTGAAGGAATAGAGAACATTCCAGTCGTTCGTGATTTCGAAGATGTCTTTCCAGAAGAACTTCCAGGAATACCCCCTGCTAGAGCTGTTGAATTCATCATAGACTTGAAGCCGTGTACTACTCCTATTGCCAAGCGGCCATACAAGATGCCGCCTCATGAACTCCTTGAGCTTAAGGAGGAAATCGACACTTCACTTCGTCAGGGTTTTAACTGTCCAAGTTCCTCTGCTTGGGGAGCACCTTCTCTCTTTGTCAAGAAGAAGGATGGTACGAATCGTTTGGTCCAAGATTACCGACCTATCAACCAAGCAACAATTCAGAACAAGTATCCGCTTCCCAGAATCAACGATATGTATGATCAGCTTGCTGGTTCTTCAGTATTCTCTAAACTTGATTTGAGGTTGGGTTACCACCAGATTCGGGTTCGTGAAGAGGATATTCCCAAGACCGCATTCGTTACTCGCTATGGTTCATACGAATACACCGTCATGTCTTTCGGCTTGACCAATGCTCCAACAACGTTCTCTCGATTAATGAACTATATATTCATGGAATACCTCGATAAGTTTGTCGTGGTTTATCTGGATGATATCCTTGTATATTCCAAGAACAAAGAAGAACATGCTGAACATCTTCGTCTTGTTCTGGAAAAGCTTCGAGAACATCAACTATATGCTAAGTATTCCAAGTGTGAGTTCTGGCTTCCCGAAGTAACCTACCTTGGGCATGTTATCTCCAAGGATGGTATTGCCGTCAACCCCGAGCGAGTTCAGGCTATTCTCGATTGGACTCCTCCGAAGAATGTCAAACAAGTCAGAAGTTTTCTCAGACTCGCCAGCTATTGCCGTCGATTTGTCGAGAACTTCTCCAAGATTGCCAAGCCTTTGACTGGTCTGCTTCACAAAGGTGTCAAGTTCGAATGGACAGAAAAGTGTCAGGAAAGTTTCCAGGCACTCAAAGACAAGCTGACTTCTGCCCCAGTGCTTGCTCCTCCAGATACTAAGAAGGATTTCGTCATTTACTGCGATACTTCACGTCAAGGATTGGGCTGTGTCCTAATGCAAGAGCGCAAGGTGATTGCTTATGGCTCTCGTCAGTTGCGCCCTCATGAAGAGAACTATCCAGTTCATGACCTCGAGCTTGCTGCTGTCATATATGCTCTTAAAGAGTGGCGACATTACCTTCTCGGTAATCGTTGCGAGATCTTCACCGACCACCAAAGTCTGAAGTACTTGTTTACTCAACCAGACCTGAACCTCCGTCAACAGAGATGGATGGAGACCGTAGAAGATTTTGACTTGGGTATTTCCTATACCCCGGGCAAGGCCAATGTGATGGCTGATGCCTTAAGCCGCAAGTCATATTGCAACCACCTCCAGATTCACAAGGTTCAAACCTCGCTTGTTGAAGAATTCAGAAAGCCGAACCTCCATATTGTTCCTCCCGGAGCACTCGCTCCCCCTCATCCAGAATTTCAGAAGATGAATCTTCGTGTTGTTTCACAGGGTTCCCTTAATACCCTGGCTGTCGTACCCGATCTCATGAGCAGTATCAAGACTATTCAACATTATGACTCTGAAGTCGAGAAGATTAAACGCTATCTCGCAGAAGGAAAGCCCTCATTCTTCACCATTGCCGATGATGGCGCCTTGTACTTCAAAGGTCGCCTAGTGGTGCCATGTGCAAGGAAACACCTGGATAAGACTCTAAAGGTTATGAAAGAAGCTCATGATACACCTCTGTCTATTCATCCTGGTAGTACCAAGATGTACCAAGACGTTCGTCAGAGATTCTGGTGGTCTAATATGAAGCAGGACATTGCTCGTTATGTTGCTGAGTGTGACGTTTGCCGTCGTATGAAAGCAGAACATCAAAGGCCTGCTGGAACTCTACAGCCTATCTCTATTCCTGAATGGAAATGGGACCATGTCGAAATGGACTTTGTCACTGGTTTTCCCAAATCACAGAAAGGTAATGATGCTATTCTTGTCGTCATTGACCGGCTTTCTAAAGTTGCACACTTCCTGGCTGTCAAAGAAACGATCACTGCTAGTCAGCTGGCAACCCTCTATATGTCCAGAA
The DNA here is from genome assembly GCA_902687465.1 of Secale cereale. Taxonomy (NCBI): domain Eukaryota; kingdom Viridiplantae; phylum Streptophyta; class Magnoliopsida; order Poales; family Poaceae; genus Secale; species Secale cereale. The sequence goes on from LR738712.1 coordinate 19,588,567, forward strand.
TTGTTTCCCTCCATGGTATTCCATTGGTTATCAGCTCAGACCGTGGCAGCTTATTCACTTCAAGATTCTGGGCAAGTTTCCAAGAAGCAATGGGAACTCATCTATCTTTCAGTACTACATTTCACCCTTAGTCGCAGGGACAAGTTGAACGCGTCAATCAAGTTCTCGAAGACATGCTTCGAGCTTGTGTTATTTCCTTCGGCAAGAAATGGGAGGAATCTCTCCCGTATGCTGAGTTCTCTTACAACAATAGCTATCAAGCTAGTCTGAAGATGGCTCCCTTTGAAGTGTTATATGGGCGAAAGTGTCGAACCCCTCTGAACTGGTCAGAAACTGGGGAACGTCCACTCTTCGGTCCGGATATTATCCAACACGCTGAAGAACAAGTCCGCGTCATTCACGAGAATCTCAAGACTGCTCAGTCACGTCAGAAAAGTTAGTATGACCGTCATCACCAAGATATGGTCTATCAACCTGGCGAAAAGGCGTATCTTCGAGTCACACCAATGAAGGGTGCACACCGCTTCGGTATCAAGGGCAAGCCAGCTCCTCGCTATATTGGTCCATTCACTATTCTCGAGAGACGTGGTAAAGTGGCATATCAATTGGAGCTTCCGTCGAACCTTTCTGTGACGCCCGAAGACCGACGTCCCAGAAGATTCCAGAAGATTCCAGAAGATTCCAGATGTTCCGGGTCTCCCGTGTGTTCTTTGTGCTTGTGTTATTTATTTTTGCATTGCATCATGTCATCATGCAATCATGTCATTCATTTTTGCATCTCAACCAAATAAATCGTGTGGACCTTCGGTCCATTTAAATCGAGGGAAGAATGACTTCTCTTTATAACATATAAAAGTCTCTCAATATTATTAGGGAGCTATATATAATATTATTCCATTCGTTGGAATTAACCCAACACACTTGCATATTAATTTCCCCATGCTTTTCCTACTTCGAGTTACTCCTTAAAACCTTGCCAATAATTCTTTTCCCTTTTATCGAGGTTCCTCCAAAAATTCGAACATTTTTGGACACTTCAATAATCAAGTCTTAGTTCAAAACTATTTGAATTAAATTCAAATATGTTTGAATTATTTTCCGATCACGCCTTTTCTATTTTTTCTCCGGTCGTGCTCATTTTTACGAGCCCGAGAAAATTAACCTTGTCCAAATTCTTGCCTTAACCCCCCCCTCCTCTTTTCCTTACCTTCTCTTTCGTTTTTCTGCTAAGGGAAATAAAAAAGGAGCAGCCCAGCCTGCCTTCCCAGGCCTCTAGAACCAGCCCAGGCCCAAGCCAACCTCAGCCTCTCTCTCCCTCTAGGCCTGCGGCCTCCCTCAGCCCTCCCAGGCCGGCCCATTGGCCCATTTCCCCTCTAACCCTAGGCTCCCTTCGCTTCTCCCCTCGCTCCCCCTGTGCGCCGCCAGACCCCTCCTTCGACCGATGCGCCTCATCCTCTCGCCTCTGCCCGTTTCCCTCGTCCGCTCGCTCTCTTCCCTTCTGTTGGGGAACGTAGTATTTTAAAATTTCCTACGATCACGCAAGATCTATCTACCAGATGTATAGCAACGAGAGGGAAGAGTGTGTCTACGTACCCTCGTAGACCGGGAGCGGAAGCGTCAAGTGACACGGTTGATGTTGTCGAACTTCTTCGCGATCCAACCGATCAAGCACCGAACGTACAGCACCTCCGCGTTCAGCACACGTTCAGCTTGATGACGTCCCACGAGCTCTTGATCCAGTTGAGCTTCACGGGAGAGTTTCGTCAGCACGACGGCGTGATGACGGATATGATGTGTTCACCGGCGCAGGGCTTTGCCTAAGCTCCGCGACGGTATGACCGAGGTGTGATTCTGTGGAGGGGGGCACCGCACACGGCTAAAACAATTCAACTTGTGTGTCTTTGGGTGCCCCCCTGCCCCCGTATATAAAGGAGCAGGGGAGGGAGGCCGGCCGGCCCTTCCTGGTGCGGCTAGGGAGGGAGTCCTACTAGGAATAGGATTGCAATCCTATTCCTAGTAGGATTCACTGAAAGGAAGAAGGGGGAAAGGAATAGGAGAGGTGGCGCCCCCCCAATCCTAGTCCAACTAGGAACCCTAGGTGGGGGCGCCGGCCAGCCCTATGGGCTGCCTCTCTCTTTCCCTTTTGGCCCACTATGGACCATCCCCTCTCGTAGGGGGTTCCGGTAACCCCCTCCGGCATTCCCGATAAATCCGAAACTTTTCCGGTATACTTCCGGTGTCCAAATATAGCCGTCCAATATATCAATCTTTATGTCTCGGACATTCCGAGACTCCTCGTCATGTCCGTGATCTCATCCGGGACTCCGAACTACCTTCGGTACATCAATACTCATAAACTCATAATACCGATCGTCATCAAACGTTAAGCGTGCGGACCCTACGGGTTCGAGAACTATGTAGACATGACCGAGACTCATCTCCGGTCAATAACCAATAGCGGAACCTGGATGTTCATATTGGCTCCTACATATTCTACGAAGATCTTTTATCGGTCAGAACCGCATAACAACATACGTTGTTCCTTTTGTCAAACGGTATGTTACTTGCCCGAGATTCGATCGTCGGTATCTCTATACCTAGTTCATTCTCGTTACCGGCAAGTCTCTTTACTCGTTCCGTAACACATCATCTCGTGACTAACTCATTAGTCTTTTGCTTGCAAGGCTTATTGTGATGTGTGTTACCGAGAGGGCCCAGAGATACCTCTCCGACACTCGGAGTGACAAATCCTAATCTTGATCTATGCCAACACCACGAATACTTTCGGAGACACCTGTAGAGCATCTTTATGATCACCCAGTTACGTTGTGACGTTTGATAGCACACAAGGTGTTCCTACGGTATTCGGGAGTTGCATAATCTCATAGTCATAGGAACATGTATAAGTCATGAAGAAAGCAATAGCAGAAAACTAAACGATCATTGTGCTATGCTAACGGATGGGTCTTGTCCATCACATCATTCTCCTAATGATGTGATCCCGTTGATCAAATGACAACTCATGTCTATGGTTAGGAAACATAACCATCTTTGATCAATGAGCTAGTCTAGTAGAGGCATACTAGGGACATACTGTTTTGTCTATGTATCCACACATGTACTAAGTTTCCGGTTAATACAATTCTAGCATGAATAAATGACATTTATCATGATATAAGGAAATACAAATAACATCTTTATTATTGCCTCTAGGGCATATTTCCTTCAGTCTCCCACTTGAACTAGAGTCAATAATCTAGATTACAAAGTGATGATCCTCACACCCATGGAGTCCTGGTGCTGATCATGTTTTGCCCGTGGAAGAGGCTTAGTCAACGGGTCTGCAATATTCAGATCCGTATGTATTTTGCAAATCTCTATGTCTCCCTCTTTGACTAGATCGCGGATGGAATTGAAGCGTCTTTTGATGTGCTTTGTTCTCTTGTGAAACCTGGATTCCTTTGCCAAGGCTATGGCTCTAGTGTTGTCACAAAAGATTTTCATTGGACCCGATGCACTAGGTATTACACCTAGATCGGATATGAACTCCTTCATCCAGACTCCTTCATTTGCTGCTTCCGAAGCAGCTATGTATTCCGCTTCACACGTAGATCCCGCCACGACGCTCTGCTTGGAACTGCACCAACTGACAGCTCCACCGTTCAATAAAAATACATATCCGGTTTGTGACTTTGAGTCATCCGGATCAGTGTCAAAGCTAGAATCGACGTAACCGTTTACAACGAGCTCTTTGTCACCTCCATATACGAGAAACATATCCTTTGTTCTTTTCAGATACTTTAGGATGTTTTTGACCGCTGTCCAGTGATCCACTCCTGGATTACTTTGGTACCTCCCTGCTAGACTTATAGCAAGGCACACATCAGGTCTGGTACACAGCATTGCATACATGATAGATCCTATGGCTGAGGCATAGGGAATGACTTTCATTTTCTCTCTATCTTCTGAAGTGGTCGGGCATTGAGTCTTACTCAACTTCATACCTTGTAAAACAGGCAAGAATCCTTTCTTTGACTGATCCATTTTGAACCTTTTCAAAATCTTATCAAGGTATGTGCTTTGTGAAAGTCCAATTAAGCGTCTTGATCTATCTCTATAGATCTTGATGCCTAATATGTAAGCAGCTTCTCCGAGGTCTTTCATTGAAAAACTTTTATTCAAGTATCCTTTTATGCTATCCAGAAATTCTATATCATTTCCAATTAACAATATGTCATCTACATATAATATTAGAAATGCTACAGAGCTCCCACTCACTTTTTGTAAATACAGGCTTCTCCAAAAGTCTGTATAAAACCATATGCTTTGATCACCTCATCAAAGCGTATATTCCAACTCCGAGATGCTTGCACCAGTCCATAGATGGATCGCTGGAGTTTGCATACTTTGTTAGCACCTTTTGGATCGACAAAACCTTCTGGTTGCATCATATACAACTCTTCTTTGAGATATCCATTTAGGAATGCAGTTTTGACATCCATTTGCCAGATTTCATAATCATAAAATGCGGCAATTGCTAACATGATTCGGACAGACTTAAGCATCGCTACAGGTGAGAAAGTCTCATCGTAGTCAACTCCTTGAACTTGTCGAAAACCTTTCGCAACAAGTCGAGCTTTGAAAACAGTAATATTACCGTCTGCGTCGGTCTTCCTCTTGAAGATCCATTTATTTTCGATGGCTTGCCGATCATCGGGCAAGTCAACCAAAGTCCATACTTTGTTCTCATACATGGATCCCATCTCAGATTTCATGGCTTCAAGCCATTTTGCGGAATCTGGGCTCATCATCGCTTCCTCATAGTTCGTAGGTTCATCATGGTCTAGTAACATGATTTCCAGAACTGGGTTGCCGTACCACTCTGGTGCGGAACGTACTCTGGTTGATCTACGACGTTCAGCAGAAACTTGATCTGAAGTTTCATGATCATTATCATTAACTTCCTCACTAATTGGTGTAGGAATCACTGGAACAATTTCCTGTGATGTACTACTTTCCAATCCGGGAGAAGGTACAATTACCTCATCAAGTTCTACTTTCCTCCCACTCACTTCTTTCGAGAGAAACTCTTTTTCTAGAAAGGATCCGTTCTTAGCAACGAATATTTTGCCTTCGGATCTGTGATAGAAGGTGTACCCAACAGTCTCTTTTGGGTATCCTATGAAGACACATTTTTTCGACTTGGGTTCGAGCTTATTAGGTTGAAGTGTTTTCACATAAGCATCGCAGCCCCAAACTTTAAGAAACGACAACTTTGGTTTCTTGCCAAACCATAGTTCATAAGGCGTCGAATCAACGGATTTAGATGGTGCCCTATTTAACGTGAATGCAGCTGTCTCTAAAGCATAACCCCAAAACGATAGTGGTAAATCGGTAAGAGACATCATAGATCGCACCATATCTAATAAAGTACGGTTACGACGTTCGGACACACCATTACGCTGTGGTGTTCCAGGTGGCGTGAGTTGTGAAACTATTCCACATTGTTTCAAATGAAGACCAAACTCGTAACTCAAATATTCTCCTCCACGATCAGATCGTAGAAACTTTATTTTCTTGTTACGATGATTCTCTACTTCACTCTGAAATTCTTTGAACTTTTCAAATGTTTCTGACTTGTGCTTCATTAAGTAGATATACCCATATCTGCTCAAATCATCAGTGAAGGTCAGAAAATAACGATACCCGCCGCGAGCATCAACACTCATTGGTCCACATACATCAGTATGTATGATTTCCAGCAAATCTGTTGCTCGCTCCATAGTTCCGGAGAACGGAGTTTTAGTCATCTTGCCCATGAGGCATGGTTCGCAAGCACCAAGTGATTCATAATCAAGTGATTCCAAAAGTCCATCATTATGGAGTTTCTTCATGCGTTTTACACCAATATGACCTAAACGGCAGTGCCACAAATAAGTTGCACTATCATTATTAACCTTGCATCTTTTGGTTTCAATATTATGAATATGTGTATCACTACAATCGAGATCTAACAAGAATAGACCACTCTTTAAGGGTGCATGACCATAAAAGATATTATTCATTAAAATAGAACAACCATTATTCTCTGATTTAAATGAATAACCGTCTCGCAATAAACAAGATCCAGATATAATGTTCATGCTCAACGCTGGCACCAAATAACAATTATTTAGGTCATAAACTAATCCCGAAGGTAGATGTAGAGGTAGCGTGCCGACGGCGATCACATCGACTTTGGAACCGTTTCCCACGCGCATCGTCACCTCGTCCTTAGCTAATCTTCGTTTAATCCGTAGTCCCTGTTTCGAGTTACAAATATTAGCAACCGAACCGGTATCAAATACCCAGGTACTACTACGAGCATTAGTAAGGTACACATCAATAACATGTATATCACATATACCTTTGTTCATCTTGCCATCCTTCTTATCCGCCAAATACTTGGGGCAGTTCCGCTTCCAGTGTCCAGTCCCCTTGCAGTAGAAGCACTCAGTTTCAGGCTTGGCTCCAGATTTGGGTTTCTTCGTGGAAGTAGCAACTGACTTGCTATTCTTTTTGAAGTTCCCTTTCTTTCCCTTGCCCTTTTTCTTGAAACTAGTGGTTTTGCTAACCATCAACACTTGATGCTCCTTTTTGATTTCTACCTCCGCAGCTTTGAGCATAGCGAAGAGCTCGGGAATTGTCTTTTGCATCCCTTGCATGTTATAGTTCATCACGAAGCCTTTATAGCTTGGTGGCAGTGATTGAAGAACTCTATCAATAACACTATCCTCGTCAACTTTGCAACCAAGTTGAGTCATATGATTGTAGTACCCAGACATTCTGAGCAAGTGTTCACTGATAGAACTATTCTCCTCCATCTTGCAGCTGTAGAACTTATTGGAAATCTCATATTTCTCAATTTGGGCATTTGCTTGAAATATTAACTTCAACTCCTGGAACATCTCATATGGTCCATGACGTTCAAAACGTCGTTGAAGTCCCGGTTCTAAGCCGTAAAGCATGGCACACTGAACTATCGTGTAGTCATCAGACCGCGACTGCCAGACGTTCAAAGCGTCTACATTAGCGGGAGGGGGCTTGTCACCTAGCGGTGCTTCAAGGACATAATTCTTCTGTGCAGCAATGAGGATAATCCTCAGGTTACGGACCCAGTCCGTGTAATTGCTACCATCATCTTTCAACTTAGCTTTCTCTAGGAATGCATTAAAATTCAAAGGAACGGTAGCACGGGCCATTGATCTACAACGACATAGATATGCAAAACTATCAGGACTAAGTTCATGATAAATTAAAGTTCAATTTAATCATATTAAAATAAAGAACTCCCACTTAGGTAGACATCCCTCTGGTCATCTAAATGATCACGTGATCCAAATCAACCAAACCATGTCCGATCATCACGTGAGATGGAGTAGTTTCAATGGTGAACATCTTATGTTGATCATATCTACTATATGATTCACGCTCGACCTTTCGGTCTCCAGTGTTCCGAGACCATATCTGTATATGCTAGGCTCGTCAAGTTTAACCCGAGTATTCTGCGTGTGCAAAACTGGCTTACACCCGTTGTATTTGAACGTAGAGCTTATCACACCCGATCATCACGTGGTGTCTCGGCACGACGAACTTTCGCAACGGTGCATACTCAGGGAGAACACTTATACCTTGAAATTTAGTAAGGGATCATCTTATAATGCTACCGTCGATCTAAGCAAAATAAGAAGCATAATAAGATAAACATCACATGCAATCAAAATATGTGACATGATATGGCCATCATCATCTTGTGCTTTTGATCTCCATCTTCAAAGCACCGTCATGATCACCTTCGTCACCGGCTTGACACCTTGATCTTTATCGTAGCATCATTGTCGTCTCGCCAACTATTGCTTCTCCGACTATTGCTACCGCTTAGTGATAAAGTAAAGCAATTACATGGCGATTGCATTTCATACAATAAAGCGACAACCATATGGCTCCTGCCAGTTGCCAATAAAGCGACAAAAATATGTGACGGATATGATGTGTTCACCGGCGCAGGGCTTTGCCTAAGCTCCGCGACGGTATGACCGAGGTGTGATTCTGTGGAGGGGGGCACCGCACACGGCTAAAACAATTCAACTTGTGTGTCTTTGGGTGCCCCCCTGCCCCCGTATATAAAGGAGCAGGGGAGGGAGGCCGGCTGGCCCTTCCTGGTGCGGCTAGGGAGGGAGTCCTACTAGGAATAGGATTGCAATCCTATTCCTAGTAGGATTCACCGAAAGGAAGAAGGGGGAAAGGAATAGGAGAGGTGCCCCCCCCCCAATCCTAGTCCAACTAGGAACCCTAGGTGGGGGCGCCGGCCAGCCCTATGGGCTGCCTCTCTCTTTCCCTTTTGGCCCACTATGGACCATCCCCTCTCGTAGGGGGTTCCGGTAACCCCCTCCGGCATTCCCGATAAATCCGAAACTTTTCCGGTATACTTCCGGTGTCCAAATATAGCCGTCCAATATATCAATCTTTATGTCTCGGACATTCCGAGACTCCTCGTCATGTCCGTGATCTCATCCGGGACTCCGAACTACCTTCGGTACATCAATACTCATAAACTCATAATACCGATCGTCATCAAACGTTAAGCGTGCGGACCCTACGGGTTCGAGAACTATGTAGACATGACCGAGACTCATTTCCGGTCAATAACCAATAGCGGAACCTGGATGTTCATATTGGCTCCTACATATTCTACGAAGATCTTTTATCGGTCAGAACCGCATAACAACATACGTTGTTCCTTTTGTCAAACGGTATGTTACTTGCCCGAGATTCGATCGTCGGTATCTCTATACCTAGTTCAATCTCGTTACCGGCAAGTCTCTTTACTCGTTCCGTAACACATCATCTCGTGACTAACTCATTAGTCTTTTGCTTGCAAGGCTAATTGTGATGTGTGTTACCGAGAGGGCCCAGAGATACCTCTCCGACACTCGGAGTGACAAATCCTAATCTTGATCTATGCCAACACCACGAATACTTTCGGAGACACCTGTAGAGCATCTTTATGATCACCCAGTTACGTTGTGACGTTTGATAGCACACAAGGTGTTCCTACGGTATTCGGGAGTTGCATAATCTCATAGTCATAGGAACATGTATAAGTCATGAAGAAAGCAATAGCAGAAAACTAAACGATCATTGTGCTATGCTAACGGATGGGTCTTGTCCATCACATCATTCTCCTAATGATGTGATCCCGTTGATCAAATGACAACTCATGTCTATGGTTAGGAAACATAACCATCTTTGATCAATGAGCTAGTCTAGTAGAGGCATACTAGGGACATACTGTTTTGTCTATGTATCCACACATGTACTAAGTTTCCGGTTAATACAATTCTAGCATGAATAAAAGACATTTATCATGATATAAGGAAATACAAATAACATCTTTATTATTGCCTCTAGGGCATATTTCCTTCACCTTCGCCCCGATCTACTCCCTCCTTCGATCGACGCCCCAGCGCCACATCTCGAGCGCCTCTGCACTCCTTCCTCTCGCGCCCCTCGCAGAACTCCCTCCTCCGCGCCTCTAGCGCCGGCCAGGAGCCAGCCAGGCCCGGCGCCCCGCTCCCTCCGGCCTCCTGTCGACCGAGGCTGCAGCCTCCCCCGCGCAGGCCTCGTCTCCCCGCAGCACGGCCCTCTGGCCAAGACCTCGTCGGCCAGGAGCGCCTTGGCGCCCGTGTACCCCTCTCCTTTGCGCCAGGAAGGCCGGCCCACGCCGTTCCCCCGCCCGTGCCTCCAGGCCAAGGCCAGCGCCGGCGCCTCCCTTCCCCAACGCCTCGTCCGCGCCCCCCTCTTCGACGGGAGCAGCCAGGCCGAAGCCCAGCGCTCGCCCCGTCGTCTCCCTCCGTTCCCTGCTGCCTTCATCCCCGCGCGGAGCCCCGTCCAGCGCCTCCTCAAGCTCTGCCCGGCTCCCGTGCTGCCCTTTTTGTTCTGCTCCTGTGTGTTTTGTTTTTGTTTTGTGTTGCATGTGCTGTAATTTTGACAGATGACCCGAACGAGTACACGGCGACCCGACCAAGTACCTCTTCGAGACAAGTACCTCTACGTATGCACCCGAACATCTACGGAAACGAGTACCACTACGCTTAACGACCCCCGTGTACGACTACCGACGCCCGGAAACACCAAGTACCCCTACCGTCGCCGAGACCGCAAGTACATCTACGAACGGGAACGCCTACTCGACGACACAAGACGATGCGGCGAGTACCTCTCCGATGAACGTGAACAACTACATGGCGATGCGACAAGTACCCCTACGAAACGCGTACCACTACCGTCGCCCCGAAGATGTCCAACGCCGCAAGTACCACGACACGATAACGTGAACGACTACTTCCTCTACGGCCGTGTACAACTACTTCCCCTACGTCCCTCTACGATCTCGAACCGCCCCGAAACGCACGCTTCAAAGGTATAACGAGACGACCCCGTGGATGACCCGTGGATGCTTGTTGTGGTTGTATGAAATGTCTCCCGTGTGTGCTCCGTGCCGTTTCACCTTTTGTCATGTTCCTCGGTTGCCTCGTCGCCGACTCGTGGGAACCCGGTGACGGGATCAACCCACTTTCATCTCGTTTGACTCGCTCACACCATCTTTCTTTTGCCCGGTCTCTCAACGAGTTACCGGAACCGAGTTGTTGCCTTTGCATCATTTCGGATCGTTGCCGTGGCACCCTTTTCTTTCCACCACGGCGACAAATGCTTCATATCTCTTTTAAGTCAACCTTTTAAAATTGCATAAACTTGATCATGTCATCCGCATCATGTTAACAACACTAAAATGTTTAATTGTTGTTTGTTTATAATTACTAAACATGCTCATGAGGATTTTCCGGATATGTTGTTGTTATTTTCCGGCCTCATTTAAAATGTCTTAATAGTGTAGTTTCTTATGCTTCACCTCTTGCCATGCTAAAAACATTTAATCTTGTCTTGTTAATAATCGAGAGTCAATTAAATAATTAATGTGGTGTTTCGTCAATATGCAACTCGTTGCATATTGAGCTCCACTTAACTTGTAGTCTTGTTTGTGCACTTTGACATGCCTTGCATATTTAAACCGGACATGCATCATACTTGGATGTGCATCGTATGCCTTGTTTATGCTTGTGTGTTTACCCTGTTGTTTCTTCCTTTCCGGTTGCTTCTCTTGTTAGCTTCGGTTTCGTTCCGGAGTTGTGAGGTTTCGCTCGACTGTTGCTCCGTCTACTTCATGGATCCGTTCTTCTCCCTTGTGGAATCCCAGGCAAGATGATCATACCCTTGGATACCTTTACTACCTTTGCCATGCTTAGTTGTCTCGATGCTATCGTTACAGGTCGCGCTACCCATTTTTTATGTCAGCCCTCTCCTTGTTGCCATGAAACCTCTAACCTTGACACCTTCCTAGCAAAACCACTGTTTGGCTATGTTACCCGCTTGCTCAGCCTCGCTTGCTCAGTCCCTCTTATAGCGTTGTTAGTTGCAGGTGAAGATGAAGTTCGTTCCAGGAGGGAACTTGTTGTTGGTTATATCACAATATCTATAATTATTATTAACACACCTATATACTGGGCATGGGTGGAAGGCTTGGCCTTTTGCTCGGTGTTTTGTTCCACTCATGCCACCTTAGGCGCCGATAAACCGGCATTATGTTCCTTGATTTTGCGTTCCTTACACGATGGGTGGATGGGGACCCCTTGACAGTTCGACTTTGAATAAAACTCCTCCAGCAAGGCCCAACATTGGTTTTAATTTGCTCATAATAACAACTTAATTAATTAATTAAATTGCATAGGGAGTTAGCGCTACCCGAGGATTCTTAATTCTACATAGCAGGGGGGCCAGTGCTGATGGTGTTGGTCCCAAACGGGGAGCCTGCGGGGCCGCCTTGGGGAAACCCGAGGTATCTGGTATAACCCGTAGCTTCGCCCATCCGGTAGTGTCCTGAGACGAGATACGCGCGGCTACTATCAGGGTGTCGACACACCGGGAGGTCTTGCTGGACTTGTTTTACCATTGTCGAAATGACTTGTGCTACCGGGAAGCCGAGCCTGATCGGATTTTCCCTAAGATAAGGAGTGATGATATTATATTTATCACTTCAGCTAATCGTGAGAGCTTGTGATGGGCTAAGTTGGAACACCCCTGCAGGGTTATGATCTTTCGAAAGCCGTGCCCGCGGTTATGTGGCAGATTGGAATTTGTTAATGTCCGGTTGTAGAAAACTTGACAGATGATCCGAAGTAAAAGACACAACTGTGTGAGTAACCGTGACTGTCTCTTTTCACTTTGAGAAGAGAACACGGTGGGGTTATGTTTGACTCGTATGTAGTTAGGATCTTTAGCGATCACTACTTTTGCGACCGTTTGCGTAGATGCTCATCTTATTCTGGTACTCGTAAGTTAGCCACCATATTATGCTTAGCCGCTGCTGCAACCTCACCACTTACCTCTTCCTACCCACAAAGCTTTGCTAGTCTTGTTACCCATGGTTATGGGATTGCTGAGTCCTCATGGCTCACAGATACTACAACACCAGATGCAGGTTCAGCCGAGTTTGAAGCAGGAGCTGGTTCTAGTTCTTCACTGGGAGCTCGATGAAGAGAGTGACCGTTTGCTTGTGACGTTTCGTCGATAAGTAGTGGTTTCTACTAGGATTCGATCCTGACCTGTGGCTTTATGTTGTTTTGGTATCTTTCTTTTGGATCTTCACCCGTAGTCGGGTTGTGATGTTTTCGAATGATGATTGCTTATGTAATGTATTGTGTGAAGTGGCGAGTGTAAGCCAACTATCTCCTTTTGCATTTTAATCCCTCTTTTACATGAGTCGTGCAAAGATACCAAACTTGAGATCATTCTAGGATGGGCTTATACCTTTAAGTCGTGCCTCGACACGTAGGAGGTATAGTCCCATCCTGGGCATTACACTTTCTCAGGTTCACGATGTGTTCCACGTGTCACAGCTCCGCTGCTGCTTCAAGGACCCAATCCGCGCAGTGGATCATGAAGTGCTCGAGTTGCAGCAAGACCTCTCCTATAAAGAGCATCCGGTCCGCATTCTCGACCAAGCTGAACGCCGCACACGTCAGAAGGCGATAAAGTTCCTCAAGGTCTAGTGGTCGCATCACTCTGAAGACGAAGCCACCTGGGAACGCGAGGATCGTCTGCGTGAAGAATACCCCGAACTGTTTCCTTCTACTTCCTAAAATCTCGGGACGAGATTTCTTGTAGTGGAGGAGATTTGTAACGCCCGGATAATTAGGCTACAGTAATCCTCTGCTAATGATGCCATGTCATCGCTTTTACTGTTACTAGAAGCCATGTTGTTGCAAACCGGTTCGAAATCAAATTTAAAATAAAGTCAAACAAGTGAAGTTTTCAAATGACAAAACTAAAATGTTCACAGTGTTGCAAATATTCCATAGGTATTAGTGATGGTGACCCAACACTTTTGTAAAGTATTTAAATGCCCTGTTGTGAATATAACAGTGGCTAAAAACAATTGTTCAATGCTTTTAATTAATAAACAAATATAAACCTATTATATTAAAGTGTAAAACATTTTGTGGCAGTGGGCTAGTTATTACTACTATTTTAGATGCTAAAATCATAATCTATAAAAACTAAAGATAAAAGAAACTAAATTGAAAACATATAAGTAAATAAAAGGAAAGACAAAACACAAACAACAGCAAAAAAAAAAAGAGAAGCAAACCAAAGCCCCCCTTCCCCAGTGGGCCTTGGCCCAACTGGCCACATGCCAGCCCACCACGTCCCTCATCCCCCTCCTCTATTCACAGAGGAGACGTGGACAGTGCTGATGGCCGCCACGGCCTCGGCCATCGCCGTGGCAACCATCCGGCGAGCCGGCTCGGCTGCTTAACCGGTGCCCCTCTCCCCGTCGAACCCTAGCTACCCCCTCTCAGATCCAGATCCATCTCCCCCCTCTCCTCTGGCTCAATTTTGAGCTCACAAATTCACACGGTCGCGACTTCCTCCCCGTCGTTGACGCGTCCACCGGCCTTGCCGGCGCTCGGGAGCACGTCCTGGGGGTTCGTCGCGTTCCTCCACGTCCGTTCAGGGCATTGGAGCAAGGCGGGGAGCTGCATGGACGGAGCCGTCGACCTCTTCTTCCTCATCTCATCTCCGTCGGGTGCGCCAGCCACTGTCGTCGACTACCTCGTCTCCGGCCCGTCCCCAGCCTCCTCGAGTTCACCTTTGGCACCGACGTGAGCTCCTCGGCCCCCCTCCTTTCCTTTCGAACCCGATGGCGTAGGCCACCATCACCGCCGCTTGCCGCCGCCGTAGCGACCGTAGTCGACCGCCCCAGCCCCGCTCCGGCGACGCTCGCGCGTGGCCCTGCCGCCTGCAGCTGCGTGCTGCGCTGCGGCCTGCAGCAGCCGTAGCTGCCCGACGACGCCGCTGTCGCTGTCCCCGGCCACGCCCGCTCGCCGCTCACCGCTTCCCGAACCGCGCCTAGCACCGCTGCCCGCTTGCGCCTAGCGCCACCACCTCACTGCTGCCGCTGGCCAGCGCGACGGCCGCGGCACCCCGGGCCTCCCCTGGCCGCGTTCCCCATGCCGAGGCCCGCGCCATCGCGCCCCCTGCTCGTCGTTGCCGAGGCAGCGCCGCCGCTACTTCCCGCGACCTCGGCAACTGCTGCCGGCCTGCCGCCACAGCACCCCCCTCCCACGCGTGGCCTCGTCGCCGTGGCCTCGCCGCCGCCACCAACAGCGGCCCGACCGGCGGGCGGCCTGGGGCCCCGCCCGCCGTGGCCGGCGGCCACGCCCAGCACTCAGGCGCTCGTTCGGGCGTGCGCCCGCCCCGGTGTCGTCGTGCGCCCCGCACCCACTCGCCCGATAAAAGCCCGCCCCGCTAAGGCCATTGGGCCCTTGACAGATGGGGTCCTGCCCCTTTTACAAAAAAAAGATTAAAAATATATATTATAAAAATAATTAATTAATTGATTAATTAACTTAAATCAGTTGTTTTAGTTAAACTAATTAATTAGTTAACCTAACTAATTAGTAATTAGTTAGATGTCTAAATGACAGAGGGCCCCACCCCCCTATTGACCAGTCAAACGTTGACTGGTCAACAGGGACCCCCTGGCCCACATGTCATCCTCTGTGTGCACTTCTGTGTACACAGAGCTGGGTACCCGTAGCAATTTATTATTTAATTTCAAATTAATAAAAATTCAAAATATTAATAAAACTTTGAAAAATCATATAAAATAATCCGTAACTCGGATGAAAAAGATTTATATATGAAAGTTGCTCAGAATTTCGAGACGAATCGGAATACACGGTCCGTTCGTCCACCACACATCCCTAGCATATCGAACATGGAACAATCCCCTTCGGTTCGTCTGTCCGAAAATGCCTAACACCGGGAATGCTTTCCCGGGTGTTTTCCCCCTTCGCCGGTGTCGTATAGCACTGCGTTAGAACACCCCTAGCACCGCTTATTGACATGTCGTGCATCTGTATTGCAACTGTGTGCTATGTATTTATTGTTTCTTCCCCTCTCTTCTCTCCGGTAGACCCCGAGACCGCTGCTGATGCCCCTGTGATCGTCTACGTCGACGACGACCCTCCTTCTGTTTCAGCAGAGCTTCCAGGAAAGCCCCCCCTTCGATCATCCTGATATCACCCATTTCATTCTCTCTCTCATGCTTGCAATAGATTTTGCTACCGTTATTGATTGATCCTATTCTAATGCATAGCCTGCTCTTGTACCTGCTATTGTTACCTACATGCTATGCTAAACTGCTTAGTATAGGTTGGATAGTGATCCAAAAGTGACCCCCACCTTGTCCTTGTTGCCCCTGCTTCATCATCGACGACTCGAGCAACGTGATCGAAGACCGGAGCCCGACACTTCACATCACATCACACCCCCTTTGTTGCTCAACTCTGCAGAGGTACTATCGGGTGCTGAGGGT
Organism: Secale cereale; assembly: GCA_902687465.1. Lineage (NCBI taxonomy): Eukaryota > Viridiplantae > Streptophyta > Magnoliopsida > Poales > Poaceae > Secale > Secale cereale. Next base: position 19,604,546 of record LR738712.1, read on the forward strand.
GAAACCTCGTAACGCACTCATGATGATAACTCTGTAGTGTAGCTATTCGGTCATGGTCATCGAGGGTGATTCCTCTTTCTCCATTCCCGATACGACTCAGTCGTGCAACCCCTCAAGTGTGAACCTCGGGGGTGATTCCTCATAGTTCGCCTTGACGGACACATCGAGTGGAATTCGTCGGGGGTGATTCCTCGGGTTTTCCACCTTGATGTTTTGGACACACGGTTACATGGACTTTACTTGAGACCTTTGTGAATGGCGGGCGGGCCCGGAGAGCACCCGCGGGAGTTCTTAGGGTGGTGGCTGGCTGTTTAGCGGTATCACCCAGGAGGGGTGATAGCTCCGGACTTGTCCCGACAGTCGTCACTTCTGTTAATAATACACTAACAGATTTGGGTATTTGTTCTGAATTAGCCTCTGGACTTTACGCACTAACCGCCACGCGAGAATAGTTATGGGCCTCGGCTTCGTGGTATTAGCCGAAGCTTTGTCAGACGTCCAGTTCAGCATTGCGGCACGGCCTGGTCGGCGCCCCAGTGGAGGTGGCCTGGATCACCCTGCGCGCAACGTTCCGGAGTGCAACGGGCGATGGCCCATGACCCCGGAGTGCTTAGGATGTAGACCGGCGGGGACCTCTCTGCTGAGCCTAGGTAGGGCTGCGACGTGTTGATCTTCCGAGGCCGGGCATTGACCCAGAAAGGTGTGTCCGGCCAGAGGTGATCGAGCGTGAGGGTAACGTGGTGCACCCCTGCAGGGAAGTTATCTATTCGAATAGCCGTGTCCACGGTAACGGACGTTCAGTCTTATATCCTGATCTATTATAACTAGAAATGGATACTTGAGATATGTGTTGGATTTGTGGCCACGAGATTACCTTCTCGCAGGGAGTCGAGGAAGGATCTCTAGGCCGTTAATACTACAACATGCTTGTTAATTATAAAATGCTATTCTGTATTTCCTTCTACTGCTGCAAGATGGTGATTTCCAGAAGATGCTTGAAGATGCTAGTCTTCGATAGGCTAGGCTTTTCCCCTCCTCTTTTGGCATTCTGCAGTTCAGTCCACATATACAGCTTTTCCTTTGATACTGATGCATACTTAGTATAGATCTGATGCTTGCGAGTACTTTGGATGAGTACTCACGGTTGCTTTGCTCCCCCTTTCCCCCCTTCTTCTTCTTTCTGGTTGTCTCAACCAGATGGCGGATCCCAGGAGCCAGATGCCACCCCAGTCGACTACTACTACTACCCCGACGGAGCCTACTACTACGTGGAGACAGCTCACGACCAGGAGTAGTTAGGAGGTCCCAGGCAGGAGGCCTTGCCTCTTCGATCGTTGATGTTTGTGCTAGCCTGAAGGAAATATGCCCTAGAGGCAATAATAAAGATGTTATTTGTATTTCCTTATATCATGATAAATGTCTTTTATTCATGCTAGAATTGTATTAACCGGAAACTTAGTACATGTGTGGATACATAGACAAAACAGTATGTCCCTAGTATGCCTCTACTAGACTAGCTCATTGATCAAAGATGGTTATGTTTCCTAACCATAGACATGAGTTGTCATTTGATCAATGGGATCACATCATTAGGAGAATGATGTGATGGACAAGACCCATCCGTTAGCATAGCACAATGATCGTTTAGTTTTCTGCTATTGCTTTCTTCATGACTTATACATGTTCCTATGACTATGAGATTATGCAACTCCCGAATACCGTAGGAACACCTTGTGTGCTATCAAACGTCACAACGTAACTGGGTGATCATAAAGATGCTCTACAAGTGTCTCCGAAAGTATTCGTGGTGTTGGCATAGATCAGGATTAGGATTTGTCACTCCGAGTGTCGGAGAGGTATCTCTGGGCCCTCTCGGTAACACACATCACAATAAGCCTTGCAAGCAAAAGACTAATGAGTTAGTCACGAGATGATGTGTTACGGAACGAGTAAAGAGACTTGCCGGTAACGAGATTGAACTAGGTATAGAGATACCGACGATCGAATCTCGGGCAAGTAACATACCGTTTGACAAAAGGAACAACGTATGTTGTTATGCGGTTCTGACCGATAAAAGATCTTCGTAGAATATGTAGGAGCCAATATGAACATCCAGGTTCCGCTATTGGTTATTGACCGGAGATGAGTCTCGGTCATGTCTACATAGTTCTCGAACCCGTAGGGTCCGCACGCTTAACGTTTGATGACGATCGGTATTATGAGTTTATGAGTATTGATGTACCGAAGGTAGTTCGGAGTCCCGGATGAGATCACGGACATGACGAGGAGTCTCGGAATGTCCGAGACATAAAGATTGATATATTGGACGGCTATATTTGGACACCGGAAGTATACCGGAAAAGTTTCGGATTTATCGGGAATGCCGGAGGGGGTTACCGGAACCCCCTACGAGAGGGGATGGTCCATAGTGGGCCAAAAGGGAAAGAGAGAGGCAGCCCATAGGGCTGGCCGGCGCCCCCACCTAGGGTTCCTAGTTGGACTAGGATTGGGGGGGGCGCCACCTCTCCTATTCCTTTCCCCCTTCTTCCTTTCGGTGAATCCTACTAGGAATAGGACTGCAATCCTATTCCTAGTAGGACTCCCTCCCTAGCCGCACCAGGAAGGGCCGGCCGGCCTCCCTCCCCTGCTCCTTTATATACGGGGGCAGGGGGGCACCCAAAGACACACAAGTTGAATTGTTTTAGCCGTGTGCGGTGCCCCCCTCCACAGAATCACACCTCGGTCATACCGTCGCGGAGCTTAGGCGAAGCCCTGCGCCGGTGAACACATCATATCCGTCATCACGCCGTCGTGCTGACGAAACTCTCCCGTGAAGCTCAACTGGATCAAGAGCTCGTGGGACGTCATCAAGCTGAACGTGTGCTGAACGCGGAGGTGCCGTACGTTCGGTGCTTGATCGGTTGGATCGCGAAGAAGTTCGACAACATCAACCGCGTCACTTGACGCTTCCGCTCCCGGTCTACGAGGGTACGTAGACACACTCTTCCCTCTCGTTGCTATACATCTGGTAGATAGATCTTGCGTGATCATAGGAAAATTTTAAAATACTACGTTCCCCAACAGTGGCATCATGAGCCAGGTCTATGCGTAGATGATATGCACGAGTAGAACACAATGAGTTGTGGGCGATACTAGTCATACTGCTTACCAGCATGTCATACTTTGCTTCGGCGGTATTGTGAGATGAAGCGGCCCGGACCGACATTACGCGTATGCTTACGCGAGACTGGTTTCACCGTTACGAGCACTCGTTGCTTAAAGGTGACTGGTGGGTGTCTGTCTCTCTCACTTTAGCTGAATCAGGTGTGGCTACGCCCGGTCCTTGTGAAGGTTAAAACAGCACATACTTGACGAAACATCGTTGTGGTTTTGTATGCGTAGGTAAGAACGGTTCTTGCTAAAGCCCGTAGCAGCCACGTAAAACTTGCAACAAACAAAGTAGAGGACGTCTAACTTGTTTTTGCAGGGCATGTTGTGATGTGATATGGTCAAGACATGATGAGTTATACGGTTTTGTATGAGATGATCATGTTTTGTAAAGTTATCGGCAACTGGCAGGAGCCATATGGTTGTCGCTTTATTGTATGAAATGCAATCGCCATGTAATTGCTTTACTTTATCACTAAGCGGTAGCGATAGTCGGAGAAGCAATAGTTGACGAGACGACAATGATGCTACGATAAAGATCAAGGTGTCAAGCCGGTGACGAAGGTGATCATGACGGTGCTTTGAAGATGGAGATCAAAAGCACAAGATGATGATGGCCATATCATGTCACATATTTTGATTGCATGTGATGTTTATCTTATTATGCTTCTTATTTTGCTTAGATCGACGGTAGCATTATAAGATGATCCCTTACTAAATTTCAAGGTATAAGTGTTCTCCCTGAGTATGCACCGTTGCGAAAGTTCGTCGTGCCGAGACACCACGTGATGATCGGGTGTGATAAGCTCTACGTTCAAATACAACGGGTGTAAGCCAGTTTTGCACACGCAGAATACTCGGGTTAAACTTGACGAGCCTAGCATATACAGATATGGCCTCGGAACACTGGAGACCGAAAGGTCGAGCGTGAATCATATAGTAGATATGATCAACATAAGATGTTCACCATTGAAACTACTCCATCTCACGTGATGATCGGACATGGTTTGGTTGATTTGGATCACGTGATCATTTAGATGACCAGAGGGATGTCTATCTAAGTGGGAGTTCTTTATTTTAATATGATTAAATTGAACTTTAATTTATCATGAACTAAGTCCTAATAGTTTTGCATATCTATGTCGTTGTAGATCAATGGCCCGTGCTACCGTTCCTTTGAATTTTAATGCATTCCTAGAGAAAGCTAAGTTGAAAGATGATGGTAGAAATTACACGGACTGGGTCCGTAACCTGAGGATTATCCTCATTGCTGCACAGAAGAATTATGTCCTTGAAGCACCGCTAGGTGACAAGCCCCCTTCCGCTAATATAGACGCTTTGAACGTCTGGCAGTCGCGGTCTGATGACTACACGATAGTTCAGTGTGCCATGCTTTACGGCTTAGAACCGGGACTTCAACGACGTTTTGAACGTCATGGACCATATGAGATGTTCCAGGAGTTGAAGTTGATATTTCAAGCAAATGCCCGGATTGAGAAATATAAGATTTCCAATAAGTTCTACAGCTGCAAGATGGAGGAGAATAGTTCTATCAGTGAACACTTGCTCACAATGTATGGGCACTACAATCATATGACTCAACTTGGTTGCCAAGTTGATGAGAATAGTGTTATTGATAGAATTCTTCAATCACTGCCACCAAGCTATAATGGCTTCGTGATGAACTATAATATGCAAGGGATACAAAAGACAATTCCCAAGCTCTTCGCTATGCTCACAGCTGCGGAGGTAGAAACCAAAAAGGAGCATCAAAAGTTGATGGTTAACAATACCACTAGTTTCAAGAAAAAGGGCAAGGAAGGGATTTTCAAGGAGAATAGCAAGATTGTTGCTGTTCTCGCAGAAAACCTCAAGTATGGAACCAAGCCTGAAACTGAGTGCTTCTACTGCAAGGGGACTGGACACTGGAAGCGGAACTGCCCCAAGTATTTGGCGGATAAGAAGGATGGCAAGATGAACAAAGGTATATGTGATATACATGTTATTGATGTGTACCTTACTAATGCTCGTAGTAGTACCTGGGTATTTGATACCGGTTCGGTTGCTAATATTTGTAACTCGAAACAGGGACTACGGATTAAACGAAGATTAGCTAAGGACGAGGTGACGATGCGCGTGGGAAACGGTTCCAAAGTCGATGTGATCGCCGTCGGCACGCTACCTCTACATCTACCTTCGGGATTAGTTTTAGACCTAAATAATTGTTATTTGGTGCCAGCGTTGAGCATGAACATTATATCTGGATCTTGTTTATTGCGAGACGGTTATTCATTTAAATCAGAGAATAATGGTTGTTCTATTTTAATGAATAATATCTTTTATGGTCATGCACCCTTAAAGAGTGGTCTATTCTTGTTAGATCTCGATTGTAGTGATACACATATTCATAATATTGAAACCAAAAGATGCAAGGTTAATAATGATAGTGCAACTTATTTGTGGCACTGCCGTTTAGGTCATATTGGTGTAAAACGCATGAAGAAACTCCATAATGATGGACTTTTGGAATCACTTGATTATGAATCACTTGGTGCTTGCGAACCATGCCTCATGGGCAAGATGACTAAAACTCCGTTCTCCGGAACTATGGAGCGAGCAACAGATTTGCTGGAAATCATACATACTGATGTATGTGGACCAATGAGTGTTGATGCTCGCGGCGGGTATCGTTATTTTCTGACCTTCACTGATGATTTGAGCAGATATGGGTATATCTACTTAATGAAGCACAAGTCTGAAACATTTGAAAAGTTCAAAGAATTTCAGAGTGAAGTAGAGAATCATCGTAACAAGAAAATAAAGTTTCTACGATCTGATCGTGGAGGAGAATATTTGAGTTACGAGTTTGGTCTTCATTTGAAACAATGTGGAATAGTTTCACAACTCACGCCACCTGGAACACCACAGCGTAATGGTGTGTCCGAACGTCGTAACCGTACTTTATTGGATATGGTGCGATCTATGATGTCTCTTACCGATTTACCACTATCGTTTTGGGGTTATGCTTTAGAGACAGATGCATTCACGTTAAATAGGGCACCATCTAAATCCGTTGATACGACACCTTATGAACTTTGGTTTAGCAAGAAACCAAAGTTGTCGTTTCTTAAAGTTTGGGGCTGCGATGCTTATGTGAAAACACTTCAACCTGATAAGCTCGAACCCAAGTCGGAAAAATGTGTCTTCATAGGATACCCAAAAGAAACTGTTGGGTACACCTTCTATCACAGATCCGAAGGCAAAATATTCGTTGCTAAGAACGGATCCTTTCTAGAAAAAGAGTTTCTCTCGAAAGAAGTGAGTGGGAGGAAAGTAGAACTTGATGAGGTAATTGTACCTTCTCCCGGATTGGAAAGTAGTACATCACAGGAAATTGTTCCAGTGATTCCTACACCAATTAGTGAGGAAGTTAATGATAATGATCATGAAACTTCAGATCAAGTTTCTGCTGAACGTCGTAGATCAACCAGAGTACGTTCCGCACCAGAGTGGTACGGCAACCCAGTTCTGGAAATCATGTTACTAGACCATGATGAACCTACGAACTATGAGGAAGCGATGATGAGCCCAGATTCCGCAAAATGGCTTGAAGCCATGAAATCTGAGATGGGATCCATGTATGAGAACAAAGTGTGGACTTTGGTTGACTTGCCCGATGATCGGCAAGCCATCGAGAACAAATGGATCTTCAAGAGGAAGACCGACGCAGACGGTAATATTACTGTTTACAAAGCTCGACTTGTTGCGAAAGGTTTTCGACAAGTTCAAGGAGTTAACTACGATGAGACTTTCTCACCAGTAGCGATGCTTAAGTCTGTCCGAATCATGTTAGCAATTGCCGCATTTTATGATTATGAAATCTGGCAAATGGATGTCAAAACTGCATTCCTGAATGGATATCTCAAAGAAGAGTTATATATGATGCAACCAGAAGGTTTTGTCGATCCAAAAGGTGCTAACAAAGTATGCAAACTCCAGCGATCCATCTATGGACTGGTGCAAGCATCTCGGAGTTGGAATATACGCTTTGATGAGGTGATCAAAGCATATGGTTTTATACAGACTTTTGGAAAAGCCTGTATTTACAAGAAAGTGAGTGGGAGCTCTGTAGCATTTCTAATATTATATGTAGATGACATATTGTTGATTGGAAATGATATAGAATTTCTGGATAGCATAAAAGGATACTTGAATAAAAGTTTTTCAATGAAAGACCTCGGTGAAGCTGCTTATATACTAGGCATCAAGATCTATAGAGATAGATCAAGACGCTTAATTGGACTTTCACAAAGCACATACCTTGATAAGATTTTGAAGAAGTTCAAAATGGATCAGTCAAAGAAAGGGTTCTTGCCTGTTTTACAAGGTATGAAGTTGAGTAAGACTCAATGCCCGACCACTGCAGAAGATAGAGAGAAAATGAAAGTCATTCCCTATGCCTCAGCCATAGGATCTATCATGTACGCAATGCTGTGTACCAGACCTGATGTGTGCCTTGCTATAAGTCTAGCAGGGAGGTACCAAAGTAATCCAGGAGTGGATCACTGGACAGCGGTCAAAAACATCCTAAAGTATCTGAAAAGAACAAAGGATATGTTTCTCGTATATGGAGGTGACAAAGAGCTCGTTGTAAACGGTTACGTCGATTCTAGCTTTGACACTGATCCGGATGACTCAAAGTCACAAACCGGATATGTATTTTTATTGAACGGTGGAGCTGTCAGTTGGTGCAGTTCCAAGCAGAGCGTCGTGGCGGGATCTACGTGTGAAGCGGAATACATAGCTGCTTCGGAAGCAGCAAATGAAGGAGTCTGGATGAAGGAGTTCATATCCGATCTAGGTGTAATACCTAGTGCATCGGGTCCAATGAAAATCTTTTGTGACAACACTAGAGCCATAGCCTTGGCAAAGGAATCCAGGTTTCACAAGAGAACAAAGCACATCAAAAGACGCTTCAATTCCATCCGCGATCTAGTCAAAGAGGGAGACATAGAGATTTGCAAAATACATACGGATCTGAATATTGCAGACCCGTTGACTAAGCCTCTTCCACGGGCAAAACATGATCAGCACCAGGACTCCATGGGTGTGAGGATCATCACTTTGTAATCTAGATTATTGACTCTAGTTCAAGTGGGAGACTGAAGGAAATATGCCCTAGAGGCAATAATAAAGATGTTATTTGTATTTCCTTATATCATGATAAATGTCTTTTATTCATGCTAGAATTGTATTAACCGGAAACTTAGTACATGTGTGGATACATAGACAAAACAGTATGTCCCTAGTATGCCTCTACTAGACTAGCTCATTGATCAAAGATGGTTATGTTTCCTAACCATAGACATGACTTGTCATTTGATCAATGGGATCACATCATTAGGAGAATGATGTGATGGACAAGACCCATCCGTTAGCATAGCACAATGATCGTTTAGTTTTCTGCTATTGCTTTCTTCATGACTTATACATGTTCCTATGACTATGAGATTATGCAACTCCCGAATACCGTAGGAACACCTTGTGTGCTATCAAACGTCACAACGTAACTGGGTGATCATAAAGATGCTCTATAGGTGTCTCCGAAAGTATTCGTGGTGTTGGCATAGATCAAGATTAGGATTTGTCACTCCGAGTGTCGGAGAGGTATCTCTGGGCCCTCTCGGTAACACACATCACAATAAGCCTTGCAAGCAAAAGACTAATGAGTTAGTCACGAGATGATGTGTTACGGAACGAGTAAAGAGACTTGCCGGTAACGAGATTGAACTAGGTATAGAGATACCGACGATCGAATCTCGGGCAAGTAACATACCGTTTGACAAAAGGAACAACGTATGTTGTTATGCGGTTCTGACCGATAAAAGATCTTCGTAGAATATGTAGGAGTCAATATGAACATCCAGGTTCCGCTATTGGTTATTGACCGGAGATGAGTCTCGGTCATGTCTACATAGTTCTCGAACCCGTAGGGTCCGCACGCTTAACGTTTGATGACGATCGGTATTATGAGTTTATGAGTATTGATGTACCGAAGGTAGTTCGGAGTCCCGGATGAGATCACGGACATGACGAGGAGTCTCGGAATGTCCGAGACATAAAGATTGATATATTGGACGGCTATATTTGGACACCGGAAGTATACCGGAAAAGTTTCGGATTTATCGGGAATGCCGGAGGGGGTTACCGGAACCCCCTACGAGAGGGGATGGTCCATAGTGGGCCAAAAGGGAAAGAGAGAGGCAGCCCATAGGGCTGGCCGGCGCCCCCACCTAGGGTTCCTAGTTGGACTAGGATTGGGGGGGGGGGGCGCCACCTCTCCTATTCCTTTCCCCCTTCTTCCTTTCGGTGAATCCTACTAGGAATAGGATTGCAATCCTATTCCTAGTAGGACTCCCTCCCTAGCCGCACCAGGAAGGGCCGGCCGGCCTCCCTCCCCTGCTCCTTTATATACGGGGGCAGGGGGGCACCCAAAGACACACAAGTTGAATTGTTTTAGCCGTGTACGGTGCCCCCCTCCACAGAATCACACCTCGGTCATACCGTCGCGGAGCTTAGGCGAAGCCCTGCGCCGGTGAACACATCATATCCGTCATCACGCCGTCGTGCTGACGAAACTCTCCCGTGAAGCTCAACTGGATCAAGAGCTCGTGGGACGTCATCAAGCTGAACGTGTGCTGAACGCGGAGGTGCCGTACGTTCGGTGCTTGATCGGTTGGATCGCGAAGAAGTTCGACAACATCAACCGCGTCACTTGACGCTTCCGCTCCCGGTCTACGAGGGTACGTAGACACACTCTTCCCTCTCAATGCTATACATCTGGTAGATAGATCTTGCGTGATCGTAGGAAAATTTTAAAATACTACGTTCCCCAACATAGCCTTCTTAAGGCAAAACTTGTTTAACTTATGTCTGTACTCAGATATTGTTGCTTCCGCTAACTCTGTTGCTTTCGAGCTTCTGTATTCGAGCCCTCGAGGCCCCTGGCTTGTAATATGAAGCTTGTATTATTTTAATTTGTGTCTAGAGTTGTGTTGTGATATCTTCCTGTGAGTCCCTGATCTTGGTCGTACACATTTGCGTGCATGATTAGTGTACGGTCAAATCGGGGGCGTCACATGGGACTTATGGTGAGTTTTTCTTTGCCACCTAGGGTTAGGGTTAGGGTTAGGGTTAGTAGTCCTAGGCTACAACCATGGATCCTGCTGAGTGTAGTGTTGTTGTTGTCTCTGTGATATTGTTCTTGATTAGTGAGGGTGGGGTTTGATTGTAGAATTGAGGTAACCTAGGGTTCATCTCTATACAGTGTTAGGGTTCATGCTGATTTGGGGATTTTTGAGTGTTCAAGGTTTTTGAAGTGCAAGTTGATTGTGGTATTGAGTGCAGGTTGAAACCAGTGTTCTGTTGGTTATTTTGGTTGCAGGAGGAACCAGACACCATTGTGGAGCCCCTTTTCCGTGGCCAACTTGAGCTTGCTCAACCCAAGTGCATTCTACACCAAATGAGGCCTATTAAGCATGTTGCTTTTGAAGGCATTGTAACAGGAAGGTGTTTCTATGGCTGCCCAGCCCAGGTTAGATGCCAATTAAGTTTTCTGCTATGGATGTTCACTGATGTTTGATATGATGCAACAGTTTGTTTGATTTGACAGTCACTTATGTACGTTCGTTACTTTGGAAACTTAATCATGGCATTGTAATAACTTATCACATTTACAAATGCAGGAAAATGGTGTGAATTGTGGTGTTGTAGAGTGGGTTGATGGGCCTTGGCCTCCTATTCTTCAGAGATGTCTGTCCAAGCTATGGGAAATGTTCCATGAGCAGAACTATGGAAGGGTACTTGACAAGGAGAAGTTTGAGAAGGAGTTGGCCAAGCTTAAGAGTGAACATGAAAGGGATTTGGCCAAGCTTAAGGCTGAAAATGACAAGTTTTGTATTGAGTACACCAAGCTTATTAATGATGTATCCAAGATGTTTGACTGGCAGGATGGTAGGGTGGACAAGCTGAACCAGAAATAAGTGGATGAGGAAGAACTTGAGAAGAAGAAGAATGAGGTAGAGGAGAAATCTAGGTTGGAGGTGCAGATGGAAAAGCTCAAACTTGCAAAAGAGAGAGGTGCATTGTGCAGAGCCAAGCTGATATCATCAAGAACACTAGGAAGGCTATGAAGGATGTTGAACTTGCTAGAGATGTTCTTAATAAGGAGAAGGCAAAGCTTGAGCTAGTTGTTGCTGAGCTCCTGAATGATGGGTATGGCAGCAAGGAGAAGTTAGAGCAAATCAAGGCCATCCTTGAGTCATGAAGTTGCCGTGATATGTTGGTGAAGTAAGTACATCCAAGACCTATATATAAGGATGTGGCCTAACAGTCCGAAGTGATTATATGGGTGTATATTTTGGGGGAATGTGAAGTTAACCTAGTGTTTGGCCATGCATTTGAACTTTAGTTTCTTATGTAAGAACCTTATTTCGTATGCTATTAAGTGTTGTAATGGATCTCCTATGCTATTAAGTGTTGTAATGGATCTCCTATGCTACTAAGTAGTGGAAATGGATCTTCTATGCTATTAAGTGTTCAAATTGATCTTCTATGTTATGTGTTAGCCTACATATACCATTTGTGTGGGTAATTGGGCTTATTGGCCCACTAGTCTCTGACCAAATGCAACCCTAGGCCTACTAAAACCCAACCCCATCTGTCAATATAAACCCCTCCCCACCCCCACCCTTTCCTAGTCACTCCACCAGCCGCCACCCAAAAGAAACCATAGTGATGGATCCTGACATGGGAGATGTCACAGAGGAGGAGGGGCTGTGGAGGTTAGGGCAGCAGCAGCAGCACAAAGGAGGAGGAGGAGGAGGCGCGGGCACATGGCACTGGAGGCGGCCCAGGATGAGCAGCAAAAGGAGTTCAACTGCCGACTTTCTGACAAGGTAGTGGAGATATGCAATGATGAAGAGCTGGAGCTGCTTTTCACTGGTGGCAGGGGAATGACGTTCATGCAGATCATTAGCTGGGCAAGGATGAGGGCAGTCATGCCTCCCCATCCAGCTACTAGGGCCAAGTGGGTTCGTTTCTTCGAGCGTTATGACTGATGAATATATGTATCTACCTATCTATCTATCTTTCTATCTGTAAGTCTACCTGAGAGAGAGTTGTGGTAGTATTTGTAAGATTTTGATGACTATCTTTCTATCTATGTAACATTTGGATGTTTCTGAACCAATGTATGCATTTGGTCAGTGAATGTATATATCAATGTATGCTAAATGTTCTGAAGATGCAGATAAATTGAAGTTGCAGACAACCTAGTGCCCAATCCACATATAGTATCATATTACAAACCAAATCAAATCCAATAGCATCAAGTACTTAGTGAAGCAGTGTTCACTTGCATACATAACCTAGGATAACAGAGGAGTTCAACCACTTCATCTAGTGACCACTTGCATAAATGTAATCTGTCAGCCTCCCAGATGGCTTCCTGACCCTCTTTGACCCATCCTGCACAACAGTGCTAGTAGATTGTCTAGGAGCAATAAAAGATCCATTACCAGCTCTATTGGCAGAAGCTGACCTGGTGTTCTTTGCTGGAGAAGACCTTGATGACCTGGTGTTATTTGCTGCTGAAGAAATAGTTGTGCTCTTATTGGGAGGTGGTACTAGTGTTGCTGAAGAGGTGTTGGTCCTGCTCTTCTTGAGAGGTGGTGGTGCTGCTGTTGTAGCCTCAATGTTAGTCCTCCTCTTCTTGGAGGTTGATGTTGTAGCTGGTGCTGCTACTGATGTGGAAGCAACCCTCTTCCTTGACCTACAAGTTTTCTATGTTGACTCATTTGTTGTTGGAGGAGCTGTTGTTGCAGGTGCAGAGGCAGAAGGTACCCTTGGTGGCCTCTGTGCAGTTGCAGCGATTGAAGAACAAGCCTCAGAGTAGTTAGCTCTATTTTCCTACACAAGAAGATTAGTTAACTCTATTTTCCTACAAATGAAATGAATGTAACAATGCAATGCAATGAATGGAACTAAAGGACCTACCTGGTGCTTGTTCATCCTCATCTGGAACTTAGGCTTCAATGGGTCACCACAGTTGTTGAACCTGTGCCCTTGCTTCTTGCAGTTGCTGCATGTCACTGTACCAATCCTAGAAGTATCCTTTTTAGCTGGCACCTCAAACAGGCCTTTCCTCATGGCAGTTTGTTTTTACCTTTCTTTTCTCTAAAAACAGGTGGATAAATATCATCACCAGGTGTATGAGGCCAATGGTCAGGACCTGGCAGAGGGAATATTATGTGCTTATATGTTTCACAATACATGGGTTTCTTGAAGAAAGCATTCACATAGTCTTCAGGATGTATCTTCACTTTCTGCATTGCAGCAATGGCATGACTACAGGGGACAGCTGTCATGTCCCACCTCCTACAGTCACAGGTCTGGTTGTTCATATTAACACAATATGTGTTTTCAGAGCTACTTGTGACTTGCCATATGTCTGGACCTGCCATGTATGCTTCACAATACTTAGCCCACTTCTTCCCCTCTTCTAAAATCTTTGAATAGGTAGGTATGGTCTCCCATCTGCATGACTCTGTCTTCTCTCTTATCTTCTGAAACTTAATCATCAGCTTTTTACTTATGCCCTCTAACATAGTCCTGATTGGCTTGTTCCTAACATCCAATATCATTGTATTGAAAACCTATAATGCCCAGGATGCGACTATATCTCCTACGTGTCGAGGCACGACTTAGAGACATAAGCGCATTCTGAAATGATCTCAAGCATGGTATTGATACGTCTCCAATGTATCTATAATTTTTGATTGTTCCATGCTATTATTTATGAAGTCTTGGATGTTTAATGGGATTTATCATTCACTTTTATATCATTTTTGGGACTAACCTACTAACCCAAAGGCCCAGTCCAGATTGCTGTTTCTTGCCTGTTTCAGGGTTTTGCAGAAAAAGAATATCAAACGGAGTCCAAACGGAATGAAACCTTCGCGAGAGATATTTTTGGAAAAAACCACGCACGTGGAGCTTGAGAACCACGTCAGGAGATGAGAGGGTGGCCCACGAGGGTGGGGGGCGCGCCCCCCTTCCCAGGGCGCGCCCCCTGCCTCGTGGAGCCCCCGTGACTCCCCCAGTGCCCTCCTTCTTCTTATATAAGTCTACATACCCCAGAAACTCCAAGAACAAAGAGAAAACCCTGATTCCACCGCCGTACCTTCTGTTCCCGTGGAGATCCCATCTTGGAGCCTGTTCCGGAGCTCCACAAGAGGGGGATCCATCATGGAGGCCTTCATCATCATCATCATCGTCCTCACCATGAGTTGTGAGTAGTTTACCACACACCTTTGGGTCCATAGCTAGTATCTAGATGGCTTCTTCTCTCTCGCTGGATCTCAATACAAAGTTCTCCTTGGTCTTCGAGGAGATCTATTCGATGTAATATTTTTTTGCGGTGTGTTCATCGAGATCTGATGAATTGTGAGTTTATGATCAAGGTTATCTATGAAAGATATTTGGTTCTTCTCTGAACTTTTTATGTGTGCTCATAATATCCTTGCAAGTCTCTTCGAATTATTGGTTTGGTTTGGCCTACTAGATCTATAGTTCTTGCAATGGGAGAAGTGCTTGGCTTTGGGTTCAATCTTGCGGTGTCCTTTCCCAGTGACAGTAAGGGCAGCAAGGCACGTATTGTATTGTTGCCATCGAGGATAAAAAGATGGGGTTTATATCATATTGCTTGAGTTTATCCCTCTACAGCATGTCATCTTGCTTAAGGCATTACTCTGTTCTTATGAACTCAATACACTAGATGCATGCTGGATAGCGGTCGTGTGTGGAGTAATAGTAGTAGATACAGAATCGTTTCGGTCTACTTGTCTCGGACGTGATACCTATATACAATGATCATGCCTAGATAGTCTCATAATTATTCGCTTTTCTGTCAATTGCTCGACAGTAACTTGTTTACCCGCAGTAGAATATCGCTATCATGAGAGAAGCTATTAGAGAAAACTATGGCCCCCGGGTCTATTCTCAACATATCAATCTACATCTACTTTACTTTTATCACTTTTATTTGCTGTTTTTATAAACCAAAAATACCAAAAATATAAATTATCATCTCTATCATATCTCACTTTCGTAAGTGACCGTAAAGGGATTGACAACCCCTTATCGCGTTGGCTGCGAAGTCCTTATTTGCTCGTGCAGGTGCGAGGGACTCGCGCGTGGTATCCTACTGGATTGATACCTTGGTTCTCAAAAACTAAGGGAAATACTTACGCTACTGTGCTGCATCTCCCTTTCCTCTTCGAGGGAATACAATGCAAGCTCAAGAGGTAGCAAGAAGAATTTCTGGCACCGTTGCCGGGAGGCTTACACAAAAGTCATATACCAAGTACCTATCACAAACCCTTATCCTTCGCATTACATTTATTTGCCTCTCATTTTCCTCTCCCCCACTTCACCCTTGCCATTTTATTTGCCCTTCTTCCGCCGTGTGTTTATCGTTCGCTTGCTTCTTGTTTGCTTGTGTGTGTTGGATTGTTTGCTTGTCACTATGGCTCATAACAATACCAAATTGTGTGACTTCTCTAATACCAACAACAATGATTTTATTAGCACTCCGATTGCTCCTATTACCGATGCTGAATCTTGTGAGATCAATGCTGCTTTGTTGAATCTTGTCATGAAAGATCAATTCTCCGGCCTTCCTAGTGAAGATGCCGCTACCCATCTAAACAACTTTGTTGATTTGTGTGATATGCAAAAGAAAAGGGATACGGATAACGATATTGTTAAATTGAAGTTATTTCCGTTTTCACTTAGAGATCGTGCTAAAACTTGGTTTTCCTCTTTGCCTAGAAATAGTTTTGATTCGTAGAATAAGTGCAAAGATGCTTTTATCTCTAAGTATTCCCCTCCTGCTAAGATCATCTCTCTTAGAAACGATATTATGAATTTTAAGCAACTAGATCATGAGCATGTTGCACAAGCTTAGGAGAGAATGAAATTAATGATACGTAATTGCCCTACACATGGTTTGAATCTATGGATGATTATTCCGAACTTTTATGCTGGCTTGAATTTTGCTTCTAGAAATCTTTTAGATTCGGCCGCCGGAGGCACTTTCATGGAAACTACCTTAGGTGAAGCTACCAAACTCCTAGATAATATTGTGGTTAATTATTCTCAATGGCACACCGAAAGATCTACTAGTCAAAAAGTGCATGCTATCGAAGAAATTAGTGTTTTGCGTGGAAAGATGGATGAACTTATGAAATTATTTGCTGCTAGGAGTGCTTCTTCTGATCCTAATGATATGCCTTTGTCCACTTTGATTGAAAATAACAATGAATCTTTGGATGTGAATTTTGTTGGTAGGAATAATTTTGGTAACAATGCTTATAGAGGTAATTTTAATCCTAGGCCTTTTCCTAGTAATTCCTCTAATAATTATGGTAATTCCTACAACAACTCTTATGGAAAGATGCCTTCTGAATTGAAACTAGTGTTAAGGAGTTTATGATCTCACAAAAGAATTTCAATGCTATGCTTGAAGAGAAATTGCTTAAGGTTGGTGAATTGGCTAGAAGTGTGGATAGAATTACTCTTGATGTTGATTCTTTGAAACTTAGATCTATCCCACCTAAGCATGATATCAATGAGTCTCTCAAAGCCATGAGAATTTCCATTGATGAATGCAAAGAAAGAACCACTAGAATGCATGCTTAAAGAGAAGATTATATTAAATCGTGTTCTTCTAGTTATCATGAAAATAAAGATGAAGATTTGACAGTTATTGATGTGTCTCCTATTAGATCCTTGTTTTCTAGTATTAATCTTGATGAAGATAGGATTGGAGATAATTCTGCTTTAAGGTGTCCCAATGATTCGGAGTTTTTAGATCTTGATGCTAAAATTGCTAAAAGTGGGAGTGAAGAGATTAAAACTTTGCATAGTGATGAACCCACTACCTTGGATTTAAAGGGATTCAATTATGATAATTGCTCTTTGATTGATTGTATTTCCTTGTTGCAATCTGTACTAAACTCTCCGCATGCTTATAGTCAAAATAAAGCTT
Organism: Secale cereale; assembly: GCA_902687465.1. Lineage (NCBI taxonomy): Eukaryota > Viridiplantae > Streptophyta > Magnoliopsida > Poales > Poaceae > Secale > Secale cereale. The sequence goes on from LR738712.1 coordinate 19,621,824, forward strand.
TTACCAACCACATAGTTGATGCTTTGATGCAATCTTATGAAGAAAAACTTGAATTGGAAGTTTCTATCCCTAGAAAGCTTTATGATGAATGGGAACCTACTATAAAAATAACAATAAAAGATCATGAATGTTATGCTTTGTGTGATTTGGGTGCAAGTGTCTCCACTATCCCAAAAACTTTGTGTGATTTGCTAGAGTTCCATGAGCTTGATGGTTGTTCTTTAAATTTGCATCTTGCGGATTCCACTATTAAGAAACCTATGGGAAGAATTAATGATGTTCTTATTGTTGCCAATAGGAATTATGTGCCCGTAGATTTCATTGTTCTTGATATAGATTGCAATCCTTCATGTCCTATTATTCTTGGTAGACCTTTCCTTAGAACGATTGGTGCAATTATTGATATGAAGGAAGGAAATATTAGATTCCAATTTCTGTTAAGGAAAGGCATGGAACACTTTCCTAGAAATAAAATAAAATTACCATATGAATCTATCATGAGAGCCAGATATGGATTGCCTTCCTAAGATGGCAATACCTAGATTTATCTTGTATCGTGCCTAGCTAGGGGCATAAAACGATAGCGCTTGTTGGGAGTCAACCCAATTTTATGTTTTTGTTTTTGTTGCTGTTAGGGAATAAATATTGCATCTAGCCTCTCATTAGATGTGGTTTCGTGTTTTGTTTAGTGTTTGTGCCAAGTAGAACCTTTGGTAAGACTTGTGTGAAGTTTATATGATCTTGCTGTGAAAAACAGAATCGTTAGCGCTCGCTAAAGTAGTCTTCAGATTTTACTGCAGCGTGCTTTTTAGTTGATTATTTTTGCAGATGATTAGTAGACAAATTCCGAAAATTTACCAATTTAGTTTGAATTTTTTGGAGTTCCAAAAGTAGGCGAAACCTGCAGATTACTACAGACTATACTGTTTTTGACAGATTCTGTTTTTCGTGTGTTGTTTGCTTATTCCGATGCATCTATGAGTAGTATTGAGGATATGAACCATAGAGAAGCTGGAATACAGTAGGTTTAACACCAATATAAACAAACAATGAATTCATTGCTGCACCTTTGAGTAGTGGTTTGCTTTCTTATACTAAGGAGCTCACGAGAATTTTTGTCTAAGTTTTGTGTTGTGAAGTTTTCAAGTTTTGAGTATTGCTTTGATGGACTATGGAACAAGGAGTAGCAAAGGCCTAAGTTTGGGAATGCCCATGGCACCCCAAGTAAATTCAAGATAATCAAAATCCTTAGCTTGGGGATGCCCCGGGAAGGCATCCCCTCTTTCGTCTTCATCCATCGGTAACTATACTTGGAGCTATATTTTTATTCGCAACATCTTATGTGTTTTGCTTGGAGCGTCTTGTATAATTTGAGTCTTTGCTTGTTAGTTTGACACAATCATCCTTGCTGGACACACCTATTTGAGAGAGTTAAATATGGCTTAGAAATTGTTAGAACACTCTATGTGCTTCACTTATATCTTTTGAGTTGAATAGTTTTTGCTCTAGTGCTTCACTTATATCTTTTAGAGCACAGTGGTGGTAATATTTTGTTGAATTTTTGAACTCTCATGCTTCACTTATATCAATTTGAGAGTCTATTAAAACAGCATGGTAATGTGTTTAGGCTAAAGAAACTAGTCTTCACTTGATAGACATCCAATGTCAATGTAGTAAAAAAATCACACTAAGTGCATTGAATAGAATGAGATGTTGGATGCTTGATAATTGTTTTGAGATATGAGGATAGTGATATTAGAGTTATGCTAGTGGAGTTATTATGTAATTGAGAAATACTTGTGTTAAGGTTAGTGATTCCCGTATTATGCACGTATGGTGAACCGCTAAGTGACTAAGTTAGAGCATGAGGTATTTGTAGAGTGCCAACCTTTGTGTGGAGGTCGGGGGCGCGCGATGGTTAACTCCTACTAACCTCCCCCTAGGAGCATGCGTTGATTGCTTTGTTTTGATGACTCGTAGATTTTGGCAATAAGTATATGAGTTCTTATGACTAATGTTGAGTCCATGGATTACTACGCACTCTCACCCTTCCACCATTGCTAGCCTCTCTTGTACCGCGCAACTTTCGCCGGTGCCATAAACCCACTATATATCCTTCCTCAAAACAACCACCATATTGTTCCTCAAAACAGCCACCATACCTACCTATCATGGCATTTCCATAGCCATTCCGAGATATATTGCCATGCAACTTTCCACCGTTCCGTCCATATGACACGCATCATATTGTCATATTGCCATTGCATGATCATGTAGTTGATATCGTATTTGTGGCAAGGCCACCATGCATAATTTTTATACATGTCACTCTTGTTTCATTGCATATACCGGTACACCGCCGGAGGCATTCATATAGAGTCATACTTTGTTGTTGTAGTATCGAGTTGTAATGTCGAGTTGTAATAAAAGTGTGATGATCATCATTATTAGAGCATTGTCCCATCGGAGGAAAGGTTAAATCTATAAAGCCCCTTTGCAAAAAAAAAAAATGCCAAAGAAAAAAAGAAAGGCCAAAAAAAAGAAAAAAAAGAAAGAAAAAAGGGACAATTGGTACTATCTTTTTCCACACTTGTGCTTCAAAGTAGCACCATGTTCTTCATTGTAGAGAGTCTCATGTTTAGTCATTTTCGTATACTAGTGGGAACTTTCATTATAGAACTTGGCTTGTATATTTGTAACACACCATATGTGATACTTTCCTATTATGGCAATAAAGCAATTCTCAATTTGATCCTTGTCCTTATCCTTGGGGGTTCTTGTCATATGAGCTTATTTTATTTTCTTTGCATTGTCATTTCATTTTATTTTGCATCCTTGCATTGCTTCATCATCATGGCATCTTAGTCATCTTAGTTTACTTGTTGATGTGTATGTGTGAGGCACCTTGTGATGTGTGTGAGTGTGGTGCCTAAGCTTGCCCTTGCAACCCTAGACCCCTCCTTTGTTTTTCCCCTCTTCCTTCTTCCTTCTCTTCCCTTCTTTATTTATTTTTGCAAGTCACCTAGCCTAGTCCATTAATGTTCTTTATTTTCCTAAAAACCTTGCACCATGTCTACACCCTCTCTGCCAAATTTCAGCCTTTTTGGAATTGATTTGGTTGGGTTCAAAAATGACAAGAGTTTGAACCATATTCAAACTCCTTTTATTTTTCTGCCTCTAAAAATGTCCAAGCCAATTTTATTAAATAGGGCATAAATCCAGGAGCATGGTGATATTTTATTTATCTCCTAACTCTTTTCCTTTGAGCCTGCACTTTTCTTTTCATTTCTTTCTCAAGAAAAAACGAAAATAAAAGGAAATCGCAGCAAAAGCAATGGCTTGGGCCACCTCCTCCTCCTCCTCTCGGCCCAGTTCTCTCCGCAGCAGCCCCTCGGCCCACTCTTCTCTCCCACAGCGGCCCAGCCAGCACAAGCGTCGCGTGTAGTCGCGCTGTTCACTGTTTCCCCGCGGCCCCCC
>LR738712.1:19635320-19646737 GCA_902687465.1 Secale cereale
GCGTCGCCGTCTACCTCCATCACGCGTTGTTGAGACAGAGCACGAGCTCGCCGTCACGCCGTGATCACGGACGTCGAGGCCTCGCGATCAGAGCCCCTTTTAAACCCGCAGCTTGTCCAACCCTATCCCTAGGGTTCCTCCTACCTCCTCCCGCCACCTGGAGAGCTTAGATCCACCAGATCCGCTGCTCCAAAGCCGTCCCGCATGCATCTGGGAGAGCGAGCTCATCGCTGGCATGCCTCCCGTCGACCTCGGCCTCGCCAACCTTGTCAAGCTTCCTTCCCCGTCGTCGACTACGTCGCCTACATCCTCTACGCGGAGCCGATCGCCTTGCCATCGTCGTCTTCTTCCTCTTCTTCCACTCTGGCGGCCGTAGCTGTTCGAGCGTTGCCGTCGTCGACTCCGACCACCTCCGGGCCAGCCGAACACCTCGCCGTGTTCGTGGTGAGCGTCTCCACCTTCCCGTGCTTTTTCCCCTCCTTAGCACTGCCTAGGCTCGAATTCATCGTGCACCCGAGCTAGTTGCCGTTGGGACTCGTCCCCGGCGAGTATCCCGACCATCGTAGGCCGTCCCTTGTTGCCCGTTCGCTTCAGCGTGTCGTGTAGATGCTGCCAGGGCAGTCGCCGCTCTGCCTAGGCCGTTGCTTCGTCTCGTAGTTGTCCGCCGCCGCCGTTCTGTCATGTGCTCGTCGCCGGCGTTGTAGTGCATGCTAGGTCTTGCGAGCGCTTCGAGTGGATGTGGTGTTCCCCCGGGAACATGCTGCACCCCTCCGCCGCCCCTTTAGGTCGCCGGAGCGGCTCCGACGAGCCTCTGTTTTCCCCTGTTGCTAGCTTCTTCAGTTAACACATCAAGCGCTGCAGCTGTATTATGTCAAGAACACTCGCTCAGCTCAGTGGTCTGGTTCTTCGTCAGTTAACGGGGAGACGCGGGTTCAATTCCGCCCGGGGGCAGTGGAATTTAGCCCCCTTTTTGTTTCGCGAGAGGCTGACAGGCAAGCCCCACCTGCCAGCCACTCAGCTCCCTTCCACCCACTCGCGCACCCGCTGGTGCCACCTCAGCATCGCTGGGTCCACTCGTCAGTGACTCTGGCTAGAGTAGGCCTGGGTCAGTTTGACCTCTGCGCCTGTTTTTCCTTTTCTGTTTTTGTTTCCCTTTTTCTTTTTCTGTTTTTCTTTGTTTATTTAATATCTGTTGATTTATGCCTCTGATGGAGATAAGTTGTATATGAAAAATGCTTAGTTTTTCATGTAGATTATGAATATGCTGTTTGTTGCCATGTTTAAAAACATTTAAAATGTTGTTTGAATTTATTCTTGTTTTAAATATGCTTAAACTTGGAAAAATCATAACTAAATAACTACAACTCCAAATTTAACAAACTTTATATGCATTTGGGGTGAAACAATGTGTAGAATATTGTGGTGCTGTTGGTTTGCATGTTTAACAACTTCATAACAGAAGTTTTTCAGATCTGTCCCAATTGGATTTAATTAATTATGGGAGTTTCTGGAAATTGTTGTTTGTTATTTCCAGCCCATTTAATTATGCTAGCATGTTGCTGTAATCTTAGTTGCACCCTTGCCATGTTAACCAACCCCTTTAAACTTGTTGGGTGCTAGTTTGAATAACCTACATAAACTTGTTAGTTTTGTTCTTTTGCTTGTTTCGTTCATGTGAGTGATCTTGTTGGCTATGATGCTATTGCAGTCTTGTGTCCCTAGGCCATGCATCATATCTTCCATGTCCATATGCATCATGTTCATGCATCATGTGTTTGAGCATTGCATGATGTTTGATTGTGTTCCGGTGTTGGTTGTTGTGTTGGTTAGAGCCCGTTGATGATTCGGAGTACGAGGTTCCTACCGAGGCTGAGTTTGAGGAGCAAGGTTACGATCCCTCGGTGGAATCAACATGCAAGATGATGATGGCTTCTCGCCCCTCATTGGTTACCCCAAGTGGAAGGTTTGAGATGCAGTGTAGCGGTAGTTTTCCCTTGGCAAAGATACCAAGAATTGAATCCCCTGAGACTCCGAGGTTCAACAAGAAGGTGTCAACTGCTAGCGGCGCAACTAGCGATTGACCGGACCTGCACACAAATACAAATAACTTTGCTCCCAACGAGTACAGAGAGGTTGTCAATCCCTCCGGCCTTGTCGTTTACAAAGGATCAAACGCAAGAGATAATAGTGATAGGTATGACTGCAACTAGTAAGTAAGAACTGAAAGTAAAAAGCGGATGTAATCAGTGATGGTAATATGGACCGGGGGTCCCATGATGTTCACTAGTGATGTCTCTCTCCCAAAAGACGATAAAACGGCTGATACGTCCAAAATGCATCACTATTTTGTATCATAATTTATCCTTATTCATTGATATATTTCACGTTACGGTGATGTTCTTATGTTGTTTTGGTCTATTTTACACAGTTTGCAAACTCTCCGATGCCGAAACAGCAGACGCAGGATTCAGCAGTAAAAAGTGGACGCTGAGTTGCTGAAGAAGAATACCTCCAAATTACCTGAAAATCGACGGGAGTTATTTTTCAGATGAATCAGGAAGACACACAAAAGGGGAGCCAGAGGGGGGCCACGGGGTGCCCAGGCGGCCTGCTGGCGCCCCCCCTGGTCGCGCCGGGGGGGGGCGCCTGGAGCCCCTGGCCCACCTCCGGATGCCCCCTTTTGCATATATATTCTCCATTCTCCGAAAACCCTAAAAAGAAGACTTTTTACGGAGTTCCACCGCCGCTCCGAGGCGGAAACCTACAGAGAAGAAAAGGGCATCTCCGGCGGGCAGATTCCGCCGGGGAGATCACCTCCCGGAAGGGGAGATCGTCGCCATCGTCATCACCATCGTCACGGGCATCATCGAGATCATCATCAACATCATCCCCAACACCAGCACCATCTCCATCTTCATCCAAATCTCATCTTACAATCGTAACTTGCGTTGTAACTCGTACTACCTATCCTCTTTACTCTATCGGTGTTGATTATTGCTTTGTGGTGAATGCTATTGAGTTTTGTTGGAGAAATATTGTTATGTCCAGATTGTTTATCACCTATTTATCCCCACTGATTATGATCTCCTTTATGTCTCGTGAGTAGTTACCTTAGTTCTTGAGGCCATGGGGAAAGTCTTGTTGTTAGTAGTCATATGTTGTTGAAGTAATATGTGTTGTTTGATACTTAAGTTGCGTTGTCATTCTACTAGTGGTGTTGTGTGAGTCGAACACCCAACACTTCGCCTTATTAAGGACCTAGGGGAATACATTGTGTATAAAGAATGCTTATGGTGGGTTGCCGGAGTGACAGAAACCTGAACCCCAGTTTGCACGCTTTTGCATAAGGGAATAATGGATCCTCGATCGTAATGCTATGGTTAGGCTTTTGCCTTAAATTCTATCTTGTATTTGCGGATGCTTGCAAGGTGTTTAATCATAAGAGTGCACTCATCTTAGTCTAGAGAGTGTACTAGCATGGATCCACCCACTCAACACTTATCAACACATAACATAGTATCGATACGGAATATGGCGAAAGCACATGACTACCTCTCCCGTGTGTCCTCAAGAACGCTTTAGTCTTTATAAGTCCAGTTGCTAGGCCTCTCCTTTGCTAAGAAAGGATTGGGCCACTTGTTACTCTCAGTACCTTTTACATTACTTGCTTTTACTTACTTGTTGCTTATACCGAGAAAACCCCTAAAAGTTATCTTTCAGTGCTTGCAGTAATTTCTTGCTCAGAATCGCTTATCAATACCTTCTGCTCCTCGTTGGGTTCGACACTCTTACTTATCGAAAACGCTGCAATAGATCCCTTACGGTTGAGGGTCATCAAGTACCGTTTTCTGGCGCCGTTGCCGGGGAGCGTAGCGCTATTGGTAAAGTGAAACTGGTAAGGAAGTTTTCATAATTCTGTTTTTGTTTTTGCTATTGCTGCTCTTTGTCCTTATGGATAACCCTGTTATTGGAGCATTGCTTGCGGGAAGATGCCCCACACCTGTGGTGGTTGATCCTCCCCCTACAGAAATTGTGCCTTATAAAATACCAGCTGGCATTATCGATTATGGTTTGACTAATCGTTATGCAGGAGACAGACATCCCGGTGAACACTTGCTATATCTGTCACGACTATGTTCATTATTTAAGCTTGCAGGTGTATCGAAGGAGTTTGTCATGAGGAAATTGTTTGCCGTATCACTTATAGATAAAGCTTCAGATTGGTATGGGCTTCTTGATAACTCACACTTGCTGGACTGGCAGGAGCTTATGTCTCTCTTTTATACTAAGTTTTATCCTCTTCATGAAATTCATCGAGACAGGAATTATATCTATAACTTTAGGTCTCGTGACGGAGAAAGCATTGCTCAAGCTTGGGGGAGATTGAAGTCCCTAATGCTCAAATGCCCTATTCATAAGCTTCCCATGGAAATTATACTTACAAATTTTTATGCCAGGCTTTCTCGTCAGGATAAGGAGATGCTGGATGCCTCCTCTAGTGGGGTATTTCAGAAGAAGAGTGTTGAAGAAAGGTGGGATCTCATTGAAAGAATCCAGAGGAATACCGAAGATTGGGATATTGATAAAGGTATTGAACCCGCTATAAATTATGAACATGATTATATTGAGAGCTATGTGGAAACTGATTACTTCAATACTTTTTGCTCTAAGATTGGTCTTGATTCCCATCTAGTGATTGATTTGTGTAAGAATTTTGCCTCTCACGTTGATTCTTTTAAAAAGAAGAGAGACCAGCACCATGAACCTTTTAAAAAACCACCTATTGAAATTTATGTTGCTGACCCTATTTTGCCTGCAGTTATATATGAAAAGCCTCCTTTTCCCACGAGGATGAGGGAGCACTCTCTTGTGACAGGCATAATAAATAAAAGTGAGAGAAGAGTTGATGAGCCTGAGGACCAGATCAAAGTCGATCCTCAAGTTGCATTGATTAAAGATCTTGCTACTAATGATGTTTTGGATTCCAATATAAGTTTTTGTGCTGTTTCCACTAACCTTGTCACAGCCAAGAATAAAGGCCCAATTTCAGGTACTCCAGTGGTATCTGTTAAAATAGGAGATCACAATTATTATGGGCTATGCGATTTGGGATCGAGTGCAAGTTCTATCCCCTATTCACTTTATGAAGAAATCATCGGTGAGATTTCCCCTTGTGAACTTGAAGAAGTTGATGTTACTATTCATCTTGCAAATAGAACAACTATCTCTCCTATCGGAATTGTGAGGGACGTTGAAGTCCTATGTGGAAAGGTAAAATACCCTACCGACTTTCTAGTACTTGGTTCAGAGAGGGACAATTTTTGTCCAATTATTTTTGGTAGACCTTTTCTTAGAACTTGTGGAGCTATAATAGATTGCAAGAAAGGTAAAGTTTCTGTTGAATTCGATGGTGAGCCATATGAATTTAATTTTTCTAAGTTCTCTAAGCAGCCTCGTGGTACTGATTTACCTAGTGATGATAAGATTATTGAAAGTATTGCCTCTATTGCTATTCCCCCTAATGATCCTTTGCAGCAATACATGGAGGACCACGAGAATGATTTGCATATGCAGGAAAGAATAGAACTAGATGAAATATTCTTGAGGCAACCTGCTATCCTGAAGCACAACCTTCCGGTTGAACCTTTGGGAATTTTATCAAAACCGAAAGAAGACCCGGTGTTCGATCTTAAACCTCTTCCCGATACGCTCAAGTATGCTTATTTAGATGAAAAGAAAGTATATCCTGTTATTATCAATTCTAACCTTTCAGGATATGAAGAGGAGCGATTATTGGAAGTACTTCGTAAACACAGAGGCGCAATTGGCTATACCCTTGATGACCTTAAGGGGATTAGTCCATCTATCTGTCAACATACTATCAACCTTGAGCCTGATGCTAAACCCGTTGTTGATCATCAACGACGGTTGAACCCGAAGATGATGGATGTCGTGAGAACTGAGATTCTCAAGCTTCTAGCCGCAGGTATTATCTACCCTATAGCTGATAGTAAGTGGGTAAGTCTGGTACATTGTGTTCCTAAGAAAGGAGGTACAACTGTGGTTCCTAATGATAAAAATGAATTAATACCTCAGAGAATTATTATTGGATATAGAATGTGTATTGATTACAGGAAGTTGAACAAGGCAACCAGGAAGGATCACTATCCGTTGCCGTTCATCGACCAAATGCTTGAAAGGTTATCCAAAAACACTCACTTTTGTTATCTCGATGGTTATTCTGGCTTCTCTCAAATTCATGTTAACACTACCGATCAAGAGAAGACCACTTTTACTTGACCCTTTGGTACTTATGCTTACAGGCGTATGCCTTTTGGTTTATGTAATGCCCCTGCTACTTTTCAAAGGTGTATGTCTGCTATCTTTCATGGTTTTTGCGGGGATATTATGGAAGTCTTCATGGATGATTTCTCCGTCTATGGAACTTCTTTTGACCATTGTCTTCACAACCTTAATAAAGTTTTGCAGAGATGCGAGGAGACAAATTTGGTACTCAACTGGGAAAAGTGCCACTTTATGGTTAATGAAGGAATTGTTCTTGGTCACAAGATTTCCGAAAGGGGAATTGAAGTGGACAAGGCCAAGATCGAAGCTATTGAGAGGATGCCCTATCCAAGGGACATCAAAGGTATTCGTAGTTTTCTCGGTCATGCAGTTTTTTATAGAAGATTTATTAAAGACTTTTCTAAAACCTCGAGACCCCTAACTAATCTTCTCCAGAAGGATGTTCCTTTTGTATTTGATGAAACTTGTAAGGAAGCTTTTGAAGTCCTTAAGAAAGCTTTAATAACTGCTCCTATAGTACAACCACCTGACTGGAATTTACCTTTTGAGATTATGTGTGATGCAAGTGATTTTGCTGTTGGAGCTGTTTTAGGACAAAGGGTTGATAAGAAATTGAATGTTATACATTATGCTAGTAAAACCCTTGATAGTGCTCAAAGAAACTATGCTACTACTGAGAAAGAATTCTTAGCTGTAGTTTTTTCTTGTGATAAGTTTAGGCAGTATATTGTTGATTCCAAAGTTATTATTCATACTGATCATGCTGCCATTAAGTATCTTATGACAAAGAAGGATGCCAAGCCAAGGCTTATCAGATGGGTGCTCCTTCTTCAAGAATTTGATTTGCAGATTGTTGATAGGAAAGGGGAAGACAATCCAGTGGCGGACAATCTTTCAAGGATGGAAGATATACCGCACGAACCCATCCCAGTTAACGATAGTTTTCCAGATGAGCAACTTGTCGTTGTAAAAGTACAATCTCTTTCCGATCCTTGGTATGCAGATTATGCTAATTTTATTGTTGCAAAGTATTTGCCTCCAGGTCTAACGTTTCAGCAAAGGAAGAAGTTCTTTCATGATTTGAGGCACTACTTTTGGGATGACCCACATCTTTTCAAAGAAGGTCCCGACGGGATCGTGCGAAGATGCATTCCGGAACATGAGCAGAAGGACATTCTCAGACGGTGTCATGATAGTCCCTATGGAGGACATCATGCCGGTGAGAGGACTGCACATAAGGTTCTTCAATCAGGTTTTCATTGGCCTACTCTCTTTAAAGATGCTAGAAATTATGTTTTAGCCTGTGATAAATGTCAGAGAGTTGGTAACATTAGTAGAAGGAATGAGATGCCTATGAATTACTCACTAGTGATTGAACCTTTCGATTGTTGGGGTTTTGATTTTATGGGTCCTTTTCCTTCTTCGCACAAGTACACTCACATTTTAGTAGCTGTTGATTATGTGACCAAGTGGGTAGAGGCAATCCCCACTGAAAGTGCTGATCACAAAACATCTTTGAAAATGCTTAAAGATGTAATTTTTCCTAGGTTTGGTGTACCAAGGTATCTCATGACCGATGGAGGATCACACTTCACGCACGGAGCTTTTAGAAAAGCTTTGGCCAAATACGATGTTAATCATATAATTGCTTCACCTTATCATCCTCAAACTAGTGGGCAAGTTGAGCTCACCAATAGAGAGATTAAGTTGATCTTGCAGAAAACAGTAAACAGAAATAGGAAGGATTGGTCAAACAAGTTAGGAGATGCTTTGTGGGCTTATAGAACTGCTTACAAAAACCCCATGGGCATGTCTCCCTATAAGATGGTGTATGGCAAGGCTTGACATTTGCCATTAGAGTTAGAGCACAAAGCTTTCTGGGATGTTAGAGAGCTTAACGCTGACCCAAAACTAGCTGGTGAGAAGCGTCTCATGAACTTGACTTCTCTAGATGAATGGAGAAGTGAAGCTTACGAGAGCGCTAAAATGTTCAAGGAAAAGGTAAAAAAGTGGCATGATAGGAAGATTCTGAAACGTGAATTTAATGTTGGTGATAAAGTTTTGTTGTTCAGATCCCGTTTCAGGTTTTCTCCAGGTAAACTACTTTCCAGGTGGGAAGGACCATTTCATATTGAAGAAGTTTATCGGTCCGGTGCAATTAAGATTAATAATTTTGAAGGCACCAAACCCCAAGTTGTGAATGGGCAAAGGCTTAAACATTACATAGCAGGAGACCCTGTCGATGTTGATGTGAATATAATATACACAACAACCCATGAAGAACATGTTGCAGCCCTGTTTCAGAGGCCAGCAGAGGCAGAATAAAGAAAAGGTATGTAGTACGGTAAGGAAACATCGCGAACCGCCATAAAAGTTCCGTATTACAAGTTTTTGTAAAATTAGTAAAATTCCGAGTATATGTGGAGCCGGAGACGACCTCCAGGGAGTCCAGGCGCCCCCCTGGCGCCCCCCCCCCTGGGTCGCACCGGGAGGCCGCCTGGACACCCGGGAGCCCGTCTCCGACCCCGCTTTGGTCCGTTACCTTCCTTTCTGTGCATAAATTTTTCCTATATATTTTCCCGGACTGTTCCGGCAACGTATCTTGCGATTTCGCGTGTTTTCTCTTCGATCTGTTTCTGCCAGGGAATCTTTCAGCTGAATTTAGGTGCCATGGCTTCTCCAAGTTCCCCCAAGGACGAGTTCGTCGTCAACGTCATCAACCCTTACCTCGCTGAGGTGAAGAAGCACCCTCAGGTTGTTCGGATGGAGGATGGTGTCCTTCATCAAGAAGATCTGAAGGGACCTATCAAGGAGGGGAGCATCCAGGCCAGGCTGGAAGAAGTGGAACAAGAAGTCCTCGAGTACAAGAAGATGATCGAGCGTGGTGTCGAAGCTAACTTTGACATCACCAACGAGCTGAAGAACTACTTCCTGAAGGAGATGAAGGAGATGTGGGAAAGAACCGCCGCGTCTGAAGACAGAATTATAGAACTCCAGGGGCAAATTGATGATCTACAAAACCAGAACTGTGAGTATGAACTAAGGTTTCTGCGCATGGGTTTGGGTGCTGAATGCAGGATTCAGGAGACGAGCTTCTCATATGAGACTGGAGAACCCCTACCATGGAAGCGTTTCGCCAAGGACTACTTGATCAACGCCAACAAGGATGATGAGTAAAATCTCCTAGGGTAATGGCATTCCCTTGGCTTGTTCCAAGCTTGGGGGAGTGCCCGGTATCTTTATCTTTACCTTTTGTCATTTAGAGTCAAGTAGAGTCGTATCATGTCTAGGGAGGTTATTATATGAGATAGGTGTGTGCATTGAGGTCTATCGCTCCTTCGGTGAAGAATTGTATCCGTGAGTGTGGAGTCGTCCATGATGGAATATTAATGAGAAGTTTATTGGTTCCTTTTGCTGCACTCGGTATTCTCTTCACGCAATCGACCTTATATGATTCTTATGAGGAGTATTGGCCTTATATCAGGTATGGCTATGAAACTTTATTTAATCTCGGCAAACATAGCTTTGGTCATAACAACAAGCATGATTTTCTTAAAGTAGCAACATAGCCAAAACCTTTATGTTATTATGCTTGAAGTGTTATGCTGACAAGGAAGACAACTTGATGTGTTATGCTTATTTCAATGTTCATGCTTTATATTGCTTTGCATCTTAGTCATCATCAATTGTCTGTTCTCTCAAAGTCTTTGCTAGCCTAACTCTGTACTAAGCGGAATTCTGCTTGTGCATCCATACCCTTAAGCCAATACCTTCCATATGAGTCCACCATACCTACCTATTCGTGGTATTCCACTACCACCTCCTAAAGTATATAATTTATGTGTTATCCTTAAATGTTCAAAATCTTTTGTTTTGTGCCTCTGTTTCAGCTCATGAGGAAGTAATAGCTAATTCATAGTCTTCTTGAGTTGGACAAGCTTCACCCCAGGATTGCATGTCTAATGTGCAAACCCATAATACGAGAAGGAACTGGCAAAGAGTGTGCCCGGCTTAAAAATAATAACAAACAAACCCTCCTTCACGCTTTGTTCATGAGAAATCAGAAAACTTTGGCAGTGATAAACAAGAATAAGAGGATGTTATCATCCTCGTGCGGGAGCCGTTCCTCGAAACTTGTCCAGCTCAAAAAGCAATTGAGTTATCTATTAGCATTCGTTGACAAATCATGCACCCCTAAAACTTGTTTTCATTCTGTTTGATTTGAGGATAGCACATGAGTTTTCCCTACTACCCTAGAGCAGGGCCTATCTTTTAATTTTAAGTTGAGTCAGTTATTCCTACTTCTTCCTATTTCTCAAAGAGAGCAGACGTTTGATGTTGATAAGGATTCATTCATATAATGCTGCATTAAGATTTGTCATATCATATCCTTGTTGACATTATCATTCGATAAGTAAGTTGTTTGTCATGCCCCGTTAAGGCAAATATCTTCCTTTGTGTTAACATTTTCACTTCTTGCCTATTAACATGTTATCTCAAAAAGCTTCAATTGATCTCACCAAAATATAAGCAAAAGTTAAACCTATTTGTTGTTCTTTGACCAAAGGACATGTTTGCCATGATATAATGAGTTTCCTTAGCCCTACTTTCGAATATAAGTGTTATCACTCTTTCATAAGGGCCTTATGAGTTGAAGATTGCTGTTAAGGATATTTGAGTTAGTAAAGAAACTATGATGCTTCTTGTCTGTATTCTATTTATCGACACTTCACTCTCTAAACTTGTCGACAGGTTTACCGAGTTCATATTCGCTTGGGGACAAGCGAGGTCTAAGCTTGGGGGTGTTGATACGTCCAAAATGCATCACTATTTTGTATCATAATTTATCCTTATTCATTGATATATTTCACGTTACGGTGATGTTCTTATGTTGTTTTGGTCTATTTTACACAGTTTGCAAACTCTCCGATGCCGAAACAGCAGACGCAGGATTCAGCAGTAAAAAGTGGACGCTGAGTTGCTGAAGAAGAATACCTCCAAATTACCTGAAAATCGATGGGAGTTATTTTTCAGATGAATCACGAAGACACGCAAAAGGGGAGCCAGAGGGGGGCCACAGGGTGCCCAGGCGGCCTGCTAGCGCCCCCCCC
>LR738712.1:19646794-19681354 GCA_902687465.1 Secale cereale
GGGGGCGCCTGGAGCCCCTGGCCCACCTCCGGATGCCCCCTTTTGCATATATATTCTCCGTTCTCCGAAAACCCTAAAAAGAAGACTTTTTACGGAGTTCCGCCGCCGCTCCGAGGCGGAAACCTACAGAGAAGAAAAGGGCATCTCCGGCGGGCAGATTCCGCCGGGGAGATCACCTCCCGGAAGGGGAGATCGTCGCCATCGTCATCACCATCGTCACGGGCATCATCGAGATCATCATCAACATCATCCCCAACACCAGCACCATCTCCATCTTCATCCAAATCTCATCTTACAATCGTAACTTGCGTTGTAACTCGTACTACCTATCCTCTTTACTCTATCAGTGTTGATTATTGCTTTGTGGTGAATGCTATTGAGTTTTGTTGGAGAAATATTGTTATGTCCAGATTGTTTATCACCTATTTATCCCCACTGATTATGATCTCCTTTATGTCTCGTGAGTAGTTACCTTAGTTCTTGAGGCCATGGGGAAAGTCTTGTTGTTAGTAGTCATATGCTGTTGAAGTAATATGTGTTGTTTGATACTTAAGTTGCGTTGTCATTCTACTAGTGGTGTTGTGTGAGTCGAACACCCAACACTTCGCCTTATTAAGGACCTAGGGGAATACATTGTGTATAAAGAATGCTTATGGTGGGTTGCCGGAGTGACAGAAACCTGAACCCCAGTTTGCACGCTTTTGCATAAGGGAATAATGGATCCTCGATCGTAATGCTATGGTTAGGCTTTTGCCTTAAATTCTATCTTGTATTTGCGGATGCTTGCAAGGTGTTTAATCATAAGAGTGCACTCATCTTAGTCTAGATAGTGTACTAGCATGGATCCACCCACTCAACACTTATCAACACATAACATAGTATCGATACGGAATATGGCGAAAGCACATGACTACCTCTCCCGTGTGTCCTCAAGAACGCTTTAGTCTTTATAAGTCCAGTTGCTAGGCCTCTCCTTTGCTAAGAAAGGATTGGGCCACTTGTTACTCTCAGTACCTTTTACATTACTTGCTTTTACTTACTTGTTGCTTATACCGAGAAAACCCCTAAAAGTTATCTTTCAGTGCTTGCAGTAATTTCTTGCTTAGAATCGCTTATCAATACCTTCTGCTCCTCGTTGGGTTCGACACTCTTACTTATCGAAAACGCTGCAATAGATCCCTTACGGTTGAGGTTCATCAACCGCTAAGCGAGGTAAACGAATTACAGCTGGGCAATTGACAGGATTATGTGCGCAAACCAATGCTAACTATGCTGCAAAGAAAGGTAGAGGCTCAAAAGCATGGGCGGTACGCCAAGGTAAGTAGACCGAAATCCATCTGCATCTACTACTAATCATCCACCTTGAGATATCTATCCAGAACATCTCGCTGGTATTAAGTTGCGAGTCCCACCCATAGTGTAAACTCAAAGCAACAGACAACTGCATTAAAAGAACTTTGCGTAAAGTAAACAATCCTTGCACCCACGAGTACAAGCACCGTTGCTTTCCCCCTTGTGGCAACAGCACATCCCCTAGACTCATGTTTCTGTCACTCAAGCTAGTCATCGAGGGGCATGAACCCACAATCAAGCATAACGTTCCCTCTTGGAGTTACTACCTACTACTTGGCCAAAGCAATAAATAGCAACGGAGAACATGCAAGAATTACTCAAGAACATAAATATAAAAGAGGTAAATCAAATATATTACTCACACACAATCTGAACATAATCTCATAATCCATCGGATCCCAGCAAACTCATCATAGCAACAGCATAAGGATTACATATGTGCCTCGATCATGTAGGGCAGCTCACGAGGTCTAATCAGTGAAGAACAAAGAGGGGAGGAGAACATCACATAGCTACTGGTCATGGACCCATGGTCCAAGGGAGACTACTCACAACTCATCCGGGAGGCGTCCATGGTGGTGGAGAGGCTCCCGGTGGTGATCCTCCCCACCGGCAGGGTGCCGGGAAGAGTTCTCCTGGTGCTCCCGATCTTGGAAGCGCGGCGGCGGCGGAACAGAGATGAGATCGCGAAAAAGGTTCCGTCCTCGAGGGTTTTGGGACGCGGTGTAAATATATGCCAAAGGGGGGCGTCAGAGGAGGCCAGGGGGGCCCAGGCGCCCTGGCGGCGCGGCCAGGAGGGGGGGCGCGCCCTCTGGCCGCCTGGAGCCCTGGTGGCCCCCCTCCGGCCCTACTTTGGCCGCATGGAAGCTTCCGGAACGCTGATTTTTTATATATTTTTCCCGGAATTTTTCTGGCAGTTTACGTAATTGGAAAACCTGAAATACAAAAACAGCAGAAAACAGAAACTGGCACTGGGGTGCACTGAGTTAATAGGTTAGTCGAAATATGATCAAAAGTGTATGGAAGTGCATAAATATCATAGCAATATCACACAAAAGAGGCATGGAGCAAGCAGAAATTATAGATACGTTTTGGACGTATCAACATCCCCAAGCTTAATTCCTGCTCGTCCTCGAGTAGGTAAATGATAACAAGCATAATTTCTGTGGTGACATGCTATTAACCATATAAGAACTTTTCACAGTCACATGACAAATGCTTACTGAGACAATGAATCTGTAGTAATTAAGTTGCCTCATGAGAATATCACAAAGAACTGAAAGTTTTACAATATGATACTGAAACACTCAATAGATTTGTAATGAGCATGGTGTGCAAACATGACAAAGTGATATCTCGCTTGCCCCCTTTAGTGAAGCAAAACATAAATGCAGGGGCACCTCCAAAGTTTAAGTGACGACTAGATACAATGATTTTAGAATAAACGATATCATAATCATGCAGAAGACAATGGTACTTTGGGACAATGCACATTAGACTCAGAATGACAATCATGCTCTCAATAGTTGGTGCTTTAAAGAAAGAAGGTGGAGACTCTCGAACCGTGGCTTTTGTTCGCAAGGTTGAAAATCCGTGGTCGGAAACAAAAACTAAACATGTACCAGAGCTCTTTGTTTTAAAAACAGAGGTAATAATTATTTTTTGGAATATGCATATTTCGTCAACGAATGCTAGTAGATAACTCAATTACTTCTTGAGCTGGACAAGTTTCGAGGAACGGCTCCCGCATGAGGACGATCACATCCTCTTAATCTCCTTTGTTTATCACTGCCAAAGTTTTTTGATTTCTCATGAACAAAGCGTGAAGGAAGGTTTGTTTGTTGTATATTTTTTAATGAGCCGGGCACACTCTTTGCCAGTTCTTTCTCGTATTATGGGTTTGCACATTAGACATGCAATCCCGGGGTGAAGCTTGTCCAACTTAAAAAGATCATGAATTAACTACTACTTCCTCATGAGGTAAAACAGAGGCACAAAAGAGAAATGCCTTTTTTGAATAATTTCGAGATGGTACATGAAAGTCTTCGTTAGGAATGGCAGGTAAATACCATGTATAGGAAGGTATGGTGGACTCATATGGCATAACTGGTTTAAAGGATTTTGGATGCACAAGCAGTCAGTCCGCTTAGTACAGGTGAAGGTTAGCAAAAGACTGGGAGCGACCAACTAAAAGAGCAATGACGGTCATAATCATGCAGAGTGACAAAGCAACATTGAATCGGGCATGGAAGTTATATCGCTACTCAGAAATTAAAGATCATCAAGGCTTGATAGACTTTCTTTACAGTCTTAAATATGCGTGAGCATATGCCAAGTCAATCAAAATAAATTCTTGGAGGAAGATATCACTAAACCATACCACATCATAGGCAAACAACTCATGTTGGTACTTCAATAACACATTAAGAACCCCCCAGCTATTTGAGACTAACCATAAGAAAACATGAACTACTAAGCACCATTATGCACATAGCATTTTTATCATACACATATCAACCAGTGCAACAGAAGCCAACTCTCTTAACAAGATAAGCATGATAACTAAAGAGAGTTCCAGCAACCAACTAAACAAAAGCTCTTCAAAAAGTAAAGCATGAAAACTAAGAGCTGAACATGATAGTAGCTATTGAAAGACAAAGAACATACACAGCAAAGATAGACATGAAAATTCTATGTTGTGTTCTAGGTTGAAGTGGAGCGTGTTTCTCTCCCACACAAAGAAAGCTGAGTTCCAACTTGTTATGAACAGCAAGCAAAGCTAAAGAAAACTAAAAAGGAAACTAAAAGCAAGACGCTCCAAGCATAGCACATAACACATGAAGTGATAAAAATATAGTGGAACGAAAGACGAACTGATAATTGTTGATGGAGAAGGGGATGCACGGGGGCATCCCCAAGCTTAGACGCTTGAGTCTTCTTGAATATTTCTTGGGGGTGCACGGGGGCATCCCCAAGCTTGAGCGTTTGACACTCCTGAATCTTTTTATCATCTTCCCTCGCACACTTGAAAACTCCCTTCATACATAACTCATCATAATCTGATTAGCGAGGTTAGTACCCTTAATAAAATAATTTTTCCTTGCTGGAAATAAGGATATTCTTGAAGGTCTACTGTTTCTCAAGATTGCCAAAAGGTTTTTGCAAAGAAAAAGCAAGCTCAAGGTTTGCAAAACGAAGGAAAGGCAAAACAGGACAGAATCTGTGAAAAACAGACCAGCAGGTAGTAAATGATTTTTCGGGGCACTTCTGCAACTCAAATCAAAAAACTCAGAACAGACGCCCGAAAGCCAATTGTATAGATCACGCTGTCGAAAAAATTCAGACCAAAAAGATGATCTGGTGATTTTATACGAATTTTTCTGTCCAAGGACAGAATCTGTTTCCTGGACAGCACGTCACAACTTTTGAACTTTCTTGCAATCAGAGGCTACACTTGGCACAAAGCTGAAAAGTAAAGATACAATGACGATGCTCCTGTAGTAACAACATCAAGACACAACAAAAGAAAAATAAAATTTTATTCATTGTGGGCTGCCTCCCAAAAGCGCTTTCTTTTATGCCTTTAAGCTAGGCATAATGCAAAGAGATCAAGTTTTATCAAGAGTAAAAGAATAGCTAGCCCGTATAACGGACTCAAAAGGTAACTTAATCTTCTTTCTGGGGAAGTGTTCCATCCCTTTCTTGAGAGGAAATTGGAATTTTATATTCCCCTCTTTCATGTCAATGATGGCACCAACGGTGCGAAGAAAAGGACGTCCCAAAATAATTGGACAAGAAGGTTCACATTCAATATCCATAATAGTAAAATCAACGGGAATATAATTGTCATTGACAATGATAAGAACATCGTCGATCCTCCCCAAGGGTTTCTTTATGGAAGAATCAACAAGACGAACACCAAAAGAACAAGAATCAAAAGGTTTTAATTTAAGCATATCATATATTCTTTTGGGCATAACGGAGGTACTAGCTCCAACATCACATAATGCATAGCAAGAGAAGTTATTCAACTTAATTTTAATCATAGGATCCCAACCATCTTCTAGCTTTCTAGGTATGGAGGCTTCTACCCTAAGTTTCTCCTCCCTAGCTTTGATGAGAGCATTAGTGATATGCTCTGTGAAGGCAAGATTAAGCGTGCTAGTGTGGGGATCTCTAGCCATTCTTTGTAAAAAGGTGACAACTTCTGAGAGACTACAATTATCAAAATCAATTTTATCATTATTGAGCAGAATTGTAGTGTCATCTTCTTTGTTTGAATTGCTCTCTATTATAAGAGTTTGAACGTCTTCCCAAGTTTGGGGAAGTATAGGAGCAACTTTAAACTGAGGCTTATACTTTTTTCCTGGAAGACCATGTCATGGGCATAACTCTCCATTAAGACTAACATAATCACAAGGTTTATTACTTCTATAGATCCCGACAGTGGTGATTGGCGTGATGGAAGAAGGGGTGTACTCCTCCCATTTAGTGTTTTTGGTGGAACCCATAGCAGCAAGCAAGCAAGATAACTATTTTTGTGATTTTTGATAAAAGACACTAAAGCAAAAACTGAAAGGTAAACTAACAAGACTAAAAAGCAAAGGTAAAAGATAGCGTGCAACTCCCCTATCTTGAAGAGTGGAGTCCCCGGCAACGGCGCCAGAAAACTTTGCTTGATGGCTTCTCGCCCCTCGTTGGTTACCCCAAGTGGAAGGTTTGAGATGCAGTGTAGCGGTAGTTTTCCCTTGGCAAAGATACCAAGGATCGAATCCCCTGAGACTCCGAGGTTCAACAAGAAGGTGTCAACTGCTAGCGGCGCAACTAGCGATTGACCGGACCTGCACACAAATACAAATAACTTTGCTCCCAACGAGTATAGAGAGGTTGTCAATCCCTCCGGCCTTGTCGTTTATAAAGGATCAAACGCAAGAGATAATAGTGATAGGTATGACTGCAACTAGTAAGTAAGAACTGAAAGTAAATAGCGGATGTGATCAGTGATGGTAATATGGACCGGGGTCCCATGATGTTCACTAGTGATGTCTCTCTCCCAAAAGACGATAAAACAGCTAAGCGAGGTAAACGAATTACAGCTGGGCAATTGACAGGATTATGTGCGCAAACCAATGCTAACTATGCTGCAAAGAAAGGTAGAGGCTCAAAAGCATGGGCGGTATGCCAAGGTAAGTAGACCAAAATCCATCTGCATGTACTACTAATCATCCACCTTGAGATATCTATCCAGAACATCTCGCCGGTATTAAGTTGCGAGTCCCACCCATAGTGTAAACTCAAAGCAACAGACAACTACATTAAAAGAACTTTGCGTAAAGTAAACAATCCTTGCACCCGCGAGTACAAGCACCGTTGTTTTCCCCCTTGTGGCAATAGCACATCCCCTAGACTCATGTTTCTGTCACTCAAGCTAGTCATCGAGGGGCATGAACCCACAATCAAGCACAACGTTCCCTCTTGGAGTTACTACCTACTACTTGGCCAAAGCAATAAACAGCAACGGAGAACATGCAAGAATTACTCAAGAACATAAATATAAAAGAGGTAAATCAAATATATTACTCACACACAATCTGAACATAATCTCATAATCCATCGGATCCCAGCAAACTCATCATAGCAACAGCATAAGGATTACATATGTGCCTCGATCATGTAGGGCAGCTCACGAGGTCTAATCGGTGAAGAACAAAGAGGGGAGGAGAACATCACATAACTACTGGTCATGGACCCATGGTCCAAGGGAGACTACTCACAACTCATCCGGGAGGCGTCCATGGTGGTGGAGAGGCTCCCGGTGGTGATCCTCCCCTCCGGCAGGGTGCCGGGAAGAGTTCTCCTGGTGCTCCCGATCTTGGAAGCGCGGCGGCGGCGGAACAGAGATGAGATCGCGAAAAAGGGTTCCGTCCTCGAGGGTTTCGGGACGCGGTGTAAATATATGCCAAAGGGGGGCGTCAGAGGAGGCCAGGGGGGCCCAGGCGCCCTGGCGGCACGGCCAGGAGGGGGGGCGCACCCTCTGGCCGCCTGGAGCCCTGGTGGCCCCCCTCCGGCCCTACTTTGGCCGCATGGAAGCTTCTGGAACGCTGATATTTTATATATTTTCCCGGAATTTTTCTGGCAGTTTACGTAATGGGAAAACCTGAAATACAAAAACAACAGAAAACAGAAACTGGCACTGGGGTGCACTGAGTTAATAGGTTAGTCCAAATATGATCAAAAGTGTATGGAAGTGCATAAATATCATAGCAATATCACACAAAAGAGGCATGGAGCAAGCAGAAATTATAGATACGTTTTGGACGTATCAGATGACCATACCCCGATATCACTACTATCTTTGCCTATGCTAGATGTCTCACTATTTAGATATTGCCTCGATGCCTATGTCTGTTTGTCAGCCCTCCTATTATTGCCATGAAACTCTTAACCACCCTCCTAGCAAACCGTTGTTTGGCTAAGTATGCATCGCTCAGCCCCTCTTATAGCATTGTTAGTTGCAGGTGAAGGTTTGAAGATTCTTGCTTCGTGATGAAGTTATTGTTAGGATATCACAATATATAAACTGTTAAACTAAATCATCTATATATTGGTAATGGGTGGAAGGCTAAGTCTCTTGCTTAGTCTTTTGTTCCACTCATGCCACCCTAGGAACCGTTAAGCCGGTGTTATGTTCCTTGATTTTGCATCCCTAACACGGTTGGGGTTTATGGGCCCCCTCGATAACTCGCTTAGTGCTAAAGCTTTTCCAGCAAGGCCCAACATTGGTTTTACATTTGCCTAATAACAAAAACTTGCATAGAGCATTGCAAACCCGAGGACTTAATTAACAACCCGGGCCAGTGCTCCTCATGAGTGTTGGTCCAAACTGGGGGTTCTGCGGGGCCGCCTTGGGGAAACCCGAGGTATCTGGTATAACCTGTAGAATCGCCCATCCGGTCGTGGCCTGAGACTAGATACGCGCAGCTACTGTCAGGGTGTCGGCTGATAACCCTCAACCGTAAGGGATCGAGATAGTCTTCGCGGGTAAGAATAACCCAATTTATAGATTCGACACACGGGGAGCCAAAGAGTATTTATAAGCTTTGACAGTTGAGTTGTCAATTCAACCGCACCTGAAATATACTTACTTGCAACAAAAGATAAGTGGTAACGGTGATATGATAGTGATGGTGGTGATAGTAAAAGTAAACAACAAAAGTAAATAGCAAAAGTAGCAACTAGTAACCAGCAGGATTTAAAACACTGTAGGCTAGGGAGATGGATGGTTGGGCGCTGCATGGATGAGATATATCATGAATCTAACTTGGGGCAAGGCACACGGAAAGGTAATGATCATCTAGGCAATTATCAAACACTAGGCATGTATCCCACGGGTAGTTGTACGTGCTTGCAATAAGAACTTGCACAACATCTTTTGTCCTACCATCCTGCTACGAACGGGGCCAAAAGGAACTTATGGAGATTAAGGTGCTCCTGTCAAAGAGCACCGGAACAAAGCAATAAACTCAATGGATACATGTAATCCTCAAACTATGGACCATCCCCTTTGGTGTCCCAAGCTGTCACTTTTGGGATCGCCGGTTCCGGACCGTAATAGGTGCAAACAACTCATAGATAGGATCAAGAACACAAATATATTCATGCAAACACATATGGTTCAGATCTGAAATCATGGCACTCGGGCCCTAAGTGACAAGCATTAAGACTAACAAGTTGAAGCAAAGATGATAAACACCATAGTAGATGATAGGCAACATGCCCCCAACGATCTGATAAACTATTACATGATCTAACTCATCCAATCCCTACCATCCCCTTTGCCTACAGCAGGGAATTACTCACACATGGAAGGAGAAGTCATGGAGGCAGGATGGAGTGGTGATGATGCTGATGATGGCGACGATCTCCCCTCTCCGGAGGCCAAATCAGCCTCCAGATTAGCCCTCCCGAAGAAGAACAGAGGGTGGCGGCGGCTCCGCGACGAAAACTGGGAAAACAACTCCTGATCTCGGGTTTTCTCGTCACGGGCTAAATACGGGTCAAAGTAGGGCACCAGGGGAGGTAGGGCCCACCCAGGCGGCCTGGCGCGGCGGCCAGGGGTGGGGCCGCCTGGGCAGGGCGCCTGGAGCCCCCCTGGCTGCCCTCTGGCCCATCTTCTGGCACAAGGTTCCTTCGGGTGCGTGGATTTTTTGTGATTTTTCATGGAATTTTCTGAGACACCTAAAAATCTGTTTTCCTGCACACAATAAAACCATACAGGCAGCTCTGCTGAAAACAGCGTCAGTCCGGGTTAGTTTAGTTCAAATCATGCAAGAATGAGGTCAAAACAATAGCAAAAGTGTTTGGAAAAGTAGATACGTTTGAGACATATCAACTCCCCCAAGCTTAGCATATTGCTTGTCCTCAAGCAATTCAGTTCAACGAACTGGACGCGACAAAGAGAACTTTGACAAACTTTTTTGCTTCCTTAGATGTATATAAGCATGTACTACGAAAAGAGTCTAGCAAGTATTGAAACAATGCTATGAGGACAATGCACGGAGCAATCCTTCTTTCAAGTGACCAATCACAAATACCTAGAAGTAAATAATATACTACTGAAAATCAAGACAAGATTGCATTGCACATAGCTTAAGCATATTAGAGTGGTATCTCGCTAGCCTCCATGAGTGAAGCAAAACATAAATGCAGAAACTCCTCCAGAGTTTGAAAGGAGACTAGAACTAAGAATTTCAGAATAAATAATATCACAAGCATGCAGAAGACAATGTAATACTTTGGGACAATGCACATTACACTCAGAATGACAATTATGCTGTCCTAGTTGGTGCTTTGAAGAAAGAAGGTGGAGACTCTCGAACCGTGGAATTTGATGGCGAGGTTGAAAACCCATGGTTGGAAACAAAGACTAAACATGTACCAGAGCTCTTGGTTTTGAAAACAGAGGTAAAAATGTTTTTGAGAAGTGCATATTTCGTCAACGAATGCTAGTAGACAACCCAATTACTTCTCGAGCTGGACAAGTTTCGAGGAACGGCTCCCGCACGGGGACGATCACATCCCCTTAATCTCCTTTGTTTATCACTGCCAAAAGTTTTCTGATTTCTCATGAACAAAGCGTGAAGGAGGGTTTGTTTGTTGTATTATCTTTTATGAGCCGGGCGCACTCTATGCCAGTTCCTTCTCGTATTAGGGGTTTGCAGATTAGACATGCAATCCCGGGGTGAAACTTGTCCAACTTAAAAAGATCATGAATTAACTACTACTTCCTCATGAGCTAAAACAGAGGCACAAAAGAGAAATGCTTTTGAATAATTTTTGAGATGGTACACGAAAGTCTTCGTTAGGAATGGCAAGTAAATACCATGTATAGGAAGGTATGGTGGACTCATATGGCATAACTGGTTTAAAGGATTTTGGATGCACAAGCAGTCAGTCCGCTTAGTACAGGTGAAGGTTTGCAAAAGACGGGAGCGACCAACTAGAGAGCAATAACGGCCATAATCATGCAGAGCGACAAAGCAACATTGAATCGGGCATGAAAGTGATATAACTATTCTGAAACTCAAAGATCATCAAGGCAAAGCAGACTTTTTAGTCTTAAACACGTGTAAACATGTGCCAAGTCAATCCAAGAATTCTCCAAAGGGAAATACCATCTTAGTATACCAAACTATGAACAGTGCAATGCATGTAAATCATTTCAATAACACATTATATACTCTAGCTATTCGAGACTAGCCACAAGGAAAGCATGAACCACTGGGAGAGCATTGTAAACATAGCACTATGTCGCTACAAGCTGGTCTCTAGATCATAAGTACAGGCATATGTACAAAAGTAGAAACAAGAAGAGTTCATACCGGTTTTCCCTTGTTGCTTCCCTTCAGTCGATCATCGTCATTACTGCCTCGTCACTTGCACGATCGAACGTAGGAAATATAATTAAATGCCATCACGGACTCGAGCTGAACTCTGAAAACAAAGCAAACTAAAGAGAGAAAGGAAATCTTTTTGGATTATTTCAAAGGTTGAACGAAAGCAAAAGAAAGAGAAAATCTTTTTGTTGTTTTTTTTGCAAAGAAAGAAATAAAGAAGAACGGGCAAAAACTTCGAAAAGATCAAAGCGAATAAAATGGATAATACAATGGAAAAGTGAGAGGGGCACGTACTCCCCCAAGCTTAGGCTTTTGGCCTAAGTTGGTAGTAGCTATTGCCCCCAGGAGCCTCCTGCTCCGGGGGAATGCTGGTGAGTCCAAGGGTCGTAGAAGGATTCCGGCGCGTACACCGAACTCCTCGGATCCTCCCACGAGGAAGGGTCCGTACTCCAAGCAGAGGAAGACCCTTCACCAAACTGGGTGATGGTCTCCCCCTGAAAAGGTGGTAACTCACCGTGCTCCTCCTCGTCGGGCACAACCCCCTCCATGGGGTTATGAAACTGATGCTGGGCCATGAACTCATCGAACTGGATAACATCAAAGGACCATCCGTTCCTGCGAGAAAAATCAAACAAAAGAGGTGCAGGTAGACGGATCTCGCGTTCCGCGGTAGTTCCGAAACACAAGATATAAACAAGATTATCAAGCTCAGAAGTCATGGTAACAAACTTATGCCTTTTCATAGCAGCAAGATCAAAACTTAAATAAGTAAAAGGCTTATCATCAGGGTGTGGGGTGCCTTTAAGATATTCTAAGATAAGTGTGGCATAAACGCCACCAAATAAATCTCCCTGTTACCGTTCATAGCAAGGCGTCGAGCAATTAAGGCACCCAGATTATAATCAAACCTCCCTGAGAGGGCGGCTGCCAGGATAGCAATATCCGGCGCAGAAATGTTGCTCGTGTTGTCACGAGCTAATACCCCTCTAGCAACATAATACGCAAAATACCTGAGGTGAGGGAATAAGATGCTGGAGATTTTTGACCGATGAATATCCCTCGTACCCATGCTGCAGAGAGAGTTGAAGACGGTTTTCAGCTCGGAGGGCTGAGAGGTCATCTTAGCCGTCCGCCCAATGTTTGGCACACCTATTATTTCACAAAACTTTCCCAAGGGCATGGTGATAAGATCATTGTAAATTTTAAACTCAATAGCACCAGTATCAGGGTTATATCTAAAACTGTTAATGAAACTGGAGGTGAGTTTTTGATACTGAGTAACACGGCACGTGACGAGCCGTGTCAGACCTGCATTAGCACAAAGATTATAAAACTCATCCTTGATTCCCGCAGCTTCAAGGAATTCATCACATGGAAACATCATAGCACGTGCTGGACTTGTGTCTTCCAACAAGTCTAGGGGCACATGATCTTCATTGTAGCTTACCCTAGCAGTCGAGGGTGAAGCTGCGGCTCTAGTAACTCGATCGGAGTGCGTGGGCCTCTTCTTCTCAAGCCACCCCTTTGCCCTTCCTAACGAACTCATTTCTGAAATTTTTGGCAAATTATAAAAACAAGGATTTAAACAAAGTGGGTTAAGGCAAACTACTCAACTCACTTACCTAAGGTATAAACTTGCATCAAAACTTGGAAAATAAATTTCTACACATGCATGCAAGCTCATCTACACAGCACCAAGAACTACTAAATACTCACAAATGAAGCCACCAACCAAAAATCTAATTGGAGGGGTGGAGGAGTTACATACCAGGGAGTATTTGTTCAAAATCTCAGCTCAAATGATAGGATGTAGAGAGAGATCGAAGAATCACCTCCAAGAGCAGCAAGAACGCAAGAACAAGTGCAGAACTCGTGTTTTTGGAGAGAAAGGTAGAGAGAGGGGAAGAAGACTTACCTGGAGGGGGGCCTTGTGGGCCCCAGGCGCCCTATGGGCGCGGCCAGGGGGCAGGCCGCGCCAGCTGGCCGCCTGGGCCACTGGTGGCTCCCCCTGGTTGGCCCCAGGTGCCGCTGGGTCACTCCCGGCATGGAAATTTTTATTTTTATTTTTCTGGAATTTTTCTGAAAACTTCACTGTTGAAATTTTTTCGAAGTTCAAAAAGGCTGCAAGACTTTCTGAAAACTTAAAGCAGTGATTAGTATTGTGAAGCTTCAAAACATAAACACTTGGTACAGCAAGGAGAACAAAAACTAAAACAAATGAAAACATAACAAGCTCAACTTTTTATCTATATAAAACATGTTCACTAGTAAGGTTGATCAAGTCTTACCAACAAACAGGCGATATATAGAGCAAAAAGTCTCACCTCTTACGAAGTGATCATTGAACCTTTACTTTAGTGGACATTGTCCCCACCATAATAGTTTTGTATTTGTGGTGCACATGTAGTGGACAGTCCCATTCTCCAATCTTCACGGTCTCGATATTTTCTATAGAGTTGAGGCCATGCCTCCTGTCGGTCTTCTTTCGAAAATACACCGTGTGTTCTTTATCATTCTCATTGAAGGTAACCTTCCCTTTATTGCAATCAATAATAGCACCTGCGGTGTTAAGAAAAGGTCTACCAAGAATAATGGACATGCTCCCATCCTCGGGCATGTCAAGCACAACAAAATCAGTAAGGAACAAACAATTAGCAACTTCTACGGGAACATCCTCACAAATACCTATCGGAACGGCGGTTGACTTGTCAGCCATCTGAAGAGAGATATCTGTAGGAATTAGTTAATCTAAACAAAGCCTCTTGTAAAGAGAGAGAGGCATAACACTCACTCCTGCTCCAAGATCACATAAAGCAGTTTTGACATAATTATTCTTTATGGAGCAAGGAATGGTGGGTATACCTGGATCACCAAGCTTCTCAGGAATCTTGCCACTTAAAGAGTAGTTAGCAAGCATATGATACGTCCAAAACGTATCTATAATTTCTGCTTGCTCCATGCCTCTTTTGGGTGATATTGCTATGATATTTATACACTTCCATACACTTTTGATCATATTTGGACTAACCTATTAACTCAGTGCACCCCAGTGCCAGTTTCTGTTTTCTGCTGTTTTTGTATTTCAGGTTTTCCCGTCACGTAAACCGCCAGAAAAATCCCGGAAAAATTATATAAAAAATCAGCGTTCCGGAAGCTTCCACATGGCCGAAGTAGGGCCGGAGGGGGGCCACCAGGGCTCCAGGCGCCGTGGTGGCGCGGCCCCCCTCCTGGCCGCGCCGGGGGGGCGCCTGGGCCCCCCAGGCCTCCGCTGATGCCCCCCTTTGGCATATATTTAACACGCGTCCCGAAACCCTCGAGGACAGAACCCTTTTTTGCGATCTCATCTCTGTTCCGCCGCCGCCGCGCTTCCAAGATCGGGAGCACCAGGAGAACTCTTCCCGGCACCCTGACGGAGGGGAGGATCACCACCGGGAGCCTCTCCACCACCATGGACGCCTCCCGGATGAGTTGTGAGTAGTCTCCCTTGGACCATGGGTCCATGACCAGTAGCTATGTGATGTTCTCCTCCCCTTCTTGTGCTTCACTAATTAGACCTCGTGAGCTGCCCTACATGATCGAGGCACATATGTAATCCTTATGCTGTTGCTATGTTGAGTTTGCTGGGATCCGATGGATTGTGAGATTATGTTCAGATTGTGTTTGAGTAATATATTTGATTTACCTCTTTTATATTTATGTTCTTAAGTAATTCTTGCATGTTCTTTGTTGCTATTTATTGCTTTGGCCAAGTAGTAGGTAGTGACTCCAAGAGGGAACGTTATGCTTGATTGTGGGTTCATGCCCCTCGATGACTAGCTTGAGTGACAGAAACATGAGTCTAGGGGATGTGATGTTGCCACAAGGGGGAAAACAACGGTGCTTGTACTCGCGGGTGCAAGGATTGTTTACTTTACGCAAAGTTCTTTTAATGCAGTTGTCTGTTGCTTCGAGTTTACACTATGGGTGGGACTCGCAACTTAATACCAGCGAGATGTTCTGGATAGATATCTCAAGGTGGATGATTAGTAGTAGATGCAGATGGATTCCGGTCTACTTACCTTGGCGTACCGCCCATGCTTTGAACCTCTACCTTTCTTGCAACATAGTTAGCATTGGTTTGCGCACATAATTCTGTCAATTGCCCAGCTGTAATTCGTTTACCTCACATAGCTGTTTTATCGCCTTTTGGGAGAGAGACATCACTAGTGAACATCATGGGACCCCGGTCCATATTACCATCACTGATCACATCCACTATTTACTTTCCGCTTTTACTTACTAGTTGCAGCAATACCTATCACTATTATCTCTTGCGTTTGATCCTTTGTAAACGACAAGGCCAGAGGGATTGACAACCTCTCTGTACTCGTTGGGAGCAAAGTTATTTGTATCTGTGTGCAGGTCCAAGTTGATTGCTAAGTATCTGGCGCCGTTAGCAGTTGACACCTTCTTGTTGAACCTTGGAGTCTCAGGGGAAATCGATCCTTGGTATCTTTGCCAAGGGAAAACTTCCGCTACACTGCATCTCAAACCTTCCACTTGGGGTAACCAACGAGGGGCGAGAAGCTATCAAGCAAAGTTTTCTGGCGCCGTTGTCGGGGACTCCACTCTTTAAGATAGGGGAGTTGCACGCTATCTTTTACCTTTGCTTTTTAGTCTTGTTAGTTTACCTTTCAGTTTCGCTTTAGTATCCTTTATCAAAAATCAAAAAAATAATTTATTTGCTAGTAGTCCTTTCTGTTTAGTCAAGCATGTTAGGATTTGGTGCTTTGAGGGAATCAGAAGTTTTAGATTTCCATCAAAAGGATGGAGAAAATATGAAGAAGGCATGGGACAGAATTTCTGATGCACATAGGAGAATTATGCCTTGGATACCTATAAAAATTGTGCTTAGAAATTTTTACCATGGTCTTTTTAAATGGTGTAAACACTCTCTTGATATTATAGCTGAAGGAGATTTCCTAGAGTGTGACGAAGCTAGAGCTCTTGAAATTATACATGGTCTATCTAGTTACTTTGTTTATGATCTTAACTTTGATACTGTCATAGATAGACTTGCTACTATTGAGAAGAGAATGGATGCTCTAGACTTAATGAAGGTAGAGAAACCCAAACCCAATAAGAGAGATATTTTGGAAATAGAAAATGATTGGGAGCCTTTGGTTAGGATTAGTATCTCTAATCAATACTTCCTTGCTTATTGTGATATTGGATCTATGGTTTCTACTATGCCAAAAATTGTTCATGATTCTTTAAAATTTAACATGGATAGATTATCATCTTATCATGAACACACTAATGGAGATATTTCTAAAATCCAGGGAAGAATAAAAGACGTGCCAGATAAATTCCTTAAAGGGATTGCAATGATTGATTTCTTCATCATGAAGCCAAACCAAGGAAATATAGTGCTTGGAAGGGACTTCCTCCGAGCAGTAAAAGGCTTCATCGATATAGGTAAGGGACAAATACGCTTACGCGGGAAGGCAAAAGGTGTGTACCCCTTTCCTAGAAGGAACAAGAGTGAACTTGTTGAGGAACCATTTGAAGCAATTTATAACTCTGATTATTATGATGATTATTGATTCCTCTATGCATTATGCCTAGCTTAAAGGCATAAAAGAAAGCGCTTTTGGGAGGCAGCCCACATGAATAAAATTTTATTTTGCTTTTGTTGTGTATTGATGTTGTTACTACAGTAGCATCATCATTGTATCTTTACTTTTCAACTTTGTGCCAAGTGTAGCCTCTGATTGCAAGAAAGTTCAAAAGTTGTGACGTGCTGTCCAGGAAACAGATTCTGTCCTTGGATAGAAAAATTCGTATAAAATCACCAGATCATCTTTTTGGTCTGAATTTTTTCGACAGCGTGCTCTATACAATTGTCTTTCGGGCATCTCTTCTGAGTTTTTTGATTAGAGTTGCAGAAGTGCCCCGAAAAAATCATTTACTACCTGCTGGTGTGTTTTTCACAGATTCTGTCCTGTTTTGCCTTTCCTTCATTTTGCAAACCTTGAGCTTGCTTTTTCTTTGCAAAAACCTTTTGGAAATCTTGAGAAACAGTAGACCTTCAAGAATATCCTTATTTCCAGCAAGGAACAATTATATTATTATGGGTACTAACCTCGCTAATCAGATTATGATGAGTTATGTATGAAGGGAGTTTTCAAGTGTGCGAGGGAAGATGATAAAAAAGATTCAGGAGTGTCAAACGCTCAAGCTTGGGGATGCCCCCATGCACCCCCAAGAAATATTCAAGAATACTCAAGCATCTAAGCTTGGGGATGCCCCCGTGCATCCCCTTCTCCATCAACATTATCAGATCGTCTTTCGTTCCACTATATTTTTATCACTTCATGTGTTATGTGCTATGCTTGGAGCGTCTTGCTTTTAGTTTCCTTTTTAGTTTTCTTTAGCTTTTCATAACGAGTCGGAACTCAGCTTTCTTTGTGTGGGAGAGAAACACGCTCCACTTCAACCTAGAACACAACATAGAATTTTCATGTCTATCTTTGCTGTGTATGTTCTTGGTATTTCAATAGCTACTATCATGTTCAGCTCTTAGTTTTCATGCTTATCTTTTTAAAGAGCTTTTGTTAAGTTGGTCGTTGGAACTCTCTTTATTTATCATGCTTATCTTATTAAGAAAGTTGGCTTCTGTTGCATTGGTCAATATGTCTATGATAAAAATGCTACGTTCATAATGGTGCTTAGTAGTTCATGTTTTCTTATGGTTTGTCTCAAATAGCTGGGGGGTTCCCAATGTGTTATTGGAGTACCAACATGATTTGTTTGCCTATGATGTGGTATGGTTTAGTGATATCTTCCTTCAAGAATTTATTTTGATTGACTTGGCGTATGCTCACGCATATTTAAGACTGTAAAGAAAGTCTGTCAAGCCTTGATGATCTTTTATTTCTGAGTAGCGATATAACTTCCATGCCTGATTCAATGTTGCTTTGTCGCTCTGCATGATTATGACCGTCATTGCTCTTTTAGTTGGTCGCTCCCAGTCTTTTGCTAACCTCCACCTGTACTAAGCGGACTGACTGCTTGTGCATCCAAATCCTTTAAACCAGTTATGCCATATGAGTCCACCATACCTTCCTATACATGGTATTTACCTGCCATTCCTAACGAAGACTTTCATGTACCATCTCGAAATTATTCAAAAAAAAGCATTCCTCTTTTGTGCCTCTGTTTTAGTTCATGAGGAAGTAGTAGTTAATTCATGATCTTTTTAAGATTGGACAAGCTTCACCCCGGGATTGCATGTCTAATGTGCAAACCCATAATACGAGAAGGAACTGGCAAAGAGTGCGCCCGGCTCAAAAATAATATAACAAACAAACCCTCCTTCACGCTTTGTTCATGAGAAATCAGAAATCTTGGGCAGTGATAAACAAAGGAGATTAAGAGGATGTGATCGTCCTCATTCGGGAGCCGTTCCTCGAAACTTGTCCATCTCAAGAAGTGATTGAGTTGTCTGCTAGCATTCGTTGACGAAACATGCATATCCAAAAAAATAATTATTACCTCTGTTTTTAAAACCAAGAGCTCTGGTACATGTTTTGTCTTTGTTTCCGACCACGGGTTTTCAACCTTGCCAACAAAAGCCACGGTTCGAGAGTCTCCACCTTCTTTTAAAGCACCAATTACTGAGAGCATGATTGTCATTCTGAGTGTAATGTGCATTGTCCCAAAGTAGCATTGTCTTTTGCATGATTATGATATCGTTTATTCTGAAATCATTGTATCTAGTCATCATTTAAACCTTGGAGGTGCCCCTGCATTTATGTTTTGCTTCACTAAAGGGGGCAAGCGAGATACCACTTTATCATATTTGCACACCATGCTCATTACAAATCTATTTGATGTTTCAGTATCATATTGTAAAACTTTTAGTTCTTTGTGATTTTCTCATGAGGCAACTTAATTACTACAGATTCATTGTCTCAGTAAGCTTTTGTCATATGACTATGAAAAGTCCTATATGGTTAATAGCATGTCACCACAGAAATTATTCTTGTTATCATTTACCTACTCGAGGACGAGCAGGAATTAAGCTTGGGGATGTTGATACGTCCAAAACGTATCTATAATTTCTGCTTGCTCCATGCCTCTTTTGGGTGATATTGCTATGATATTTATACACTTCCATACACTTTTGATCATATTTGGACTAACCTATTAACTCAGTGCACCCCAGTGCCAGTTTCTGTTTTCTGCTGTTTTTGTATTTCAGGTTTTCCCGTCACGTAAACTGCCAGAAAAATCCCGGAAAAAATATATAAAAAATCAGCGTTCCGGAAGCTTCCACACGGCCGAAGTAGGGCTGGAGGGGGGCCACCAGGGCTCCAGGCGTCCTGGTGGCACGGCCCCCCTCCTGGCCGCGCCGGGGGGGCGCCTGGGCCCCCCAGGCCTCCGCCGATGCCCCCCTTTGGCATATATTTAACACGCGTCCCGAAACCCTCGAGGACGGAACCCTTTTTCACGATCTCATCTCTGTTCCGCCGCCGCCGCGCTTCCAAGATCGGGAGCACCAGGAGAACTCTTCCCGGCACCCTGCCGGAGGGGAGGATCACCACCGGGAGCCTCTCCACCACCATGGACGCCTCCCGGATGAGTTGTGAGTAGTCTCCCTTGGACCATGGGTCCATGACCAGTAGCTATGTGAAGTTCTCCTCCCCTTCTTGTGCTTCACTAATTAGACCTCGTGAGCTGCCCTACATGATCGAGGCACATATGTAATCCTTATGCTGTTGCTATGTTGAGTTTGCTGGGATCCGATGGATTGTGAGATTATGTTCAGATTGTGTTTGAGTAATATATTTGATTTACCTCTTTTATATTTATGTTCTTAAGTAATTCTTGCATGTTCTCCGTTGCTATTTATTGCTTTGGCCAAGTAGTAGGTAGTGACTCCAAGAGGGAACGTTATGCTTGATTGTGGGTTCATGCCCCTCGATGACTAGCTTGAGTGACAGAAACATGAGTCTAGGGGATGTGTTGTTGCCACAAGTGGGAAAACAACGGTGCTTGTACTCGCGGGTGCAAGGATTGTTTACTTTACACAAAGTTCTTTTAATGCAGTTGTTTGTTGCTTCGAGTTTACACTATGGGTGGGACTCGCAACTTAATACCAGCGAGATGTTCTGGATAGATATCTCAAGGTGGATGATTAGTAGTAGATGCAGATGGATTTCGGTCTACTTACCTTGGCGTACCGCCCATGCTTTGAACCTCTACCTTTCTTGCAACATAGTTAGCATTGGTTTGCGCACATAATTCTGTCAATTGCCCAGCTGTAATTCGTTTACCTCACATAGCTGTTTTATCGTCTTTTGGGAGAGAGACATCACTAGTGAACATCATGGGACCCCGGTCCATATTACCATCACTGATCACATCCGCTATTTACTTTCCGCTTTTACTTACTAGTTGCAGCAATACCTATCACTATTATCTCTTGCGTTTGATCCTTTGTAAACGACAAGGCCGGAGGGATTGACAACCTCTCTGTACTCGTTGGGAGCATAGTTATTTGTATCTGTGTGCAGGTCCAAGTTGATTGCTAAGTATCTGGCGCCGTTAGCAGTTGACACCTTCTTGTTGAACCTTGGAGTCTTAGGGGAAATCGATCCTTGGTATCTTTACCAAGGGAAAACTTCCGCTACACTGCATCTCAAACCTTCCACTTGGGGTAACCAACGAGGGGCGAGAAGCCATCAGCATAGTAGATATTGCTCCATTAGGAACTTTTCTTTTATTAGTGACAATATCTTTCATATATTTTGAATAGGGAGGTAACTTAATAGCATCAGTCAAAGGGATTTGAAGAAAAAGAGGTTTAATCCACTCACAAAACTTATTGTAATGCTCTTCTTCTTTAGATTTGATAGACTTACCTGGAAAGGGCATGGGTTTCTGTATCCATGGTTCTCTTTCCTTCCCATGTCTTCTTGCGACGAAGTCTTCTCTAGTGTACCTCTTACGTTTGTCAGGTGCTTCTTCTTCTCGAACTTCAGGCGGATCATTCTTCTCATTATCCTTACCTTCAGGTTTGGCACCGTCTTCAGTCTCAGCATCGGAGGTAGATACACTGTTGGGATCAACAGCTGGCTCTTCATCTGTAATAGGATCATTGGAATTGTCAGCCTCCTTATGTTTCTTCTTCTTCTTCTTTGGAGAGCCAACAATTTCTTCTTCCTGCATTTGAGAATCTTGCTCGATTCTCCTCGGATGCCCCTCTGGATAGAGAGGATCTTGAGTGCTAGTTCCTCCTCGGGTCTTAATCCCGAAGGCCTGCAAATCATCTTGTTTGGCATTGTTAGCAAGCGAATCTTTTTGCACATTAGAAATTTGTTCAAGCTGAGTTTGAACCATATGAAAATGCTTCACAAGACATTTAACATCATTAATTGTTCTTCCTAGAACATCAAGCAAACTTTTGATAGCAAGGGAATCATCATGCAATTGACTTTGTATCCTCTCATTAAAATGATTTTGTTTCATAATAAAATTATCAAACTCATCTAAACATTGATCAGGAGGCTTACCATGAGGGATGTCACTTGCGTTGAAATCTAAAAGAGACTGTACCTCTACCATAGGAGGGTGAGTGGTAGGCTCACACAACTTCTCAATAGGGGGTAGATTCTTCACGTCCTCAGTTTTAATACCCTTCTCTTTAATAGACTTCTTTGCTTCTCGCATATCTTCGGGGCTTAGAACAAACATGCCCCTCTTCTTTGGTGGTGGAGGTGGTTCAGGGACGGACCAATCTTCATGGTTTTTGGCAATCCTGCCCATCAAATCATCTGCATCGTCCGGTGTTCTTTTCCTGAAAACACAACCAGCACAATTGTCCAAATAGGACCTGGATTCATCA
Source organism: Secale cereale (assembly GCA_902687465.1). NCBI lineage: Eukaryota > Viridiplantae > Streptophyta > Magnoliopsida > Poales > Poaceae > Secale > Secale cereale. The sequence continues at coordinate 19,668,935 of LR738712.1, forward strand.
GTTAGACCAGCATAAAATATATCGATTAATTCATTCTTAGGGACTCCATGTCCTGGTCTAGCCCGAATCAGACCACAGTACCTCCCCAAGCTTTAGGGAGGTGCTCATCCTGCAACTGTTTAAAGTTATAAATTCTTTGTAAAGCAGCATGTTGCATATGAGCGGAAAAGTACTTATCAACAAAAGAGTGAGCTAAGTCTTGAGGACTCTTAATGGAACCACATGGGAGTGAATCATACCATGTTTTAGCACCTTCCTTCAAAGAGAAAGGAAGAAGCTTAGTCACATAAAAGTTTCGTTTCTTCTCATCCGTGGTAAACAAGCCACCCAACTCAGTGAGTTTGGTCAGGTGTGCAATAGCATCATCATTTTCTCTGCCATAAAAGGGGTCAGCTTCAACCATAGGTATAAGTGAAAGATCAACAGAGAAATCATAATCAGGATCATCGATGCATATAGGAGATGTAGCAAATTCAGGATCAGGAACGGTCTTGTTCTTCAAAGAGTGTTTTTCAAGCAGCTTCTTAATAGCTTCAGGGTCAGAGCCGGCAAACTCTGTCAGTTCCCTGCATAAATCATCATCAAGCATAATGTAATCATCATCAAGGAGTCTCTCCTTGAGTTTACTCAAGTCAGGATAATCATAAGTTCCACCAATAGGGTAGCGAGCGACAGGAATTTCAATTCCAGATTTTTTTGCAGCAGCAGCGATCTGTTTCTCAAGAGCATAACCAAGTGAACAAATATCATCAAGAGTAGTAGAAGCATCATCAAAAGTATCGGACATAGTAGCAGATTCAGTAGAAGCATCATGTGGTGGCGGTGAGGCAAACTTACTCATAACAGAAGGTGAATCAAGTGTAGCACTAGTGTTCAGAACAGTACCTCTTCTTGTAGTGGATAGTAAGATCGGAACCTTGGGGTCTCCTTTCTTACCCATAGCGGATGAAGTGCGGCAGGTAGGATACTCCAAGTATACTTGTAAATATTGCTATGCTCCCCGGCAACGGCGCCAGAAAACGGTACTTGATAACCCTCAACCGTAAGGGATCAAGATAGTCTTCGCGGGTAAGAATAACCCAATTTATAGATTCGACACACGGGGAGCCAAAGAGTATTTATAAGCTTTGACAGTTGAGTTGTCAATTCAACCGCACCTCAAATATACTTACTTGCAACAAAAGATAAGTGGTAACGGTGATATGATAGTGATGGTGGTGATAGTAAAAGTAAACAGAAAAAGTAAATAGAAAAAGTAGCAACTAGTAACCAGCAGGATTTAAAACATTGTAGGCTAGGGAGATGGATGGTTGGGCGCTGCATGGATGAGATATATCATGAATCTAACTTGGGGCAAGGCACACGGAAAGGTAATGATCATCTAGGCAATTATCAAACACTAGGCATGTATCCCACGGGTAGTTGTACGTGCTTGCAATAAGAACTTGCACAACATCTTTTGTCCTACCATCCCGCTACGAACGGGGCCAAAAGGAACTTATGGAGATTAAGGTGCTCCTATCAAAGAGCACCGGAACAAAGCAATAAACTCAATGGATACATGTAATCCTCAAACTATGGACCATCCCCTTTGGTGTCCCAAGCTGTCACTTTTGGGATCGCCGGTTCCGGACCGTAATAGGTGCAAACAACTCATAGATAGGATCAAGAACACAAATATATTCATGCAAACACATATGGTTCAGATCTGAAATCATGGCACTCGGGCCCTAAGTGACAAGCATTAAGAGTAACAAGTTGAAGCAAAGATGATAAACACCATAGTAGATGATAGGCAACATGCCCCCAACGATCTGATAAACTATTACATGATCTAACTCATCCAATCCCTACCATCCCCTTTGCCTACAGCAGGGAATTACTCACACATGGAAGGAGAAGTCATGGAGGGAGGATGGAGTGGTGATGATGATGACGATGGCGATGATCTCCCCTCTCCGGAGGCCAAATCAGCCTCCAGATTAGCCCTCCCGAAGAAGAACAGAGGGTGGCGGCGGCTCCGCGATGAAAACTAGGAAAACAACTCCTGATCTCGGGTTTTCTCGTCACGGGCTAAATACGGGTCAAAGTAGGGCACCAGGGGAGGTAGGGCCCACCCAGGCGGCCTGGCGCAGCGGCGAGGGGTGGGGCCGCCTGGGCAGGGCGCCTGGAGCCCCCCTGGCTGCCCTCTGGCCCATCTTCTGGCACAAGGTTCCTTTGGGTGCGTGGATTTTTTGTGATTTTTCGTGGAATTTTCTGAGACACCTAAAAATCCGTTTTCCTGCACACAATAAAACCATACATGCAGCTCTGCTGAAAACAGCGTCAGTCCGGGTTAGTTTAGTTCAAATCATGCAAGAATGAGGTCAAAACAATAGCAAAAGTGTTTGGAAAAGTAGATACGTTTGATACGTATCATCGGCACGCCGGGAGGTCTTGCTGGATTACTTTTACCTTTGTCGTATTATCTTGAGCACGGGATTCCAAGAATACTCGGGTCTTCCCACCTTGGAGTTGCGACTCCGCAGATCGTGAGCTTGTGATGGGCTAAGATGGGACACCGCTGCAGGGTTTGATCTTTCGAAAGCCGTGCCCGCGGTTATGTGGCAGCTGAGAATTTGTTAATATCCGGTTGTAGATAACTTGACACCATGTTCTTGAATACACTACCTGCATGGGTAACCATGACGGTCTCTTTCCGAAGGGGTTCGGGAAGTGAACACGGCGGGGTTATGTTTGAGCGTGAGTAGTTAGGATCACTTCGTGATCAACTTGGCGATCGTTGGCACTTGTTCTCTTCTAGCTCTAAAATCGTAAGTTAGTGCTTAGTGCTGCTGCAACCTTGTTTTAAGCCTTTTCCACACCAAAGGCTTTGATAGTCTTGTTACCCGGGTCCGGGATTGCTGAGTTCTTTGTGGCTCACATATTCAACACAACACCAGATGCAGGTACCGTTGAGAACTACACAGGTGGTGGTTCAGAGCTGTATTGGGAGTTCGATGAAGAACGTGGACGTTACTATGTATCTTATCCCGACGATCAGTAGTGGCTCCTACTAGGATGATCGGGACCTTGTGTTGCTTTTATGGTATCTTTCATTTAGATTTCGTCTGTAGTCAGACTCTGATGTTATTCGGATGATGTATGTTAATGTATTTCATTGTGTGACGTGGCGAGTGTAAGACAACTACTATTTTACATTTTAATCCCTGCTTTTACATGAGTTGTGCAAAGATACCATACTTGAGATCATTCTAGTATGCGATTATGCCTTTAAGTCGTGCCTCGACGCGTGGGAGACATAGTCGCATACTGGGCATTACAATATTCCAACGATGGGCTTCCTCAAATGCCCTAGGTCTTCGTGAGCAAGCAAGTTGGATGCACACCCACTAGTTTATTTTGTTGAGCTTTCATTTATATTTAGCTCTAGTGGATCTGTTGCATGGCAATCCCTACTCACTCACATTGATATCTATTGATGGGCATCTCCATAGCCCGTTGATACGCCTAGTCGATGTGAGACTATCTCCCTCCTTTTTGTCTTCTCCACAACCACCTCTATTCCACCCATAGTGTTATGTCCATGCCTCACGCTCATGTATTGCGTGAAAGTTGAAAGGTTTGAAAAGATAGAGTATGAAAACAAATGCTTGGCTGAAATCGGGGTTGTGCATGATATGAATATTTTTGTGTGATAACGAGGGAGCATATCCAACACTATTTGATTTTGTAGGGATAACTTTCTTTAGCCATAGTATTTTGAGAAGACATGATTGCTTTTTAGTATTGCTTGAAGTATTGTTATTTCTTATGTCAATATAGACTTTTATCTTGAATCTTTCTGATCTGAACATTCATGCCACAATTAAGAGAATTAAATTGAAAAACTATATTGGTTAGCATTCCACATCAAAAATTATTTCTTTATGATTTACCTACTCGAGGACGAGCAGGAATTAAGCTTGGGGATGCTTGATACATCTCCAACGTATCTATAATTTTTTATTGTTCCATGCTATTATTTATGAAGTCTTGGATGTTTAATGGGATTTATCATTCACTTTTATATCATTTTTGGGACTAACCTACTAACCCAAAGCCTAGTCCAGATTGCTGTTTTTTGCCTGTTTCAGGATTTTGCAGAAAAAGAATATCAAACGGAGTCCAAACGGGATGAAACCTTCGCGAGAGATATTTTTGGAGAAAATCACACACGCGGAGCTTGAGAACCACGTCAGGAGACGAGAGGGTGGCCCACGAGGGTGTGGGCGCGTCCCCCTTCCCAGGGCGCGCCCCCTGCCTCGTGGAGCCCCCGTGACTCCCCCGGTGCCCTCCTTCTTCCTATATAAGTCTACGTACCCCAGAAACTCCGAGAACAGAGATAAAACCCTAATTCCACCGTCGTACCTTCTGTTCCCGTGGAGATCCCATCTTGGAGCCTGTTCCGGAGCTCCACCGGAGGGGGATCCATCACGGAGGCCTTCATCATCATCATCATCGCCCTCACCATGAGTTGAGAGTAGTTTACCACAGACCTTCGGGTCCATAGCTAGTATCTAGATGGCTTCTTCTCTCTCGCTGGATCTCAATTCAAAGTTCTCCTCGGTCTTCGAGGAGATCTATTCGATGTAATCTCTTTTTGCGGTGTGTTTGTCGAGATCCGATGAATTGTGAGTTTATGATCAAGGTTATCTATTAAACATATTTGGTTCTTCTCTGAACTTTTTATGTGTGCTCATAATATCCTTGCAAGTCTCTTCGAATTATTGGTTTGGTTTGGCCTACTAGATCTATAGTTCTTGCAATGGGAGAAGTGCTTGGCTTTGGGTTCAATCTTGCGGTGTCCTTTCCCAGTGACAGTAGGGGCAGCAAGGCACGTATTGCATTGTTGCCATCGAGGATAAAAAGATGGGGTTTATATCATATTGCTTGAGTTTATCCCTCTACAACATGTCATCTTGCTTAAGGAGTTACTATGTTCTTATGAACTCAATACACTAGATGCATGCTGGATAGCGGTCGATGTGTGGAGTAATAGTAGTAGATGCAGAATCGTTTCGGTCTACTTGCCTCGCACATGATGCCTATATACAATGATCATGCCTAGATTGTCTCATAATTATTCGCTTTTCTATCAATTGCTCGACAGTAATTTGTTTACCCGCCGTAGAATATCGCTATCATGAGAGAAGCTACTAGAGAAAACTATGCCCCCCGGGTCTATTCTCAACATATCAATCTACATCTACTTTACTTTTATCGCTTTTATTTGCTGTTTTTATAAACCAAAAATACCAAAAATATAAACTATCATCTCTATCAGATCTCACTTTCGTAAGTGACCGTAAAGGGATTAACAACCCCTTATCACGTTGGTTGCGAAGTTCTTATTTGTTTGTGCAGGTGCGAGGGACTCGCGCGTGGTCTCCTACTAGATTGATACCTAGGTTCTCAAAAACTGAGGGAAATACTTACGCTACTGTGCTGCATCTCCCTTTCCTCTTCGAGGGAATACAACGCAAGCTCAAGAGGTAGCAGGTATCTTTGCACAACTCATGTAAAAGTTCAGGGATGAAAGTGTAAAAGATAGTTGGCTTACACTCGCCACGTCACACAATGAATACAATAACATACATTCATCCAAATAACACAGGGTCCGACGGCAGACGAAATCCAAACGAGAAAAGATACCACAACACAAGCCCAGATCACTCCTAGTAGGAACCACTACTGGTCGTCGGGATACGATACATAGTAACGACCACGCTCCTCATCGAACTCCTAGTGAAGTTCTGATCCATCTCCTGCATCGTTCTCGGCGGTACCTGCATCTAGTGTGTGTTATAATCTGTGAGCCACAAGGACTCAGCAATCCCATTCCCGGGTATCAAAACTAACAAAGCCTTAGGTGTGGAGAGGCATAAAGTGTTTGCAGAGCGAGATGAGAACATATGCCAACGGTCACCAAGTTGATCAAGAAGTGATCCTAGCTACGCACGGTCAAACATAACCCCACCGTGTTCACTTCCCGAAGCCCTTCGGAAAGAGACCATCACGGTTACTCACACATGTAGTGTATTCTTATGGATATGGTGTCAAGTTATCTACAGCCGGATATTAACAAATTCCCATCTGGCACATAACCGCGGGCACGACTTTTGAAAGTTCAAATCCCTGCATGGGTGTCCCAACTTAGCCCATCACAAGCTCACGATCTGCGGAGTCGCAACTCCAAGGTGGGAAGACCCGAGTATTCTCGGAATCTCGTGCTCAAGATATTTTGACAAAGGTAAAACTAATCCAGCAAGACCTCCCGGCGTGTGATACATCTCCAACGTATCTATAATTTTTTATTGTTCCATGCTATTATTTATGATGTTTTGGATGTTTAATGGCCTTTGTTATACACTTTTATATTATTTTTGGGACCAACCTATTAACCCAAAGGCCCAGTCCAGATTGTTGTTTTTTGCCTATTTCAGGGTTTTACAGAAAAGGAATATCAAACAGAGTCCAAACGGAATGAAACTTCGGGAGGGATATTTTTGGAGCAAAATACGCACGGGAGACTTGAGAACCACGGAGTAGGACACACGTGACGTCCACGAGGGTGGGGAGCGCGCCCCCTGCCTCGTGGGCCCCACGTGTGGCCCCGGGTGCCCTCCTTCTTCCTATATATATCTACGTACCCCGAAACCATCAGAAGAATAGAGAAAACCCTAGTTCCACCGCCGCAACCTTCTGTTCCCGTGAGATCCCATCTTGGGCCTGTTCTGGAGCTCCGCCGGAGGGGGGATCGACCACGGAGTGCTTCTACATCATCATCATCGCCTCACCATGAGTTGTGAGTAGTTTACCACAGACCTTCGGGTCCATAGCTAGTATCTATATGGCTTCTTCTCTCTCTTTGGATCTCAATGCCAAGTTCTCCTCGGTCTTCGAGGAGATCTATTCGATGTAATCTCTTTTTGCGGTGTGTTTGTCGAGATCCGATGAATTGTGGGTTTATGATCAAGATTATCTATGAGAAATATTTGGTTGTTTTCTGAACTCTTTATGTATGATTATAATATCCTTGCAAGTCTCTTCGAATAATTGGTTTGGTTTGGCCTACTAGATCTATAGTTCTTGCAATGGGAGAAGTGCTTGGCTTTGGGTTCAATCTTGCGGTGTCCTTTCCAAGTGACAGTAGGGGCAGCAACGCACATATTGTATTGTTGCCATTGAGGATAAAAAGATGGGGTTTATATCACTATGTTTGAGTTTATTCCTCTACATCATGTCATCTTGCTTAAGGCATTACTCTGTTCTTATGAACTTAATACTCTATATGCATGCTGGATAGCGGTCGATGTGTGGAGTAATAGTAGTAGATGCAGAATCGTTTCGGTCTACTTGTCTCGGACGTGATGCCTATATATAATGATCATGCCTATATAGTCTCATAATTATTCGCTTTTCTATCAATTGCTCGACAGTAATTTGTTTACCCGCTGTAGAATACCGCTATCATGGGAGAAGACAGTAGAGAAAACTATGGCCCCCGGGTCTATTCTCAACATATCAATCTACAATCTACTTTACTTTTCCGCTTTACTTTATGTTCTTATATCCAAAAATACCAAAAATATCAAAATATCATCTCTATCAGATCTCACTTTCGTAAGTGACCGTAAAGGGATTGATAACCCCTTATCGCGTTGGCTGCGAAGTTCTTATTTGTTCGTGCAGGTGCGAGGGACTCATGCATAGTCTCCTACTGGATTGATACCTTGGTTCTCAAAAACTGAGGGAAATACTTACGCTACTGTGCTGCATCACCATTTCCTCTTCGAGGGAATACAACGCAAGCTCGAGAAGTAGCAAGAAATTTTTTGGCGCCATTGCCGGGGAGGCTTATGCAAAAGTCATATACCAAGTACCTATCACAAACCCTTATCATTCGCATTACATTTATTTGCTTCTCGTTTTCCTCTCCCCCACTTCACCCTTGCCGTTTTATTTTCCCTTCTTTTGTCGTGTGTTTATCGTTCGCTTGCTTCTTGTTTACTTGTGTGTTGGATTGCTTGCTTGTCACTATGGCTCAGAACAATACCAAATTGTGTGACTTCTCCAATACCAACAATAATGATTTTATTAGCACTCCGATTGCTCCTATTACCGATGCTGAATCTTGTGAGATCAATGCTGCTCTGTTGAATCTTGTCATGAAAGATCAATTTTCCAGCCTTCCTAGTGAAGATGACACTACCCATCTAAATAACTTTCTTGATTTGTGTGATATGCAAAAGAAAAGGGATACAGATAACGATATTGTTAAATTGAAGTTATTTCCATTTTCACTCAGAGATCGTGCTAAAACTTGGTTTTCCTCTTTGCCTAGAAATATTATTGATTCGTGGAATAAGTGCAAAGATTCTTTTATCTCTAAGTATTTCCCTCCTGCTAAGATCATCTCTCTTAGAAACGATATTATGAATTTTAAGCAACTAGATCATGAGCATGTTGCACAAGCTTGAGAGAGAATGAAATTAATGATACGTAATTGCCCTACACATGGTTTGAACTTATGGATGATTATTCAAAACTTTTTTGCTGGCTTGAATTTTGCTTCTAGAAATCTTTTAGATTCGGCCGCAGGAGGCACTTTCATGGAAACTACCTTAGGAGAAGCTACCAAACTCCTAGATAATATTATGGTTAATTATTCTCAATGGCACACCGAAAGATCTACTAGTAAAAAGGTACATGCTATTGAAGAGATTAGTGTTTTGAGTGGAAAGATGGATGAACTTATGAAATTATTTGCTGCTAAGAGTGCTTCTTCTGATCCTAATGATATGCCTTCATCCACGTTGATTGAAAATAATAATGAATCTTTGGATGTGAATTTTGTTGGTAGGAATAATTTTGGTAACAATGCTTATAGAGGAAACTTTAATCCTAGGCCTTTTCCTAGTAATTCCTCTAATAATTATGGTAATTCCTAGAACAACTCTTATGGAAAGATGCCTTCTGAATTTGAAACTAGTGTTAAGAAGTTTATGAATTCGCAAAAGAATTTCAATGCTTTGATTCAAGAAAAATTGCTTAAGATTGATGATTTGGCTAGAAGTGTGCATAGAATTACTCTTGATGTTAATTCTTTGAAACTTAGATCTATCCCACCTAAGCATGATATCAATGAGTCTCCCAAAGCCATGAGAATTTCCATTGATGAATGCAAATAAAGGACCGCTAGGATGCGTGCTAAAAGAGAGAATTATATAAAAGCGTGTTCTTCTAGTTATCATGAAAATAAAGATGAAGATCTGAAAGTTATTGATGCGCCTCCTATTAGATCATTGTTTTCTAGTATGAATCTTGATAAAGATGGGACTGGAGATGAGTCTACTTTAATTAAAAGGTGTCCCTATGATTCGGAGTTTTTAGATCTTGATGCTAAAATTGTTAAAAGTGGGAGTGAAGAGATTAAAACTTTGCATAGTGATGAACCCACTACTTTGGATTTCAAGGGATTCAATTATGATAATTGCTCTTTGATTGATTGTATTTCCTTGTTGCAATCCGTACTAAACTCTCCGCATGCTTATAGTCAAAATAAAGCTTTTACCAACCACATAGTTGATGCTTTGATGCAATCTTATGAAGAAAAACTTGAATTGGAAGTTTCTATCCCTAGAAAGCTTTATGATGAGTAGGAACCAACTATTAAAAATAAAATAAAAGATCATGAGTGCTTTGCTTTGTGTGATTTGGGTGCTAGTGTCTCCACTATCCCAAAAACTTTGTGTGATTTGCTAGGTTTCCATGAGCTTGATGATTGTTCTTTAAATTTGCATCTTGCGGATTCCACTATTAAGAAACCAATGGGAAGGATTAATGATGTTATTATTGTTGCCAATAGGAATTATGTGCCCGTAGATTTCATTGTTCTTGATATAGATTGCAATCCTTCATGTCCTATTATTCTTGGTAGACCTTTCCATAGAACGATTGGCGCAATTATTGATATGAAGGAAGGAAATATTAGATTCCAATTTCCGTTAAGGAAAGGCATGGAACACTTTCCTAGAAAGAAAATCAAATTACCATATGAATCTATTATGAGAGCCGCTTATGGATTGCCGTCCAAAGATGGCAATACGTAGATCTATCCATGTATCTTGCCTAGCTAGGGGCGTAAAACAATAGCACTTGTTGGGAGGCAACCCAATTTTATATTTATTTTTTTGTTTTTCTTTTTGTTTAGGAATACATATTGCATCTAGATTCTGTTTAGATGTGGTTTTGTGTTTTAATTAGTGTTTGTGCCAAGTAGAACCTTTGGGAAGACTTGTGTGAAGTTTATATGATCATGCTGTGGAAAACAGAATCGTTAGCGCTCGCTAGAATGGTCACCAGGTTTTACTGGAGCGTGTTATTTAGTTGATTCTTTTTGCAGATGTTTAATAGACAAATTCCTCACGTTTACTAATTTATTTCAATTTTTTTGGAGTTACAGAAGTATGCGAAAGTTACAGATTGTGTTTTTGACAGATTCTGTTTTTCGTGTGTTGTTTGCTTATTTTGATGAATCTATGAGTAGTATTGGAGGATATGAATCATAGAGAAGTTGTAATACAGTAGGTAAACACCAATACAAACAAATAATGAGTTCATTATAGTACCTTTGAGTAGTGGTTTGTTTTCTTATACTAACGGAGCTCACAAGATTTTTGTCTAAGTTTTGTGTTGTGAAGTTTTCATGTTTTGAGTATTTGCTTTGATGGACTATGGAACAAAGAGTGGCAAGAGCCTAAGCTTGGGGATGACCAAGGCACCCCAAGGTAAAATTCAAGGACAACCAAAAGCCTAAGCTTGGGGATGCCCCGGGAAGGCATCCCCTCTTTCGTCTTCATCTATCGGTAACTATACTCGGAGCTATATTTTTATTCACCACATGATATGTGTTTTACTTGGAGCGTCATGTATTATTTGAGTATTTGCTTGTTAGTTTGCCACAATCATCCTTGCTGGACACACCTTCGTGAGAGAGATAAACATGGCTTAGGAATTGTTAGAACACTCTATGTGCTTCACTTATATCTTTCGAGTGGAATAGTTTTTGCTCTAGTGCTTTACTTATATCTTTTAGAGCACGGTGGTAATTTTATTTTGAAGAAATTGTTGATCTCTCATGCTTCACTTATATCCTTTTGAGAGTCTATTAAAACAGCATGGTTATGGGACCGGAGCCCCTTTTCGGTACGGCAAGGGAGCGGAGGGAGCACGAAGAGCAGATCGAGGGGCACACGCGAGCAGTTTACCCAGGTTCGGCCCGCAAGGATGCGTAAAACCCTACTCCTGCCTTGGTTGTATTGAGTTCTTGGCTCGGGAGCAAGAAGATCTACAGTACTAGCTACACCGAGCGTGGGAGTGATCAAGTTTCGGAACCTAACCCCCTCTACGTTGTGCATGGGCCTCCTTTTATAGCTCAAAGGGGTCACCGACAGGTGTCAACGTAGGTGAGGGTAAAAGCGCAAAATCGATGGTAGTTGTAACAGTGCATGTACAGTGTATGCATAGTGGTCTATACCTAACCCAGACGGTGGGGGACAAGGGCATTGAATGCCCGTCGCCGTCGCCCCAAAACAGTGTAAAAAGTGTCCGTCCGGGCGTCTCCGTTTGCCACGACGGAGGCCTCGTCATCGTGGCTTGCCACCGTGTACCCCCAGGCTGCACAGCCATCCTCCACGTGCCCCAGGAAGGGCCCCAGGGCGACGCGTGGCCAGGTGAGCTGGAGCGCAGGCACACAGTGAAAGCTCGCCGCGGCAAGCACCTTGCCGCGGTCGCTACCTTGCCGGGCCCGGAAGCTTGCCGCTCTCCGGGTCTTGCCGGGGCGCGCGATGCGCCACGGCATGTTTTCTGAAATGCTGTTCTTTGGCCTTCCTGGCAAGCTCCTCTTGCCAGGGTCTTGTGCTGAAGGGACAATCTTGAGCCTGGAGCGGCCTTCCCGGCAAGCTCCTCTTGCCGGGGCCTTGCTTCTTAGCTTGAATACTTTGTTCTTGAATGGCTTCAAGGGAGCTAGAGTGGGCTTTGGCGGGCGCGTGGTGAGCCTGACCACGGGACGCTGCTACTGCCCGTGCACAAGTCGGGATACTAAGGTACCCCTACTTTAGTACACCGACAGGAGCCCCCGGGCCTGGGCCACACACGGTGCCGAGCGCTGTTGGGCCAGGCCCAAAACAGTGCACGGGCACACACAGCCCACGGCGCGCCGTTTCCCACTCCGCATTTGCCGCATCCCTCCCTAACGGCACGCGTCGATTGCGGCGTCGTGGGAGAGATCGTGGCCTGTTTCTTTAATGGGAAAATGCGGAACGTCCCCCACTTCCCCCTTAAAAGCAGAGGAAGCAGGGGCAGTTTCCCCCCCCC
>LR738712.1:19681375-19718364 GCA_902687465.1 Secale cereale
CGCCATCCCCGCCATGGCCCCGAAGAGCGACAAGGCGAAGAAGGCGAAGTCCAAGAAGGCGGCGAAGCTGGCGGTGATGCAGAAGAAGATGGTGGTCTTCCCGCCGAGGCTCGGTGCGAGGGAGCTGAGGGACAAGTACTACTTGTTCTGGGCGAGGGAGACGAAGGATCACCCGCGCACCAGGGTCCTCCCCGCCGAAGCCTGCGACATGTATCCGGGAGGTTACCACTACTTTGCTCTGTTCTTCCACTGTGGTCTTTGTCCTCCGTACTCTGAGTTTTTCTGCGATGTGATGAACACGTACGGATTCCATCTCCTCGATTTCACCCCGAATGTTGTCCTTACTATGGCCGTTTTCGCACATCTGTGTGAAAACTTTGTCGGAATCCACCCCAACGTAGCTCTCTTCCGCCATTTCTTCACACCTCGAGTAGAGTCTGGGTCCCCCCTCTCCGGTGGCATCTCTTGGATCTTTAGGCTCAACAAGAAAGAGGCGTACTTGATTGGAGAGCTCCGCGGCAAGTGGGATGAGTGGAGGGCTGATTGGTGCTGGATTGTGGAAGAGGAACCCCAGCATTTTACATCACCTCGCCGGGCCGCAATAGTGCGCGGCAAGGACTGGAGCGATCTGGCCCCGGAGGACGAGAAGCTGAAGATTGCCCTTACTAGGATCCTTCGTCTCCGGGCCGCCAACCTTACTGTAGGTGAGGTCGGGGCGGATTTCCTTCGCCGCCGCATTGCCCCCTTGCAGGACAGGAAGAGGTCCGCTTGGGAATTTGGCAACACGGCAGACTGCATGAGGCTGCGCCCCGGCTTGAATTACAACTTCACCGTCTTGGAACTCAAGGGAATGGTCCGGGAGCTGTTCAAGCATGACCCCAAGCACAAGGAGTGGTTTACCCCGTCGCGGGGAGTAGTTCCATTGTGCAACAATTCTTCACTTAGTGCCATCCGTGCGGTAATGCCCCTGTGCGATTCCCACGGGGTGGATCCCACTTGGCTGGCGCCTTCAGAAGAGACCGTGCAAACCTTCTTTGATAACCTGGTTGAGCGGCCGGTCAATCCCGAAGAGAAGAAGGGTCTCACCCGCGCGACCACCGACCGGGATGTGGCGTATATTGCTAGCAGAATGGAGGAGGTCGCAGCAGCTGAGGCCGCAGGTGAGTTTGGTTACTCTGTGGAGGAGGCGGAAGAAGCGGATGCAGTGAGCAGGGCCGAGGAGGAAGAGATCCTCAAGCTGTTGAAGCCCGCCGGGGAGCCTGCCGGGGAGCCCGCCGAGGAGCCTGCCGGGAGGAGCGAGGCTGCCGGACAAGGGACCGAGTCTAGTGAGCCCGCCGAGGAGGACGCCGAATCGGGCGATTCCGACGAAGACTCGGGCGGGTCACTGAACCTCGACGACGCTTCTTCATCCTCGGAGAATTCTCCGCCACCGCCAAAGAAGCGCCTCCGCAAGACCGCTGAGACGGTGAAGCCGCCGGCGCCCCGACAGCAGCCGAAGCGCCGCTCGATGCGTGCAACCACGACGAGCGAGGTCGTCAAGGAGGTGCCTCGCGCCTCAGCGGCAAGCGGAGGGGGATCTTCCCGAACCGGTTCCGGCGCTCCTTCCGCCCCTCGGTCTTCGGCGACGACCGGAGCGGGGTCTTCTCAGCCCACGGCTCCAGAGCCCGCCAAGCGCCCGAGGGAGCCTACTCCTCCAGCTCCTCGCGCTGGGACGCGCGAGGCAGACTTTGACTTCTCCGCCCTTAGTTCCGACGAGGAGGAGGAAGAGTAAGCATTTGTAACTTTTATTTCCTTTGATTTTTGTTGCTCTTGTCTTGAATTCCCTTTGCTTAATTCTGATCTTGTTTGGCTTCCAGGACCTTGACCCAGAGGATGGCGAAGAGGGCCAAGATCCCTGTAGTTGATCTCGAGGAGGATGAGCCCGTCGCCGCGGCAGGAGATGCGCCCGCGACAGGCTTGCCGGACCAGCCTGCTGCTCCGGAGAGCAGCCCCCAGCGCAGCCCCCAGCGTAAGTCTCTTGTTCACTTCTCTGCTTATCGGGCGCGCTTGAGTTTCTTATCCTTATTGATGTCTTGTTTGCATGTTGATTTGTGCAGAAGTGGAGCCGTAGCCGCAGGAGCGTCAAGAGACTGCTCCCGACGAGCCGCTTGTCCCACCTTCCCCGCCAAGGAGGAGCTCCCCGGCGAGGGAGAACGCTCCGCCAAGGACGGGTACTCTGCCAAGGGCGAGTACCCCACCAAGGGCGAGCACCCCGACAAGGGTGGGCACCCCGCCAAGGGAAGGCGCCAGCGGCCCTCCGCCGGCGGGGGCCACTACTACGCCGCCAAGGGAGGATTCCCCGGCGAGGATCCCCGCGGAGGAAGAGGACCGCGCAGGTAACCCTTGTACTCTTCTTCTCTTGAATTCTTCTTTTTGGATATTTGCTTGACAATTCTTTCTTTTCTTTTTCTTCTGTCAGATCCGCCCGCCCCGGAGCCGATGGAGACAGAGGCCATCGCCGAGGAGGACGTGCGTGGTGATGCCGGCGACTCCACCACCGCTGAAGGGACGGCCGGCGCTGATGAGCCAGCCGCCGACGAGCCCCCCGCGGCCACTGACGCGGCAGCTGGGGAGGAGACCGGCGACCGCACTGACGGCCCTGAGGCCGCAGGAGCGCCGGACGCTGCACCGACCGCCGACTCCTCCGCCGCCGCGGCTGGGTCGGGCGTTTATCTGGAGGCCGCCAACGGGGTCTTCATCCAAGTCCCGTGGGCGTCCTCATCAAGGGCACCCGCAGAGGGGGGGAGCTTTGATGGAGAAGTTCTCGCCTCCACCGGGTTAAGGCTTGTCGACGCGCCCGGCAGCAGCAGTGAGCCCGAAGAGGAGCAACTTCTGCGCCGTCTTCTGACCTTGTACCGGGCCAGGCAGGCCAAGCTGGAGTCCCGAGAGGCTCTGGCTGCCAAGGCCAGTGTCGACTTGGAGAAGCGCGCCGCGGAGCTCCGCGCCGCCAACCAAGCGGCCCTCCGGAACTTGGCGGAGGAGCGCGAGGAGCTCGCCGAGGCGCACCAGGCGTTCATCCTCGAGAAGGCCGAGGTTGAGGAGCAGCAGCGACGGGCCGCCGAGGACCTGTCTCGGCGGGAAGGAGAGCTGAACCAGCGGAAGGTCGACCTTGATAGCCACGAGGACGACCTTGCCGCGCACGAGCAGTCCATTGGCGGGGCTCTGCAGGAGGCGAGGGATGCCGCTGCTGCCGCAGAGACTGCCAAGAGGGACTTGGAGGCGAGGGTGGCGCAGATGGAGCTGAGCTTGAAGACGAGCGAGGAGAGGATTGCCGCGCTCACGTTGGCGAGGGAGAAAGACGCCCACACCAACTCGGAGCTGCAAGTCCGTCTCTCCGACAAGGGTCAGGAGCTCACCGCCGCTAGGGACTCCATCGCGGACTTGGAGCTGAAGCTGTCCACCCTCACGGCATCGCTTGACGGGGCCCGGAACAGGGAGACGAAGCTGAAGGAAGATCTCCGGGCTGAAAGGGCGCTGCTGGACAGTGCCGCCCTTACGCAGAACAACTTCCAGCAGACGGTGGAGCAGTGGACCGAGGAGCTCGTCGCCTCCGCCGCCAACATCAACAAGGAGATGGTGGCGCTGAGGACGGAGCACCTCGTGTATTCCCCCGACGAGAGCCTCCCCCACAGCGCCAAGCTGAGCTTGTTCTTCAGAGGAGTGGCACCGGCCGTCGCGCAACTACGGGAGAAGATCCCCACGCAGCTGGCTAACGAGGCACGCCGGCTTTGCATGGGTACTATGGAGCGAGTGCTGACAAAGATCGTCTACCGCAACCCCGGGATTAATCTTGAGAACGTCCTCCGGACCTTGCCGCCCGAAGCTGACCAGGAAGCGTTGAAGGCACAAGTTGCCCACATCGTGGCCAAGGTGGGCAAGATCAAGAGGGTTGACGGAGACCGCGCGGACTAGGCTTCCTTCTGTCTGCTTCCCTTGCCGCTGTCGATTAAGTCATGGATAGCAGTTTGTTAGAACAGTGGCAAGTTATCTTGTAATATAACTTTATTTTGGATAGTTAATGCAGTGTTATCTCCCTTGCTTGACCCCTTTACTTTGTATGCTTCTCACCCTACGCTTCTAGGGAGCTTGCCGGCAAAGGGACCCTTGCCGTGAGCACTGGGTGCGGGACTTCAGCGGCCTGCTGGCAATGCCCTCGCCGGCAAGAAACCTTGCCGCAGCTAGTCGCAGCACACTTAGGTTGTTGAGCGAACTCGAAAACGAAATAAGGGCGCGACACTTGTCGCAGCACACTTAAGCCGTTGAGCGCGCTCGAAACAAAATAAGGGCACGGCTAACCACGGGTAGGTTCCTCCGCGCACAGGTTTTCCATACAAAGTGTGGTTGTTCAAGGAAGATAACTAAGAATTTTAAAATTTTGAATGCTCAAACTTTGGCAACTTAGCTTTTGTGTTCTGTTTGCTTCCCGGCAAGGCTTTCCTTCTTTGAACAGCACTTGGTCCATACCACTGTCTCCTTCCCCCCCGGCAAACTTGTGCACGAGGAACACTTCTTCTGCTTGAGGGAATAAGGAAGAGGGGAGGAAACATAGATATGGAGCCTTGCGGCTCGTTATTGCTTACCGGGATCGTGTGCTGCACAAAGTGTCAGATAATACATGCAATGAAAACAAGAATGCATGAAATGACAAGCCGTGCGAAGCACAAAAGTTTTACTGATGCACGGGGTCTACGCCCGGCTTTGTACAAAGGTTTACATGCGACAGCGGCAAGACTTGTACAAAAGGTGGTTGCCGGAGCGGATCACGGCAACCGCGCCTCATGGGTGAAACTTGCGAAGATGCTCAATGTTCCAGGAGTTGCTCACCTGTAAGCCTTCTTCGGTCTCAAGGCGGACAGCGCCGGGCCTTGTGACTTGTCTCACCCGATAAGGGCCTTCCCACTTCGGCGTCAACTTGTTGGAGTTCTTGGCGGACTGAACGCGCCGAAGAACAAGGTCGCCTTCCTCCAGACTCCTGGCCTTGACTTTGCGGCTATGATAGCGACGCAAAGCTTGCTGGTATCGAGCAGCTCGTACAGCAGCCTGGAGACGGTCCTCCTCGAGGAGCAATGCATCATCTTGTCGCAGCTGCTCTTGCTCAAGCTCATCGTAAGCGAGCACTCGAGGAGACCCGTATACGAGTTCTGTGGGGAGAACTGCCTCTGCTCCATAGACAAGAGCAAAGGGTGTCTGTCCGGTGGCTCGATTTGGTGTTGTCCTGATTGACCAAAGAGCCGCCGGCAACTCCTCGATCCAGTTTCTTCCGCACTTGTGCAGCCTGTCGAAGGTTCTTGTCTTGAGTCCGCGCAGCACTTCGGCATTTGCCCTCTCCGCTTGACCATTGCTCCTCGGGTGAGCAACAGAAGCGAAGCAGACCTTGGCGCCAAGGTCTTGGACGTATTGCATGAAGGTGCGACTTGTGAACTGTGTGCCGTTGTCGGTGATGATCCTGTTAGGGATTCCGAAACGGCAAACGATCGATCTGAAGAACCTGACTGCTGACTGTGCGGTCACCTTTCTCACTGGTTCCACTTCCGGCCACTTTGTGAACTTGTCGATAGCAACGTACAAGTACTCAAAGCCCCCGACAGCGCGGGGAAAGGGGCCGAGGATGTCGAGCCCCCAGACCGAAAAGGGCCAGGACAAAGGGATCGTCTGGAGAGCTTGAGCTGGCTGGTGTATTTGCTTGGCATGGAACTGGCACGCTTCACACTTGGTTACTTGTGCAGTTGCATCTTGGAGGGCTTCTGGCCAAAAGAAACCTTGCCGGAACGCCTTTCCGGCAAGTGCTCTTGCGCCAATGTGGTGTCCACATATGCCTCCGTGTATCTCTGCCAACAACTTCTGTCCATCTTCCCGGGAAATGCATTTCAATCTGACACCATTGAGTCTTCTTCTGTACAGTTCGTTGCCGATGAACTGGTACATACTTGACTGCCTGGTTATTCTCTCTATCTCTTCTGGTTCTTCGGGAAGTTCTCCAGTTTGAAGGAAACGAACAATTTGCTGTGCCCAGGTTGGAGCTTGAGGCTCAACAACGAGGACTAAAGGCATCAGTGCTGCTGCGGGAACGTCAGCTTCTACGGCAAGAACCTGCGGCTCTGCCGGAGCTGGACGTTCCCCGGCAAGCCTGCCGGGGCTAGGCTTGCCGGGAACATCTGCTTCCACTGCACGAACCCTAGGGTCCGCATGAGCAGACTGTTCCTCAGCAACTTGGTCGTCGATCTTGGGGGTCTTGGCGGCGGCTTCAGGAAGATCCGCCGGCAAGTAGTCACCGGAGACCAACTTTCTTTTCTTGCTCTGCCCAACTGATGGTGTAACGGATGGCTGAGTTAGCTTGAGCACGAAGGTCCCTGGTTCCACAGGTAGCTTCAGTGCAGCACACTTTGACAGGCCGTCTGCGATATCATTTTGAGCTCTTGGAACGTGCTCCATCTGCAGGCCTTCAAAGTGTTCTTCAAGTTTCCTAACTTCATCGACATAAGCTTCCATCAAAGGACTCTGGTAGCTCTTGTTTACTTGTCGGACCACCAACTGTGAATCTCCCCGCACAATCAGCTTCTTGATCCCAAGCTCGGCTGCAATTCTGAGGCCGGCAAGCAAACCTTCATACTCAGCAGTATTGTTTGTCGCTTGCTCCTTGGGAAAGTGCATTTGAACAACGTACTTGAGGTGCTCTCCGGTGGGCGCTATGAGTAACACACCAGCACCGGCGCCTTGCAGCGAGAAGGCTCCATCGAAGTACATTATCCATTCTTTGCTTGCTTCTTTGACGGGGGTGTTTGTCTCTGGAACTTCTTCATCCGGTGTTGGTGTCCATTCTGCTATGAACTCTGCCAAAGCTCTGCTCTGTATAGTTGAAGTGCTTTCAAACTTAAGACCAAAGCTTGACAGCTCTAGTGCCCACTCGACAATCCTACCTGTTGCTTCTGGGTTTTGCAATATCCTCTTCAACGGAAAGCGAGTGACCACCGTTATCTCGTGTGCTTGGAAGTAATGGCGTAGCTTTCTCGAGGCCACGAGGAGGCCGAAAAGCAGCTTCTGCACCCCAGGGTATCTTGATCTAGCCCCCTGCAAGAGGGAACTTACAAAATAAACTGGGCGTTGCACCATCTTCTTTCGCACTTCTCCTTGTATCTGTGCAGACTCGTCCTTCCCCGGGCCAGAGCTTGTCGGGGAAGCCCCCTGCTTGTCGCTGGATGCGCTTGCCGGGGCTGTGGATTCCTCATCTGCCTCCCTCTCCGCTACCAACGCAGCACTAACCACTTGATTGGTTGCTGCTAAATACAGCAGTAACTTCTCTTGTGGCCTAGGTGCGACAAGTATTGGAGTGGAGGACAGGTATCCTTTCAAGTCATGCAGGGCTGCTTCCGCTTCCGGAGTCCATTTCATAGGACCTGCCTTTTTCAAGATTTTGAAAAAAGGTAGGGCGCGTTCTGCAGACTTTGAAATGAACCTGCTGAGGGCAGCCACACAACCGGCAAGTCTCCGTACATCCTTGACGCGCTTCGGAGCTTCGATTTGCTCGATGGCCTTGATCTTGTCGGGATTGGCTTCAATCCCCCTCTGGGACACAAAGAACCCGAGAAGCTTGCCGGAGGGGACTCCGAAGACGCACTTCTCGGGGTTCAGCTTGAGTTGTATCTTGCGCATATTTGCAAAGGTCTCATCCAGGTCTTGGATCAGGGTATCCTTGTCCTTGCTCTTGACCACTATGTCATCCATGTAGGCTTCTACATTCTTGTGTATCTGTGGCTCAAACGCAGTGTGGACCACCCTTGCAAACGTTGAGCCCGCATTCTTCAGTCCAAAGGGCATGCGTATGAAACAGTAAGTGCCACATGGAGTAATGAATGCGGTCTTCTCTTCATCTTCCTCAGCCATGAATATCTGATGATACCCGGAGTATGCGTCAAGAAATGAAAGCAACTCACATCCAGCCGTGGAGTCAACGATCTGGTCAATGCGCGGCAAGGGGAATGGATCCTTGGGACAAGCTTTATTCACATCGGTGAAGTCTATACAAAGTCTCCACTTCCCATTAGCTTTGCGCACGACAACTGGATTGACCAGCCACGTAGGATGAAGTACACCTCTAACAAGGCCTGCTGCTTCCAACTTCTTGATCTCTTCAGCAATGAACTCTTGGCGCTCCACCGCTTGCTTCCTGACCTTCTGCTTGACGGGTCGCGCGTGAGGACAAACAGCAAGCTTGTGCTCAATTACCTTCCTGGAAACGCCGGGGATGTCAGACGGTTGCCATGCAAACACGTCGACATTCGCCCGCAGGAAGGCAACGAGCGCGCTTTCCTATTTGGGATCGAGCGTAGCACTGATGGTGAAGGTACCACCAGTGCCGTCCTCCTTGGCGGACACCTTCTTGGTTGCGGGTGGAGCTGCCATTCCTTTCTTGCACTTGCCGGTGGAGCTCGATGGTGCATCCTCGACGGCAGCGCAGCACTCCGAAGAGGTGCGTTTGCCGGAGTGGGCTCCAGAGCTCTTGCCGGACTTGGTCTTGGTCTTCCCCCCGGGAGCTTCAGCGGCAAGTGTCTTGCTGTCTGCCGCGGCTGCTGCATCCCGGTAGATCTTGTCGGCGCAGACAAGCGCGTCCTTCTTGTCGCCGGGGACAGAGATGACGCTTATTGGTCCTGGCATCTTGAGCATGTTATATGCATAGTGAGAGGCTGCCATGAACTTGGCGAGTGCAGGACGGCCAAGTATCCCATTGTATGGCAATGGGATATCGGCGACGTCGAAGGTGATCCTCTCAGTCCTGAAGTTTAGCTCTCCGCCAAAGGTTACTGGCAGTGTGATCTTCCCCTTCGGCTTGCTCCTTCCCGGGTTGATTCCTTGGAAAGTTCCGGTTTCCTCGAGCTCGCTGTCGGGGATCTGCAGCTTCCGGATTACAGCAGAGGAGATCAAGTTTAGGCCGGCCCCGCCGTCAACCAACATCTTTGTGACCTTGAGGTTGCGGATGGTTGGCGAAACCAACATCGGCAAGCACCCAACCGCAGTTGTGCGGTCAGGGTGGTCCTCAAGGTCGAAGATGATGGGCGTGCTGGACCACTTCAGTAGCTTGCGCGACTCGACGGGTGGCTCAGCTGCATTCACTTCCCGCACCCATTGCTTAAGTTGGCGGTGGGAAGTGTGCAGAGAGGCACCTCCATCGACGCACAAAACTTTTGTGGCCTTCTGGAACTCCTGCTCGCTGTTGTCTCCGTCATCCATGTCCTCGTCATCGTCTTCGTCTTCATCCTTGTCGCGGCCGCGGGGAGGTCTATCTCCTTGCCGCTGCTTGGCCTTGCCGCGTCGTCCTCCCCGGCCATTGAATGGCCGCTTCTTGCCGGGCTCACCTCCGCCTCCCTGGGCCTTCTCCTTGTCGCGTCGCTCGTATTCAGCCTTCTGCTGCTCTAAGAGGTATTCGACCCTCTTGCAGTTCTGGAGATCGTGGCCCTTGGTGCGGTGGATCTTGCAGTACTGCTTGTCGGAGCCGTCCTGCTTGTCGGTGGCGGCTACAGTGGCAGGCTCCTTGCCGGAGCCACCTGCCTGAGTTTTCTTGTCGCCAGCCTCCTTGCCGGACTGCTCGACAACTAGTACTTCCTTGTTCTTCTTCTTCTTATTGTTCCGCCACCGGTTTTTCCTTGCTGGGGCGGCATCCTCGCTGTCCGTTCCTCCTGCTCCAGTATCCTCTCCGGGGAGTCTCCTCCCTTCTTCAGCGCGCGCACACTTGTCGGCCAGAGCGTAAAGCTCGCTGACGTCCCGGATCTTGGTCATCGACATTTCCTCCCTCATCCGGCGGTTACGCACGTTCTGGTGGAACGCGCTGATAACAGCGGCAGGGTGGACATCCGGGATGTTGTGTTGAA
This sequence comes from Secale cereale, assembly GCA_902687465.1. Classification (NCBI taxonomy): domain Eukaryota; kingdom Viridiplantae; phylum Streptophyta; class Magnoliopsida; order Poales; family Poaceae; genus Secale; species Secale cereale. Next base: position 19,691,278 of record LR738712.1, read on the forward strand.
CGCGGCTGAACCTCTGGATGTACTTTCGCAGGGACTCTCCCTCCTTCTGGGCAAGAATGTGGAGATCGCTCTCCTGGCCGTGGGGTTTGTGGCCGCCCGTGAAGGCACCGACAAACTGGTGGCACAGGTCTGCCCAAGAAGAGATGGAGCTCTCCGGCAAGTGCATAAGCCAAGATCTGACGTTTGGCTTAAGCACGAGCGGGAAGTAGTTCGCTAGAATCTTCTCGTCGCGTCCCCCGGCAGCCTGCACCGCAATGGTGTAGATGCTGAGGAACTCCGAGGGATGGGTCTTGCCGTCGTACTTCTCGGGTACGTCGGGCTTGAAGTTCTTCATGCTGGGCCACTGGACTTGCCGTAGCTCTCGGGTGAACGCAGGGCAACCTGCCGCGTACGGCAAGTCGCCTGGTTCACCGGGCGCGTGCATATCGACAGCGGTCCCAGCGCGCTGGTCGGACTGTCGTCACGCTTCTCTTCGACGCTCGATGCGAGTTCGAGCGTCCTCTTGTCGCCTGTCGTCGAGGACTTGGCGTTGATCGCGGCGAGCTCGCGGGTCCGACGACGCCGTGGAGTCGTCGTCGATGTTGATCCGGTGAGTCGGCGATTTTTGCTTCCGCGGCGGGGAGTGCACGGTAGTTGCACCCCCGGCGATCTTGTCTCCATCAGCCTTCGCTTGGCTGACTTGCCGCGGCCGTGATGTTTCCGGCTGCTGCGGCGTGTCGTTGTTGGCGAAGGCGATGAGGCTTTGGATGGTGGCCCTCCAGTCTTCGGCCTTGTCCGCCGCTGGAGGGAAGTCGAGGAGCAGCTGAGCTCTAGCGAGAGCTTCTGCTGGAGAGGAGGGAAGCGGTGGCGAGCGGTGCGAGGAGCGAGATATGCTCGGACTTCTAACAGCGTTAGAAGGAGCATGGTCTCATCCCGGCGACCGCGCCTTGCTCGTGTCAGCGCGTTGGCCTTGAGCGTCCCGCGACCCGCCAACTTGGCCACGTCCCAGCAAGCGTATGGCACCCTGGGTACCATGCCGCTGCTGGTCCGGCACCTCCTGAGAGGGGCGTGGCGCGTGCACGGACGCCGAGGTCTTGGAATGGGCTCGGTCGTCCGTCTTGTCCTTGGACTTGGCGGCGCCGTGAGTGTTCTCGCCGGCGTCCACCCTTCCGCCGGCGTCTACCCCACCAACCGTTGGTTCTGGTGGTGGTGGGATCGACGCGGACGGGCCTCCTATCTCCGAAGCTTTCTTCTTCGGCGGCATGCTGATGTAGTCGATGAGGTTGATGAAGCTGTTGAAGATTGCGCCCGCGTGAACGCCGGATCAGGTTCGCACAACCTCGACGCCCCCTACCTGGCGCGCCAAAGATGTCGGGGAAACTGATCGCCCACGAACACCTATGGGACCGGAGCCCCTTTTCGGTACGGCAAGGGAGCGGAGGGAGCACGAAGAGCAGATCGAGGGGCACACGCGAGCAGTTTACCCAGGTTCGGGCCGCAAGGATGCGTAAAACCCTACTCCTGCCTTGGTTGTATTGAGTTCTTGGCTCGGGAGCAAGAAGATCTATAGTACTAGCTACACCGAGCGTGGGAGTGATCAAGTTTCGGAACCTAACCCCCTCTACGTTGTGCATGGGCCTCCTTTTATAGCTCAAAGGGGTCACCGACAGGTGTCAACGTAGGTGAGGGTAAAAGCGTAAAATCGGTGGTAGTTGTAACAGTGCATGTACAGTGTATGCACATTGGTCTATACCTAACCCAGACGGTGGGGGACAAGGGCATTGAATGCCCGTCGCCGTCGCCCCAAAATAGTGTAAAAAGTGTCCGTCCGGGCGTCTCCGTTCGCCACGACGGGGGCCTCGTCATCGTGGCTTGCCACCGTGTACCCCCAGGCTACACAGCCATCCGCCACGTGCCCCAGGAAGGGCCCCAGGGCGACGCGTGGCCAGGTGAGCTGGAGCGCAGGCACACAGTGAAAGCTCGCCGCGGCAAGCACCTTGCCGCGGTCGCTACCTTGCCGGGCCCGGAAGCTTGCCGCTCTCCGGGTCTTGCCGGGGCGCGCGATGCGCCACGGCATGTTTTCTGAAATGCTGTTCTTTGGCCTTCCTGGCAAGCTCCTCTTGCCAGGGTCTTGTGCTGAAGGGACAATCTTGAGCCTGGAGCGGCCTTCCCGGCAAGCTCCTCTTGCCGGGGCCTTGCTTCTTAGCTTGAATACTTTGTTCTTGAATGGCTTCAAGGGAGCTAGAGTGGGCTTTGGCGGGCGCGTGGTGAGCCTGACCACGGGACGCTGCTACTGCCCGTGCACAAGTCGGGATACTAAGGTACCCCTACTTTAGTACACCGACAATGGTAATGTGCTTTGGCTATAAAATTACCCTTCACATGATAGGCATCCAAGATGAATGTAGTAAAAACTTTCATACTAAGTGCATTGAATATGATGAGAAGTTGGATGCTTGATAATTGTTTTGAGATATGAGGATAGTAATATTAGTGTCATGCTAGTGGAGTTATTATGAAATTGAGAAATACTTGTGTTAAGCTTAGATATTCACGTAGCATGCACGTATGGTGAACCGCTATGTGACGAAGTTAGAGCATGGGGTATTTGTAAAGTGTCAACCTTTGTGTGGAGGTCGGGGGCGCGCGATGGTTAACTCCTACCAACCTCCCCCTAGGAGCATGCGTTGATTGCTTTGTTTTGATGACTCGTAAATTTTTGCAATAAGTATATGCGTTCTTTTGACTAATGTTGAGTCCATGGATATTACGCATTCTCACCCTTCCACCATTGCTAGCCTATCTTATACCGCGCAACTTTCACCGGTACCATACACCCACTATATATCCTTCCTCAAAACAACCACCATATATCTTCCTCAAAACAGCCACCATACCTACCTATCATGGCATTTCCATAGCCATTCCGAGATATATTACCATGCAACTTTCCACCGTTCCATTCATATGACACGCTTCATATTGTCATATCGCCATGCATGATCATGTAGTTGACATCGTATTTGTGGCAAAGCCACCATCCATAATTTTTCATACATGTCACTCTTGATTCATTGCATATCCTGGTACACCGCCGGAGGCATTCATATAGAGTCATATTTTGTTCTAGTATCAAGTTGTAATATCGAGTTGTAAATCAATATAAGTGTGATGATCATCATTATTAGAGCATTGTCCCACGCGAGGAAAGGCTAAATATAGAAAGCCCCTCCAAAAAAAGAAAAGAAAAGAAAAGAAGGAAAGGCCAAAAAAAGAAAGGCCCAAAAAAGAAAAAAGAAAAAAGGACAATTGCTACTATCTTTTTCCACACTTGTGCTTCAAAGTAGCACCATGTTCTTCATGACAGAGAGTCTCATGTTTAGTCACTTTCATATACTAGTGGGAATTTTCATTATAGAACTTGGCTTGTATATTCCAACGATGGGCTTCCTCAAATGCCCTAGGTCTTCATGAGCAAGCAAGTTGGATGCACACCCACTTAGTTTCTTTTGTTGAGCTTTCATACATTTTTAGCTCTAGTGCATCCGTTGCATGGCAATCCCTACTCACTCACATTGATATCTATTGATGGGCATCTCCATAGCCCGTTAATATGCCTAGTCGATGTGAGGCTATCTCCCTCCTTTTTGTCTTCTCCACAACCACCACTCTATTCCACCCATAGTGCTATGTCCATGGCTCACACTCATGTATTGCGTGAAAGTTGAAAGGTTTGAAAGAATAGAATATGAAAACAAGTGCTTGGCTGAAACCGGGGTTGTGCATGATATGAGTATTTTGTGTGATGAAGAGGGAGCATAGCCAGACTATATGATTTTGTAGGGATAACTTTCTTTAGCCATAGTATTTTGAGAAGACATGATTGATTTGTTAGTATGCTTGAAGTATTATTATTTCTTATGTCAATATAGACTTTTGTCTTGAATATTTTAGATCATAACATTCATGCCACAATTAAGAGAACTACATTGAAAATTATGTTGGTTAGCATTCCACATCAAAAATTCTATTTTTATCATTTACCTACTCGAGGACGAGCAGGGATTAAGCTTGGGGATGCTTGATACGTCTCCAACGTATCTATAATTTTTTATTGTTCCATGCTATTATTTATGATGTTTTGGATATTTAATGGGATTTGTTATACACTTTCATATTATTTTTGGGACTAACCTATTAACCCAAAGGCCCAGTCTAGATTGTTGTTTTTGCCTATTTCATGGTTTTACAGAAAAGGAATATCAAATGGAGTCCAAACAGAATGAAACTTCTAGAGAGATATTTTTGGAGCAAAATACGCACGGGAGACTTGAGAACCACGTAGTAGGGCACACGTGGCGTCCACGAGGGTGGGGCGCGCGCCCCCCCTATAGGGCGCGCCCCCCTGCCTCGTGGGCCCCACGTCTGGCCCCCGATGCCCTCCTTCTTCCTATATATATATATCCACGTACCCCGAAACCATCAGAAGAACAGAGAAAACCCTTGTTCCACCGCCGCAACCTTCTGTTCCCATGAGATCCCATCTTGGGGCCTGTTCCGGAGCTCCGCCGGAGGGGGGATTTACCACGGAGTGCTTCTACATCATCATCATCGCCTCACCATGAGTTGTGAGTAGTTTACCACAGGCCTTCGGGTCCATAGCTAGTATCTAGATGGCCTCTTCTCTCTCTTTGGATCTCAATACCAAGTTCTCCTCGGTCTTTGAGGAGATCTATTCGATGTAATCTCTTTTTGCGGTGTGTTTGTCGAGATCCGATGAATTGTGGGTTTATGATCAAGATTATCTATGAGAAATATTTGGTTCTTTTCTGAACTCTTTATGTATGATTATAATATCCTTGCAAGTCTCTTCGAATTATTGTTTTGGTTTGGCCTACTAGATCTATAGTTTTTGCAATGGGAGAAGTGCTTGGCTTTGGGTTCAATCTTGCGGTGTCCTTTACCAGTGACAATAGGGACAGCAAGGCACGTATTGTATTGTTGCCATCGAGGATAAAAAGATGGGGTTTATATCACTATGTTTGAGTTTATCCCTCTACATCATGTCATCTTGCTTAAGGCATTACTCTGTTCTTATGAACTTAATACTCTAGATGCATGCTGGATAGCGGTTGATTTGTTGAGTAATAGTAGTAGATACAGAATCGTTTCGGTCTACTTGTCTCGGACGTGATGCCTATATATAATGATCATGCCTAGATAGTCTCATAATTATTCGCTTTTCTATCAATTGCTCGACAGTAATTTGTTTACCTGCCGTAGAATACCACTATCATGAGAGAAGCCACTAGAGAAAACTATGGCTCCCAGGTCTATTCTCAACATATCAATCTACAATCTACTTTACTTTTCCGCTTTTACTTTATGTTCTTATATCCAAAAATACCAAAAATATCAAACTATCATATATATCAGATCTCACTTTCATAAGTGACCGTAAAGGGATTGACAAACCCTTATCGCGTTGGCTGCGAAGTTCTTATTTGTTTGTGCAGGTGTGAGGGACTCGCGCGTGGTCTCCTACTGGATTGATACCTTGGTTCTCAAAAACTGTGGGAAATACTTATGCTACTGTGCTGCGTCACCCTTTCCTCTTCGAGGGAATACAACGCAAGCTCGAGAAATAGCAGCGTGCCGACACCCTGATAGTAGCCGCGCGTATCTCGTCTCAGGCCACGACCGGATAGGTCAGCTGATACGTCCATATTGCATCATGCTTATAAGTTAATATTTATTGCATTATGGGTTGTTCATACATGTTTTGTCACAATACTTATGCCTTTTCCCTCTTATTTTGCAAGGTTTACATGAAGAAGGGAGAATGCCGGCAGCTGGAATTCTGGGCTGGAAAAGGAGCAAACTCTGGAAACCAATTCTGCACAACTCCAAAAGCCCCGAAACTCCACAGAACATTTTTTCGGAAAATATAAAAAATACCTGGCGGAAGAAACCCACGAGGGGGGCCACTGGCTGGCCTCGAGGATGGGGGGCGCGCCCCCCTGCCTCGAGGGCCAGCCGATGGGCCCCAGGTGACCATCTTCTCATATATGAAGCGTTTTGACCTTGAAAAAATCAAGAGGAGGCTTTCGGGACCAGACACCGCCGTCTCGAGGCGGAATCGAGGCGGAAACCAATCTAGGGCTCCGGCAGAGCTGTTCTGCCGGGGATACTTCCCTCCGGGAGGGGGAAATCGTCACCGCCGTCATCACCAACAACTCTCCCATCTTGGGGAGAGCTATCTTCATCAACATCTTCACCAGCACCATCTCCTTTCAAACCCTAGTTCATCTCTTGTATCCAATCTTTGTATCAAAACCTCAGATTGGTACCTGTGGGTTGCTGATGGCTTCTCGCCCCTCGTTGGTTACCCCAAGTGGAAGGTTTGAGATGTAGCGTAGCGGCAAATTTCCCTTGGCAAAGATACCAAGGATCGAATCCCGTGAGACTCCGAGGGTCGACAAGAAGGTGTCAATGGCGCCAGAAACTTTGGCTTGACAGGACCTGCACACAGATACAAATAACTTTGCTCCCAACGAGTACAGAGATTTTGTCAATCCCTCCGGCCTTGTCGTTTACAAAGGATCAAACGCAAGAGATAATAGTGATAGGTATGACTGCAACTAGGAAATAAGAACAGGAAGTAAATAGCGGGTGTGATCAGTGATGGTAATATGGACCGGGGTCCCATGATGTTCACTAGTGATGTCTCTCTCCCAAAAGACGATAAAACAACTAAGCGAGGTAAACAAATTACAGCTGGGCAATTGACAGGATTATGTGCGCAAACCAATGCTAACTATGCTGTAAAGAAAGGTAGAGGCTCAAAAGCATGGGCGGTACGCCAAGGCAAGTAGACCGAAATCCATCTGCATCTACTACTAATCATCCACCTTGAGATATCTATCCAGAACATCTCGCTGGTATTAAGTTGCGAGTCCCACCCATAGTGTAAACTGAAAGCAACAGACAACTGCATTAAAAGAACTTTGCGTAAAGTAAACAATCCTTGCACCCACAAGTACAAGCACCATTGTTTTCCCCCTTGTGGCAACAGCACATCCCCTAGACTCATGTTTCTGTCACTCAAACTAGTCATCGAGGGGCATGAACCCACAATCAAGCATAACGTTCCCTCTTGGAGTTACTACCTACTACTCGGCCAAAGCAATAAATAGCAACGGAGAACATGCAAGAATTACTCAAGAACATAAATATAAAAGAGGTGAATCAAATATATTACTCACACACAATCTGAACATAATCTCATAATCCATCGGATCCCAGCAAACTCAGCAGAGCAACAGCATAAAGATTACATATGTGCCTCGATCATGTAGGGCAGCTCACGAGGTCTAATCCATGAAGAACAAAGAGGGGAGGAGAACATCACATAGCTACTGGTCATGGACCCATGGTCCAAGGGAGACTACTCACAACTCATCCGGGAAGCGTCCATGGTGGTGGAGAAGCTCCCGGTGGTGGTTCTCCCCTCCGGCAGGGTGCCGGGAAGAGTTCTCCTGGTGCTCCCGATCTTGGAAGCGCGGCGGCGGCGGAACAGAGATGAGATCGCGAAAAGGGTTCCGTCCGAGGGTTTCGGGACACGTGCAATATATATGCAAAAGGGGGGCACCAGAGATGGAGGTGGGGCCCCAGGCGCCCCCCTGGTGCGGCCAGGGGTGGGGCCGCGCCGGGTGGCCGCCTGGGCCCCCCCAGGCTCCCCTCTGGCCCTGCCTTGGTTTTTCTGGAAGCTCCCGATACGCTGATTTTTCCTGTATTTTTCCCGGAATTTTTAGGGCACTTTTAATATGGGGGAAACCTGAAATAGAAAAACAGCAGAAAACAGGAACTGGCACTGTGGTGCACTGAGTTAATAGGTTAGTCCAAATATGATCAAAAGTGTATGGAAGTGCATAAATATCATAGCAATATCACACAAAAGAGGCATAGAGCAAGCAGAAATTATAGATACGTTTTGGACGTATCAACATCCCCAAGCTTAATTCCTGCTCGTCCTCGAGTAGGTAAATGATAACAAGCATAATTTCTGTGGTGACATGCTATCATCCATATAAGAACTTTTAAGTATAGCAATCAAGGCATGTAATTCAATTCAAGTCATAACAAACAAGAGTCTATATTAGTATTGTAACAAGTAACATAAGAACATAAAGGTGCAAGAGCTCTCGCTGTCCGTGACTCGAATATCTCCAAATGGTGTTTGCGTGCAAGAAAGGGGGATAGGGATATATGAGAGAGTAAAACATAGTTTTGTATTGTTGAGAACATAATCTACTAAAGTTTCACACTTGGTCTTCTTTGGAATCTTATCTTGACTCATCCCCAGACTGTCAGCCAGGTACAAGTCAAAATGATCCACTCCCTTTCGATATTTTGAGCACTCATGCAATGGATGAGCGTAAGCAAGAAAGTCGACACTTAGGATGGCAAAGAGAGAAAAATGATGAAGGGGGAAGACAAAAAGGGTGTGAAAGGCTCACATCAATGAGGACAATCATCGGCGAGAGAAAGCCAAATGATAGATATGATGTGAGGAGTAGGGATTGCCATGCGACGGATGCACATATGAGCTAAGGTAAGCTCTCCAATGGAACTAGTGGGGGTGCATCCAACTTGCTTGCTCAAGAAGACCTAGAGCTCTTTGAGGAGGCTCATCATTGGAATATACAAGCCAAGTTCTATAGTGTAAAGGTCCCCACATAGCTATATGCATAAATGATAATCTCTATGGAGCACAAGGTATAAGATGGAGTACGAGTGTGGATCTCTCAAAAGGAAATAGTAGTGTGCCCCCTTCTCTCTTTTTATTTCTTTTTCTCTTTTTTCTATTTTTTTATTTTTTTGTGGCTTCAATGGCTCTTTCTATTTATCTCTCATTTGTCCTCTTTGGGATCTTTTGATTTTGTCCTCTTTGGGATCTTTTGATTTGTCCTCTTTGGGATCTTTTCCTCACTTTAGGGGCAACACTCTATGTATTACAAGAGGTATAGAAGATCTTTCACACTTTACAAAAGTACTCAACATCAAGAAAATGAAACTATCATGATGTATGCAAATGTATGCTTCTGCCAGTGTAGCAGGATATGCAGTGATACTAGCGCGTCATGTAGCAATGATTAGGGCAAGGCCCAACTAGCATGCGGCTCATCGATCAAGCAAAAAGCATGTATGACATGAAGATCAAGTCATGAGAAGATGGATGTTGCATGGCAATGTATCTCGGAAAGGCTATGGAAATGCCTTAATAGGTAGGTATGGTGGCTGTTTTGAGGAAGGATATAATGAGGCTTATGATGACAGAGCGTATCGTGCCAAGGATTTGGATGCACCGGCGAAGTATGCGCCAACTCTCGAGGTGAGAAAGGGCAATGCACGGTACCGAAGAGGCTAGAAAAATTTGGTTAGGTGGAAGTGTCAACCTTCGAATGCTCACATTAGTCCGAAGAACTCATGCACTTATTATCGGTAACTCTCAATCTAATTAGGAGGTTCTCAAAGAGACAAGTACCCCGAGGAGGAGTGTATGGGGGTTTGGTTACCCTTGTGCATCCTTGACCCATGACACGTGAGTGTACTCTAATATTCGATCCCTCCAAAGATTAGTGATCCATTTAGTAGCTAAAGTTCTCAACTATTTTGTAGGTTTTCGAAAATAAACACGGATTGCCCAAAATACGACATCTATCACTAATAGGCTAAAGCTCTTGACACCAAAAGTTCAGTCATTACTCATGGCAATACCTCAAAACTATTGCAAGTTACTACTAAAATTAAATAGCAACCTCAATTACCTACTTTAAGTTAAGACACACAACTCGGTGCAACAGACAAACTCTCTTAACAAGATAAACATGAAAACTCAAGAGAGTTCAACAACCAACTAAACAAAAGCTCTTTAAAAAGAAAGTCATGAAAACTAAGAGCTAAACATGACAGTAGCTATGGAAAGACAAAGAACATACACAGCAAAGATAAGCATGAAGATCCTATGTTGTGTTCTAGGTTGAAGTGGAGTGTGTTTCTCTCCCACACAAAGAAAGCTAGGTTCTAACTTGTTATGAACAGCAAGCAAAGCTAAAGAAAACTAGAAAGGAAACTAAGAACAAGACGCTCCAAGCATAGCACATAACGCATGAAGTGATTAAAATATAGTGGAACGAAAGACGAACTGATAATTGTTGATGGAGAAGGGGATGCACGGGGGCATCCCCGAGCTTAGACGCTTGAGTCTTCTTGAATATTTCTTGGGGGTGCACGGGGGCATCCCCAAGCTTGAGCGTTTGACCCTCCTGAATCTTTTTATCATCTTCCCTCGCACACTTGAAAACTCCCTTCATACATAACTCATCATAATCTGATTAGCGAGGTTAGTACCCATAATAAAATAATTTTTCCTTGCTGGAAATAAAGATAATCTTGAAGAGCTACTGTTTCTCAAGATTGCCAAAAGGTTTTTGCAAAGAAAAAGCAAGCTCAAGGTTTGCAAAACGAAGAAAAGGCAAAACAGGACAGAATCTGTGAAAAACAGACCAGCGGGTAGTAAATAATTTTTTCGGGGCACTTCTGCAACTCAAATCAAAAAACTCAGAACAGATGCCCGAAATCCAATTGTATAGAGCACGTTGTCAAAAAAAATTCAGATCAAAAAGATGATCTGGTGATTTTATACGAATTTTTCTGTCCAAGGACAGAATCTGTTTTCTGGACTGCACGTCACAACTTTTGAACTTTCTTGCAATCAGAGGCTAAACTTGGCACAAAGTTGAAAAGAAAAGATACAATGATGATGCTACTGTAGTAACAAACATCAAGACCACTAAAACTGAAAGAACAAACTGAAAGCAAAGATAACAAGGGTTGTCTCCCTAGAGCTCTTTCTTTATAGCCATAAAGATAGGCTTAAGACTTTAATGATGCTCTCGTAGGAATAAGAGTTGAAGAATAAAAGAGAGCATCAAGAAGCAAATACCAAACACATTTAAGCCTAACATGCTTCCTATGCATAGGAATATTGCAATAGAATAATTCATTGAAGCACAAAGCAATAAGCATAGGAAGACAAAACAAGTGCAGCTTCAAAACCTTCAACATAAAGAGAGGAAACTTCTTATTATTAAGATATTTAGAACCATGTCTCCCTCTCTCATTATAAATTTCAGTGGCATCATGGATGAACACAACAATATAACTATCACATAAGGCATTATTTCCATGATCCAAAAGCATAAAAGTGTCATTACTCTTCATATAAGCAAAATCTTTCTTATTAGGAATAGTGAGAGTAAGACTATCATAACCATCATCATATTTAGGAGGCATATCATAATCATAATAAATTTTATCCTCAATAGTAGGTGGACTAAAAAGCTCACATTTATCATTGTAATCATCATATATAGGAAGCAAAGTATTATCAAAGTAAATTTTCTCTTCAAAAGTTGGGGGACTAAAAATATCATGTTCATCAAACGTGTCATCCCCAAGCTTAGAGCTTTCCATGTCATTAGCAATATTGATATTCAAAGAAAGCATACTAATAACATCACCACCATCATGATTGTTATGCAAATAATAAAGTTCCATAGGTTTTTTAACTTTCTCTTCAAACACATCATGTCCCAAAACAATGTAGAGCTTATAAAGCTCTCTCATATTTTTGTTGTTTTCCATTAAGCAAAACTAGTGAAAAGACATAAAGAAAACTGAAAGGTAAACTAACAAGACTAAAAAGCAAAGATAAAAGATAGCGTGCAACTCCCCTATCTTGAAGAGTGGAGTCCCCGGCAACGGCGCCAGAAACTTTCTTGATGGCTTCTCGCCCCTCGTTGGTTACCCCAAGTGGAAGGTTTGAGATGTAACGTAGCGGCAAATTTCCCTTGGCAAAGATACCAAGGATCGAATCCCGTGAGACTCCGAGGCTCGACAAGAAGGTGTCAATGGCGCCAGAAACTTTGGCTTGACAGGACCTGCACACAGATACAAATAACTTTGCTCCCAACGAGTACAGAGAGGTTGTCAATCCCTCCGGCCTTGTCGTTTACAAAGGATCAAACGCAAAAGATAATAGTGATAGGTATGACTGCAACTAGGAAATAAGAACAGGAAGTAAATAGCGGGTGTGATCAGTGATGGTAATATGGACCGGGGTCCCATGATGTTCACTAGTGATGTCTCTCTCCCAAAAGACGATAAAACAGCTAAGCGAGGTAAACAAATTACAGCTGGGCAATTGACAGGATTATGTGCCCAAACCAATGCTAACTATGCTGTAAAGAAAGGTAGAGGCTCAAAAGCATGGGCGGTACGCCAAGGCAAGTATACCGAAATCCATCTGCATCTACTACTAATCATCCACCTTGAGATATCTATCCAGAACATCTCGCTGGTATTAAGTTGCGAGTCCCACCCATAGTGTAAACTCAAAGCAACAGACAACTGCATTAAAAGAACTTTGCGTAAAGTAAACAATCCTTGCACCCGCAAGTACAAGCACCGTTGTTTTCCCCCTTGTGGCAACAGCACATCCCCTAGACTCATGTTTCTGTCACTCAAACTAGTCATCGAGGGGCATGAACCCACAATCAAGCATAACGTTCCCTCTTGGAGTTACTACCTACTACTCGGCCAAAGCAATAAATAGCAACGGAGAACATGCAAGAATTACTCAAGAACATAAATATAAAAGAGGTGAATCAAATATATTACTCACACACAATCTGAACATAATCTCATAATCCATCGGATCCCAGCAAACTCAGCAGAGCAACAGCATAAAGATTACATATGTGCCTCGATCATGTAGGGCAGCTCACGAGGTCTAATCCATGAAGAACAAAGAGGGGAGGAGAACATCACATAGCTACTGGTCATGGACCCATGGTCCAAGGGAGACTACTCACAACTCATCCGGGAAGCGTCCATGGTGGTGGAGAAGCTCCCGGTGGTGGTTCTCCCCTCCGGCAGGGTGCCGGGAAGAGTTCTCCTGGTGCTCCCGATCTTGGAAGCGCGGCGGCGGCGGAACAGAGATGAGATCGTGAAAAAGGGTTCTGTCCTCGAGGGTTTCGGGACGCGTGCAATATATATGCAAAAGGGGGGCACCAGAGGCGGAGGTGGGGCCCCAGGCGCCCCCCTGGCGCGGCCAGGGGTGGGGCCGCCCCGGGTGGCCGCCTGGGCCCCCCCCAGGCTCCCCTCTGGCCCTGCCTTGGTTTTTCTGGAAGCTCCCGATACGCTGATTTTTCCTGTATTTTTCCCGGAATTTTTAGGGCACTTTTAATATGGGGGAAACCTGAAATAGAAAAACTGCAAAAAACAGGAACTGGCACTGTGGTGCACTGAGTTAATAGGTTAGTCCAAATATGATCAAAAGTGTATGGAAGTGCATAAATATCATAGCAATATCACACAAAAGAGGCATGGAGCAAGCAGAAATTATAGATACGTTTTGGATGTATCAGTTGCTAGTAGTGTTGATTACTCCTTGTAGTTGATGCTAGTTGGTTTATTTGGTGGAAGATCATATGTTCAGATCCATTATGCATATTAATACCCCTCTGATCATGAACAATATTATGTCTTGTGAGTAGTTGCTTTTGTTCCTGAGGACATGGGAGAAGTCTTGCTATTAGTTGTCATGTGAATTTGGTCTTCGTTCGATATTTTGATGAGATGTATGTTGTCTCTCCTCTAGTGGTGTCATGTGAACGTCGACTACATGACACTTCACCATTATTTGGGCCTAGAGGAAGGCATTGGGAAGTAATAAGTAGATTATGGGTTGCTAGAGTGACAGAAGCTTAAACCCTAGTTTATGCGTTGCTTCGTAAGGGGCTGATTTGGATCCATATGTTTCAGGCTATGGTTAGGTTTACCTTAATACTTCTTTTGTAGTTGTGGATGCTTGCATTAGAGGTTAATCACAAGTGGGAGGCTTGTCCAAGTAAGGGCAGCACTCAAGCACCGGTCCACCCACATACCAAATTATCAAAGTACCGAACGAGAATCAAACGATCGTGATGAAAACTAGCTTGACGATAATTCCCATATGTCCTCGGGAGCACTTTGCCTTGCATAAGAGTTTGTCCAGGCTTGTCCTTTGCTACAAAAAGGATTGGGCCACCTTGCTGCACCTTATTTACTTTTACCGTTTGTCACTTGTTACCAATTATCTTATCACAAAAGTATATGTTCCCTATATTTTCAGTGCCTGCAGAAAATACCTTACGGAAAACTGCCTATCATTTCATTCTGCTCCTCGTTGGGTTCGACACTCTTACTTATCGAAAGGACTATGATAGATCCCCTACACTTGTGGGTCATCATCAGCCTACAGGTAATACCAGATACCTCGGGTTTCCCCAAGGAGGCCCCGCAGTCTGCCCAGTTTGGACCAACACTCATAAGGAGCACTGGCCCGGGGTTGTTAATTAAGTCCTTGGGGTAGCTAGTCCCTATGCAAATTTTATATGTTAGGCAAATGTAAAACCAATGTTTGGTCTTGCTGGAAAATCTTTAAGCAGTGCGAATTATCAAGGGGGGCCCATAAACCCCAACCGTGTTAGGAACGCAAAATCAAGGAACATAACACCGGTTTATCGGGTCCTAAGGTGGCATGAGTGGAACAAAACATCAAGCAGATGGCCAAGCCTTCCACCCATTGTGTTATCCCAACAAACAAGTCCGAACGTGGAGCAATCTTCGAAAAACTTCACCTGCAACTAACAATGCTATAAGAGGAGCTGAGCAAAAGCGTACTTAGCCAAACAACAGTTTGCTAGGAAGGCGGTTAGAGTGTTTCATGGCAACAATATGAGGCTGACGAACAGGAATAGGCATCGAGGCATAGCTAAAGAGCGAGACAACTAGCATAGGCAAAGATAGAGGTGATATCGGGGAATGGTCATCTTGCATGTTAAGTCCATGGAGGGATCGTAACCTTGATCTTCAAACTCAGTCTCGATAGGAACCTCGAACTCCGAATCATCACCGGGCTCTAACCAACACAACAATACAAACTCCGGTACGACAATCAACACCATGCAATGCTCAAACACATGATGCAAGATATGAAGCATATGAGCATGGGCAGGATATGATGCATCTCCAAGGAACATGATGAGTGCACATGTGACAAGACAAAATGCAAGAACACAAAACATATAGGGGACACAACATGCAAAGAGTGCAAGAACAAACATAGTCACAAAAGTGGAATGTAGATGAACTATCCAAGCACCCAACAAGTTTTAAGTTGTTTAACATGGCAAGGGGTGCAACTAGGACCAACAACATCATGCAAGCATTTTAAATGGGCCGGAAAGAACAAACAACAAATCCGGAAACTCCCATGAACATGAAAACAATTATTGGACAGATCTGCAAAAACCATGTTTTAGAGTTGTTAAACATGCAAGGTAACAGCACCATCTTAATGTACACATTTTTTCACTCCAAAAGCATATAAAGTTTGTCAAATTTGGAGCTATGGTTATTTAGTTATGATTTAAACAAGTTTGAACATTTTTAAACACCAAAATTATTCAAACAGCATTTTAAATGTATTTAACATGGCAACAAGCTGCATATAAATAATCTACACTAAAAACTAAGCAGTTTTCATATATAAAGTATTTTGAACAAATGCGTATTTTAAAAGATATGAAATATGCAAAAGAAAATGCAAAACTGCAATTTAAATCAAAAACAGAAAAGAAAAGAAAACTAAACAGACCCAGCCTGGACTAGCCATAGCCACTGACTAGTGGGTCCAGGGGGGCTGATGTGGCGGCTGCGTGTGTGGAAGTGGGTACGTGCGTGCAGAGGCTGCCAGGTGGGGTCCCTCTATCAGCGAGACAGAAATTGCAAAAAGGGGCCGAAACCACTGGCCTGGCGGGGATTCAAACCCAGGTCTGCGGGGTGCAAGAGAGAGGCGCAAGCCACTGGGCTACGGTGCGTGTGTCTGACAAAGTAGAGGTGCATAGTCTGAAATACAAAGAATAGCAGCTAACAGGCCACTCGCTGCCGGCGAGACAGAGACGACGGCGAGGGCGTTGGGACAGCTCCGGCGACCAAATGGGGCAGGGGATGCACTCGATGGATTCGCTGAGGAATCCCGCACCTCTGGGTGCCACTGGATGAGCCAGACGACGACGAAGTCGATGCCGGCGAGCTATGACAGAAGCGACGTGGCGGAGACGAATGCGGCGAGGCCAGGGACTCTACTCGTAGCTACGCATGGGGAATCGCCTTAGAAGAGCACCGTGAAGCTAACGGACACCTAAACAGGGCGAGAGGAGGTCGGAGCACTCGCCGGCGACGAGGTCCGACGACGACGAGCTCGGGTGCTTGGGGAACTAACAGCTAGAATGCGCAAAAGAAGGGGAAA
Source organism: Secale cereale (assembly GCA_902687465.1). Lineage (NCBI taxonomy): Eukaryota > Viridiplantae > Streptophyta > Magnoliopsida > Poales > Poaceae > Secale > Secale cereale. The sequence continues at coordinate 19,707,677 of LR738712.1, forward strand.
AGGCACGGGGAGGAGCAGAGGCTCATCACGAACACGGTGGTGTGCTCGGACTGCCGGGAGGAGGACGAAGTCGACGACGAGGTCGATCGAACACCCGCGGTGGCTGGAGTCGAAGGCGAGGAAGAAGAGGAAGCAGTCGTGGCCTTCAGCTCCATGTAGCAGGCGTAGAGGACGTAGTCGACGTCGAGGAAGACGAGGGGCACCGTCGGCGAGGCAGAAGAGGTCGGGGAGCACGCCAGCGACGAGCCCGTGCGCTCTGATGCGCTCGGGAGGGTGGTGGAGCGATGGATCTGGTGGCTCTAAGCTCACCTGGCGGCGGGAGGAGGAAGAGGGGAACCCTAGGCATCTAAAGGGCAAGGAGAGAGGGATTAAAAGGGGCCAAAACGACGACGACGCACGACGGCGTGCTCGGCTCGCGGTCCCCATGGCGCGAACGCGAGGAGGAAGAAAGGTGGGTGCGGGTGCACTCGCAGTCGCTGACATGCGGGCCCGTCTCGTCCACGTGGAGGCGACGCAGAGGGGGGCACGCGGGTGCACGGGTGAGAAAAGGGGAAAGGGACGTCGCGGACTGGCTAGCTGGGCTGTTGCGGTGGTTGCTGGGCCGAGGGGAAAAGCCAAACCCAGGTCTGCGGTGGCTGCTGCTCCGCTGCTGGGCTGCACTGCTGCTGGCTTTTCTTTTTCCATTTTCTTAAGGCAGAAAACAAAAAGAAAAGCCCAGGTCAAAAGAAAAGGAATTAGGAGGAAACAAAAATATTCCATAGCTCCTGGAATTATGCCCTATTTTATAAAAATGAGTTGGGCATTTTTAGAGGTAGAAAAATAAAACAAGTTTGAATATGGTTCATACTTCTGTCATTTTTGAACCTGGCCAAAACACTTCCAAATAGGGTGAGGTTTTGCAAAGTGGCTTAGGACAAGGTACCAAAGAAGTTGGGAGGAGATGGACATTTAAAGAAGAGGGTAAATGTCAGTTGCAAAATTTAAAGAAAGGGAAAAAGAAAGGAGGGGGAAGAGGTGCAAGTTGGAAGGGTTTAAGGTAAGGGCATGAACTTGCATCAAACCACTCTAGCAAGATCAAGAGAAACACACTTGACATACCAAGGATGTGTAATGCCCAGGATGGGACTATACCTCCTACGTGTCGAGGCACGACTTAAAGGTATAAGCCCATCCTAGAATGATCTCAAGTTTGGTAACTTTGCACGACTCATGTAAAAGAGGGATTAAATTGCAAAAGGAGATAGTTGGCTTACACTCGCCACTTCACACAATACATTACATAAGCAAAACATCATTCAAAACATCACAACCCGACTACGGGCGAAGATCCAAAAGAAAGATACCAAAACAACATAAAACCACAGGTCAGGATCGAATCCTAGTAGAAACCACTACTGAGCGTCGAAACGTCACAAGCCTACGGCCAAACTCTTCATCGAACTCCCAGTGAAGAACTGATCCAACTCCTGCATCAAACTCGGCTGAACCTGCATCTGGTGTGGTGAAGTAACTGTGAGCCACAGAGGACTCAGCAATCCCGTTCTCGGGTAACACGACTATTTAAGCCTTGGGAGAGGATAAGGCTGAAGAAAAGAACAAGAGGTGAAGGAACAACAAGAGTCTGCAGCAGCACTAGCACTAACTTACGTAATAGAGAGCGAGAAGGGAAGTGCCTCGGTCGAGAGATGATCACGAAGTGATCCTAACTAAAGCCAGTCAAACATAACCCCACCGTGTTCAACTCCCGAATCCCTATTCGGAAATTGACAGTCACGGTACACACGCTGGTAGTGTATTGAAACATTGTGTCAAGTTATCTACAACCGGATATTAACAAGCTCCCATCTGCCACATAACCGCGGGCACGGCTTTCGAAAGTTCAAAACCCTGCAGGGGTGTTCCAACTTGACCCATTACAAGCCCACGATCCGCGGAGTCGCAACTCCATAGGTGGGAAGACCCGAGTATTCTCGGAATCCCGTGCTCAAGTTAAACCGAACTAAGGTAAGGCTAATCCAGCAAATCCTCCCGGCGTGCCGACACCCTGATAGTAGCCGCGCGTATCTAGTCTCAGGCCACGACCGGATGAGCACAGCGTACAGTGGCCGAAATACCCAAGTTGCCAAGGGGGGCCCCGCACACGACTCTAGTTTGGACCAACACTCACATCGAGCACTGGCCCAGGGGGGTTGAATTAAAATAAAAGGGATAGCTAGTCCCATATGCAAGTTTTATTAGTTATTAGGCAAATAGTACCAATGTTGGGACTTGCTGGAAAAGACTTAGCACTTAGCGGTTTATCAAGGGGGTCCCATACACCCCAACCGTGTTAGGAACGCATTATCAAGGAACATAACACCGGTTTATACGGTTCCTAACGGCATGAGTGGAACAAATCACCAAGCAAAAGGCTTAGCCTTCCACCCTTGCCAGTATATAGATGATTTCATTTTAAGCATTTATATAGTGTGATATAACCCAACCAAACTTCAACATGAAGCAAGCATCTTCAATCTTCACCTGCAACTAACAATGCTATAAGAGGGGTTGAGCGAAGCGTACTTAGCCATTCAACGGTTTGCATAGGAAGGGTGGTTAAACAGGTTCATGGTTACAATAGGAGGCTGACAGGAAAACATGGGCATCGAGGCAAAACTATAGATCGAGACTTCTAGCAATAGGCAAAGATAGTAATGTTATCGGGGTTCGGTCATCTTGCCTGGGATTCCACAAGGGAGAAGAACGGATCCATGAAGTAGACGGAGCAACAGTGGAGCGAAGAAGCCTCACAACTCCGGAACGAAACCGAAGCTAACAAGAGAAGCAACCGGAAAGAAGCAAACACACGGTAAACACACAATCATAAACATGGCATACGATGCACATCCAAGTATGATGCATGTCCGGTTTAATTATGCATGGCATGGCAAAGTGCACAACAAAACTACAAATTAAGTGGAGATCAATATGCAACGAGTTGCATATTGACGAAACACCACATTTTAATTATTTAGTTGACTCTCGTTATTTACAAGACAAGATTAAATGTTTTTAACATGGCAAGAGGTGAAGCATAATAAAACTACACTAACTAGGCATTTTAAATGAGGCCGGAAAATAACAACATATCCGGAAAATCCCCATGAGCATGTTTAGTAATTATAAACAAACAACAATTAAACATATAATGTTGTTAACATGATGCGGATGACATGATCAAGTTTTTGCAATTTTTATTAAAAGGTTAACAAGAAGATGATGAAGCACTTGTCACCGTGGTGGAAAGAACGGGTGCCACGGCAACGATCCGAAAATGATGCAACGGCATCATATCGGTTCCGGTAACTCGTTGAGAGACCGGGCAAAAGAAGAATCGACGTGAGCAAGTCGAACAAGATGAAAGTGGGTGATCCTGTTACCGGGTTCCCACGAGTCGGCGACGAAGCAACCGAGGAACATGACAAACGGACGAAATGGCACGGAGCACACACGGGAAACATTTCATACAACACAAGCATCTCACGGGTCATCCACGGGGTCGTCTCGTTATACCTTTGAAGCGTGCGTTTCGGGGCGGTTCGAGACGTAGAGGAAGGAGTCGTTCACGTTTCCGAAGAGGAAGTAGTCGTTCCGTAGAGGGAAGTAGTTGTACTCGGGCGACGGTAGCGGAAGTAGACGTTCTCGTAGAGGTACTTGAGGGTCTCGGCGACGGTAGTGGTACACGGCGACGGTAGTCGTTCGGGTCGTCGTGGTACTTGGCGTGTCATCTTGCGTAGTCGTTCCGGTTCGTAGACGTACTTGCATCGGAGGGGTACTTGTCGTTTCATCGTGTAGTCGAACTTGCCGAAACTTGGGGTCCTCGTGCACTTGGCGAAAAACAAAACAAAAACAGCAGCAGGTCTAGGCGAACAACAACAGCAACACAACGACGGCGGCACGGGGCGGAGTCTGGCGAAGGGAGGTGCTGCGGTGGAGAACCACGGCCGGATCCCTCCTGATCCGGGCCGGAGAAGAGCGGGCGCTGGAGGCAAGGGTGGCTGCGCCCTGGAGGACGGACGAGCCGGGCGCCGTCGGGCTGGAGACGGCGGGTGCTCGGGGCGCTGGGGACTCTGGCGATGCGGCGCTCGGCCAGGCGATGGAGACGGAGGGAAGAGGCGGCCGGAGAGACGCCTCGCGGAAGGGGCGTCGGGCTGGACGAGGCCACCGAAGCCTTGGCGACGGAGGCCTGAGGCCGGTGGCGCGGAGGCTGGCGGGTGCTCGAGATGAGGCCGCGGGAGCCTGGCCTCTGGACGAGGAGGAGGCCGGGCGCGCCGAAGGGAGGAGCGGCGAGGCGCGCGACGGGAGAGCTCGGGCGCCGTCTGCTGCCGCTGCTGGTTCTGGCGAGGGAATCCACGGGCCAGGGAGGGAGTCTCGGCGGGGGAAGAAGAGAGCGGGCACGGAACCTGGGGAAACGGGGCTGGAGAACGGGGTGCGGGAAGGAGCGACGGGAGAGGGGTGTGAGGGAGCGAGAGGATTTCGGGCAGAGGCAGAGCGAGCGAGGGATCGGGATGAAGCTGGCGGCGCACAGAAGGAAACAGAGGGAGGAGCGATGGATTAGGGTTGGGGAGGCTGCGATCGGTGCGGGCTGCGGCTAGGGTTCGATGTTCCGGTTGGGCCCCAGGAGGAAATGGGCCTGGCTGGGAGGAGGAAACGGGCCGGGAGGAATGCTGATGGCCCAGGCGGCTGGGCTCTCTTCTCTGCAGCTCTTTTCCCATTTAAAGAAAAAGAACAAAGAAAGAAAAGATAGAGGGGGGGGTTAGGAGCAGAATTGCACAAGGGAATATTTTTCTCGGGCATCATGAAAAGAGCACGGTCCGAGAAAAATATAAAAGGCATGATCGGAAAAATAATTCAAACATATTTGAATTTAATTCAAATAGGTTTGAACTAAGACGTGATTATTGAAGTGTCCAAAAATGTTCAAATTTTTGGAGGAACCTCGAAACAACGGAAAGAAATATTGGCAAGGTTTTTGTAGGAGAACTCGAAGTAGGAAGGCATGGGGAAAATTATGCACGTGTGTTGTTTAATTCCAAACAAATGGAATATTATTATATAGCTCCCTAATAATATTGAGAGGCTTTTATATGTTATAAAGAGAAGACATTCTTCCCTCGATTTAAATGGACCGAAGGTCCACACAATTTATTTAAGTTGAGATGCAAAATAAATATGACATGATGGCATGATGACATGATGCAATGCAAAAATAAATAACACAAGCACAAATGAAACACAAGGGCAACCCGGAACATCTGGAATCTTCTGGAATCTTCTGGAATCTTCTGGGACGTCGGTCTTCGGGCGTCACAACTCTCCCACACTAACAGAGGATCTCGACCCGAGATCCTAGAGATATCACCGGGTAAAAACGGAAGAGGAAGAGGTAAAACAAAGTTGCTTCTTTGACAGACGAGAGAAACCAAAGAACCTTGAGAGGTTGAACAAACTTGAAAGAAAGAATGCAACGGAGATGAACGAATATGAAAACTCCGTTAGAAAAGAGGAACAAGGAGCATTATGAGAACCTTGAAGGTTGAAAGACATGAAACAAGAGCTCACGGATGACGGAAGAATATGAAATCGCAATGGTATAGCCAAGGAATAAGAATGACAGAATTTGGACAGCACTCCGTCTGAAAATGGAAGGAATTAACAAGAACTTGAGGAGATGGAATGATACTTGATGAAAACAACAACATATTGCCTCCGAAACAATTAAAAGAATGGCACAAGGTGTAAGAAAGATTCAGACAGCACTCCGGTTGAAAAGATAGGAAAAACTAGATAATATGACGGAACTAGAATGAAGAATACAATCTCCAGTTAAATGATAAGCAAGGGAAAGAACATGATCTTGATAAAAAACGAGATGGTGGTCAAAGAGAGCAATATCACAAAGCCTCCGGAATGAAAGAATAGCATATAAATCAATGAAAGACTTGAACTGAGAAGAAAATGACAACATCTCTCAAAATTGAATTGAAGAGCATCCTTACGAAGAAGGGTTGAATAGAGTTGTTGGAATTTCAACAACGAGAAGAATAAGCTTGATGTGGGCTTATGGAAAACATCTCAAAATTAAGAGGTGACAACCGGCCACTGACAAAACATTAATTGGATTGAGATCAACAAGGAGATGAAAAACTTATTTCACCGGAAGGATAAATGAAGAACTTGGGTCATTTATAAGCACCACAATAGCAACAATTCTCAAGGAAAGCTTTTAAGTGAATTATAACCCAAGATAACTCCAAGGAATAATTAAAGGGTTGAAAAGATCTCCTGAACAACGAAAAAGATGGGTTTAATTATCTCATTCCTGACAACTTGTGAATCATGAAACATGAAGGAATTGTCAAAAAGACATAACCCCATCTGAAAAGATAAGGTAGAACGGATTGCAATTAGAAAGCATGATGAAGAAATGCTTGAGCTCCAACAAGAATCTTGATGAAAACTTCGAGGATGAATTGAAACATGATGAACCACCAAGAAGAACTCCGGTAATGAAAGCATGAGAAGTGAAAGATGAAAAGAATAAGATTCAAGGCCTGCGACGAATTAGATGGAGCTTGAAATGATAATTGAAATAACTTGGAGCTCCGGAAAAACAAGATGGACAACTTAGAACCGAGAATATGATATGATGAACAAGCTCCGGAAAACAGAGATTAAATCACCTTGAAGGAATAAGAATAAGAATTATGTCATGCAACTCCTTCACCAATTTAAATTGATGACGACCAAAGGATTTGGCAAACTACTTATTCTCGTTGCAAGGAATTAAAGAGAGATCTCGCCAAACTTGGGTAAATCTTCAACGAACCACTGGTAGGATTATGAAAAGAACAAAAGAATTAAAACGAAAACAACGGAAGGGTAATCTTGAAAGAACCACCGTAAAAAATATGAAGACGAACGAAGAGACATCAATGAAGAATATTTGGAGAACGAAGTTGAAAACTGAGAACGAAGAAATATTCTGAAATGATGGCCTTCGGAGGATCACAAAGAAAAGAATTCATGAAATGCTTCGGATGGGTATGAAAAATAATTCCTCACAATCAAAACGACAATGAGGATGGCAAGAAGCTAGAACCATGAATCTTCAAGAAGACGGGCCAAGATTAAGAGAAACACTTCTCCGGTCTCCAAATGTTGAGAATGAATACGAGAAATGCCATAAGAATTGTTGAGCACTCCGGAATGAAGAATTGGAAGATTGAACCAACGATGAAAAAGAATTTGAAAGCGATCTTGGAGAAGGCATGTGACTGATGGGATTCATTCTTACGTCACACTTTGAAAAGAATTGAGTATAACTCCAGAAAATAGAAGAGTCAGGTAAGATCCTGGGAAAAGACCTGTGGGTTAGGGCCCACTCAAAGAAATCACCGTTGGAAAAAAAGATTGCTTAAGAGATATTGCACCGGTTGAATTAAATGGCTTGAATAAGATGACAATCCCCAAAAAATTGCTTGAACGGATTAAGAATGGAATTATGAATCTTGAGCACTCCGGATATGGATAGCAAGAGGAGAATGATTAATTGGTGCACCGGAATAAGAAAGCATTGTGAAATGAGGAAAAGGATAAGATCAACACCGAAATCTTGAATTACATCCACCGACAGAATAAACGAGAACGAAGAATGATGAACTTGAAGCTCTTGAGCATCTTCACGATAAATCACCGGATAAGAACATTGAAGGAAAAGAATGAAGAAACATCACATGAATAAAATGGATACTCCATTTTAGAATTTCTAGCTCCATAAAGGAAAGGGGAGGGAGGGTGGGGAAAACAAAGACAACTTGGGATGAACAAAATGGGCACCGGTTGGAAAAGAATTAACATGAAGATCTTGATGATCAAGAAGGACTAGCACTCTCATAGAAATATGAGAACACCGATTAGAAAAGGTATGGAATCAACATTTGACATCGAAGCAACTCGAATACCAGAATCAAAACAAAAACAAAGGATAGAAGTTGCAGAAGAATCTTCACAATATCATCCGAACAGAGAATTGAACGAATGAATTCCGTAGTTACATCAACATGTCGAGAAGCCACTTGGAGAACAAAAAGTAAATAAAGAAAGGAACAAGGAACAGATAGAACAAATACAAGATAGAAGCTTCGTTCGACATCTTCGTGCTGAAAGCTCATGGAACGTGTTTACAAAAGGGTTTTGCAATCCCCGGATCAGCATAGCCAAGGACCCTTTAAGATGCAACTCCCGATCAGAACAAGTCCATAAAACCACTTCACTCAATGTAGAACCCCGAACTTCATATCGTGCATCCGTTGGAAGAATGCCTAGAACTACTAGATGAACCCACCTATAGATTTCCGAAAGTTTCCAGTTATGCAATCAGGTGTTGGGGATACACGGGAAGCACCGCGCAATCAACTCTAAACCTACATCCAGGTGTATCCATCCTTCAACACATAACCAGTTGTTCTCGGAAACTGTTTACCTCGGACCTTCGAAACGCATCCACTATACAAGCTATGGCAATACTCTCGAACTACCTCCCCAGTACTGGGTGATGTCGGGGTTATCTTGCCACTGGCCGTATAGGAGAGATTTCGATGTCGGCCGTCTTAAGTATTCTAGTACTGCCGCGATGGATTTGTGACGACAACACCTCAGAGCTCAACTCCCCGGGACACTGCCACAACCCCTAATGACAGGAGGCATCGAGAACAATGTTCTCGTCACAAAGACATCGGAACAATCCAAACAATACTCGCGAGATCCTAAAAAAAATTTGGTGCAATTTTTGAAAGTAGAAGAGGCAAGAGTAATCGTCGGGAGTCCTCACCAGAGAGAAAAGAGATGAGGAGCAAAAGAAATCCTACTCTCCGATATATATAGGACTCAAAACATTTTCAGTGTGTGCCTAGACTCAACCGTCAACGATTCGATCAATCAGTGGGGGCTTCTAGGTCGGAGAAGGCTCTGAATACCAACTTGTAATGCCCAGGATGGGACTATACCTCCTACGTGTCGAGGCACGACTTAAAGGTATAAGCCCATCCTAGAATGATCTCAAGTTTGGTATCTTTGCACGACTCATGTAAAAGAGGGATTAAATTGCAAAAGGAGATAGTTGGCTTACACTCGCCACTTCACACAATACATTACATAAGCAAAACATCATTCAAAACATCACAACCCGACTACGGGCGAAGATCCAAAAGAAAGATACCAAAACAACATAAAACCACAGGTCAGGATCGAATCCTAGTAGAAACCACTACTGAGCGTCGAAACGTCACAAGCCTACGGCCAAACTCTTCATCGAACTCCCAGTGAAGAACTGATCCAACTCCTGCATCAAACTCGGCTGAACCTGCATCTGGTGTGGTGAAGTAACTGTGAGCCACAGAGGACTCAGCAATCCCGTTCTCGGGTAACATGACTATTTAAGCCTTGGGAGAGGATAAGGCTGAAGAAAAGAACAAGAGGTGAAGGAACAACAAGAGTCTGCAGCAGCACTAGCACTAACTTACGTAATAGAGAGCGAGAAGAGAAGTGCCTCGGTCGAGAGATGATCACGAAGTGATCCTAACTAAAGCCAGTCAAACATAACCCCACCGTGTTCAACTCCCGAATCCCTATTCGGAAATTGACAGTCACGGTACACACGCTGGTAGTGTATTGAAACATTGTGTCAAGTTATCTACAACCGGATATTAACAAGCTCCCATCTGCCACATAACCGCGGGCACGGCTTTCGAAAGTTCAAAACCCTGCAGGGGTGTTCCAACTTGACCCATTACAAGCCCACGATCCGCGGAGTCACAACTCCATAGGTGGGAAGACCTGAGTATTCTCGGAATCCCGTGCTCAAGTTAAACCGAACTAAGGTAAGGCTAATCCAGCAAATCCTCCCGGCGTGCCGACACCCTGATAGTAGCCGCGCGTATCTAGTCTCAGGCCACGACCGGATGAGCACAGCGTACAGTGGCCGAAATACCCAAGTTGCCAAGGGGGGCCCCGCACACGACTCTAGTTTGGACCAACACTCACATCGAGCACTGGCCCAGGGGGGTTGAATTAAAATAAAAGGGATAGCTAGTCCCATATGCAAGTTTTATTAGTTATTAGGCAAATAGTACCAATGTTGGGACTTGCTGGAAAAGACTTAGCACTTAGCGGTTTATCAAGGGGGTCCCATACACCCCAACCGTGTTAGGAACGCATTATCAAGGAACATAACACCGGTTTATACGGTTCCTAACGGCATGAGTGGAACAAATCACCAAGCAAAAGGCTTAGCCTTCCACCCTTGCCAGTATATAGATGATTTCATTTTAAGCATTTATATAGTGTGATATAACCCAACCAAACTTCAACATGAAGCAAGCATCTTCAATCTTCACCTGCAACTAACAATGCTATAAGAGGGGTTGAGCGAAGCGTACTTAGCCATTCAACGGTTTGCATAGGAAGGGTGGTTAAACAGGTTCATGGTTACAATAGGAGGCTGACAGGAAAACATGGGCATCGAGGCAAAACTATAGATCGAGACTTCTAGCAATAGGCAAAGATAGTAATGTTATCGGGGTTCGGTCATCTTGCCTGGGATTCCACAAGGGAGAAGAACGGATCCATGAAGTAGACGGAGCAACAGT
>LR738712.1:19723342-19734304 GCA_902687465.1 Secale cereale
CCCCCCCCCCCCCCCCCCTCCAGCCCCTTTCCCTCTTCCTTCACATAAGTCAGAAAAGCATCCATTCCATAGCCCTCCAACTCAACCAATGCTAATATGGTCAGATAACTGATATCTGAAGAAATTGAATACTTTCTCTCCATATTATCTGTTCCTTGAAAATGTAGCCTCATGTCCCAAATCTCATCATCTAAGTTGTAGGATTAAATTGACAAACAAATATTTTTTAAGTCACTGGAACTTAAAACAATGACCAAATGCACTGAACATTATTGAACTTTCTTCTAATTACAGTGAATGCACTGACCAAATGAACTAACCAAATCCACTTTCTTCTACAGTTACATAACCAATAAAATACAGTACCATGCCAAGAACAAACAAGTACTAACCCTAGTTCTAAACGTATGAAGGGCCCAAAAATTTCTTACCTCACTCCACCAAAGGAAGACGCCCATCTGTGGCCGCCATCTGGATCCGCGTGGATGCACTTCGCCACTGCCCTAGCCGCGCGGACTACCGGATCTGAGCTCGCCGGATCTACATGAGCCGCGGGCGGTGATGGCTGCTGCAACCGCTGCGCCGGGAAGCTCGAGCTGCCTAGCCATTTGTCCACCTTTGAATGTCCACCGTCCTCCTGGCCGGTGACGCCTTGGCTCGATAGCTCGCCGCCGACGGCATTTGGCTGCGCCGCCGCCATCGCCCACCTAGGTCACTGCGGGGGAGAGGAAGGGGGAGGGGGAGACAGAGAGAGTGCAGCCCGACCGGCTCCTTTGGTTCCGACCGGACCAGTCGGGCTAACAGCCGTCAACGGCTGCGCCGTGAGCACGTGTGGCCAGGTGGCCTGACCGGTGGGCCCAGCACGTCAGGAAAACGGTTAAATCGCTAGTCACCGCGGGTTTGGGTTTTTTGAAACAGCCGACCGCTCGTTTGGTAGTTTTATGAGAAAAAAATAAAAAGTTGTAGTTTTTTGGAACCCTAACCTGTAAACTACTCTCTCCGTCCCAAAATTCTTGTCTTAGATTTATCTAGATACGGATGTATCTAACACTAAAATGTGAATAGATACATCCGTATATAGACAAATCAAAGACAAGAATTTTGGGACGGAGGGAGTAGTAGTTTTATACTATTTACTCTCTCTATAAAGCTAAGGTACACCGAAAAAAAGCCCAGCCAACGCAGGCCACCAACACATTCTCTAATGCTATAGGCAAGCTACCAAACTACATGCAAAACATGATTTTTACCATGTATTTACTCACCAAAAATGCTAGACATACAAAGATTTACAAGCTTTTACACGCTCTTTCCATCTAACAACCAATCACAAACCTCTCCCCACCTGATTTTAAGGGGGGTGGGCCGTCCCGCTCACCTATTGACCAATCAAGATTAATCCGCCCTGTAAAAACCTGTAAATTGTTTGTACGTGTAGCATTGCTCATTTACTCACATAGGCTCGACGACATAGATGTAAGAAGCAGAAAAAAACACTGCAGAGGCGACTGCCTCGCCCAATCACAAATCCACAGCGCGGTAGCACGCACCCCTCGGCTGGTCCGGCGGCGTCGTGGCAGCCCGGTGGCACCACTCATTACGGCACGCGGCGCGCACACTACACCACAGCCCAAAGAGCTCCACGGTCCAAGGGAAGGGAAGGGGCCGTCCCCGTCCGGTCAAAAGATCCCCTACGAAAAACATTCCTCCATCCTGTCTCTGCGCCGCGGCAGGATATTCCAGGAGATAGCGATATCCATAATCCATGGCGACGAACGGCAGCCATGCATGGCTCCAACCTGATCTGGCCGGCCTGCCTCAAAAGCCGGAAAAGCTCGGTCGCTGGAACCGAGAGCTCGCAGCGGCCATGATTCCAGGGCCGGGACAGCGATGCGCCATGGCCATTGGCCGAGAGGCCCAACCAGGAGGCAGCCGGCGACAGCGATGGGTCCGTCCTCTTCGATCGGGAAACCCAACTCACTACTCAAAGCGGCAGAAGCCGTAGGGCCCCCGGGAGTATCCGGAGCGCATCACATGGTCGCTTTCCGTCCCAAATTAACCAGGAACGGAAACCCAAACCCAAAGCGGCCGGCCGGGGAAGAAGCAAAGGGAATGACCTACCTGATGGCCACCACCTCCGGCCGGTTCCCCTGCTCGCCGATACGAGCTCACATGTCGCCATCAACCAAAACCATATGTGGTGGAATCATTGGAGCCATAGCCCATACTCACTCGCTCGAAGAATCATCCTTACCAAAGCAACAATATCAATCAATCTGATAGTGCATGCTAAGTGGAGTAGTAGGGCCCTGCATGGCTAGATAATCTACTCTAGTACCCATTTTGGAACCTCCCTGTCCTCCTCGGGCAAGCAACCAAATTCTGCTATTTATACGTAGGCTGATCACGACTAGACCTGCTGTGTCTGTGACTGTGTGTGTTGCTGCTGATTTCTCTGCTGCTTTTTTTCGAGCCAAGCAACAAAGGGAAACCAGAGCCTCGCCACATCTCTATCTGCTGCACATCAACGTCAGGGGATCGATCAAAGCTAAAAACTACGGCAGATAGAGACACAAGAACAGATTTCCCATATATATATAGATAGATAGAAGACCATACTATTATCGGTGGCTAGCTAGGACCATAGCATCACACACACTCACTCTCTCTTCTTCCAATCGCCGGCCACTTGTCACTCTCCTCTGCTCACTGCTCCCAATTTCGAACAGAGGAGCTCCAACTCCATCACCTCTTCTTAGGAGACGTCATAGCGCTTGTGCCAAGCAAGCTAGCTAGCTAGCTAGGCACACGAGAGAATTCGGGCTGTGGCGAACTGATCAGTGATCACTGATCAGTCACCTGATCTAGCAGCCCGCAGAAGCAAAGAGAAGTCCAGCCAGTGAGCCAGAGTGAGCAATGGGCGGCATTGCTGGTGGTCGATGCCGGACCAGTGGCCTGGCCTTGCTAGCCTGCGCCGTGCTCTTGTCGGCGACGATGGCGAACGGCATCAGGACTGGGACAGTAGGTGGCATGGGTGCTCCTGGTCCGGCTGCTGCCGCGGCACAGGCTGCCACCCTAGTTGCGGCACCTCCCATTGCCGCCGCCGCCGCCGCCGCAACGGCACCACCTTCGGAGCTAGCTGCATTGGAGGATCCATACAAGAACAGCAAGAGGAAGGTGCCGAACGGGCCCGATCCGATTCACAATAGGTATCGTTACTCATCTCATCTCTGGTACTTCTTGCTTCCTCCAATTGTGCTCGTGTTTTAATTGCTTCTGTAGTACAAAGCCTCTAACATGATCACACCTAATTGTACTGTAAAAACTCTCCATACTACAAAGTAGACAAAAATATAACTGCAAGTGCTAATAATGCAGAATCACATAGTATGCACATACTCAGTTTTTTTTTAGATAAAAAATGGAAGGATCCTCTGGCTGGTCCTCTGCATCATGGCCATGCATGCATGCAAACTTACCTCGATTCACCGGCTTGTTTTGCCTCTTGTGCATGTGGCTAACCAAACCATGATGTGCTTGCTTGCTTTTTCAGGAGAGCCAGATGGGGAGATGCACCGGCAAAGAGAGTATAGACAGGAGCAAGAGGGCCTCAAGAGCTAGCGAGCACACACTGCATATTGAAGATGGAATTGAAGATGGAATGGAAGGTTCCATGGCTAACAGCCATGCATGCATGTGGTGGTGCTCATGATGGTGGAGGGCAGTTATATAGTTATAAGTATTCATTCATGTATTAGTAGTAGATACAGAGGGGTAGAGGAAGACGCATGATGCACACTCAATGGCACCGTGGTTGCTTTGGTCAAAGTGCTGCTTTGTTCTCCTCTCTTGACGAGGTTTTGTTCTTTTTCTTTTTCTTCTTTGGAGGAGGGGTTAATGGTGTTAAAAGGAGCACTCCGACTCCAAGCTAAGCCTGCTACCACTAGTCCTACTTCATTCAGACAGAGTAAAGCTCAAAGATTCTTGGCATGCACAGATTCTACTTCATCCAAGTAGTAGCTTTCATTCTTCCCAATGCCTGCTTTCAAAGGACTCAAACGACTAGTGAGCAAGTGTACAACCAGCTAGCAAGCAAGCGGTAAGGATTAAAATATCATATTTTTGATGAGTTGTACGAGAGAAAAGGGAAGCATGATGTAAATTTAGGCATGATCAAAAAAGATTGTGAGAGTGTATGATGGGTTATATATTAATAAAGTACTACTTCTTACTAACTGCTACATCGTCCTGGTTTATTTACGTCTCCTTCGTGTTTTATATTAAATTTTAACTAATAAAATATTATTACATGTAAAAAATTTATATTGTTGGATTCGTGTTTGAACATAGTTTCCAATAGTATAATTCTTTGTGACATGCATTGACATTTTCTTAGTTAAACCTATGGTCAAAATTGAATACTAAATATGAAGATGACCAATAAACCAGGACCGAGATAGTAGACTCCCTATAAATGACGCGACAAATTCTTATAGCCGGTTGTTGGCTATACTACTATTAACGTACACAAGCCTCTGCACAAACTTACATGTGACATGATGTGAGTACTAGTAGCAACCATCAACGATCAATCATAGTACTCCGGGATTCCATTGTGGAAGTGCAGTGCAGGGCTACGGAGGCCAGGAAAACGTACGTACGTGTAGATCTAGGTGAGGTTCTTGTCACGCAGAAACCAGAGCAGGGTGCATGCATGGAGTAGCTAGAGCTTAGCTAGCCAGAGTGCCGCCAGACCCACGCATCTTGATAACAGGGCAACGTCGTCACTGCTAGCTGTAGGTGATTTCATGGTTGGCCGCGCCACTTCTTTTGCACGCAGACACAAGGAGGAGGAGCCGCATCGTCTCTTTGCTCGCTTTATCTTTTCTCTGAGCCGCCGCTGCTGTCGAGACGCGCATTTTGAGGTCTGCATGGCTGCTGATCCTTTTTTTTTTTAGGTCTGCATGGCTGCTGATCCTGGCCTTGAACCTCGCTACGACGAGCTGCGATCGAGAGGCAGCGATGGCTGACGATGCATGGCGACCTGCTGATTTGATTTGCTACTAGTACTGTGCTGACATAGGTTTAGCTGCATGGCACTAGGCTCGCTCTCCTGCAGGCTGCAGGCTCCAAGGAGGCAAGGACGACATGGGTAGCTAGCTACAATCCTAACGCATGGGAATGGGTCCATGTATAGCAGGATCAGGGCCAGGCGGCACACACTGATAACTGCGCTAGGTTGGGACTTGAGTATGGGACATGCATGCATGGTTGCTTTCGGCTTTGATCTAAGGGCATATTCAACCGCTACCCACAATTTTTTTTCCGCATCCGCCCATGAACAAGTGGAACAGTCCGCGGATATGGATGCGGGAGGCCACCGTTCAATGCTAGCCGCATATATTTTATCAACAACTCAAACTAACTGGACGAAATTCGATCAATCACGACCGCAATTCATATAAACACGGCCAGATTTTATATAAACATGCCGGATTTCATCTAAACTTGTCGTATTTCATTATATTAACATCAACAAGGTGGAGCTCGTGCGGCTAGGTCTAAATGGTCACTGGCGCTTGTTCCCCGTGTCCAACCATGAACCAAGAGAATTGAAGCTTCACTGTCTCCAGTTCCGCCTCGGCGCTCTCCAACTCCACCTCCGTAACTTCCGCCTCCGGAGGCCCGGTAAGTGAAGTTGTCCACGTCCACATCGCCGCCAAACGATTAATCGGCCGACGATGTTGAGCTCACCAGGCTTGGCGTCGACGGGAGGGGATGAGTGATAGCCTTCCTGGGACCAGAGCAGCAGTGACCTACCTTGCACTACTCTTCTCGTTGTCGGCGGTGCCCGCAGATATGCCGGCTTCATGGTCGTTGCGGCGGGGCGTGAACTCGGCAATGTCCTCCTCGTCGACGTCGGTCTCGCCAAAAACGAACGGACGCGAAACGAGTGAAGGCATAGGGCGACCAACAACTGATGGCCAGCCCACCGTCGTCCGCCGGTGGACGATTTCTGTTAGGAATTGGTACGGGCAAGACGTATCCTTAGCGAACCCCGCCAAATTGTCACTTAATGCGTCAAATAGGGTTTTTCCTAAATGCTCTTGAAAATCTATAATTTTTTAATAGAATGTAACAGCCAAAAGCCCACGTACATGGCCCGGCCGGTAGTGGACTTGTGGTACTGTTTTTCGGCTCGCAGGTTGTATCGGATGCATTACAACTCGTCTCAACCATATTCCAAAGAAACACAGAAAAACTCGATTCAAATCCTTATCTTGCACGCAGCAGATTCGTATCCGGGTCCAACAACATAACCATCACTATTAGTTATCCTGGTTGCAGAAGGCAGCGATAATTATACTCCGAAAACAGATCTAGTTGGACCGGCGTTTTGCATCAAGCTTAGGAGCCGGCTTCGTCACATCCCCCGGCGACAGTCAACAACAACTCCTACGTGATGCATGGCACCACCTTGCCCGCAGAGAAACGAAGTTGCGTATCTCGTTCCCTGCCTCCGGCAACCCGGTGCCCCGCCACAGCGTGCGACGCCGGCTCCGGCCCATATTCCAGCCGGGTCTGGGAGTCGCTGCATGGAGATTTGGTACGCCTCGTCGCGTCGGCCTTGCTGGCCGGGGGAGATCTATTGGACTACGTCCGCTTCCGCGCCGTCTGCGTGCACTGGCGATCGGAGACGCTCTCCGCGCGCGGCCGCGGGGTGGTCGACCCCCGCTTCCACCCGCGCCGCTGGATGATGTTCCCGGAGCACCGTGGCCTCTACCCCGGGCACCCCGAGCTGGGTGGCTACGTCCGCTTCTTCAACCTAGACTCGGGCGTCTTCGTCCGCGCCTGCCTCCCGCTGTTCAGGAGCCACTGCATTCTCGATTCGGTCCATGGCCTCCTCCTCCTCCAGAGGGACAAGGACACGGCCATCCGTCTCCTCCACCCATTCACCCGTGACATCGTTGACCTTCCACCGCTCACCACTCTCGCCACACAAATGACAAAGTGGTCGCTCCCGCGGATGAGATTCATCTCTACTTCCGCTTCCTTTGCTGCGGGGGTCGTCACCGTCCTGCTTACCTTCAATAAGTTTGAGGGTGTGGCCGTGGCTACCTCCCTGGACACGCAATGGACGATGCTAGGTTTGGAGTGCCCGGAGTGGTCGTATCCGGATTCATTACACGGCAAGCTATACTCGGTTGATATTGCGGCAATCAATGTGACCGGCGGCGCACCAATGATCTTCGAGATGGACGCGGCACACCGCCATCGAGCCACACCAAAACTGATCTTCACATGCCCGGAAGACAAACAACACCTCTACTCGAGCCATCTGGTAGAGCATGGCTCGGAGATCTTAGTGGTTAGCCACGCCGACGATTACCTATCCCGTATAACGGTCTATAGGCTTGCCGACCTTGTCTTGGGAAAATTTATCCCGGTAACAGACATCGGAGAAAACACCATCTTCATGGGACCAAGAAACATTTGTGTCTCTTCCAAGGCATTTCCTACCCTCGAGGCCAATACTATCATCTACTACCGTCCGATGAAGCATTGTTTTGCACAATACAACATCGGTAGTCACACCTGGTCACGAGCTATTGATCGGTGCAGCAGAAAGGGCCGTGCACAAGGCCCCCATAGCCTCATATGTCATATCTTAACTTGTTGCTCTCCCGCGCATTGGTAAGTTTTTTTGTATCACAATACTATGAGTAGATTGTTATTTTATATACTTGGTTAACTATCATTGTCTTTTCTTCTCCGTGCTTGTAGGAACAAAGGAGAAGATTACCCAGCTACTGGTTGTAGACGGCCTGAATGGAATGTGAAACGAGAGTTTCGAGATGGGGTACATACGCTATCAGACTTACTTATTCTACTTGATACTATATATATTTTTTGCGGGTGTACTTGATACTATATAACCATTTGTTACCCCATAACCATAAAACAATTCTCTATTAATTAATAAAATAGAATTATTTACATAAAATGGAACAAAACCCTACATCCCACTCTAGTTTTTTCTAACATGACCAATAATAGAAGAAAACTAGTTGAAATAAAATCAGGGATGCAATCCACTGATCAAGGTTCTCTATATTCTTTGCTTTGGTTCTAAGCTTAAGAGCATCTCCAGCCGGGCGCCCTATATCCGTCTCAAACGCTCAGGCAGACTGTCCGGTCATTGACCGGTCACAAAAACCGGACCCAACCGGACCTCCCAAAGGGGCCTCAAACGCTCGGGCTGACTGGCACCCCTCATATCTGTCTCAAATGTAGGGCGAATATGAGGCGGCGGGGGCATCACGTCCAGCCCGGCCCACCGCTGGCCCACCCCGACCCCACAAAAAAAACTTTCGTCACAAACCCTAGCTCACTCCGCTCCACTCTGCTCCCCTCCCCGACGCTCCATTTCCCCAATCCGCCAAATCCCTACTGCCGACGAGCATGTCCAGCACCGACAGCCACTTCAGCAGCAGCTCTGAATTGTTGTCCTAAAGGTTTTCCTATCCATTTATGATCCCAAAACATGAAACTGACCCATTCCAACAGTGCAAAATTGCTGCCTCCTTGTAAACTAGAAATAATTCAAGTGAGCTTTCCACCAAAACGAACCATCATTTATTCCATGGGGTGGTGCAGTTGAATAATATGATTCCCACATCAGATGTACCAAAGACATGTCTTCTTTGTTCTAGAATTTGTGTAGGCTCTTCCTAAGCAGAGCTATATTTTGGGAAGCAATTTCTAAAACTCCTAGAGCCGGGCCAATATCTTCGGAGCCAAATTTCGTCAATTAACAAAGACTTAGGTATTTGTTGACCTGATCCGCTGCAACCATAGGTATAGCAAAGCAGCGAATGAAATAAGTAGGAAGGGAGGAAAAGACAGACTTGATTAGTTGTAGTCATCCATCATATGAAAGAAGAATGGAGCAACTCGCAATTATTTTCTCAATTCTCTGCATCATGTCATTATTTTGAGCTTATTAGTTCTGAGGAGACCCATATAATGTGTGCCAATAAAAAGGAGGAGACCCATATAGGTGAAAGGGAAGCATCCCAATTTGTATTTAGGATGTAGATGTACTACTACACCGTGCAATGATTTTCCATTTGGATTTACGTCTTCTGCTTTTGTATTCTACACAACAAAATTAATCATATTTAAGCTTGTGAGAGAATAGTGTAAAAAGATAGACAAAATTGATCAGTGTTGGAGAATATCAGTACATAGTTATTTCTCTTTGATGATGTCATTCTAGTACTTTTTTTAGGGTTATATATTGATTATATGTTCGCATAGTTGTTATCACCAAATGATGTCTTCTTTTGTGCTTAATTTTGTATTTATTTTTCTTTCAGGCATAAATTAATGACAAAGAAGCTAGCAATGGACGTCATATATATTGGGGCACCATGGTGCATGGGCTCGATGCTTCATGGTCGTCGGGTCGTATCAAAATTGTTGGGTCAACCCGTTAGCATATGTCGATTCATATAAAGAGATTAAAGTTGCTAATTAATGCATGATCGTGGTTCAGGCATGGCATATATTAATGGAAATAAATTTCTCTTTTTGTATGGATTTTATACACCCCTGTGCTGTGTAGCTACACATTCTATCTACGGCATTATGTTTTACGTCAAGATCTATGTTGTCTTTACATAGTAATTTCTCTTTTTTGTTTCTTTCAAACAAGAGAACATTTGACCTTAAATTTTTAGGTCAGCGCCGTACAAGTAGTACCTTCATATGGGTTTATTAGTCTTCATTGTATTTTGGGTTAAACTTTGGCCACATATTTGACTAGAAAAATGTTAATGCATATCACGCAAAATACCAGGGTGACAAGTAAACTTTGACGGAGGTAGTACCACTCTAGGAATAAAATGTTTCTGATTCTTTAATGTAAAATAAAATTTTGAAATAATTTTTTTTGAATTAGTTTTTTTTATCATTTTTATATTTCCATACATAAAAAGACAAAACGAAATCTACACATGCTAGTCCTGACCTGCAAAGTTACAGGTTTAAATATTTTCATATTTGAGAGAAACAAAAAAAAATTGTACATGTGAATGTTGATGGAAAAAATGGATGACCTAGATAAAAGGTATAGCTACATGTATACCTGGCCATGGGTAGCCCGGCACGAAAAAGCCCGACCTTGTCCATGGGCCGGGCCCGGGCCTAGATTTTAAGCCCGAAGGCCAGACCCGCCATATTAGTGATTTAACGAAGAGGCCCGACGGGCTTTTATACTCTGGGGCCGGGCTTGGGCCTGATATTTAGGACTGATGTCTGGGGCAGGCCCGGGCCTTAGTTTTCTGCATCGGGCTTGGTTGGCCCGGCCCGAGGGATGGCCAGGCATAGCTACATGGCAGTGCAGTTACAATTTTTCTTTTTCTTTAACTCCATGTTTTTTTAGGAAATTGTCATCATGATGGTTTTATTTCATGCATAAATAAGTATACATCGTTTGCTAACACATCAACAAAAAAAATACAAAAGGCTCGATCTGTCATATTGTTTGAGCCCTTCGTTCTGTGTTAATAGAGGTGGACATTCGGAGGATATGGTTGGATGATCGGCACGGACAAATACTACGTCCATTTTAGAGGTCCGCTTTTGAGATGCCCCAACATCACAAGCATCCTAAAAAGAGTCAACACGCTAATTAAATTGCACACATAATTAAACTAATGAATAATTACTCCCTCCGTTCCTAAATGTATCCTTTTAGAGATATTGATACTGATGGAAATGAGCGAATATACACTCTAAAATACGCCTAGATACACCCGTATGTTAGCCCGTATATTAATGGCTTAGGTTTTAAATTGATTCGACGCCCCGCTTTCAAATTGTTTTCGCATTAGTGAATTCTCCTTTAATAGTATAGATTTTTTTTTTTGCATCGCTTTAATAGTATAGATTTTTTTT
>LR738712.1:19734378-19751954 GCA_902687465.1 Secale cereale
TTTTTTTTTTTTTTTTTGAGCATCGGCAGTAACGCAGCGCGCAGTAGAGTCGTTGCTGATGCGGGTCCGACCCCACGTGTCATCGGTATTACAGCAGCGTACAATACTGCAGAGCATGTACGTGGGATCGGTCGTGCCTTCGAGAGAGATTGACGGGGATCTGTGGTACGCAGGCATGTGAGGCTAGTAAATAAATCTCGTCCGTAGCATTTAATTAGTAGTTCATCTAACGCCGCCAATTAAATTCCTGATCCGTCCGGTACCATTCGGCCTTGAGGCCCCGCACCGTTGCGCTGCTCCTCCGCCTCTCCCAAATCCAACCGAGATAGCAAAATAGAAGAAGCAGCGGAGGCAAGAGAAAAGGAGCTGAGTCGCCGAGGTGATTCCTCTCGGAAGCTCGCGCGCATTTGCCACCGGAGATCCCCCCTTGCTCCTCCACGCCGCCGCACCATCTCCCCCGTCTCCGGCGGCGAGCGTCGTCTGGGCTCCTTCCTGTTCGCGGCGGCGGCGGCGGCGGCTTTGGTGTTTTCTTGGGTGGCTGGCCGAGCCATTGCTCTGGCTACCGTGACACCGCGAGGAAGCCCCGCGCCCGGTTAGGAGCGAATCTGCTTTGGTGCCACACACCCCGGTGGTTTTCAGATCTGGGGTGAGTGAGGACTCTGGGCTTTGATTGTTTACTGACAGTTTCTTTCTTTCGGAAATATCCATTCACAGCAACTTCGAGCCACTCTCTGTGAAAATTAATACTGTGACATTCTCCATTTTAAGATCGATCTAGAGCCACACACACGCGCCCAAGAAAGTACATTCGCAGTCGATGTGCTCACAAGCCACATTCAGAAGGCCAATCTGCTAATACACGCACGCCTAGTTTAATCTTGTTCGGGTCGTGATTTTCTCCGGCGCATTAATTTATTCCCTCGGAGAATGCCACTTTCCTGTAAAGAGGCTTTCTGATGCCGCACCTGGAAAGCTCTATCCAGTGTCGAGTTCAGCACTTTTATCCCTTTCTGGCTTTTGCTTTACTTATTACTACACTGTTGTTTTTAGTGTCCCCTCCCCTGCCTACAATATAGCATCACAATGTTATACTCCGCAATTTGTGTACTGGTTTTAATTGATTCCTTCCTTTACGCAAAAAAACAGCTCTTCATATCTACAGATCTGCTTTGCATGCTGTATATAGCCTATGTTTGCGCCGCCTTACTGTGCTTTCTCACCATGCTCCAAGGGCAGAGTTATGCCGTTGTGTTTGTGTAGTATAGTCTGAGTTCTGACATGGCATTGGGAGCAATGGAAAGCTCGGAGATAGATAACGAGTAGATTTCCTAATTAAGTAAGCTGATAATATCGATTTCACAGTGACGGCAAGTTTACTGGCTTGCTAGTCACATTTGGAATATCTTTAATGCAGAAAAATCAAAGACTTTGAGTGCCACTATGTGTTAAATGTATCTCTCCATCTTATGTGCATTCTTTAAATCTTCGTTGGAAGGTATAACTATCAGAATTTTTCACATGTTCCATGTATATCTGTAGGCACAAAGCACTCGACTTGAGACGAATATCAGAACCTCTCCTCTTAGTTGATTATCCATATAGTCACTCTTCAAGATGGAACAGATTTCGGTGAGTTACTTCCTTCTGTTCATTCAAATCCTCTTGAAACGGAATGGTTTCATAGTTATATCTTGTTATCAACAACCAAATTCTGAAGCACTGATTTTCCCCCCCTTTTTATCTTGGAAATTGTCTATAGCTTGGGCATCGATATAAGGAGTGCAGGCCACAAAGGAATAGCAGCTGTCCGCCCAAACTACTTGTTGGGAAGGACGTACTGAAAGAATTGGAGGAAAGACGGTCATCCCCCAGTGTGGTCGCAAAACTGATGGGAATCGACGTATTGCCACCTACTTACGTAGCCCATAAAAGACATCAACAATTCAAGGATGTCTTTGAAGTGTCGGAGGAGCTACCCGAGACTTTCACAAAAGAGATGTCGTATCATTTCCCTAAAGGGCTGCCAAGCTTGAAGAAGAGCGCAATGAAATTAAAAAAGCTTATGCCGTCAAAGTCTCCCTATTGTGATGGAACATTTAATAATGACGTGGAGTACAACAATGGCTTGGATCACTTGAACCCACTTGAAATAGACAATCCCTTGTTTGAGAAGTGCCCTCGCGATGTGAATTATTCCCCAAATAATCAGCATGAGAAAGGTACTGCAGGCACTTTCAGGAAGTATCCTGTGGGTTTAGCTAATTCCTCACTTAAAGATATAAAAAATCGGTCAAGAGGGAATTACGGAGATTTCAACAACATTGTCGTTCTGGAGCCTGGCTTGGGAAACCGCCATGATCCAGAGAATTCCTTTTCCATGTCGTCGCTCTCTCATGACAACTGGAATTCCAGGAGAGATAGGAAGAAGAAGCTGTCTGAGTCTGTTGTAATGAGCAATGAGAGAGTTTCACAACATCTTTTAGATACTGTTGATGTGGCTAGAATAAAAAGTGAAAGATACTTGACTAGTGATGCCATCAAGTCTCTGTCAAAGGGAGAGGAGCCATCATTTGATCAATTCAACACTGTAGATATGAACAGCACGGGATCACTTCAGATGTATTCTGGCGGGGACATTAACTCCAGGCAAAACAACAAGTCATCATCAAGTAGCTTACCTGGGAAATCCTTTCGGAAGTATGATGAAGGTGATGTCGGATCGAGAACTCTTGCACAGATGTTTGCTTTATCTGATTCAGAGAGGGTAAAGAAAAATTTGAACCCGCATGCTCAGATTCAACACAATAAACTTGACCAGGGCAAAGGCCACAACAAGGAAGGATGCTTTATAGTTTTACCAAAGTATGGATCTCCACTGTCTCTTCACACCTCATTGGACAGGAGTTCTTCCTGCGAAGGGTCTCCTAACAGTGAAATTTTCCCAGATCCTTCAGTTAGTTACAACAATGGCAAGGTTACCTTTGATTCTTTTCTGGCCAAACGAAGGCTCAAGCAAATTGCTAGCGGGAGGCAAAATAACTTAAGGAATGCTTCTGTGGTAAAAAGTCTTGCCTTAGAGCAGCAGAGACCTGCTTCTCCTTCTCTTGATGATTTCAGGTGTCATTCATGGCGTCCATCTGATAATGTTTCAACTTCTGACTGCATAAATGAGAGACTATTGTTCGCGACAGATGAGGGCTTAGTCCACGAGCCTGCTGAAACTGTGCCTTCTGCGTTTCAATTGCAATTATCTAGGGAACAGAAGGTCTGAACTTTCTGCGCCATGAATTTAGCTAAGTAAAACAAAACATAATATTCTTGCATGCTGCATACTGTTCTGTTGTTTCAACGAATCAAGAATGAAATAGCGAAAAAGTTCTACTATTAACAATTTAACATAGAAACATGAACAATCCAATTCCTCTGCATTAATAAGTGTTCAACTGCTGCTTTGAATCATACTCCCGTTTCATATTTTTCTTATTATTACAAGGACATATTTCTTCTGTCCTTTTAAAAATGTGTTTTCTGACAAGATAAAAGAACTCTGTCAACATATTCACTCACACAAAATCACTGTAATGAGACTGTTTCAGTTATTGATCCTGAATTGTACGCAATTCATGATATTTTTCTTTAACATTAATATGTTTTCTAAGTTCTATTTATTCATCATACCAAATGTGCATTGTTCCACTATAGTTGAGTACCTGTTGTTATGTCATATTTAAACTTCATCATTTTTCCCACTAACTATGTAGACCCTAATGCAACTTTCATCTGTTGACAAGTTTAGATTGTTAAATCTTTTCATGCTGATGTGCACAGTTCTTCAAGTCGTTTCCCTATCTTTTTTAGGTTTCAGCAACGCCTTTGCAGTGTCATGACTATGAATCCATATCTATTTCTAATCATGATGATCTGGCAAAGTCTCGTAAAGGATTGGAAGAGTTTGAGCAGCCGAGCCCAGTGTCCATTCTACAACCCCCAACTGATGAAGACAGTTGCTGTTCTGGATTCTTCAAGAATGACTTGCAAGACATGCCCAGTAAGACTAGTGCTTGTGTCTTTTTGTAGTACATTGCCAGCTCTCCTAAACTGCAAAGTTAATACAAACAATCATTAAATTAAGCTAAATACTTACGACATACATCTGATAAACATTATTGCTAACTCACACATTGCAACATGCTGTTCAAACAAAGAATTTAGGTGTATAGTTAAGTTGAGTTTTAAATCACTTATTTTAGTATGCCAAAAGTGTGAGGAGTGCAGCTATTTATGAGAATTGCACAAAAGATATGTTTACAGAACATCATGCATTCATTAACTGGAGCTTCTTTATTGACCTCAGGTGTGGAGACACGAATAGACCATCGTCGGTTCCAAGATGAGCCTGAAGTCTCCACCATCTCAAGTGATGATGGCAATGATTCTTCTTACAAATCTTTGGAAGCATTTCAGGTTGAGGAGGACAGGGACTTCTCATATCTCCTTGATATTCTTATAAGCTCTGGTATGATAGTTTCAACTGACTGGCAGCTCTTGTGCAAGTCATGGCACTCATCTAGTTTCCCTATTGGTCCCCAAGTCTTTGAGAGGCTTGAGAGCAAGTACGCCCAAATTACTTCATGGCCAAAGCCAGAGAGGAGACTCATGTTTGATCTTGCAAATTCTGTTCTCTCCGATGTCCTTGCACCTTGCACCAATATACACCCATGGGTGAGTTCTACTAGACAGTGCAGGCCTATCTGGGGCCCTGAAGGGCCTGTTGAGAAGGTTTGGCAAATGATGGTTAGGCAGCAGGAGGAGCTGGCGGTAGCGCATCCTGATGACAAGGTTCTGGATCCAAACTGGCTGGAACTTGGCGATGACATATATACTGTCGGCAAGCACATATCCATGATGTTACATGCTGAACTCTTGGAGGAAGTCATATTGGAATTCCTCTCACTCTCAGGGTCGGGCGCTGCATGTATGTAGATCAAATTGAGAAAATTCAGTCTATTGCAACAAAGTACAGTGACAAGTCTGAGTTAGTTTTTTCATGGACAATCTTCAAGCTTATATGCTGTAACAGATGTAAGTCTTGTTGATGCAGACGCAACAATTTTTCTAGTCTATGATATAATTATGTCACTAGATACTGGACAATTTTCTTCTTTGAAACAGTAACCAAGATGTGCTGGGGTGGGATTGATAGTAGAAAATTGATCATTCCGCCTTGAGATTTGTTTTTTTTTCCCAGTGAAAACAGCAGGAGAGGCTCCCACTGCTGTATAGTAGTATTAATTAGCAGAGTATTTACATGTCCTCAAAGAGATAGAGGAGACTAGCAGGAAACTATACAAGGTAGTTAATCCTAGAAAGAAGAGATGAAATTGCCAATAAGTTCAGCAAGCTCTGGTTTTACTCTAAGCTTGAGGATGTCTAGGTCAGCAGTAGGCATTCTTGTCCAATGTTGCAGAGATGGTCTGATCTTCTCAAAGTAGCATCTATTTCTTTGTTCCCAAATGTTCGATGCTGCCGGAATAACATTCTCTTTGACGAGGGGCTGATGATTCCCTTTGGGCCAATTCCCATCATCTCTTGCATAGTTGCATTGTTGTCCCAGTGGATATGAATTTTGTTCCAGCATTCAATACTGAATTGCCATGTGTAGAACAGATGATTGTTTGTCCCTAATGTCAAAATGCCTTCTGCATAGTAAATCTCTGGCATTTGCATGTCCTCAAAGAGGAACCAGAGGGGCAGAGCATGCAAGACTGGTCCTCACCAATGTCAAAATGCCTTTTGCATAGTACATCTCTGGTATTGACTCTGTCCATCAACATTAGCCAAGTAAAAACATTGTGCTTCATCATGCATTTTGTAACCATAGTGATGTACTTTGGGTGGTTTAAATTTCTGAAGTAGAACTTGTAAAATTTCCTTGCCTTGAATCTCACATCGCCCAGACAAAGAATCCACCCATCTGTACTCCATTGATCAATCATTACCAAATCAAGCTTTTCTTTTACTGACTTGGACTGATAAGTGCAGGTGGAAGTTTTGTTGAGGTTCAGGATCTTCCAAAAACTGAGCCAAGGAGATGTCCTCTTCTTTTTCAAAGAAAAATAACCGCCTCCAAAATTCACAGCATCCACAGTGTGTGACATTTCCGCCTTTAAGGGCGGACATGGCCGCACGCCTATCCGTCTGGATCTGGCCATCCAAGCGGATAGTTTCTGCGTCCGTTTGGGTCGACCCTTTGGAGTTGGCCTTAGTCAAGTTAAAGATGCCGAGAACAGAAAATGTCATTCAGTTTGAGAGATCGACCCATAGTTGTGCACTATACATACATTGGGTGAAACGTCATCTGAAAAAAAAATGGATTGGGCCCATCTTTTTAGTGATGTTCTTCTACATTTTGTGAGGGAGTATGTTCTTCTTCTACTGCTACTTTGCACTGTTTCGGCCGGAAGTTCTCCTCTGACAAGAGCGACGCAACGAGCCGCTTCAGCCTCGCAGCACCGGGGCCAGGCCGCACGAACGCCGCATCCCCGACGGCCTTGCACGGGTCGTCGCCGCCGCCGGTGCGGTTGGCACCGGCGGCCGGCGCCTCACCGGCGCACCAGCCGCCGGGGGCGAGCATGCCGGGGCCCCGCGAGAGGAGGTCGGCGTCGATCCTGTCGAGGACGGGGTCGTCCCGGCGGAACTTGCGCGCGAAGGGGGCGGCGCTGGCGAGCATGCCGTCCCAGTCGGCGTGGGTGAGCAAGTGCGGGTGCTGCATCGGGGGGTTGTCCCAGGCGATGTAGTGCAGGTCGTGGTTGACGGTGGTGTTGCGGAACTCGTCGGCGTTGCAGGCCACCGTGTGGAAGTAGCCCTCCGGGGACGAGATGAAGTTGGCGTAGTACATGAGCACCGTGCGCGGCAGGTTGTCCCACCCCCAGATCAGGTACTCCACGAACGGCCTCGATAACACCATCCACGCGGAACCTGGCACATGAAGCAGATCATCATTAATTATGGAATTCAATAATTCCCGAACATTCGGATTTTAAGCATTTCGTCCCAACGCTTTTACATGGCAACTTTAGTTCATAGGGGATGACAACTTTGTTCTTTTCCATTTTTTTGTCAGAAAATTGCCATGTTTTACTAATCTCACGCAAACCAAACTTGCCATCTGAAACGTTCGGGTTGCAATGCTTAAATCCTGAAGGTTCGGAAGTTATCATTACCATAATTTATAGCTGTTTAAAAGATTGAAGATAGAGTAGTTGCTGTTGTCAAGCTGTTGTTGTTTTTGTGCTTAGTTGTGGCCGGCCATCTAGATGTTCTGCCGTATATAGTATTTCCTCCTTCCCAAAATTCTTGTCTTCCATTTATTTAAATACGGATGTATCTAATCACGTTTTAGTGTTAGATGCTTCTCTATCTAGACAAATGTAAGACAAGAATTTTGGGACGGAGGGAGTACTGTATATTATATCATCTAAGATGTGCAGCGCACCGGCCATGTTTTCTGGTCACGTCGTACGTAGCCGATGTGCGAGCCACGAACGGAACGATATTGTAATCAGACAATTCCTCCCTGGGAAATGTCGTGACCGACAGTACGTATAAGCTGATTGGTAACACGCACGCACGGGCATGCTTAAGGGGACACGTCATGGATAGGTGCCGTGTCACACATGCAAGACGGCGACAAACACTATAGAGCACAACTAATATCCCAAAAAGTAGTATCTCGAAAAAGATCCAATTTACGTACTCCATTATCCTAGTTGCTGTGCTTTGCTACGTGCCAGTGGAAGCCGGGAACATGGCCATGGTTCCAGGGAGAAACGTGACATCCACCCACTGATTATACTTCGGGCGTGGCTGGACGTCAGTCAGCTGAAAATTTCTCTTGGGTCACTCGATTTTGTGAATGTCGGATGCCAAATCAATGGCCCTAGCCTTTTCTTCAACCTCCCACACATCTACTTTCTCTCCGCTGCCCGCGCTCCTGTGACCGCCTCGCCGCCCGGCCCTCCCCTGGACTACCCCACCGCCGGTCTTCCGCCGCCTCCGGCCATCCCTCTAGCCCCCTCCCCCCCTCCCCAGCGTTGAGTTTTTTCTCCGGTGAAGCCCCACTTCCGCCTCACCCTGAACCTTAAGATAGATTGTGTGGTGATTATGGCGAGCCCCTTCCTTATCTCCGGCGAGGCCCTTCCTTCGTTCAAAAATCGATTGACCCAGAATTCGAAATTCAGTCGACTGCTATGTAACTAAACTGGATTAGTTGAGGCGTACCGGTGAAGAGTTTGAAGGCAGTGGGCAGCTCCCGCTTCTGAGGTATCCAGAAGAGATCGCCCTTCTTCTTCATGTAGAGCGCCGGGTCGATGATCACCGGCATCGCCCGAGCAAACCTGCCAACGATCACCATCAACTTTTAGAAACTCGTAAAAAGATGCACTGCATGGCCCTCCAACCAAGCTAGAGCACGTACGCTTTCCAGCCGATGTCGCTGGTGTGGTCGAGGAAGTTGAGGTCGCGCGGCAGCTCCGAGAACACCTCCATCATATCTGCATGCGGCATGCCATGGCAGAATCTTCTAAATCAGCTAGCGAACTGTTTAATTTCCTTGACCAAGAAGAGGAGATCACGGCGACGCACCGTCCTGCGTGACGAGCGGGTAGTCGGAGGCGGAGAGGTTGATGAACCAGTCCCAGTCGGCGCCGCGGCCCCGGCCCTCGCCCCACAGGAACGCGGCGGCGGCGTGCAGCGTCGTGGTCACCATGGTGGGGCCGCGGTAGGTGACCAGGTTCGCCTTCTCCACCACCCGTACGTTGCGCGCCGCGGCGAGCACCGGGTGCCCCGCCACGAACGCCGCCAGGTCCGCGCGGTCCGAGTCCGGCGCCTCCGCGTCCAGGTGCAGGATGTAGTGGTTCCTCGGGTGGTACAGCGCCAGCAGGCACCGCCGCAGCATCCCGGCGTCCCCCGCCGAGCCGGAGATCAGGTAGGCGAAGCGCAGCGGCGAGGGCGCGGCTGGCGGCGCGCGGGCCTGCGCCGAGAGCGCCGGGTCGACGAAGAGGTTCTTGGAGGCGCGCGCGGAGGAGGCGGAGGCGGGGGAGTTGGGGGCGAGGAAGAGCGAGGCGGAGGGGAAGGGCACCGGGGAGGCGACGAGGAGGAAGAGCGCGAAGAGGCCCCCCGCGGCGACGGAGAGCAGCCAGCGCAGGACGGAGGGGCCGGCGGCGTGGTGGTCCATGGAGGAGGACGACATCGACATGTATGGGTGTGATCGAGCGATGGAGCTGGGGGACTCGTGCTTATATACGGTGGGACGTGGATGGATCGATGAATCATGCCGTCATGGAGCGTGAGGAGTGTGGGAGAGCACCAAGGGATGACGAAGCAATCATTTCATGGCGGGAGAACTCGAGAAGAAGCATGCATGCAGTTAGCTACAACACCTGGTGGGTTAAGCAAGCAAACGTGTGGCAGCACAGCACTAATCTTAAAGCTAATTATTGGATATTTTTTCTGAGGGGTAGCCAATTATTAGATGCCGCGGCGAACAGTTAGTCATGGTCGCCATCACGGGCCGGCCGGCCGATGGCCGATGGTCCATAGGACGAGCACGTACCTGTGCACTCAGTACACACCGAAAAATAATTGGCAGTGATATTGGAGCATCCTTTGATCCCATTCTGCTCGCTTGGTTCGTGCATGCGTTGACGACGACGAGATCGATCGGAGCGATCGAGCAGGCCAGGAAGAGACCTCCCAACAGAATTGGATTGGATTCCATCCTCTGTCGCTTCTCTTCTGGTGTCTAGAAATGACAGATTAGCAGGCTAAGTAGGAGTATTTTTCTTCTGGGTTTCGGTTTGCCTGTGGACACGTTCGCACGATGGCTCCACGTCGAGGATCACGAGCGAGCGAGCGACCGGAGAATAAAATGAAGGTGGCATTCGGTTGTTAGTTAGACCATCCATCCCCCTACAGTAGGCAAGACAAGAACGTACAGCAGCAGCGACGACGAGCTCTGAACCGTTGGCACGCAGGCAGGCCCGTCCAATTAGTAGCAGAAACTCCTTCAAGCCGCGATGGTGACGGGCCAGCCGAACACAGGCACTGCATGCAGCAGCAGCTTCGCAAACAAGTTGGTACTACGACAAAGCCGACCACGACCCGGCCGGCCCCAACACATTCATTGGCGAGCTTGCCACTACTTCAGTTCAGTTCAGACGATAGAGATGGCAAGCTCTACAAAAAAAACAAACAAACAAAAAAAAACCCAGAGTTTCAGCTAAGCAATGTGAGCCTTCACCACTCTCACCACTCCAGTAGTACATACACCAAATGCTGCGATTTTACACGTAGGCATGGAGGGAGCTCAAAAGTACAGCGCATATACAACGGAGGCCAGAATGGCCACGGCCATCGACGTCCCTGCCCGCGTCACCGAGGCTAGGGACGACCAAGGGCCGGAAGGCGAAGTTCCGTTGCCGGTGGCCGGCTTCTCGGCGGCGCAGGTGAAGCCGCACAGGCTGGGCCGGACGACCCGGTAGACGCCTTTGCTGGCCAGGACGAACACGTCCTTGCGGTTGTCCTCGCCGAAGGAGAACACGTAGCCCAGCGACGGGAGAGTGGCTCCGCCGGTGGGCTCGCAGGGTATCGGCGAGTTCTTGGAGCAGCTGAACGGTGTCAGGGTGGAGGTGTAGTTCCCGCTGCGAGGTGGGGCCTCCGAGCCGGTCCACATCGCCGACGCATATAGATCGGCGTAAATGTACCTGAGATCATCAAATCATGTGTAGTGCAGTGGGTTAGAGAGGTTGTAGGAGTGCTTTCTAACACAGTTTTTCTAGAGCATTAATTGATTTTTTTTTTTGCCCAGAGCATCTGCAAATGTTTTTTTCTTCACAAAAAATTGTACGTATGTAAAAAAAATCATCATTGTTTGTTGCAAAAAAAATAAAAATTATTTATTTTATGTTTTTTGAGTTTACTCTTTATGATAAAACATTTGAGCTTGCAAGCAGAAACTCCATGCGCAGAAGTAGCAGTACTTTTACTTGTTTGCACACTTATTATTATTCATGTTAGGAGAAGTGTACCTTCCATATAAGCAGGGATCCGTAGACCCACGGTAGACGTATCCACCTGTAATTGATGCAGACCCAACGTTCTTGTTCACAGCAGAATGGTTGTAGCCCATGGCAGGGAAGATGGCGTTTATGGAACTAAGTGATGTGTTCCCTCCGGGTGTCCACTCTGGATGATAGACATATGGGCCCTCGTATGCGCGCCATCCGTAGTTTCCGCCCTTGGAGATCAAATCTACCTCTTCGTATGCATCCTGTGCGTGTGCGGTAGAAAAAACATTGGAGTTAGTTAGACAAACAGACCAAATGCAATTTCTGACCAAGGTCAACCTAGGAAATGACAGTAAAAAAACAGGTGAAGGAAATAAATCAAAAGCATTCTCCTACTTTCAGTAATGTGGTGGCATACTGGCATATGAGGGAAGCATTCTGTACACGAAAGAAACTACGAAAATGAAGCTTCGCAAAATATGATAATTGTAAGAGGTTTAAGGAAGTTTTTATGTCAATGCAGAAGAATGACTCATGATAAAGGCTGAAACATGTGTATGCTGAGCAGGGAATGCTAAAAGTATAAATATCAGAAGCACATGAAACTGTCGAATTCTTGTGCAGTAATGGAGATTTAAGAGCTAAGCCTTGAAAAAGGAAAACGGGAATTTATTGATTATGTGTCTGATACTCATATGACAATATTCAGTCAAAACTGGAGAAATGTCACCATATCATCTACTCCCTCTGTTCACTTTTAGAAGATATTTTAGACAGTTCAGACAGTGCACAAAACAATTCAAGGTCAGCTATCTAAAACGTCTTATAAAAAAGAACGGAGGGTGTAGTAGGTTCACTTTAACTGCATGCTGCATTAGTCAAGTAAGTTAAATGTTAAACTTGTTGCCTGTAGTCTTCACGACATACCTGCCCAACATCTGCGCAGTAGAAGTAGGAAGGCCTCTCAGAATCAAAACTGCATCTCCATGGGTTTCTAAACCCCAAGGCCCAAATCTCTGGTTGTAAGTCACTGTCCTGAGCAAATGGATTGTCCTTTGGAATTGAATAGTTGCCCCACAAAGTCTGGTTACCGATTTGCTTCTGGCCTGAAAACAAAATATTGCAAGGGTTTGGGAGAAAATAGATAACCAAAGTTAAATCTTTGGTGTGCCGCGTTAACTAGCAATGCTACTGAGTCCTTCATCTATAAAATTTCTAAAACACCAGTGTTCGTCTGATAAAATAACTTCAAGTAACAGCTGAAAACAATCGATTAGCTTCCAAAGTAGGAAAAATTCCCACCAGTGTTAAATTGTCAATAACTTTGTGAGATTCAGTATAAGAATCACAACCACCTGAACATACCCAACATCTGCTCACAAAATTAGCGTGGAAACAGCGTAATCTTTATATTCCTGAATCTCCCTTGCAAAAAGCATATTGTTTTTGTTATGGAAACAACAGAAGAGTAGGGGGTATCTTTAGTACTCGCTCCGACCCATATTAATTGTCGCTGATTTAGTACAACGGATCGGAGGGAGTAGCATAGTTACAGTTTAAGTATTTCAAATGATTTCCTGAAATGATAAACTAAATATTTATAACATCCACAATTTAAGTATTTCAAATGATTTCCTGAAATGATAAAATGTACAATTGATAAATATATTAATAAGCCTTAATCAAATGCTATGGTACTGAACAACAAACAGATTATACTAAGTAAACAAAAAATTATGAAAGCAAAGAAAGCAAGAACCCCTGTTTCAAGTGCTAGCTTACTTTGTACACTGTCAATGTCAAGCCTCATTATTTTTCCCAAAAGTGATTTCTTGTTCTGAGAGAAATTGAAAGGGTCGCCTTTGTTTCCACCATCCCCCATCATAAAGTACAGATACCCATCTGTAGGTCCGAAAAGTATTTGTCCTGCATGATGAGCTGTATACGGCAATCCCATTGTAAATATCCTGCTAACCTCTGATGGATTAGCAGATGTTGCCTACAAAAGAAAACAGTAATGAGAATGCTATTCAAATGTTAGCTCTGTGACATTCTTCTTTCATTTCAGACATGCTTCACTGTGAGCTGGGGAATGAGAAACTACTAACAATGAAATTGGGATTAAGCAAAGAACATCAATTTCAAGATCCGCGTAGAAGTGTGTATCAAATGCGTACCGCAGAAACATTTGATGAGGAGACTTTTGCAGAATACTCTGAAACAACAACTTGGTACTGGCATGGCTGCGCACCATTATCGGTGCCTAGCTTTGAAGGGTCACAGCCAACGTCAGAATTACATGAACATCTACCAGCACAGTTAGGAGACTGAGTTCTATCACAGTTATAGGAAACAAAGAGGCGCCCGTTGGTGGCAAACTTTGGATGAAACGCTATGCCCATGAGCCCAAATTCAGAATCCAAATGCACTTCGTCGGTCAGATCAAGGAACGGGTTCGCCTCGTCAAACTGCAGAGCGCCTCCAGACCCTTGCTCTGGGACATCTGCCAACCATATCTTTCCTGCTTGATTGGACAAGAAAACTCTGTTGGATCCATCAGGGTGAGGGGCCATGTTCAGGTATGACCCGTTGCCGATTCTCTCAAGACATACCCCTTTAGGGGAAGGTGATGGCTCGGTAGTGTTGAATGAAACTGCATTTCCACTGAAGCATA
Source organism: Secale cereale (assembly GCA_902687465.1). NCBI lineage: Eukaryota > Viridiplantae > Streptophyta > Magnoliopsida > Poales > Poaceae > Secale > Secale cereale. The sequence continues at coordinate 19,748,119 of LR738712.1, forward strand.
CTGACTTGTCATCAGATGAGCCACCAAATGATGCACAAAAGTCATTTTCTGACTGCCAGACATCGGCGAGCTTTGACGCTGCACTAGGCAGTCTTCCACTTCCTTGCAAGGAAGGTTGAAAAGGAGAGTTCGATATTGTCACATCTTTGCAGGTTTCCCAGACCAGTTTGCAGTAATCTAGTGTGGAATCTTTTGACTGAGCAGAACTTCTGGAAGAGGTGTAGTTGCACAGAAGTGGAACCATCCGAATCTTTGAGCTTGAGTTGAACAACTCGGCTGAAAACGGACTGCATTTCTGAAAATAAAACTAAAAAGCTTGTTAATACTAGTAATATCCAAGGATAATAAACTAAGAGCAAGCATGAAGAAGAAGAAAAATCTCAGCCCGGTGATAACCAGATTTCTTGGTCACCACTAGCTGCCAGCAAATCAATCAAGAAGGGGTAAATTTGGGATCTACTACGTGTTCTAGAAACCTGGTGTGTTTCTAGAATTTTTGTCCGAACTTGTGTGTTCTTCTATACAATCGTTCGAAATTTAAAGTGAATCCCCTTATGGAACGATAAACAGTGGTAATTTTTAAAAAGTACATATCATGTTCAGACATGTCTTTTTTTTTTGCAGGTATGTTCAGACATGTTTATAACACACAATATTAACCTAAAGTAAACATCTCAGTTACAGAACATAAGAATGGCTTCACCCAAGTTTCTTTCTAAGAACAGAGATTCCATCCAGAAACACAGAAAATATATGGTCATTAGCAAGTAACTAGAGTCATGTGCCCCCCAGTATTTGACTTGTGCGTGGACTTATTTTCTGAACCATGCTAATCCCCTTTCCATTACTCATCATAATGGAAATACATCGGGCCAACACAAGTGTTTATCAGGAAGCGGGGAACGGGAAAAAGTGAGTTCGGCCTGCTAGGAAACTCACTGCGCATGCCGGCAATCGGCACACGTGCCATGGGATGAAAACCTGGCAGCATAAGAAAAAACTATCCCAACAGAGCTTCAAGCGTTTGGACTGTAAACTTGTGCATGGACATGCAACACTTTTCCCTCACGGCTTCAATGTTTCTTACTAGAATATACTATAGTTTTTCTTCTCTGAATCCTGGCAATAATAAGTACAGAAGACAACATATAGCATAGCATGATATTTCTACTTGTAATATGAGTGATGGATCAACACTTAGCAGTCTAACATCAATATTAAACAAACGCTGCCCAGGTTTCGGCGTTTGCAGTCCCCAGCTCAGCTTTCCGGCTCAGGCAAAACATCGAGCGTGTAGTGTGCAACCCGATAAAAACACACACGCGTTGGTTTGCAGCGACAGCACCCACTAGCTGGAGCTGGGAGGAAGAAGATGGCAATCCGTACCGCGCAGAGGACCGACTTGACGACGGCGGCGCAGGCGGCGTCGGCGACGCTCATGGCCTCGAACCGCTTCTTGAGCGCGGCGTCGTCGGCGGCATCGCAGCAGCTGCTCCCGCTGTAGGAGCAGAACCCCAGCGTCCCCTTCAGCGGCGCCGGCGCCCCTGCAAGCAGCAGCAGACAGATCAGATAGCACCGATATCCACGCAACGTAGACAAGAACCAAATGGACAAGGGAAACTGATGGGTGCTCACTGGAGTCGGTGCAGAGCGGGAGGGCGTGGAGGAGCCACGGCTGCTGCCACGACGGGAGGCAGCTGCAGCAGAGGAGGAGGACGAGGATAGGGAGCGAGCGTGGCCTCCCCATCGCTGGTCCGGTTCTTGGCCTCGGCTGTCGCGCGCGGGCACGGGCATGGTTGCGTAGCGGCGAGGCGAGGAGCGGCCAGATTTATTGGGGGAAGGGATGATGGGGACTTGGGGAGTGGGAGGAGGAAGAAGGCGCGCGGGCTGCGTGTGAGAGAGAGTTGACCAAGTTGGCTTTGAATAATGGCGGCGGCGGGACATCTGTCGGCTGCTTCGTTTTTATACCGGGAGCAGGAACCTCGCCGTGCCTTGTTTTAGACCTCATTGATTGACAAGAAGATCACACACCTGCTGTCATCAATCGGTTGTCGCCTTGTCGGAGTGAGTACGGGTGGAGAGTAAGAGCATCTGTAGCAGATCGTCTAAACTCCCGAATCTTAAATCTAGTTTCTTCTTTCACCCTGCTTTATAAATAAAGATACGAGATACATGGCCGAATGATAATGCCGTGACCCTCTTACAAAGCTGATCCCAGGCGTACGCAGAAGACCACGCAATTCAAAGAGCCTAGAACACCACAACACCCTTAGAAGGAAGAACGGCGCAAAGCATCGCCTTTGCCGAGTCCGCAACGAACAAAGGTCTCCATCTGAAGCCCTGACATGGACAGAAGAATCCACGACAACCTCTTCAACACCATCGTCACCCACAAGCGTCGCCATCGTCGGCACAGAGCTTTTGCTCGGCAGCTCACCCATGCCACTATGAGGTCTCCAGGACAAGCTTGGTGTGGACATGTCCCCAGATCCAGATCGGAGCGTCACCCATGCTCGTGGTCTTTGATGCCGATCTGCCCGACAGATACAATCATGACCACCACCAACATCCACCATACCCTCGAGCAGAGGGACCCCGTGCCCGTGGGTCCCTCCCAAACTGAGCCACCATCGTCTACCTGGAGCGGAGCTCCGACCCGTCTCAGGCCCAAAACTGGTCCGCCCAAGCACGAGCTCTCGCCCAAACTCATACCCTAAAATAATCCTACGGGTTGCAACTTCTTCAGTCGGAACAGATCCCACAAACGATACTGCATAATTTGGAAAAATGTTTGGCGCGAGAATTTATTTAAGATCATCACAAACGGAGACGAGTTCATCACATACCGAAAGAATCCTTACATTACCGAACGGATTACATACTAATAAAAAACTAACCCTAACTCACTCGTCGATGCCGAGGTAAAACTTCATGGCGGATTTGCACTTCACCCCCGTGACCTGGTGCTTGTTCTTGGCGGCTTCGAGGCGGGGCAGAGCACCATATTCGTCGGCCGGCACCTCATGCTCAGCGGCAAGGATCTCTTCTTCTGCGGCGCGACATCGCTAGATGTGGGAAGATGTGCTTGGCGAGCACATTGAACCCACCGCACACCCATTCGGCCGTTGCTTCGGGAGAGCTGGTTGCACTCCCGCGCTTGTCTCGACCCGCTTGAGCTAGAAAGCGTCACGATGACGCGACTCGAGCTTGCTTGCTCGGCGTCATGGTGGCGTCGCTTACTTGCTACCACCGCCGGCATGGTCGTGGCTGCATCCGCGTGCCATGCATCTCTCGTCGACGGTGAAAAGGGACAAGAGATGCGTGGCTAACTGCTAGCCGGAGCGCGCTAAACCTAGCGGCAGAGGAGATATTTCACGGCGGAGGGGGGGGGGGGCGATTTGCTAACCCTAAAAGCCCCCAACCCCGTACTTATAGCAGCAGAGGGGCGCATATGCTGGTCGCCTTAGAATTTTCTTTTTTATGGACCGGCGGACTTTTAGCATATCTATTGGGACCAAAAAGGCCAAAACTTGTATAACAGACACAATTTTACGGGCCGACAAGCTTTTAGCGGATCTGCTAGAGACGCTCTAACCGGACATTTTCACTCCCCTAAAATGCATCCGAGCTTCCTGCCTCCGGTCGAGAGAGAGCATGGCGATTTGATCAAATGGCCTATACCACGAGGTAGCTACAGGCTCTGGTTGTTGTTAGTTGGCGGAACGGCGGGCGAGCTTGACAACGCTGCTGCGCACCACTTGACTTGTTCAGCGTTCATACTCTACTAGCTAGGTTGGATGAGCCTGATGGCCAACGGCACTTTGCACTTGCAGAGC
>LR738712.1:19752008-19802018 GCA_902687465.1 Secale cereale
GGGGGTCGCGCCGATCACCGGTCATGCATGCCCAGCGCTCGTGAAAAGATTGGCAGCTCCAGTTGATTGTTGTTGTGGACGTGCGCAAATTGGCAAAGGCACGGGCAGAGTGAAAGCTCGGCGCCGCTCCGACTTTAGAACGGCGGCGTCCCTCTGCTCCGAGTCGCCGTCGGGAGGCGAGGCGGGGCGTGGACACAATTCAACCATCGGGGTTGGTTGGCAGGTACCAAGTGGAGTGATGGAGGCTGGTCGCAAAGTCCACAACGTTTGACTTCACAAGGGCGAGGGAGGATTTATTGCGTTCGGTTCGCGCAGTATCCACGGATGAGATCGTCCAGATCTTTAAATCACTGTTCAAGATATCTTTGGATATTTCGATAACGATAAATCGGTCGATTTATCACTTATTGGTGTCAGACCGATAAAATAAATCAGCCGATATACCGATAAACCGATCGATTTACCCTTTATCATGGGTCAACTGATAAGTTTCTGATAAACGATATCCCCAATATTGCTTTAAATAATGCTAGACCTACGTATAATCCACCTATGTAAACCTAATTTTTGCCGTTTCTAAACTAACGCGGCAACTATATCTCGCCTTCGGTGAGACTGTAGGGACGTCTCGCTGGAGACAATGTAGGGATGTCTCGCTGGACTTTCAGGAAGGCAACGAGCTCGGCTAGGCATCGCGACCGCCAAATATTTGTGTTAAATAGCGGGGGCGCAACCTACTTGAAGCCACTCGAGTCGGTTTTCTCCGGGGATTTTTCCTTTTTTCTCGTTTTCTTTTGTTTCTTTTCTATTTTTTTGTTCTTCGGTTTCTTTGTTTATTTTTATTTTTTCATTGTTTTTCTTTTTCTCCATTTTTTGTTTTCCTTTTGTTTTTTTATATGTTTGTTTTTGTGTTTACAAAAGTGTGAGTTTAACGTAGGTGATTATGTTTTGCTATACAACTCTCATTTAAGATTTTTTGCAGGAAAACTTCTCTCCAAGTGGGAAGGACCTTACGTTATCGAGGAGGTCTATCGTTCCGGTGCCATAAAAATCAACGACTTCGAAGGCACCAATCCGAAGGTGGTGAATGGTCAAAGGATCAAACATTATATCTCATGTAATCCTATAAATGTTGAAACTAATATTATTAAAACCATAACCCCGGAGGAATACATAAGGGACACTTTCCAGAATGATTCAGCCTCTGAAAAGGAAGAGGTACGTGATACGATAAGTAAACCGACTCCAAAACAGTTCCAAAGGCAATTTTTCTCCGTTTTGGAATATTTAGAAAAATAGAAAAATAAACCGCAGTCCGGAGGAGACACGGGGCCTCCTCGAGGGTAGGGGCGCGCCCCCTGCCTCGGGGGCACCCTGTGTCCCCTGGACTCCGTTTTCTTATGGGTTACTCCTTTCATTCGGGAAAAATTCATTATATATACTCCCGAAGGTTTTGACCTCTATATCACACAAAATTCCTCTGTTCTCGTTTCGAGTTGTTTTCTATTAAGGTTTGCGAAGCCAGGCATCATGTCGTCTCCCTCCTCCAACAACGAAGGCGACGATGCTTGGCTGGTGAAGATAGACCTGAAGAGGGAAGGACCCGAGGAGATCCACAAGGAGAAGAAGATCAACATGGAGGTGGAAGATCTGGCTCCGGCAGCGGGAGAAGAAGACACCTCCAAATCCCTTCCTAATCTCTTTACCTCAATTGAGATAGAAGCTTTTAAGATGCTTGAATTAGCTCAGATCTGCAACAAGCATCTCACAAGTGAAAATCTTTTGTTGAAGGATTACATAGCTGCTCTCAAAGGTATTATCCGCAAGCTGGAAGACCTCCTACGCTCGATATATGAGGATCCCCCGTCACTACTTGCAACTCCATCATCACCAACCTCGAAGAAGGAGACATAATCATATGGGCATGGACACTCCCCTTGGCCACTGCCAAGCTTGGGGGAATGACCCCGGTATCGTATCACCATCACTCCTATCTTTACCGTTTTACTTAGTTCGATCCTTTTGGTAGTATCTTGATCTATTAGAATAAAGTTAGCATGATCTAGCTGTAAGCTTTTGCTTTGTGAGCTTTATCCTTTGTAATCGAGTCCGTGAGCTATATAATAAAGATTAGTGTTGAGTCAAGGGCTTGATTTCCTCACTTGGGTCATCATAAAAAGAAAGAAAACAAAAAGAGTATCAAAGATATCATATCGATCTTATGGGAAGAAATGACCTCACATACAAGAGTGTGATAAATAAATGTTGTTGGGAGGTGACAAACATAGTTTTGGTCATCGTTGCAATTAATAGGAAGTAATAAAAGAAGAGAGGCTTCACATACAAATATACTATCTTGGACATCTTTTATGATTGTGAGCACTCATTAAAGTATGACATGCTAAAGAGTTGATGTTGGATAAGGAAGACAACATAATGGGTTATGTCTTCTTATATCCGAAATAAACTATATTGTCATGGATATTCCAACATGTTGAGCTTGCCTTTCTCCCTCATGCTAGCCAAAACTCCTCGCACTAAGTAGAGATACTACTTGTGCTTCCATATATCCTTAAACCTATGGATTGAGAAAGATCCTTCCAAGTAAGTTGTCATGTTGCAAACCCGCTAAAATACGTATGATTTATTAGTGTGGGAGAACTTAGCTTTATACGATCTTGTGATATGGAAGTAATAAAAACGAGGACTGCATAATAAAGGTCCTTATCACAAGTGGCAATATAAAGCGAAGTTCCTCTATGCTAAGACTTTGTGCATCCAACCATAAAAACACATGACAACCTCAGCTTCCCTCTGCGAAGGCCTATCTTTTATTCTTGTCTTATAAGTGTCAAGGTGAAACCCACCTTTCCTTTTTACCTTTTATCCTTTGGCAAGCACATTGTGTTGGAAAGATCCTGACATATATACCCACTTGGATGTAAGTTTTCATGATCTATTACCATTGACGTTACCCTTGAGGTAAAAGGTTGGGAGGCAACACCATAAGCCCCTATCTTTCTCTGTGTCCAATTAAAACTCCATAAACATAAGTATTGCGTGAGTGTGAGCAATTGTGAAAGACTATATGATAGTTGAGTATGTAGGCTTGCTGAAAAGCTCTTATATTGACTCTTTCCGATGTTACGATAAATTGCAATTGCTTCAATGACCAAGACCAAAGTTTGTTAGTTTCCAATGAAGTTTATGATGCATACTTGATATTGTGGATGAATTGTTACTTTAGCATAAGAATCATATGACTATATTTATATAAGTTGCTGTTATAAGAATGATCATGTGATGACCCACAACCGTAAGGGATCTATTGCAGCGTTTTCGATAAGTAAGAGTGTCGAACCCAACGAGGAGCAGAAGGTTTTGATAAGCGATTCTGAGCAAGAAATTACTGCAAGCACTGAAAGATGACTTTTAGGGGTTTTCTCGGTATAAGCAACAGGAAAGTAAAAGCAAGTAATGTAAAAGGTACTGAGAGTAACAAGTGGCCCAATCATTTCTTAGCAAAGGAGAGGCCTAGCAACTGAACTTATAAAGACTAAAGCGTTCTTGAGGACACACGGGAGAGGTAGTCATGTGCTTTCACCATATTCCGTATCGATACTATGTTATGTGTTGATAAGTGTTGAGTGGGTGGATCTATGCTAGTGCACTCTCTAGACTAAGATGAATGCACTCTTATGATTAAACACCTTGTAAGCATCCGCAAATACAAGATAGAATTTAAGGCAAAAGCCTAACCATAGCAATACGATCGAGGATCCATTATTCCCTTATGCAAAAGCGTGCGAACTGGGGTATGAAGAAAACTAAAAATATAGCGGAATGAAAGACGAACTGATAATGTTGATGGAGAAGGGGATGCACGGGGGGCATCCCCAAGCTTGAGCGCTTGACACTCCTGAATCTTTTTATCATCTTCCCTCGCACACTTGAAAACTCCCTTCATACACAACTCATCATAATCTGATTAGCGAGGTTAGTACCCTTAATAAAATAATTATACCTTGCTGGAAATAAGGATATTCTTGAAGTTCTACTGTTTCTCAAGATTTCCAAAAGGTTTTTGCAAAGAAAAAGCAAGTTCTCAATTTGCAAAGTGAAGGTAAGGCAAAACATGACAGAATCTGTGAAAAACAGAACAACATGCAGTAATTGACCTGTTCGGGATACTTCTGCAACTCAAATCAAAAAACTCAGAACTGACGCACGAAAGACAATTATATAGAGAACGCTGTCGAAACAATTCAGACCAAAAAGATGATCTGGTGATTTTATACGAATTTTTCTATCCAAGGACAGAATCTGTTTCCTGGACAGCACCTCACAACTTTTGAACTTTCTAGCAATCAGAGGCTATACTTGGCACAAATATGAAAAGCAAAGATACAATGATGATGCTACAGCAGTAAACAACATCAAGACACAACAAAAGCAAAAAAAATTATTCATGTGGGCTGCCTCCCAAAAGCGCTTTCTTTTATGCCTTTAAGCTTGGCATTATGCACAGAGGAATCAATAATCATTATAGTAATCGGAGTTATAAATTGGTTCAAATGATTCCTCAACAAGTTCATTCTTGTTCCTTCTAGGAAAGGGGTACACATCTTTTGCCTTCCCGCGTAAGCGGATTTGTCCCTTACCTATATCGATGAGCCTTTAACTGCTCGGAGGAAATCCCTCCCAAGCACCAAATCCTAACATTTTTGGCTAAACAGAAAAGACTACTAATAAAAAGACAAATATTTTTTTTTGTGATTTTCGATAAAAGGAACTAAAGCAAAAATAAAAGGTAAACTAACAAGACTAAAAAGCAAAGGTAAAAGATAGCATGCAACTCCCCTATCCTGAAGAGTGGAGTCCCCGGCAACGGCGCCAGAAAATACTCCTTGATGGGCCTCGAACCACTCGTTGGTTACCCCAAGTGGAAGGTGTAAGATGCAATAAGTAGAAGTGTTTTCCCCTAGCAAGGATGCCAAGGATCGAATCCCCAGAGACTCCTAGGTTCAACAAGTAGGTGTCAATTGCTAACGGCGCAATTAGCAATCAACGTAGACCTGCACACAGATACAAATAACTTTGCTCCCAACGAGTACATAGAGGTTGTCAATCTCTCCGGCCTTGTAGTTCACAAAGGGTTAAAAGCAATATGATAGTAGTGATAAATAGTGTTTTGCAATAGTAAGTAAATAGCGAAAAGTAAATAGTGGATGGGATCAATAATGGTAATATGGACCGGAGTCTCATGATGTTCACTAGTGATGTCTCTCTCCCAAAAGACGATAAAACAGCTATGTGAGGTAAACAAATTACAGCTGGGCAATTGACAGGACCACGAACGCAAACCAATGCTGATTACATTGCAAGAAAGGTTGAGGTTCAAAGCATGGGCGGTACGCCAAAGTAAGTAGACCGAAATCCAACAATATCTACTACTAATCATCCACCTTGAGATATCTATCCAGAACATCTCGCTGGTATTAAGTTGCGAGTCCCACCCATAGTGTAAACTCAATGCAACAGACAACTGCATTAAAAGAACTTTGCGTAAAGTAAACAATCCTTGCACCCGCGGGCACAAGCACCGTTGTTTTCCCCCTTGTGGCAACAACACATCCCTTAGACTCATGTTTCTGTCACTCAAGCTAGTCATCGAGGGGCATGAACCCACAATCGAGCATAACGTTCCCTCTTGGAGTCACTACTTACTACTCGGCCAAAGCAATAAATAACAACGGAGAACATACAAGAATTACCTATGAACTAAAATATAAAAGAGGTGAATCAAATATATTACTCAAGATCAATCTGAACATAATCTCATAATCCATCGGATCCCAGCAAACTCAACGTATCAACAGCATAAGGATTACATAGGTGCCTCGATCATGTAGGGCAGCTCACGAGGACTAATTAGTGAAGCACAAGAACGGGAGGAGAACATCACATAGCTACTGGTCATGGACTCATGGTCCAAGGGAGACTACTCACGAGTCATCCGGGAGGCGTCCATGGTGGTGGAGAAGCTCCCGGTGGTGATCCTCCCCTCCGGCAGGGTGCCGGGAAGAGTTCTCCTGGTGCTCCCGATCTTGGAAGCGGCGGCGGCGGCGGAACAGAGATGGGATCGCGAAAAGAAGTCCTGTTCTGAGGGTTACGGAGGACCCTTTAAATATATGCCAAAGTAGGACACCGGGGGAGCCTCGGGGGGCCCAGGCGCCCCCCCGGCGCGGCCCAGGGGGGCGCGCCCACAGGGCGCCTGGAGCCCCTGTGGCCCCCCCAGGCTGCCCTTCGGACGCAGTGTTGTTTTCGGATCGCTGATTTTTTATATAATTTTTCTGGATTTTTCTGGGCAGTTCTCGAAACGTGAAAACCTGAAATACAAAAACAGCCGAAAACAGAAACTGGCACTGGGGTGCATTGGATTAGTAAGTTAGTCCAAATATGATCAAAAGTGTATGGAAGTGTATGAATATCATAGCAATATCATCCAAAAGTGGCATGGAGCAAGCAGAAATTATAGATACGTTTTGGACGTATCAGCACGCTGACCTTTTCCCTGGATTGGTGGAGAAAATATTAAGGCAAGGTAACTCCCTCATCTTTTTGAAGTCGAAGCCTCGGCTAAGATTTTGAACCTCAACGGTCTTACAATTGAGAATTAGGTTATGGTACTTATCCAAATTTAAGGAGTGGTTCCCATCTGTTTGAGAATTGGATTACTATGACATTCAAAATTTTTATTGTGATTCACATCTATTTGAGAATTGAATTACTATGATATTTCAGGTTTTCATGGTGATTTCCAATTTACTAATCATCTATGTTACCTTGGTTTGACTTTTCTACGTATATAATCAACTATTATTTCTACTTAAATACTTCATTTTGCTATTTTGGCAAGAAATTTTACTACCAACCATTATAAATTGTTGAGTGTTATTTTTATGCAAATTATGTACTGGAAGCATGATTGTAAATTGTCTGCTAAATCTTCATGATAGCACCACAATTGTTGTAGGGGATCCTCAGGCTTCGGTACTACAATGCGGTAACCTCTATGAAATCCTCAAATTCAGCAAAAACATCCAAATATCATCTGTCCCGAATGAAAAAATACCCGCTATACCTGCTGAGAGAGTATATCCCGATATTTTACCTCCCTTGAATAAAAACAATTACTACATGGGACACCGGGACATTTTTGTCCTGGGTTCGCCCCTGATAAAACTTCTACTATTCCTGACCTTGTTACTATTGCTACTGTTACCACTGCTATCAAACTATCATACTGCTGTGCTACTAAACATCTTGCTGCAATATTTAGTTCTCCAGGTGGCGTTGAATTGACAACTCAACTGCTAATACTTACAAATATTTTTTTGGCCCCCCTTGTCTCGAATCAATAAATTTGGGTGAAATACTACCCTCGAAGAATGTCGTGATTCCCTACAATTGTGGGTTATCATCCAACATGTCGTCAAGGGCGGTTTTGGATCCTGTGACATGCTTTTTCCATTTTCGTGTTGACTCGACTAACGCGTGACAGCAAGAATGCTTCTCCCCGCGTGTTTGACTGTCATGTTTTAATTTCTCGATGTAGATCAAGTTTGCTTGCTCTTTTTGAGCCAACCAAGTATCCTCCATGGTGCAAAATTGTGACACCAGATCCGATAATTTGGGGAAGGTTTGAACTCGGTGTCAGGCGAGGGCATTTAAGATGCCTTCGTCATGGCAGTTGTGCCGGAAAGTTGCTAAGAGACATGAATCACGTCAATCTGGTATCCTATTCTAGACGAACATGAATCTTGTCTAGAATTGCCGGACTGACTCATCAGCTTGCTGTTTTATGTAAATTAAGTCCCAAACATCAGGAGGCCCTGAGTTACTTGGGCAGTACTCGATGTGGCTGGTGAGTGGGAGTAAGAATTTGGTCCCAGATGTTCGTGGGCTTGAAGCTCCGATGACTTTATCTCGAGGAGGGTGTGCCGACTATGAGCAGGCTGAATTGGTTTTAAGATCCGAGTCCTCGTCTCCTTCATATCAGTTGATTTTGAGGTATTTCGATAGCCGGTACCTTAGCCCTTGGTCCTTCTCCATATGGAGGCTTTTGGCCGAGGTGCGAGAAAGAGCACAGGGTTCGGGTGTTAGCTCTAGCTCATCGTGCTCCACCTCTTGATGGAGGGGGTGTGATCCGCTAATGGGGGATTCAGGCATGGGAACCACACCGTGAAGGTTTTGGTCATAGATCGATGCTTCCATTATTCCTCCTTGATCACACATCAAAACTCTCAACGAAAGCACCAATGTAGGTACTAAAACCGACAGATCTCTAGTAGGGGGGCCTGAGTTGTGGATATATGAACAATGGTAACAAGAGACAAAGGGCATGATGCGTTACCCCGGGTTCGGGCCCTCTCGACGAGGTAAAACCCTACACCTTTGCTTGATTATATTGATGATGGAGCATTGAATACATGTTTTATCTACCTCAAGATCCTATGTTGTGTACTAAACCCTAATGGAGGTTACCATACTTGTGTCTCTACGGACTAACCTACAGTTTATATAGACACTGGGGGTATCTAGGGTTACACATGGTCGATTATCATCTTAGGAAGATACATGTCAGTGGCCGGAGTAGTCCTTGAAGTGCATGCCAAGTCTTCGGTTGAGTTCGTCTTGGTCACGAACTCAGGCCCGAGTTCAAGGCTTATGGAGTCCTTCCTTATGAAACCGATGGGCCATAAGTTCGGCCCATGGACTGTGGGCCAACTAGGTTGGTACCCCTAGTCCAGGACACCGTTAGTTACAATGATCGCTCTCATGAATATGAGCATCTTTCTTCGAACCATTTTGTTCACAAATCGAAGAATTTTCCTGCATATTCATTTGAGTATTCCACCCCCCATGTGAAGCTATTTGCTAGGGCTCAAAGGCCAAAAATTCTCAGATGCCGCACTTAGACTTATTGCTTCTAAGCCACCACTTCATATGTGGGTGGTTAATGATAATTGATTCTCTTACAGGGTCAGGTGTCCAGCCAGTATGCATTGGGTTCTGGAGACAATGCCAGAGACCTAGAAAATCTTGTTGGACGCAAGATAAAATGTCCAAACGGTCTTACCATTTATTTCTTCCATGGATTTCTTGATGATCGCCATGTCATATCCTCGTGGAAACTTACATTTCATGAAAGTGTTTATCGTCAAATGTTTGCTCTTCACAATTGCCTTGGTGAAGCCTATCCCACTAACTGCACTGTAGGGTACACTTCCGAAAGCTTCTGAGTGGATCCTGGATAGTGGCTGCACTAGTCATATGACTGGTGATCGAAGCCTACTTATAGACTCAACCCTTTGTCCATCTACACAACATCACATCACATTTACTGACACTGGGAAAAACAAGGTATTGGGTCTAGGTAGGGTTGCAATCTCAATGAATCGGCGCATGGATAAAGTGATGCTTGTTGAATCCCTTGGATTCAACCTAATGTCAATCTTAATGCTTTGTGATCTTGATATGTCTGTCATTTTTGGTGAACTCCATTGTCCGATACTAATGGCATCTAACAAAACCAAAGTCTTCGAAGAGGTGACTTGTACAAGGTAGATTTCTCTCCAGGACCACAACTGGCCACATGTCTCCTAACAAAAGATCCAGAATGTTGGCTTTGGCATCGATGGGTAGGACATGCTGGCATGAGGAACTTGCACACCCTTGTGAAGAAGAAGCACATTATTAAGCTCGAGGGCATCAAGTTCAAGAAGGATCATTTATGTGGTGCATGCGAAGCCGGGAAGATGACTAGGGCAAAGCATCCCTCGAAGACAATAATGACGACTACATGTCCCTTTCGAGCTGCTACACATGGACTTATTTGGCCCTACTTATTATGCCACTCTTACCACTACTCATTATTTGGCCCCTTTTCATAGTATAGGGAGGTGAATTATGGTTTAGGGGACACTCCATTGTGAATTGGGTTTGTGCCCCTTCACGAAAGCTCCTTGCGCTCACGTCTCAAAGGCGGTGGCGTGAGGCGCGATCACTGGTATGAGCACCTGCGTTAATAACATTGGTTGTCTTCTCTTTTGTGAACTCTGTTAAAGCCTAATTTTATATGGAATCGACCGTTTCCTCGAGTACATCCCATATATGCTTTGATACCCACCTAAATATTTCCATATTTGCAAGGAATAGAATAAACAAGGAGATTTGCACATCTTTGCAATTATTAGTGTGATTAGTGGGGCGAGCTGAAAGTGATGAACTCACTAATTATTCATGAATATTCGGTTTAAACGGGGGTAAAATTGTGTGTAAAAGCTACTCATCAATGTGTGGTGGGGAATCTCATGCAACATCGGATGGCAAGATTGAGAATTGGGGGCTATGACTAGTTTTTGGATGTGGAGAATGCCTTTTCCATGCCGCATGAAACTGATGTAGGTGGCTGAGGAGTTGTGGGAGAGCAATACCCATGATGAGGGGCCAAAGGGTGCTCGCCCCTAGATAATTGCACCCCCTCTGTAAATCATACAAGGGAAGGGCGGCCGTCGCTTCCCGTCATTGGTCTATAGGTGATTGCCACCTTACTAGTGACGGAGTCGCTCCGCCCGTCACTCGAAGGCAAACGACTGTACAGGTTTCTGCAGTAGTGAAGAATTAGAATTTAGAATCGAAAATTCCACGGAAATGGTCCTGACAAATTCCATTATAATGATTATGGGAATTGTGTCTTGTATATATCTCCTTTGAGAATTTGTTTACATCAATTTGGCAACGTCACACGACAAATACCCCGCTACGATTTTTCCTCTAGCCACCAACAACCACTTCCGAACTACCTTGATCATAATTGCGAACCTCTCTCACCCCCCACGCCCCCGCCCCCCAAAAAAATTAACGCCACCGGTTCCCTCCCCAACTGTACCAATCAAAGCACAATAACTGATCATATCCTATAATGAATGTATGAAATGGCACATCCAATATTTACTGCAACTCGAGGACTTTTAATATAAAGCAAAAGCAAACACCTGAATCTAAATAGCGGAGATACAAATTTCGGTAAACGCCCGCACCGCGTGCTAAACATGGACCTCCGTAAATGGAAGGCTATATATACATCGTATATAGTAACACGGGTGTTATTGTGACAATGAAATCAATTTAAAGAGAGAATCAACAATCCTCTATCCTGCCCAATTGTTGGAGTGACCATCATCAACAACCTGCCGCCCAAAGCCTCCTCATCACTAACATCCAAGAAAAACCCAACTAAAAGGAAGATCAGCCTCAACTAAACCCACATCGATGATAATAACAGTTGGAAAGCATTGAACAAACTGTGTAGGTCTGTGAAAAGGCCGAAATGGGATAAAGCTGCCGATATCTGTCCCAACAGCTTTCATCCCCTTTGGGGTGATGGATGGATGGATAGATATCGATCCCACCTCGTCACTTCCCCAAAAGAAACCCAGCCCAGCCAGCAGGAGCCTAGCATGACGTAGCGTGCAGCAACCTCGTCCTCCTTTTCTCGCTTGCGCGTCACGATATCTATCCATCCATCCATCATCGTCTGACTGCAGTCGAAAGCCAAGCCCAGCCCAGGAGCCCACCGGCCAGCCCGCGCGCAGAGAGCCCACGGAGGGAATTAATACGGAGGAGAAGGTTCCAAAAAATTGCCGATTATATATTATAAATGGGGGCAGTGGGCGTCGCTCCACTCCAGCGTTTTTTTTCCTCCCTCATTCGGATCGGGATCAGAGAGAGATCCTCCCTCCTCCGCCCCGGATCAGGCCGGCCAAACCCCCTCCTCTCCCGGATCTCGGATCGGGAGGCGGAGGCCCAACCCTCCCCCAAGGTAATACCTCTCGCCGGCGCCGGCGCCCCTCCCCTCCCCTCCCTCCCTCGCCGTGATAGCCGCTCACCGACGCGCGCGTCCGTGGAAGTGCGTCCGCTGGTGAATTGCCCGTTCTAATCTGGCTGCCAGATGCGCCATGGTTCCATTCCCGATCTCCTCCTCTGCTGTCTGCCTTCGAAGCTCGGAGGAGGTCCGGGCGTAATCTGCTCTGTTCTCGCGATCCCTGCAGTTTTTGCCTGTTCGCCCGGAGTGCTCCCGATTTGGCCGCTGTTTTCCTTCGTGTGCTAGTTCGTGGTCGTCTACGGTAAATTTTGCCTAGATCCGTTTGGAGGTACTGTAGATGTTTTTTTTTCGTTGGGTTTAACGTAGATCTAGTGTTTTTTTCCGTGCAATTTTTCTACGGCAGCGCTTTCCCGCAAAACGAGGCGGCAGGGGGTATCACTGTCAGCAGCGGCAAGGCATCACAGATCTGTAGGAACATGTTAGTTGTTCAGCGTGTAGTAGGGTGGGGTGGGGGCATCGCATCGGACCCTTCTTGCACCACATCGGAACTTGCTAAAAATGAGCACCTTCCGGAAAAGGAAACATGGGGGAAAAGCTGCACCCTGGAGGGTTTAGCCTTGTGCCCACCATAATTTTTGGTTGCATGGCAGCCGCCTTTTTGCCATGGCTCATGGCTGGACAGGAGAGGGGCAGTGCAATGCGTTCTGAACAACACGGCATGGAACAAACGTGCAGTTCAGCTCGGTTGGGTCACAGATCCGGAGGCTCATGAATTCTGACGAGGTTTTTTAACTGGCTAGTTACAGATTTACACAGGCTGCTAGTGTTGCAGCTCTGTGCATGCCTCTGCCTGGATGAATTTCTGCGAGTATCAGGTCATATTTAGATTCGTACATACTGTGTGCATTGCTCCGACGCTCTGAGCTGTGACTGAATGATACTGCGGTGTTAGGATTGCGGAGTTGATTGATTTTGCAACATTTAAAAGGCAGCAGTGATTTATGTGAAGATCTTAACATTGTGGTGATTAATTATCTTCAATTCACATGTGGCTGGTCATGTTTTTCTTTCCTTCTAGCCACCTATGGCCTGTGAAATCCATATGCAATGAAAATTATGGAACATGCATGTGTTAACAGAATTTGACTTCACAGCTAATAAAATTCTGTTCCCTTTTGATTGCAAATATAGGTGCTATCATGGCAGCCAACACAGGAGCTTCAGGATGGCTAAGGGGCAAGGTGAAGGCTGTGACGTCTGGAGACTGCCTTCTCATCATGGGGAGCACCAAGGCAGAGATCCCGCCAGAGAAGTCCATCACTCTGTCATACCTTATGGCCCCAAGGCTGGTAAGATTCAATCTGCACTTTTAGACAAGGGGAGTACGGTTTACATTTTAACTTAATTGCATGTGTTCAGTTCCTCCATTAATTTCGAGGAAGTCACTGGTTTAGTGTATTGTCAGGGACAGAGCTAGATATAGGCCTGCTCATCTAGGGGTGTAATATATTAGTCATTTTTGTTTTGTTAAACATGGTAGTTTCTATGGGCTTTTGGATCTAGGCCCTGAGTTGAAACCTTGATTGCCCAGGGTCTGCTTCCGCCCTTCTCTATAGTGAATTGCGTTTACATGCTACACTTGTGAGCCAATGGAAGTTCGTATTTGACACAAGAATTTCTCTCCATCATTGCATTATCATTCCCACTCTTTGACCGTGTTCTGTTTGTACAATTTCACTCTTAGGAATGCATCTATAATAAATCGTTGATATTATTTGTGCAGTACATTTTGTTCTTCTCTCCATTTCTTCTTGTCTGTTGAATCCGTATATTTGTGCTGCTCTAGGCTCGTCGTGGTGGAGTGGATGAGCCATTTGCTTGGGAAAGCAGGGAGTTTCTGAGGAAACTCTGTGTAGGAAAGGTACATAGTGTGACTTTTTTTATCTATTCCAAATTCTCCTACGCATGTATTAATATTGAATGTAATCACATAAAAACCACTTCTATTTTCTCTTGGAAATGAAAAACTAAAATCTATTGCAGGAGGTCACATTTAGAGTGGATTACACAGCTCCTAACATCGGACGAGAATTTGGCACTGTCTACCTTGGCGACAAGAACGTTGCCTACTTGGTGGTTGCTGCAGGATGGGCAAGGGTGATGACCATTTACTTTTTCTTCAATTGTTTTGTTGTGCCAAATGTTTTGGTAAATTTTGATCTTATTTGTTTGATCAGGTAAAGGAGCAAGGCCCCAAGGGGGGTGAACCACTCCCAAATGTCTCTGAGCTTCTAAGGTTGGAGGAAGTTGCTAAGCAACAGGGTTTAGGCCGTTGGAGCAAGGTTTGCTTTCTTTTGGGGTTCCCGTTGTCCTGCAACCATCTTTTGAATTGGATGACACAAAGGTTCTATCGAATGATGACCTAATTTTGTGTTCTTATTTTCTGCCAACTTATAGGAACCTGGTGCTGCTGAAGATTCGATAAGAGATCTTCCACCATCAGCAATTGGCGAACTAAGTGGTTTCGATGCAAAGGGTTTTGCAGTTGCAAATAAAGGCAAGAGTCTGGAAGCCATTGTCGAACAAGTTCGTGATGGCAGTACCATTCGTGTTTACTTGCTTCCAAGTTTCCAGTTTGTCCAGATATATGTTGCTGGAGTGCAGGTGTGCTTCTCAATAGCTTTTATTTGATTCCATATATAGCTTTTCTGTTAGAAAGTAAATATTGAGAATGATGAAATGCAGGCTCCGTCCATGGGGAGACGACCACCAAATCCTATTGTTGTCGCTGAACCAGAGGGCACTACTAACGGCACTACAAATGGTGACGATTCTGGGGAAGCTCCTGCACCACTGACAACAGCACAAAGGCTTGCTGCATCGACAGCCTCTACTGAAGTTCCACCAGATAGGTTTGGAAGAGAAGCTAAGCATTTCACAGAGACTCGAGTTCTGAACAGAGATGTAAGCCACCTTTTCTTTCAATTGTTTTATCCCATCTTTAGAGTCAACATGTATCATCTTTTAATCATTTTTTATTTGTATTTTTTCTCTAGGTGCGGATTGTGGTGGAGGGGACAGACAGTTTCAGTAATATAATTGGTTCAGTGTATTACCCAGATGGTGACACTGCTAAGGACTTGTCCCTTGAGCTTGTTGAAAATGTATGACTAATTATTTGTCCATAATCATTTCTGGTTCATATTATTCATTCTATGAAGCAAGAATAGCTAAATTGTTTATTTAATTTGTCAGACATTTTGCATTTCTTAACTGATCTGTGACCTTCCCATTACAGGGTCTTGCGAAATATGTGGAGTGGAGTGCGAACATGCTAGATGTCGAAGTTAAAATAAAGCTGAAGAATGCTGAACTTCAGGCAAAAAAGGAGCAGCTGAGAATTTGGACTGGATTTAAGCCACCAGTGACAAATTCGAAGCCAATCCATGATCAGAAATTCACTGGAAAAGTGGGTTTCATGTTCTTAATAGCAGTCTTTTGATCATGATTCTTGTGACTTGACTAATTTGGTTCATATTGATGTCTTTGTAGGTGGTAGAAGTTGTGAGTGGAGATTGTATTATTGTTGCTGATGATGCTGCTCCTTATGGAAGTCCTTCAGCAGAACGACGGGTTAATCTTTCAAGTATCAGAGCTCCTAAGCTAGGCAATCCTCGCAGAGAGGACAACAAGCCCGACAAATTTGCTCGTGAATCTAAGGAATTCTTGCGCACACGGTTGATTGGCAAACAGGTATGTATGGGCTGCTAATATTCTTACTCAAGTTATAATGATGAGAAGTTGATTTCTTAGTTGAGAATTGACTGATATATCCCTTTTTTCAAAATTTCAGGTGACCGTGGAAATGGAATATTCTAGAAGGATCAGCACCATGGATGGACAGAATGCTGTGCCTGTAATGAACTCGGCTGATACCAGGGTTTTGGATTATGGATCAGTTTTTCTAGGTTCGCCATCACCGGCGGACGGAGATGACACATCTTCTGTTCCAAGCACAGTCGCCCAGCCTAAAATTAATGTTGCTGAGCTTTTGCTCTCACGGGGCTTTGCCGAGATATCAAAACACCGTGACTATGAGGAAAGGTCACATTATTTTGATGCTCTATTAGCAGCTCACTCACGCGCTGAGAAAGCAAAGAAGGGAATTCACTCTGACAAACTTCCTCCTGTGATGCATATAACAGATTTAACAATGGTTGGCATTCTTGCTTGTTCCAGTAGTTTCCATTGACATTTGCCTTGCGCACCTTTATTAATAGATTGTTATGAATGCATATCTCCTCAGGTTAATTCTAAGAAGGCCAAAGATTTCCTTCCCTTCCTGCAGCGGAATAGAAGGCATACTGCTGTTGTCGAATATGTTTTCAGTGGCCATCGTTTCAAGCTAACAATTCCGAAGGAGACTTGCAGCATTGCTTTTTCATTGTCTGGTGTTAGGTGCCCTGGTAAAGATGAGCCCTACTCGAGCGAAGCTATTGCTTTGATGAGGAGGATGATTCTACAGCGTGATGTGGAGGTATGGCGTTTGCTGCCTCTCTGCCTTGTCCATATCTTCATCTTCAATATCTGAAGGATACCAAATCATTTTGCAGATTGAGGTTGAAACAGTTGATAGAACTGGAACATTCATAGGTTCCTTGTGGGAGTCTAAGACCAACGTGGGTTCTGTTCTTTTAGAGTCTGGCTTGGCCAAGCTTAGTTCATTTGGCTTGGATAGGATTCCAGATGCTCATGTCCTCGCACGAGCTGAAAAGTTAGCAAAGCAGCAGAAACTGAAGGTAACCTGTTATACCGTGCTACATCTTTTAGGAAGTACATAACTGTTTTATTTTTGTTATACTGACACCTATTTATCAAGATATGGGAGAACTACGTCGAGGGTGAAGAAGTTACTAATGGGTCAGCCTCTGAATCCAAACAAAAGGAAATTCTCAAGGTTTGTTGATGAAACAACATTGGAAGTAGTTGATTTTTGTCGTTACTAAAATAGTGCTGAGATGGCTCTGTTACCTGACTTCAGGTTGTTGCTACTGAGGTTCTTGGTGGTGGAAAGTTCTATGCCCAGACAGTAGGTGACCAGAGAGTAGCTTCCATCCAACAACAGCTTGCATCCTTGAAACTTAAGGAGGCACCAGTCCTTGGTGCTTTTAATCCTGGGAAGGGAGAGATAGTCCTTGCTCAGTTTAGCCTCGACAACTCCTGGAATAGAGCCATGGTACGACTACTGTTAATTCTCTCATGTTAAAACTAAGTATTTATTCTTGTATCAAGGTCATAGATTGGCTGATAAATTCAGACTTTCAGCATTATCTTTAATAGATACTTAGACCTGTCATTAGCCGTTTAACTTGATGCATTTAACAAATATCAGTTTCTAGTTAAGCCGCTGGACCTTAGGAATTGGTGTGCTTGTTAGGATCATTTAGGTGAAGTGATAGATGCTGAGCGGTAGACTTGAGTACCTAACAGTGCACATGACAATGCTATTAGCAGTATCTTTCCAAGTTGACAATACTGTTGAAAATACGTGCTTGATGTCCCATTTCAGTGCAACGCTACAATGCTAATATTTGTTCTTCTCGTGATGACTAATTAGTTTTACATACTTATTTATAATAAAATGGCACAATATCCTAAGGAGCATTTCCATCATTATTCCTGCAGATTGTTAATGGACCCCGAGGAGCTGTAGAGTCTGTAGATGACAAATTTGAAGTATTCTACATTGATTTTGGTAACCAAGAAGTGGTTCCTTACAACCGCATACGGCCTGCAGACCCATCAGTGTCCTCCTCTCCTCCTCTTGCCCAGTTGTGCAGCCTTGCCTTCATAAAGGTGCCTGGTCTGGAAGATGATAATGGTCAGGAAGCAGCAGAGTATCTTAGCGAATGCTTGCTAAGCAGTTCAAAACAATACCGGGCAATGATCGAAGAGCGCGACACTACTGGTGGAAAAGTGAAGGGACAAGGCACTGGACCTGTTCTTATTGTGACTCTTGTTGATCCAGAGACAGAATCCAGCATCAATGCTGCCATGCTTGAGGTTTGTGCTATTGACTGTTATGCATTATGAATTGCTTGTTAGGTTTGTTTGCTGGCTGGTGGTTTTGCAAAGTCTGCTTTGATCTTTCCACGAGGAGCTATCTTTATGAAAATAGTTTGCTATGAAAATAGGTTGGATAATACAGTATTGCTTAAGCAGCTTGAGTAGGTTTACACAATAACCCAGTATGGTTCACATTTTCTTAAGACTGATTTTGAAAATGATAAAATAGTAACGGAATGTCACTTGTCTACCCTCTCTGTATTTTTTTGGCAAGTGTAACTTAAATAAAGACTGGTAGCTAATCTAGATGCATATTTGTGTATTTCGGGAAACTCATCTTGATCCCTAATATGCTCATGGTAATATGTGCAGGAAGGGCTTGCCCGGCTTGAAAGGGGCAAGAGATGGGACACCAAGGAGAGGAAGACCGCTCTGGAGAATCTGGAACAGTTCCAGGAGAAGGCGAAGAAGGAAAGGCTGCGGCTGTGGCAGTATGGAGACGTCGAATCTGATGAGGAAGACCAAGCTCCAGGCGGGAGGAGACCCCCGCCGCGTCGGTAGACGAGGGAAGGCAGGCAGTGGCGCAGTCATGGTTTAGATATGAAAGTTTTGGACACCGAGCGGAACTCAGTCGAGAGCTTACATGAAAACTAGTGAGAGAGAAAGAGACTATATTTATGCAATTAGAAGACAACTATATACATTGTTTTTCCCCTAAGCTCAATAAGGTCTGTGTCCTTTGTGGACTGCGTTTCTTCTTTGTAGAGACAGAACATATAATACCCAGAATTGCAGTCAATGGAAATTAAATTCAGGATTGGAACTTTAATGTACCAAATAAAGGGGCTTTACTCCTATCCTTAGTTGTTATGTTTCGTTTTGCATTATTTCGTAAGGATTGTTTTCAACAATCTGCTGCATGGCATTTTGGCAGCATGTTGGGAACTCGTAAGTCAATGAGCTCTCTGTGTTCAAAATGCCTTTGCAAATATTATTTCTGTCAATAATTTAGAGACTTGGAGTGAAATCCATTGCAAGTTGCTGAAGCCGCGGTACAAAATGTTGGATACTTAGAAGAAGCTAGCAGTTGCACAAAAGCGCTCCACAAAAGGCTTATTGCCCCTCACTCGTATAGGATCACAAGAGGCTTAGCGCTCCACGAGAAGTAAAAAGTGAAAGTCATAGGCTGTGCAAAGCCGTGGAACCGAAGGATGAATGCATAAATATGCATAGATGTCTGTGTTGAACGGCCTCCATCTATGGAAGAGGAGCAAACTCTTATAGATAATTTGAAATCGATCTATTAGAAAGATGAAGAGAAATGGTGCGCGGATATTCAGATTCCTCTTCCACAAGTATGTAGGGATGAAAAACAGAGCGATACTTTCTGGATTTTTCCGAAGAAAAATGAAAATGAAGAGAAAACATGGAACAGAAATGGAAATGAAATTTCTCACGTGGTAACGAAACGAAACAAAGTTTGCCAGTGGAGTGGACACAAAAAGGGGAATATTCTGTTTCTGTGGATTCAGAATTTCCCGTTTACTATGGCTACTACTATCTCAACACTCGATAAAATCCATGTTGTGACCAACAATAACACACTAATATCTAACATAACCCCCCCCCCCCCATCCTCGTTGTAGTGTCCAGACTGGTTTAGGAGTTATGCCACCGGCTTAGTAGTCATCGAAAAACATTGTAATTATATCTTTCCTACTTATAAACGTTTGACTTGGTGGTGAGTTCACATGTGGGGCCACATAATAAAAAAATACACTCCTCTCCATGTAGAACTAGCAACCTTCCAAGAGACATAATTATACTATACTCGCAAGTGGGATCTAACGTAAAAAGATATATAATACTACTTTAACATGAAACCAACGCTCATGTAGAAGCCACAAATAACAAATGCAAAAATGTGATTTCAACTCAAAATTGTGATTTTGTTTTAATTTCTCTTCCCAGCCATTTTTCCAAGTCCTATATCATATCACAAGAGAGCGAACAGATTGTAATGACCATTCTCCCATGTTTCAAATTCTTCGACACCTACGGCGTCCCTCTCGCTGTATTTTTGCTCTTTTTAATATAAATTATGCAGGACACTAACCTTTTTCGTAGATGGCCTAACTCCTCGCCTTTTTATGTCTCCGTAGCAACGCACGGGTATAGTGCTAGTCAATTGAATAGTTTGTTGGTTTGCTTGTGCTTTTCTCAACGGTTCAAGCGGTCTTTTGGTTTCGAAAAACATCCTAGAATCTTGAATCTTCATGGTCGGGAAAAAATTAAGGTGAGCATCAAGTTTGGACATAGAAGTTCAAAGAATGATTATGATGTTGGGTGTCTATCAGCAAAGAGAGATACAAAGCTCCATCGACACCCATCCTCGTTGTAGTGTCCAGACTGGTTTAGGAGTTATGCCACCGACTTAGTAGTCATCGAAAAACATTGTAATTATATCTTTCCTGCTTATAAAGGTTGGAGTTGATGATGAGTTTGTTGGAAATATGCCCTAGAGGCAATAATAAAAGTATTATTATTATATTTCCTTGTTCATGATAATTGTCTGTTATTCATGCTTGAATTGTATTGTACGGAAACAACGATACATGTGAGAATATATAGACCACAGTGAGTCCCTGGTAAGCCTCTAGTTACCAGCTCGTTGATCAACAGATGGTCACGGTTTCCTGACCATGGACATAGGATGTCAGTGATAACGGGATCACATCATTAGGAGAATGATGTGATGGACAAGACCCAATCCTGAGCCTAGCACGAGATCGTATAGTTCGTAATGCATAAGCTTTTCGGTGTCAAGTATTTATTCCTTAGACCATGAGGTTGTGCAACTCCCGGATGCCGTAGGAATACTTTGGGTATGC
Source organism: Secale cereale (assembly GCA_902687465.1). Lineage (NCBI taxonomy): Eukaryota > Viridiplantae > Streptophyta > Magnoliopsida > Poales > Poaceae > Secale > Secale cereale. The sequence continues at coordinate 19,772,856 of LR738712.1, forward strand.
CAAACGTCACAACGTAACTGGGTGGCTATAAAGGTACGCATCGGGTATCTCCGAAAGTGTGTGTTGAGTTGGTACGAACCAAGACTGGGATATTGTCACTCCGTGTGACGGAGAGGTACCTCTGGGCCCACTCGGTAAGACATAATCATAATGAGCTCAAAGTGACTAAGGAGTTAGTCACGGGATGATGGATTACGGAACGAGTAAAGATACTTTCCATGACGAGATTGAACAAGGTATCGGGCATACCGACGATCGAATCTTGGGCAAGTACCGTACCGATGGGCAAAGGGAATAACATACGGGATTGAGTGAATCCTTGACACAGTGGTTCATCCGATGAAGATCATCGAGGAACACGTGGGAACCAACATGGGTATCCAGATCCCGCTGTTGGTTATTGACCGGAGAGGCGTCTCGGTCATGTCTACGTGTCTCCCGAACCCGTAGGGTCTACACACTTAAGGTTCGGTAACGCTAGGGTTGTAGAGATACATGCACGTGGAAACCCGAAAGTTGTTCGGAGTCCCGGATGAGATCCCGGACGTGACGAGGAGTTCCGGAATGGTCCGGAGGTAAATAATGATATATAGGAAGTCCAGTTTCGGCCATCGGGTGAACTCCGGGGGTCACCGGGAGTGTCCCGGGACCATCGGAGGGGTCCCGGGGGTCCACCGGGTGGGGCCACCCATCCCGGTGGGGCCCCTAGGCCGCAAGGGGAAGGGGGCCAGCCCCTGGTGGGCTGGCGCACCCATATGGGCCCCCCTCCATGCGCCTAGGGTTGAAACCCTAGGGGGAGGGGGCGCCCCCTATGCCTTGGGGGGCAAGATTCCCCCCCTGGCCGCCGCCCCACCCTGGAGATTGGATTTCCAGGGCCGGCGCACCCCCCTGGCCCCTATATATAGTGAGGGGGGGGGGGAGAGGGCAGCCGCACCCAAGTCTCTGGCGCCTCTCCCCCTCCCGTCACACCTCCTACTCCTCACGCAGGGCGCCGGCGAAGCCCTGCAGGATTTCCTGCTGCATCCACCACCACGCCGTCGTGCTGCTGGATCTCCGACGACCTCTCCTCCCCCCTTGCTGGATCAAGAAGGAGGTGACGTTGCTGTACCGTACGTGTGTTGAACGCGGAGGTGCCGTCCGTTCGGCGCTAGGATCATCGGTGACGAAGAACGTGAAGAGTACGCCTACTTCATCCACGTTGCTTCGAACGCTTCCGCACGCGATCTACAAAAGGGTATGTAGATGCACTCCAGTATGCTCGTTGCTAGATGACTCCTTAGATTGATCTTGGTGAAAGCGTAGAAATTTTTTGAATTCTGCTACGTTCCCCAACAGTGGCATCTGAGCTAGGTCTTTGCGTAGCATCTTGCACGAGTAGAACACAAAGTAGTTGTGGGCGTTGAGTTTGCTCAATTTTCTTGCCGTCACTAGTCCAATCTTGATTCTGCGGCATTGTGGGATGAAGCGGCCCGGACCGACCTTACACGTACGCTTACGTGAGACTGGTTCCACCGACAGACATGCACTAGATGCATAAGGTGGCTGGCGGGTGTCTGTCTCTCCTACTTTAGTCGGATCGATTCGATGAACAGGGTCCTTATGAAGGGTAAATAGAAATTGACAAATCACGTTGTGGTTTTGGCGTAGGTAAGAAACGTTCTTGCTAGAAAACCTATAGAAGCCACATAAAAACTTGCAACAACAATTAGAGGTCGTCTAACTTGTTCTTGCAGCATGTGCTATGTGATATGGTATGGCCAAGAAGATGTGATGAATGATATATGTGATGTATGAGATTGATCATGTTCTTGTAATAGGGAATCACGACTTGCATGTCGATGAATTTGACAACCGGCAGGAGCCATAGGAGTTGTCTTAATTATTGTATGACCTGCGTGTCACTGAATAACGCCATGTAATTACTTTACTTTATTGCTAAACGTTAGCCATAGTAGTAGAAGTAATAGTTGGCGTGACGACTTCATGAAGACACAATGATGGGGATCATGATGATGGAGATCATGGTGTCGAGCCAGTGACAAAGATGATCATGGTGCCCCGAAGATGGAGATCGAAGGAGCAAAATGATATTGGCCATATCATGTCACTTTAATTGATTGCATGTGATGTTTATCATGTTTATGCATCTTGTTTACTTAGAACGACGGTAGGAAATAAGATGATCTCTCACTAAAATTTCAAGAATTGTGTTCCCCCTAACTGTGCACCGTTGCTAAGGATCGTTGTTCCGAAGCACCATGTGATGATCGGGTGTGATAGGTTCTAACGTTCGCATACAACGGGTGTAAGCCAGATTTACACACGCAACACACTTAGGGTTCACTTGACGAGCCTAGCATGTACAGACATGGCCTCGGAACACGGAAGACCGAAAGGTCGAACATGAGTCGTATAGAAGATACGATCAACATGAAGATGTTCACCGTTGATGACTAGTCCGTCTCACGTGATGATCGGACACGGGCTAGTCGATTCGGATCATGTGTCACTTAGATGACTAGAGAGATGTCAATCTGAGTGGGAGTTCATTAAAATTTGATTAGATGAACTTAATTATCATGAACTTAGTCTAAAATCTTTACAATATGTCTTGTAGATCAAATGGCCCACGCTCATGTCACCCTCAACTTCAACGCGTTCCTAGAGAAATCCAAGCTGAAAGACGATGGTGGCAACTATACGGACTGGGTCCGTAACCTGAGGATCATCCTCATAGCTGCCAAGAAAACTTATGTCCTAGAAGCACCGCTAGGTGACGCTCCCGCCCCGGCAAACCAAGATCTTATGAACGCTTGGCAGTCGCGTTGTGATGATTACTTCCTGGTTCAGTGCGGCATGCTTTACAGCTTAGAATCGGGGCTCCAAAAGCGTTTTGAGCACCACAGAGCATATGAGATGTTCCAAGAGCTGAAAATGGTTTTCCAAGCTCATGCCCGAGTCGAGAGATATGACGTCTCCGACGCATTCTACAGCTGTAAGATGGAGGAAAACAGTTCTGTCAGTGAGCACATCCTCAAGATTTCTGGGTTGCACAACCGCTTGTCTCAGTTGGGAATGAATCTCCCAGACGAAGCGGTCGTTGACAGAATCCTCCAGTCGCTCCCACCGAGCTACAAGAGCTTCGTGTTGAACTTCAATATGCAGGGGATGGAAAAGTCCATTCCCGAGGTGTATTCAATGCTAAAATCAGCGGAGGTGGATATCAGGAAAGAACATCAAGTGTTGATGGTCAATAAAACCACTAAGTTCAAGAAAGGCAAGGGTAAGAAGAACTTCAAGAAGGACGGCAAGGGAGTTGCCGCGCCCGGTAAGCCAGTTGCCGGGAAGAAGCCAAAGTATGGACCCAAGCCTGAGACTGAGTGCTTTTATTGCAAGGGAACGGGTCACTGGAAGCGGAACTGTCCCAAATACTTAGCGGACAAGAAGTCCGGCAACGTCAAAGGTATATGTGATATACATGTTATTGATGTGTACCTTACCAGCGCTCGTAGTAGCTCCTGGGTATTCGATACCGGTGCAGTTGCTCATATTTGTAACTCTAAGCAGGAGTTGCGGAATAAGCGGAGACTAGCGAAGGACGAGGTGACGATGCGCGTCGGGAATGGTTCCAAGGTCGATGTGATCGTCGTCGGCACGTTGCCTCTACATCTACCCTCGGGATTAGTTTTAAACCTTAATAATTGTTATTTAGTACCAGCTTTGAGCATGAACATTGTATCTGGATCTCGTCTTATGCGAGATGGCTACTCATTTAAATCTGAGAATAATGGTTGTTCTATTTATTTGAGAGATATGTTTTATGGTCATGCCCCGCTGGTCAATGGTTTATTTTTGATGAATCTCGATTGTGATGATACACATATTCATAGTGTGAATGCCAAAAGATGTAAAGTTGATAATGATAGTCCCACATACTTGTGGCATTGCCGCCTTGGTCATATTGGTGTCAAACGTATGAAGAAGTTTCATGCTGATGGACTTCTGGAGTCTCTTGATTATGAATCATTTGACACGTGCGAACCATGCCTTTTGGGCAAGATGACCAAGACTCCGTTCTCCGGAACAATGGAGCGAGCAACCAACTTATTGGAAATCATACATACCGATGTGTGCGGTCCAATGAGTGTTGAGGCTCGCGGAGGCTATCGTTATGTTCTCACCCTCACAGATGACTTGAGTAGATATGGGTATATCTACTTGATGAAACACAAGTCTGAGACCTTTGAAAAGTTCAAAGAATTTCAGAATGAGGTTGAGAATCAACGAGACAAGAAAATAAAATTCTTACGATCGGATCGTGGGGGTGAATATTTGAGTCATGAATTTGGCACGCACCTTAGGAACTATGGAATTGTTTCACAATTGACACCGCCCGGAACACCTCAGCGTAACGGTGTGTCCGAATGTCGAAATCGTACTCTGTTGGACATGGTGCGATCTATGATGTCCCTCACCGATTTACCACTATCTTTTTGGGGTTATGCTTTAGAGACTGCCGCATTCACTTTAAATAGGGCTCCGTCGAAATCCGTTGAGACGACACCGTATGAACTCTGGTTTGGCAAGAAACCAAAGCTGTCATTTCTGAAAGTTTGGGGTTGCGATGCTTATGTCAAGAAACTTCAACCCGAGAAGCTCGACCCAAATCGGAAAAATGCGTCTTCATAGGATACCCAAAGGAAACGATTGGGTACACCTTCTACCACAGATCCGAAGGCAAAGTCTTTGTTGCAAAGAATGGATCCTTTCTGGAGAAAGAGTTTCTCTCGAAAGAAGTGAGTGGGAGGAAAGTAGAACTTGATGAGGTGACAGTCACCCCTCCCGAGCCGGAAAGTAGCGCAGCGCAGGAAATAGTTCCTGAGGTGCCTGCACCGACAAGGGAGGAAGTTAATGATGATGATCATGAAGAAACAAATCAAGTTACTACTGAACTTCGAAGGTCCACAAGGGCACGTTCCGCACCAGAGTGGTACGGCAACCCTGTTATGGAAATTATGTTGTTAGACAACGGTGAACCTTCGAACTATGAAGAAGCGATGGCGGGCCCGGATTCCAATAAATGGCTTGGAGCCATGAAATCCAAGATAGAATCCATGTATGAGAACAAAGTATGGACTTTGGTGGACTTGCCTGATGATAGGCACGCCATAGAAAACAAATGGATATTTAAGAAGAAGACAGACGCGGATGGTAATGTGACCATCTATAAGGCTCGGCTTGTCGCTAAGGGTTATCGACAAGTTCAAGGGATTGACTACGACGAGACTTTCTCTCCCGTAGCGATGCTGAAGTCAGTCAGAATCATGTTAGCTATTGCCGCATTCTATGATAATGAAATATGGCAAATGGACGTCAAAACGGCATTCCTTAATGGCTTCCTCAAGGAAGAGTTGTATATGATGCAGCCGGAAGGTTTTGTCGATCCAGAAAATGCTAACAAGGTATGCAAGCTCCAGCGCTCGATCTACGGGCTGGTGCAGTGGCGGAGCTAGCGGATTGCCAAAGCTTGGGCACGTCGTAAGCTAAAGACTACTTTGTTCTACTAAACACTAGAATATCATATTCAGATAAACGCCATGTGCAATATATATACACACTACCGTTTCATAGTACATAGATAACAGATAATAGAAGGAAATACAACATGAGATACAGTACCAAGTAATTTCCTAAACACAAGCCAGTCAATCAAACCTTTCGATGTTTAATGGGAAAATTCAAATTTAATGGTCATGTTCATGTTCTTCAATTGGCAGTTTGGACAAGGATAATTGAAATCAGGTACAATCAGCTTTGAATTAGTAAAATTGTCGATAAATTACAGAACACATCTAACCTAGTTGTCCTGCGCCGTTGGAGCCTGGGTGGAATTTCCATGGGAGGAGTCGCCGCTTTGACCCTCCACTATTCGCTTTCGGCAATCGTTAACCGCCGGAGTCGAGGTCCTGTCGTGCGCCATATCTCTTGCAGGCCGCTCTCCGGCACTCCGCACTTCGCCGGCGGCCAATCCGCCTCCGAGGTCGACCGGAGTAGCTAGGGTAGTGGGCGCATCGCGGGAGCGCCAGTTCTGTCTGGCGACTCGCAAGTCTCCTCGATCTCGATCTCGATCTGGCTTCTTCCATCGATCGACCAGAACGTGGTTGCAGCGAGCAAGGGCTATGGCCCATTTGAGGAAAAAAACTGAATGGGCTATGGCCTCCTGGTTGTAGCGAGCAAGGTCCAAAAGGAAAGGAAATTGTGAAGAAATAGCCCAGTTAGCTGTTCGTTTGTTTCCAGCGTCTATTTCGCGATTTACCAACATATTTCAAGGATTTTTACGATTCTGATGGCTTAGGCTGCTCGCTGGAGTTCATGTGAACGGCAGCGATGAGCCCGGGCACGTGCCCAGGGTGCCCCTATGGTAAAATCGCCCCTGGGCTGGTGCAAGCATCTCGGAGTTGGAATATTCGCTTTAATGATGTGATCAAAGCATTTGGCTTTATACAGACTTATGGAGAAGCCTGTATCTACAAGAAAGTGAGTGGGAGCTCTGTAGCATTTCTCATATTATATGTGGATGACATATTGCTGATGGGAAATGATATATAATTCTTGGAAAGTGTAAAGGCCTACTTGAATAAGAGTTTTTCAATGAAGGACCTTGGAGGAGCAGCTTACATATTAGGCATCAAAATCTATAGAGATAGATCAAGACGCCTCATCGGTCTTTCACAAAGTACATACCTTGACAAGATATTGAAGAAGTTCAATATGGATCAGTCCAAGAAGGGGTTCTGGCCTGTTTTGCAAGGTATGAGATTAAGCAAGGCTCAGTCCCCGACCACGGCAGAAGATAGAGAAAAGATGAGTGTCATTCCCTATGCCTCAGCCATAGGTTCTATCATGTATGCCATGCTGTGTACCAGACCTGATGTGAACCTTGCCATAAGTTTGGTAGGGAGGTACCAAAGTGATCCCGGTATGGAACACTGGACAGCGGTCAAGATAATCCTAAAGTACCTGAAGAGGACTAAGGATATGTTTCTCGTTTATGGAGGTGACGAAGAGCTCGTCGTAAAGGGTTACGTCGATGCTAGCTTCGACACAGATCTGGATGACTCGAAGTCACAAACCGAATACGTGTATATTTTGAATGGTGGAGCAGTCAGGTGGTGCAGTTGCAAGCAGAGCGTCGTGGCGCATTCTACATGTGAAGCGAAGTACATAGCTGCTTGCGAAGCAGCGCAAGAAGGAGTCTGGATGAAGGAGTTCATCACCGACCTAGGAGTCATTCCAAGCGCGTCAAGCCCGATGACTCTCTTCTGTGACAACACTGGTGCTATTGCCATTACCAAGGAGCTCGGGTTTCACAAGAAGACCAAGCACATCAAGCGCCGTTTCAACTCCATCCGGAATTATGTTCAAGATGGAGACATAGATATTTGTAAAGTGCATACGGATCTGAATGTTGCAGACCCGTTGACTAAACCTCTTCCACGGGCAAAACATGATCAACACCAGAACTCTATGGGTGTTCGATTCATCACAATGTAACTAGATTATTGACTCTAGTGCAAGTGGGAGACTGTTGGAAATATGCCCTAGAGGCAATAATAAAAGTATTATTATTATATTTCCTTGTTCATGATAATTGTCTGTTATTCATGCTTGAATTGTATTGTACGGAAACAGCGATACATGTGTGAATATATAGACCACAGTGAGTCCCTGGTGAGCCTCTAGTTACCAGCTCGTTGATCAACAGATGGTCACGGTTTCCTGACCATGGACATAGGATGTCAGTGATAACGGGATCACATCATTAGGAGAATGATGTGATGGACAAGACCCAATCCTGAGCCTAGCACGAGATCGTATAGTTCGTAATGCATAAGCTTTTCGGTGTCAAGTATTTATTCCTTAGACCATGAGGTTGTGCAACTCCCGGATGCCGTAGGAATACTTTGGGTGTGCCAAACGTCACAACATAACTGGGTGGCTATAAAGGTACGCATCGGGTATTTCCGAAAGTGTCTGTTGAGTTGGTACGAACCAAAACTGGGATATTGTCACTCCGTGTGATGGAGAGGTACCTCTGGGCCCACTCGGTAAGACATCATCATAATGAGCTCAAAGTGACTAAGAAGTTAGTCACGGGATGATGGATTACGGAACGAGTAAAGAGACTTGCCATGACGAGATTGAACAAGGTATCGGGCATACCGACGATCGAATCTCGGGCAAGTACCGTACCGATGGACAAAGGGAATAACATACGGGATTGAGTGAATCCTTGACACAGTGGTTCATCCGATGAAGATCATCGAGGAACACGTGGGAACCAACATGGGTATCCAGATCCCGCTGTTGGTTATTGACCGGAGAGGCGTCTCGGTCATGTCTACGTGTCTCCCGAACCCGTAGGGTCTACACACTTAAGGTTCGGTAACGCTAGGGTTGTAGAGATACATGCACGTGGAAACCCGAAAGTTGTTCGGAGTCTCGGATGAGATCCCGGACGTGATGAGGAGTTCCAGAATGATCCGGAGGTAAAGAATGATATATAGGAAGTCCAGTTTCGGCCATCGGGTGAACTCCGGGGGTCACCGGGAGTGTCCCGGGACTACCGGAGGGGTCCCGGGGGTCCACCGGGTGGGGCCACCCATCCCGGTGGGGCCCCTAGGCCGCAAGGGGAAGGGGCCAGCCCCTGGTGGGCTGGCGCACCCATATGGGCCCCCTCCATGCGCCTAGGGTTGAAACCCTAGGGGGAGGGGGCGCCCCCTATGCCTTGGGGGGCAAGATTCCCCCCTGGCCGCCGCCCCACCCTGGAGATTGGATCTCCAGGGCCGGCGCACCCCCCTGGCCCCTATATATAGTGAGGGGGGGAGAGAGGGCAGCCGCACCCAAGTCTCTGGCGCCTCCCCCCCCTCCCGTCACACCTCCTACTCCTCACGCAGGGCGCCGGCGAAGCCCTGCAGGATTTCCTGCTGCATCCACCACCACGCCATCGTGCTGCTGGATCTCCGATGACCTCTCCTCCCCCTTGCTGGATCAAGAAGGAGGTGACGTTGCTGTACCGTACGTGTGTTGAACGCGGAGGTGCCGTCCGTTCGGCGCTAGGATCATCGGTGACGAAGAACGCGAAGAGTACGACTACTTCATCCACGTTGCTTCGAACGCTTCCGCACGCGATCTACAAAAGGGTATGTAGATGCACTCCAGTATGCTCGTTGCTAGATGACTCCTTAGATTGATCTTGGTGAAAGCGTAGAATTTTTTTGAATTCTGCTATGTTCCCCAACAGTGGCATCTGAGCTAGGTCTTTGCGTAGCATCTTGCACGAGTAGAACACAAAGTAGTTGTGGGCGTTGAGTTTGCTCAATTTTCTTGCCGTCACTAGTCCAATCTTGATTCGGCGGCATTGTGGGATGAAGCGGCCCAGACCGACCTTACACGTACTGTCGTGGAATTAACACGGCAGATGTCCGGTTTAACGGACTTGAAGATGGAACCATCGCACGGGTTAGCTTGAAGGGGTTAAAAGCAAACAAAGGACACAAAGGATTTATACTAGTTCGGCCCCTTCGATGAAGGTAAAAGCCTATGTCTAGTTTGGTTTGGTATTACTTGGGCGTCGATGAACAGGGAGCAGATCGCTTGCCTGTGTCTCGACGGGTTGTTTCTTGCTTGTCCTTGAACCGTCGCCGGGTCGTCCCTTTATATAGAGGCGACGCCCGGTCCGGTTTACAGAGTCCCGAGGCCGGCTCATACTTCTGTCCGCCTCGGTCTCTGCTCCTTCTTCCTTGTTCCTCAAGTTACATGATTAGGCAGTTTACAAATCGTAACTCTACACATGGGCCCTAAGCCTCCTTGGGCCGTAATCTCTACTGGGCATTACAACTATACAACAATATTACCATAATCCGGTTTATACTAGCCGGTTTATACCTGCTAGTAATATCCCTGACATTAGGCCCCAGAATGATTTGAACTTGTTCATATCAATCTCCTCAGTCTTGTATAATCTTCTTTTCTTGTATCTTCTCATTTCTGTAAACTGGCGATGACGTCATCCTTGGAAATCATTTAATTTGACCGTGACATCACTTCCGCATTTAATGTGCGCAGCTGTCTTATTACCTTTGTTTAAAGGCTATCCCGAGAATCGAGGCGACAGGGAATCTTTATCCAATCTTCTGCCTCCTCAAATCTCGCGCCTGCCATTTCATCTCTGCCCCCTTATAAATACTGCTGCCTCTCCTCGTCGTCTCCTTTCGTTCATTCTTCTTCCGTCGCCCGAGCTCAAACCTCCGCCGTCGCCCGTCAAGCTCTTCTTCGCCGTCGTCCGTCAAGCTCTTCTTCGCCGGCCGCTGCATCAACCTGAGTGCGACCAGAGAAACTCCGCCGCCGCTTCTTGCTGTTCCAGGTACTTCATCTTCCTCGCTGTAGATCTATAGCTTTAGGGTTCCTCTCGCGCCTCCGCCATTAAACCTCGGAGAAAGCTTCATCTGTTCATCCTAGGCACCAAGTTCAAAGTAGCTTCAGTCTTTAGATCTTGCCCTTAAAACTTGCTTCTGTTCCGCTGCCGTATGCTTAGATTTCTGCGTTTAGATTTAATCTTTAGATTTGTCCGTTCCATATATGATCCCCCTAGTTTTTCTTGCAATAGTCTTGCATTTGTTTTTGTTTTTCCTGGGCACTCAGATCTGTTTTACTTTAGCTGTCTGTAAAAACTTGTTTCTTCATCCTTGTAGATCTGTAAAATACTCTCCGGTTTAACCAGTCGTATGTCGCTTCTGTAATAATTCAATGACGAACGCGACGGTTTAGCTCCTTCTCTTTTGTTGTCATGAACTGGTAGTAATACGTTTTCCTGCTTACTGCCGGGTTAGCCATATCATTAGTCCCTTGTCTAAACCGTCGCATGATCTTTGCATATGTCTTCCGGTTTATGCCACTGTACTCGAATAATCCGGGTTTACACTTTACCCTTTCAACATTGTTCTGTTGCTATGGCTAAACAGTTTGTCTCTTGCAACTGGGTTCCTTCCGTCATTACGGAAGAAGATTTAGTCAACGCTGCTGCAGTCGGCACTCTAGGCCCTCAGTCCGTTTTAAAATGGCGGGCCCCAGGAAACGAATGTCCTCCTGCTCCCAGAGAGGGGGAGGTTATTGTCTTCTTCGACCACATAGCTCGAGGTTTCACTCCTCCTGGTTCAAAGTTCTTCCGGGATGTGCTTGCTGCTTTCCAACTCCACCCTCAGGACATAGGTCCCAACTCTATTTCCAACATCTGTGATTTTCAAGTTTTCTCAGAGGTTTATTTGCAAGAAGAGCCATCAGTCTACCTGTTCAGGGACTTTTTCCACTTGAACCGGCGAACTGAGTTTACCAGCGGACCTCATCAAGAACTGGGCGGGGTCAGCATTCAGAAGAGAAGAGACGTAGTCTTTCCTCATGCCGCTCTCCACACGCACCCCAAGGATTGGAACAAGTCTTGGTTTTATTGCATTGACACTTCACCTGAAGGGGAAAACCCACTGCCGGGTTATCGCGAGCATCGTCTTCCGGAGGATCACCCTTTGCCGCAGCGCCTCAGCTCCTCAGAGCGGCCCCGGTTTGCTTCTCAACTTGCCAGGCTGAAAGCTTTTATGGCCAACGGTTTGACTGGAATTGATTTTATGCGCTGCTGGCTTTCTTGGAGTATCCTTCCTCTGAGTCCGCGCCCGAATCTGATGTGTAAATATTCTGGTAAACCGGATGATCCTCAACGGTTTTCTAAAGACAAACTTTCTGAATCGGAAGTCATTGAGTCTGCTAAAAAGATGCTCAATGTCTCTTTAGAAGAATGTAGCCAAATCGGATTGGCTCCGTATTATAAGAAGAACAAGCTGTCTGCAGTAAGTCTTACTCTCTTTCGTATGTTTGTAATCCGTTCCTTTAAATCGTTCTTTCAATTACTTTTCACCCTTTGAACAGGCTGGTGACCCCTTTTGGAAGAGGAAGCCTCAGGAGAAGGCTGGAAAACAGCCACGCCGGAAAGCTTGCGCTATCAAGAAGAAAAAGGCGGCTGCTGTCTCCGGTTCACATGTTGAGGATGATGATCCGGACTCTGAGGTATGAGTTAATCCAGTTATGACTTGTTCACTTGTATCCAGATTTATGTTAACAATATCTTTTCACAGGAGTTGGCTGAAGGAGATAAACCGGCAGAAATTGAGGTAACTATTCTTTCTTCAGATTCCGAACCACCTCCACCAAAAATTCGTCGGACAGTCCGGAAATATCAGTTTTCTCACCCTTATGCTCAATTGGACCCCAATTTTCTTTTGAAGAAACAGCAACACGAAGCCCTTTGCCGGACTACCCGCCATAGCGGCCTTGCAGTTGAATCGTCCGGAATATCTCTTACTCTGGCTCGGAGGCGCCGCTCTGAGGTTATACTTTCTCCAACTCTTCTTCATCCCAAGGCCGGGCTTATACGCAAACCCCTTAAACCGTCTGACCCTAATTATCAGGAGACTCCCTTATCTTCTTCTGGTGAATCCACTGCCACACAAGTCCCGGTTCTGAAGACTGTCCCTGGGTAAGTCTTTTACTTTTTTCCGGTTTATGACTGCTTTTGCTTCTGTGGCACTGGTTTTTCTTTCTAATTCCTTTCAGCAAGCCTAAGCCTAGCAAAAGGGCAAAGGCCAACAAACCAACTGCTGAGACTGCCACTGATGATCCGGCGGTTGATCCGGATACAACCGTCCCTCCGGAAGGCGAACCCACAATTCCGCTTGAAGATCCTGCTCCTATGGATCGTACTATTGCACCTGAAAATCCCAACACTGAGAACGTCCATGAACCGGCAAGTCCTGTCCGGGCTGATCCTCCTCGGACTAGTCCGGCTCCTGTTAGCCCGGTTCACACTGCTACCCCTCCACCAACAACTGCTTCTCCGGAAGTTCAAGTAACCGGTACAGCTTACACCGCTCCTGCTGAGCCCACTGTCTTAGCCAAACATACGGCTAAAGCGGAGAAGTTGCATCAAGAAAAGGGTAAATGGAGTACAGAGTTGTCTAGCTTCGTCGACATGAGTGCCCAGGAGCTCTATTCCGGGTATTTGAACCGGCTTCATACTAGTCGAGATTATGAAGCGGACTTGGTTGACATGATGAAGGACAAGTATGAGGTAATCCTTTGCTCTTGATTTTTGCTTTTGATGTGCTTCTGTCTATATCATAGTAGCCCCCAAGTTCCGGTTTAGCTATGTTTAGAAGGTGAACCGGAACTTCCTGACTAAGCAAATGATCTTACATTAGCCCCCAAGTACCAGGGGCATAATTCGGTTTATGTGCCTGGGACTTGTCTGAATTTTTCCTTTGGTACTTCAACTATCCATTAGCCCCCAAGTGTCAAGTAGACAACTTGTTTGTATGCTTGAGACTTGTCTTTGAATTGCTACTGTTTGACGCTTCAACTTCCCATTAGCCCCCAAGTGTCAAGTGGATAACTTGGTTATGTGCTTGAGACTTGCCTGATGTTTACCTTTATTCCACTTGATTTTTCTTGCAGGCTGATTTGAACCGGCGGGCTGAAGAAATTACTGAACTCCGGAACAGACTTGCCGAAACTGAATCTGCTGCTGCTAAGGCCAAGAAAGATTTGGCGGTAAGTTTAACTACCGCTGAATAGCTGAAGAATTTTTTTGAAGAGGAGCGGACAGCCTTTGAGGTACAAAAGAAGGATCTGGAAAAGAGGGCAAAGGACGCTGAAGAAGCCCTTAATCCGGTGACTGAAGAGTTAACCGGGTTAAAGCGGCAAATAGAGCTGATGACTTCTGCTGTCTTCGGTAAGTACTTAATCTGTTCTCCTGCTTTTATCCTTGCAATCTTTAATCCGTTCCGGTTTAACTCTGATAATCATATGCAGGGCGCCGTGTCACCCATCTTGGGGATGATTTACGGAAGAAACTCAAGGCGTCTTATACTCTGGTCGAGCAGCTGTATTCCGGCACTCAAAGGATCATAAGCGCAATGTCCTACAATAAACCGGCCCCCACTACCATCCAAGGCACTTTAGAGAAACTTTCTGTTTTGCCTGCACGTTTAGAGGAAACGAAGAAATCTGCTGCTCGAGCCGGTTCTCTCATGGCGCTTACCAGAGCCAAAGCGTGGGTTCCGGACTTTGACCCGGAAGAAGCCTTGAATGGGTATCCCAACACTAAAGAAGACGGATCAGCTTTTACTGCCAAAGATCTCCACGCCTTGACGAAGGAGATGCGTCCTCTCGCTAGCAAGCTTGCTGCCGAATCAGACTTGTCTAGGTATCATCCGGGGTATGATTTACAGAACGAGCGGGTGGATCGGCCAGTTTATGATACCGTCAATCTAATCCCACCAGTGCACCCTCATACTTTCGCCCCAGATATTGATCCGTCTGAACTTATCACGGAAGAGATGTACTTTCGTGCCTTAACGAAAATCAATTGGTGCGTCCCTGACTTCCAGCCGCTTCAACAAGAGGAAGAGACTCCGGAATAAGTTGATCCCCAGCCTTCGCAGCACGAGGAGGCGTAGGCCATAGTGTAGCTTTGTAGTTGCAGTCTCCTTTTGCTGGACAGTCTTTAATCCGTTCAGGCTTGCTATGCCTTGTAATAGGATAGCATAAAACATTATTCATCTTGATCCGGATGTTCCAACTTCTTGTTTTGACGTTTGCCAATTTAAATCTGGTCTGATATGGTTTATCCTGCATATTATCTGTTCCTGCATAGATAACACTGAAAATATGTCCTAACGGTTCACCGCTGGACCAATTAAATTGCTCACACAATATATCGAACAAGTGTTTTGTTTGTACCAGAAATAACTTCATACCTGTCATCAAGTATGCTTGATATTCTTAATCCGGCGAAATTTGCAATTTTTTCTGAGGGAACCTTTGTGATAGACCCAATAATAATTCCGGGTTTAATATAAACTACCGGTTTAGATCATGCTGGAACTCTGTCCAGACTTTTGAAGATACGTGGTCAACTCTGGAGTTGTCCCACTCCGGATTAAAGAACCATAAAACATAAATACCAAAAATGCAAGTTTGCAAATAAAACCATGTAGTCGAGGCTTTTTATGAGCTGCCAGGCTCAAAGCAAGGTTCAGCCAATCAATGGATGCGGGTACCATCCAGAGGGCCTTATGGTTCGGATACGACCATAGGAACCGGATACACCCAACAGGGGTTAAGCTAAGATTCGGGTACAATCCTGCCCCCTGTTGGCTATATAAATCTTAGCCAATCAATGGATTCGGATACGATCCAGAGGGCTTATGCCATGTCCTCTTTGGTTCGGATACAACCTATGTTTGAACAGAATGGCATTATTAAGTTTGGGTATGTTCTCTTTGGTTCGAATACGACCTATGTTTGAACAGAAATCCCTTCAGTAGGTTTGGCTATGTCCTCTTTGGTTCGAATACGACCTATGTTTGGACAGGAAGCCCTTCAGTGGGTTTGGCTATGTCCTCTTTGGTTTGAATACGACCTATGTTTGGACAGGAAGCCCTTCAGTGGGTTTGGCTATGTCCTCTTTGGTTCGAATACAACCTATGTTTGGACAGGAAGCCCTTCAGTGGGTTACTGCTCTAGAGTACATATGCCCTGCACGACCAGTTAGATCGATCCAAGTATTTGAAATATGACATATGATAAGAAATGTATGGTTATCACCATAAGACACTTGTATTGGAAAAAAGGCTAAGCCCCCGGTTTACCGAGGGTGCCGGTTTATTCATTAATCATAATATATACATAGGATACTGTGGAGCTCATGGCTCAGGTATAGTAGGGCCGCAAGAGGGCGATGTTCCACGGCCTCTTTGTCTCTTCTTCCGACGTACGTGAGTCCTTGTGTTCTCGAACGTCCACCAGGTAATATGAACCGTTGTGCAGATTCTTGCTGACCACAAAGGGCCCTTCCCAAGGCGGGGATAACTTGTGCATATCTGTTTGATCTTGGATGAGCCGGAGTACCAAATCCCCCTCCTGGAACGTCCTGGTCTTGATCCGGCGGCTGTGATATCTGCGCAAGTCTTGTTGATAAATTGCAGACCGTGCTGCTGCTATATCACGCTCTTCATCCAGCCGGTCCAAACTATCTTGTCTCGCCTGCTCATTGGCCGCTTCAACATAGGCCGTCACCCGTGGCGAATCATGACGGATATCACTTGGAAGGACTGCTTCAGCACCATACACCATAAAGAAAGGTGTATACCCTGTGGACCGGTTTGGCGTAGTATTGATGCTCCAGAGAACAGAAGGTAACTCTTCAACCCAGCACCCTGGTGTTCTTTGCAGGGGACTCATAAGCCGGGGTTTGATACCTCGCAAAATCTCCTGATTCGCTCTTTCAGCTTGGCCATTGGTTTGAGGGTGGGCTACAGAAGACACGTCTAGGCGAATATGCTCCCGTTGACAAAATTCTTCCATCTCTCCCTTAGATAAGTTGGTGCCGTTGTCTGTGATGATGCTGTGTGGAGAGCCAAACCGAAAAATTACCTTTTTGATAAATTTAACCGCTGTTGCCGCATCACACTTGCTCACAGGCTCTGCCTCAATCCATTTTGTAAACTTATTCACAGCCACCAGTAGATGAGTTTTCTGATCTTGGGATCGTTTGAAGGGCCCAACCATATCAAGCCCCCAAGTCGCAAACGGCCAGGTTATTGGTATCATCCGAAGCTCCTGTGCCGGAACAAGAGCACGTCGCGAAAACTTTTGACAAGCATCACACTTCCGGACTAAATCTGCTGCATCAGCATGGGCTGTCAACCAATAGAACCCATGTCGAAAAGCTTTAGCCACCAAGGATTTTGAACCGGCATGATGGCCACAATCCCCTTCATGGATCTCGGGAAGAATAACACAACCTTCCTCAGCTGAGACACACCGCTGAAACACTCCAGAAACGCTGCGATGATGAAGTTCTCCGTTTGCAATTGTCATGGACTTAGAGCACCGGATTATCTGTCTAGCTTCGATCTCGTCGTCCGACAGCTCTCCTCGGCTTAGATACGCCAAATAGGGCGGCGTCCAATCCGGAATAACATGAAGTGCCGCAACTAACTGTGCCTCCGGATCAGGAACAACCAGGTCTTCCTCCGATGGTACTTGAACCGATGGACTGTGCAACTCATCCAAAAAAGTATTCGGCGGTACCGGTTTACGTTGAGAACCTAGCCGGCTCAGGGCTTCGGCCGCTTCGTTCCTTCGCCGGTCTATGTGATCCACCTGATATCCTTTGAAATATCCTGCAACTGCTTCAACTTCTCGTCTGTAAGCTGCCATAAGAGGATCTCTGGAGTCCCACTTACCGGATACTTGTTGTGCCACTAGATCCGAATCGCCAAAGCACTTGACCCGGCTCAAGTTCATCTCCTTGGCCATCCGCAAGCCATGAAGCAACGCTTCATACTCTGCTGCATTATTAGTACAAGGAAACAATAAACGGAGGACATAACAAAACTTGTCTCCTCGCGGGGAAGTTAAAACAACTCCAGCCCCCAAGCCTTCTAACTGCCTTGAACCGTCAAAGTGAATCGTCCAATATGTAAGATCTGGCTTCTCCTCTGGTGTTTGCAGTTCTGTCCAATCGTTGATGAAATCCACCAATGCTTGAGATTTGATAGCGGTGCGTGGCACATATTTCAATTCATGTGGGCTCAGCTCAATGGCCCACTTCGCTACTCTGCCCGTAGCTTCCCTGTTCTGGATTATATCCCCCAACGGTGCGGAACTAACAACAGTTATTGGGTGGCCTTGGAAATAATGTTTCAACTTCCGGTTTGCCATGAATACACCATATACCAGCTTCTGCCAATGCGGGTACCTTTGCTTGGACTCGATGAGAACTTCACTGACATAATAAACTAGACGCTGGACCGGGTATTCCTTCCCTGCTTCCTTGCGCTCAACCATGATTGCCACGCTGACTGCCCGTGCATTGGCGGCGACGTATAACAGCAACGGCTCATTATCAACAGGGGCGGCCAGGACCGGCGGCTTTGCTAGCTGCCGCTTCAAATCCTCAAACGCAGCGTTTGCCTCATCACTCCATATAAACCGGTCCGTCTTTTTCTGCATCTGATAAAGCAGAATCGCCTTCTCTCCCAAACGGCTGATGAACCGGCTCAGTGATGTGATTGCCTTGATCTTCTCCGGATTAGCTTCTATTCCTCTGTTTGACACCAAGAATCCAAGGAGCTTGCCCGCCGGAACACCAAAAGCACACTTCTCCGGATTAAGCATCATTTTATAGGCTCGAAGATTGTCAAAAGTCTCTCTGGGGTCCTCTATCAACGTCTCCTCCTTCCTTGACTTCACCACAATATCATCCACATAGGCATGAACATTCCTCCCTATCTGCCCCTTAAGACAATTCTGCACGCAACGCTGATAAGTTGCTTGGGCACTCTTGAGCCCAAAGGGCATAGAAACATAGCAGAAAGCACCAAAAGGCGTTATGAAGGACGTCTTCTCCTGATCTTTAACTGCCATCTTGATCTGGTGATACCCTGAATATGCATCCAAAAAACTTAGCCGCTCACATCCCGCTGTAGCATCGATGATCTGATCAATGCGAGGGAGAGCAAAAGGATCAGTTGGACAAGCCTTGTTTAGGTCCGTGTAATCCACACACATTCTCCACTTTCCATTTTTCTTTAACACCAGCACTGGATTAGCCAACCACTCCGGGTGAAAAACTTCAACTATGAACCCTGCAGCCAAAAGCCTGGCCACCACTTCTCCTATAGCCTTGCGCCTTTCTTCATTGAAGCGGCGCAGATACTGCTTGACCGGTTTAAACTTCGGATCAATATTAAGACTGTGCTCAGCGAGTTCCTTCGGTATACCCGGCATGTCAGAAGGTTTCCATGCAAAGATATCCCGGTTCTCACGGATGAACTCGATGAGCGCGCTTTCCTATTTGGGATCAAGGTTAGCGCTGATAGTGAACTGCTTGGATGAATCACCTGGCACAAAATCAACTTGCTTGGTCTCTTCTGCGGATTTAAATTTCAACGCCGGATCATGCTCCGTAGTCGGCTTCTTCAACGGGGACATATCCGCCGGATCAACATTGTCTTTGTAAAACTTCAACTCCTCCGTAGCACATACTGCCTCCGCGTAAGTAGCGTCTCCTTCCTCACACTCCAATGCAATCTTGCGGCTTCCATGAACCGTGATTGTTCCTTTGTGACCCGGCATCTTGAGCTGCAGATAAACATAACACGGCCTGGCCATAAACTTGGCATAAACCATCCTCCCAAACAGAGCATGATAAGGGCTCCGGATCTTGACCACTTCAAAGGTTATCATCTCTGACCTGGAATCCTGTTCATCTCCAAAGGTAACTTCTAGGTCAATTTTTCCAACTGGGTAAGCTGATTTACCTGGCACCACTCCATGAAACACCGTGTTTGATTGCCTTAGCTTTTTATCCGTCAGCCCCATGCGGCGGAAAGTCTCATAATACAAGATATTGATGCTACTGCCGCCGTCCATGAGGACTTTAGTGAACTTGTAGCCACCCACCTGTGGCGCTACCACCAAGGCCAAGTGGCCCGGATTGTCAACTCGCAGCGGGTGATCCTCCCTGCTCCACACAATGGGCTGCTCTGACCAGCGCAGGAACTGCGGCGTTGCTGGTTTAACCGCGTGGACCGCCCGCTTCAAGACTTTTTGATCTCGTTTACATAAACTCGTAGTAAACACATGATACTGCCCACTACTCAACTCCTTCGGATTACTCTGATATCCAGATTGCTGCTGCTGTTGCTCACGCTGCTGATTACCTTGGCTGTTATGATTACCCTGGCCCTGCTGTTGGTTGTTTTGGTTATTGTAACCACCTTGACCATGCTGCTGATTGCTTTGGTTATTATAGCCTCCTTGACCATGCTGCTGATTGCCTTGGTTATTATAACCGCCTGGACCATATTGGTTATTGCCTTGGTTATTATAACCACTGTTGTTACCACGATATCCTGATCCGGAACCGTTCCCCTGGTGACCCGGACCATAAAATCCCGGGCCTGAACCGCCTCCTGGAGGCCCGTTGTTGGAGTTGAACCGGCTCATTACGGCTTCCATCATGTTCTTGCATTCTCCTATAGTGTGTTTTGCCGGACGTTCCCTTGAGCCATGTTTCGGACAAGGCTCATTTAACTCTTGCTCCCAGCTAACGTTCCCTCCGCCGGTTTGTGGAGGCGGCTTACCCCTATTGCGCTGGAAACCCCCTTGAACTTGGGTATTGGCCACAAAATCAGAGCCATCCTCTGCCTTATGATTGCCTAAGAAGCTTGTATCAACCGGACTAGCCTGCGCCGGTTTACCAGGTTTATTGACTTTGCCAGCTTTGTCTTCCTCCGCTTCTGGATATTTAGTGTTGTCGGAGTCTCCGTACTTCACCAGAGCGCTCATGAGAGTTCCCATGTCATTGCAATCCCGTTTAAGCCGTCCCAGTTTTAACTTTAGAGACTCAAACCGGCAATTGTTTTCCAGTGTCACTATTGCCGTACTGGGATTGATACCATTCGAAGAGTGCAAGATTTCTGATACTCGCCGCACCCATGCGCTTGTAGACTCATGTTCTCCTTATACACATGCTGCTAGATCTACTATTGACATCGACTGCTTGCATGTATCCTTGAAGTTTTTGATAAACTGGCGACGTAGCTCTCCCCACGATCCAATAGAATTAGGGGGTAAACCCTTTAGCCAAGTCCGGGCTGTACCTTCAAGCATCATGGCGAAGTATTTTGCACAAGCCGCTTCATCCACGTCCAGCATCTCCATGGCCATCTCGTAACTCTCAACCCAAGCTTCTGGAGCCAAATCTGCTGTGTAATTAGGCACTTTACGTGGACCTTTAAAATCCTTGGGCAGCTTCACGCTCCGTAAAGCGGGGATAAGACATTGCACCCCAAAGGAACTCGTTGTGACTCCTGTCTCTGCTGTGGCTGTGTGAACCGGCGTTGTTTGACGGACCTCCTCACGGGCCACAGATCTAACCCGATTTACATCCTGAGCTTGTGCATCTGCGCCTGCCGGATTATTTTGTCTGTGACGGTGTCGCCTGCGTTTACTACTAGACACTTCTGGCTCCTCCCAATGCCTAGTGTAACTCCGGTTGTGGCGTGGTGTTGAATGGAGCCTCTCCCTGCTATAAGAATATGCTTGCTGTTGTGTTAATGCCGTGTTAAGCAGATCATTGACCCTGCGTGCCTCCAACGCCACGGGGGATGTCCCCTCAATGGGTAAAGCGGCCAAGCGTGAAGCGGCAGCAACGATGTTGTCCAAAAGATTTGAATAATGACCCGGAGGGGTAGGAACGTGAGGCGCAGACGTAATCCGCCGAACTGTCGTGGAATTAACACGGCAGATGTCCAGTTTAACGGACTTGATGATGGAACCATCGCATGGGTTAGCTTGAAGGGGTTAAAAGCAAACAAAGGACACAAAGGATTTATACTAGTTCGGCCCCTTCGATGAAGGTAAAAGCCTACATCTAGTTTGTTTGGTATTACTTGGGCGTCGATGAACAGGGAGCAGATCGCTTGCCTGTGTCTCGACGGGTTGTTTCTTGCTTGTCCTTGAACCATCGCCTCGTAAACCGGCGGTAGACGAGACTGGTACTTCCGACTCCTTACTCCATGTGCAGAGGCCTGCTCCATCCTTAGATGAAAAGCCTGATCATCCAGCTCTGCCTGCCTCATTGCTATCATAGCCTTCTCTGCTTTCAGACTTTCCCTCGCTTGATTGATCCGACCCTTTAGCTGAAGGAGCTCTGTATCATGTTGCGCCTTGTCTGCTGGAGCTACCTCTGCCATGGCTCGGGCTGTGAACTCCTCGACCAAGGTGGATAGAACGTCAGCGGGTGAGAGGGCCTGGCCGCTCCCCCCTACACCAGCTTCTGCTGTCGCCCCGATCACCGTGGACTGTGGCGTAGGTTGTGAACCGGCCATGAAGACAGCCACCCGGTTTGGCGGGTCAAAGGGGTCTGGAATACTGTCTCCGTCGGACTCACCCTCAGACCGGCCGTCCCGCAACTGATACAAAGACTCAGTCTCTCCGGATGAAGATTCATCGTCGGAATAGATAACTGTCTCACCACCGGAATCCGATCTGTCCTCGGCTTGAACCCCGTGAACTGCTCCAACGAAAACGCGCTTCATGGCGGGCTGAATCCGGGCCGACCTCGCACGCTGAGCCGGCTCGACGATGTTGGGGAAGACATCCGGCTCAGGTCCCGGTTCGCCGATCTTGCCGATGAAGACGTGGATGCCGCCGAAGGGAACCCGGTATCCGTATTCGATTGAATCGGCCTCCGGTCCCCAGCTTGCGTCGTCGATGTAGATCCGGCCGCGGCGACTCTTGGTCATCCGGCCGACCGCGTAACCCTTGAGCCCTTCAAAGATGCCCTTCAAGAACTCGAAACCATCGTGCGGAGGCCCCACGGTGGGCGCCAACTGTCGTGGAATTAACACGACAGATGTCCGGTTTAACGGACTTGATGATGGAACCATCGCACGGGTTAGCTTGAAGGGGTTAAAAGCAAACAAAGGACACAAAGGATTTATACTAGTTCGGCCCCTTCGATGAAGGTAAAAGCCTACGTCTAGTTTGGTTTGGTATTACTTGGGCGTCGATGAACAGGGAGCAGATCGCTTGCCTGTGTCTCGACGGGTTGTTTCTTGCTTGTCCTTGAACCGTCGCCGGGTCGTCCCTTTATATAGAGGCGACGCCCGGTCCGGTTTACAGAGTCCCGAGGCCGGCTCATACTTCTGTCCGCCTCGGTCTCTGCTCCTTCTTCCTTGTTCTTCAAGTTACATGATTAGGCAGTTTACAAATCGTAACTCTACACATGGGCCCTAAGCCTCCTTGGGTCGTAATCTCTACTGGGCATTACAACTATACAACAATATTACCATAATCCGGTTTATACTAGCCGGTTTATACCTGCTAGTAATATCCCTGACACGTACGCTTACGTGAGACTGGTTCCACCGACAGACATGCACTAGATGCATAAGGTGGCTGGCGGGTGTCTGTCTCTCCTACTTTAGTCGGATCAGATTCGATGAACAGGGTCCTTATGAAGGGTAAATAGAAATTGACAAATCACGTTGTGGTTTTGGCGTAGGTAAGAAACGTTCTTGCTAGAAAACCAATAGAAGCCACGTAAAAACTTGCAACAACAATTAGAGGTCGTCTAACTTGTTCTTGCAGCATGTGCTATGTGATATGGTATGGCCAAGAAGATGTGATGAATGATATATGTGATGTATGAGATTGATCATGTTCTTGTAATAGGGAATCACGACTTGCATGTCGATGAATTTGACAACCGGCAGGAGCCATAGGAGTTGTCTTAATTATTGTATGACCCGCGTGACACTGAATAACGCCATGTAATTACTTTACTTTATTGCTAAACGTTAGCCATAGTAGTAGAAGTAATAGTTGGCGTGACGACTTCATGAAGACACAATGATGGGGATCATGATGATGGAGATCATGGTGTCGAGCGGGTGACAAAGATGATCATGGTGCCCCGAAGATGGAGATCGAAGGAGCAAAATGATATTGGCCATATCATGTCACTTTAATTGATTGCATGTGATGTTTATCATGTTTATGCATCTTGTTTACTTAGAACGACGGTAGTAAATAAGATGATCTCTCACTAAAATTTCGAGAATCGTGTTCCCCCTAACTGTGCACCGTTGCTAAGGATCGTTGTTCCGAAGCACCACGTGATGATCGGGTGTGATAGGTTTTAACGTTCGCATACAACGGGTGTAAGCCAGATTTACACACGCAACACACTTAGGGTTCACTTGACGAGCCTAGCATGTACAGACATGGCCTCGGAACACGGAAGACCGAAAGGTCGAACATGAGTCGTATAGAAGATACGATCAACATGAAGATGTTCATCGTTGATGACTAGTCCGTCTCACGTGATGATCGGAAACGGGCTAGTCGATTCGGATCATGTGTCACTTAGATGACTAGAGAGATGTCAATCTGAGTGGGAGTTCATTAAAATTTGATTAGATGAACTTAATTATCATGAACTTAGTCTAAAATCTTTACAATATGTCTTGTAGATCAAATGGACCACGCTCATGTCACCCTCAACTTCAACGCGTTCCTAGAGAAATCCAAGCTGAAAGACGATGGTAGCAACTATACGGACTGGGTCCGTAACCTGAGGATCATCCTCATAGCTGCCAAGAAAACTTATGTCCTAGAAGCACCGCTAGGTGACGCTCCCGCCCCGGCAAACCAAGATGTTATGAACGCTTGGCAGTCGCGTTGTGATGATTACTTCCTGGTTCAGTGCGGCATGCTTTACAGCTTAGAATCGGGGCTCCAAAACCGTTTTGAGCACCACGGAGCATATGAGATGTTCCAAGAGCTGAAAATGGTTTTCCAAGCTCATGCCCGAGTCGAGAGATATGACGTCTCCGACGCATTCTACAGCTGTAAGATGGAGGAAAACAGTTCTGTCAGTGAGCACATCCTCAAGATTTCTGGGTTGCACAACCGCTTGTCTCAGTTGGGAATGAATCTCCCAGACGAAGCGGTCGTTGACAGAATCCTCCAGTCGCTCCCACCGAGCTACAAGAGCTTCGTGTTGAACTTCAATGTGCAGGGGATGGAAAAGTCCATTCCCGAGGTGTATTCAATGCTGAAATCAGTGGAGGTGGATATCAGGAAAGAACATCAAGTGTTGATGGTCAATAAAACCACTAAGTTCAAGAAAGGCAAGGGTAAGAAGAACTTCAAGAAGGACGGCAAGGGAGTTGCCGCGCCCGGTAAGCCAGTTGCCGGGAAGAAGCCAAAGTATGGACCCAAGCCTGAGACTGAGTGCTTTTATTGCAAGGGAACGGGTCACTGGAAGCGGAACTGCCCCAAATACTTAGCGGACAAGAAGGCCGGCAACGTCAAAGGTATATGTGATATACATGTTATTGATGTGTACCTTACCAGCGCTCGTAGTAGCTCCTGGGTATTCGATATCGGTGCAGTTGCTCATATTTGTAACTCTAAGCAGGAGTTGCGGAATAAGCGGAGACTGACGAAGGACGAGGTGACGATGCGCGTCGGGAATGGTTCCAAGGTCGATGTGATCGCCGTCGGCACGCTGCCTCTACATCTACCCTCGGGATTAGTTTTAAACCTTAATAATTATTATTTAGTACCAGCTTTGAGCATGAACATTGTATCTGGATCTCGTCTTATGCGAGATGGCTACTCATTTAAATATGAGAATAATGGTTGTTCTATTTATTTGAGAGATATGTTTTATGGTCATGCCCCGCTGGTCAGTGGTTTATTTTTGATGAATCTCGATCGTGATGATACACATATTCATAGTGTGAATGCCAAAAGATGTAAAGTTGATAATGATAGTCACACATACTTGTGGCATTGCCGCCTTGGTCATATTGGTGTCAAACGTATGAAGAAGCTTCATGCTGATGGACTTCTGGAGTCTCTTGATTATGAATCATTTGACACGTGCGAACCATGCCTTTTGGGCAAGATGACCAAGACTCCGTTCTCCGGAACAATGGAGCGAGCAACCAACTTATTGAAAATCATACATACCGATGTGTGCGGTCCAATGAGTGTTGAGGCTCGCGGAGGCTATCGTTATGTTCTCACCCTCACAGATGACTTGAGTAGATATGGGTATATCTACTTGATGAAACACAAGTCTGAGACCTTTAAAAAGTTCAAAGAATTTCAGAATGAGGTTGAGAATCAACGAGACAAGAAAATAAAATTCTTACGATCGGATCGTGGGAGTGAATATTTGAGTCATGAATTTGGCACGCACCTTAGGAACTGTGGAATTGTTTCACAATTGACACCGCCCGGAACATCTCAGCGTAACGGTGTGTCCGAACGTCGAAATCGTACTCTGTTGGACATGGTGCGATCTATGATGTCCCTCACCGATTTACCGCTATCTTTTTGGGGTTCTGCTTTAGAGACTGCCGCATTCACTTTAAATAGGGCTCCGTCGAAATCCGTTGAGACGACACCGTATAAAGGAGGAAGTAGGCAGAAGGCTTATAAAGGAGGAGAAGCTAGACAAAGGTGGCAGCATACAGGCCATGGGCTATAGCTCGGAAGGCGCCTAAGTGGATACCCCGACATACATGACATTTCAAGATCAATGTTTATGGAGTTGTGGAAAAGAGGTGTAGAGAGGCCGTATGGGCCGTGTGTCGTGATGAACAGGAGTGTTACTAGGGGGCCTTGACAGTTGTGTTCGAGGGGATCTCGGATGCAAAAACTTTGGAGGCATTAGCTTGTCGAGAAGCGCTAATGTTGAGCGAGGACCTAGGCCTGGAAAGTGTATACGTGGCTATTGACTATATGTCGTCTGGAAAATCGAAACCATAAAGAAACTCAGTGGACATTGTATGTTTTCTAATGAGATCAAAGAGCAACGGAGTTAATTTAGGGCTCTTGTAGTTTTAGCCATGAACATCGCGGATGTAACGGGGAGCCTCATAGACTAGCTCGTATGGCAGGGTGACATGTGTAGCTTGATGCACCACCCGCTCATTTATGTATCCGTGTAAACATTGAACTTATGCAATAAAGTGTGTTGTGTTTCTCAAAAACAAAGCAAAAATAGACAGAGGAGGGAAGCGAATAGATTGAAACGTCTTCAACTTCTCATCTTCGGGTTCTCGTTCCTCACCCTTCTGCTTCTTGTATCTCATCTCTCCTTGCTGTTGATCCTGATCCCAAATCCTTTGTATCCCAAATTTCTATCCATGCATTGGTACTTTTTTTATTCAGGCCGAAGCGTATAGGCAAGCTAAGTTATTGTCGTACGTCGGGACTTCTAGTTTTCCTTCCCTAACCCTAGGCGGCTTTGGAAAACTCTTCTCTTCAAACTTCGCAGACGAATCCGTGGATTCGCCTCCCCTCTACCTACCGCTCCGGCGGCCGGTGGCTGGGAGGGGAATCCCAGTACCTCCGTTCCAGTTAGTAGTTTAGGTTAGGGTTTTTCTAGTTCTCGCAGGTGCGGTGCTCAGGCGTATGGCGGCACTACTTCTTCGAGTTTGTCTTGCGGGCTCCGATCCACCTCGAGTACGTCTATGTGGACGTAGTCAACGGAGCTCCGGCCTCCTGCCTTCTTTTTGGGGCAGTGAGGTTAGGGTTTCTGGTCTTGTGGCGAGATTTGATGTGAGGTGCTTCAGATCTATGCAAGAGTTCAACGGCGATGACTGCGGCTCTAGGCCGCTGGTCCTTATGGGCACGTGCACGAAGACTTCCCGGCTGTTATCGACAAGGTCAAGCCGGCTCCGGTAGGGCAGCGACGACAGGGGCGTGCCGGCGGTTGGTTGCTTGAGGGTCTTGAAATCACAATGTAATTTTTGTTATGTCCGAGATGCTTTGTATTTCTGCTGAACTTCGATAATAGATCTTGATTTTTTTTAAAAGATCCGGTTGTTAACCTATCTTAAAAAAAACGGTCGCTCATCCATCTTTGTTTTTGGGTTGTGACACGGGCCGAGGCCCACGCCGGCCCACTAAATGGACACCAAGTTTTCTTCAGACCCATGAGAAGGGAAGGAGGCTTTGCCATGTTGGGCGTACGCGACGTGACGCGAATGATTCATGCTCCGAATCGGAACCGTACTCACGCACCGCCTATGTACATACGCGTTAATTAGCTAGCGTGTCCATAAATTTGGAGATGCGCGGCATACGTGTACCATACCACCACTCACGCCGAACTCCTCTCCACCCTTCTCGGCGATACCCACACGACTCGCCGACCAACCGATGGCGGCACCAGAAGCGTCCGGCAGTGGCTCCCCGGCGGGGGCCGAGCGGCGCCTGAGGATGATGTGCAGCCATGACGGCCGCTTCACGCCCTGCGGCCCGGACGGCGCGGTCCGGTACGTCGGAGGCGAGACCCGCGTCCTCGCCGTGCCGCGCGGGGTCTCGTTCCGGGAGCTGGCAGCGAGGCTCGAGGAGATGCTGCTGCCGGGCGGCGGCCGCAAGATCGTGACGGCGCTCAGGTACCGCCTCGCCGACGACGACGACGTGCTCGTGTCCGTCACCTGCGACGAGGAGCTCGCCCACCTGCGCGACGAGCACGACCGCCTGCAGGCCACCCGGCCGTCGGCCACCTTCCGGGTGTTCTTCTCCGGCGTCCAGCGGCCCGCGGCGTCAGGGCGTCCCCCGCTGCCGCCCGGGACGCTGCGGCGCGTGCAGAGCGACCCGTGCACGGCGGCGCGCGTCGCCGGCCCAGCACCGTCGCCGATGCTGCGGCGTGCGCGGAGCGCGCAGGACCTCGCCCGCTTCCGGCCGTCCTGCTACGACAGCAAGACCCGCCGCTGCCCCGACCAGTACGCGCCCATGCCGGTGATGCGTCCACCATGTCCAAAAACCCACGCGGTGCGATCCGAGCAGGCCAGGAACTGATGTCGGCCAAGGCGACGGCCGCAAAGGCGAGAAGCAAGAGGACACTAGAGCTGTCCCGTCACTTATGTAAAGAGAGAAAAGTTGTAAAACAATGTAGTACAGTACATGATTTCCAACGAAATGTCTGATGTCCTCGGTTAATTTATCCAGGACCAACTCTGATGATTCTTGGCTTGTAGTATTATTTGATCAATAGAAATATCACCTAATAAAACACAGATGCAACCAAACAAACAGATGAGACTGGGTATATTCAGCGGAGGCTCGTGAAGGCCATGGCGGACAGCACTTTTTTCGCTGAATATACGCAGTCTCGCCTGAATGATTTGTATCTGACGATCGAATAGAACACCTAAAACACATATCCAAAGGGCGGAAGGAGGGTGAAATTCTGGTATGGAGAAGATGGCATTCACCAAAGAGTCCTCACACTATATATAGGGTTACGAGGGCAGAAGGAGAAGGAAGGGAGAAAAGTGCCGGGAAAACAATGAGCGGGAGAAAGTAGCGGGAAAGAGAGGGGGAAAGGGCGGGAATGTGAGGGGAGTAAAGGATGGGAAAGTGAAAGGGCGGGAAAAAATGGCGGCAGAGAAATGTCGAGAAATAGCACGAAAAGAGGGGAGGAAGAGGGGGGGGGGGGGGGGGGGGGGG
>LR738712.1:19802133-19812889 GCA_902687465.1 Secale cereale
GTGCGGCGGAAAGGAAAGGAAAGGAAAAAAAACTTTGCCAAACGCTATTTATCGCATTCGGCAAAGCTTTTACGCATCTAAAAAAGGAAATTAAAAATACTTGCAAAGTGTTGCATAGCTGTCACTCGGCAAAGGCTGCCCCGCCGTCACTTGCGGCAACAAGGAACATGTGGTGCCGGCGTTGTCCAGTGTCAGATGTATCATTTGCCAAGTGTTATTGGTTTGTCGAGAATTCTTGTGACGCCACTCTGACAAAGTAGCACTCTTTGTCGAGTTGTTGTGTTTTGCCCTCGTGAAAAAACACTCGACAAACAACTTGGCGCTCGGCATACAACTCGATTCCGGTAGTGTAAGAATCTTAGAAAGCAAAGTGGCGCGCAACTGTAGACTGGATAGATCTGAACTTCGATGGTTTGATAGATCCCCATAAGTCCTCTTGTTGAGAATGGATCCGTCCCGAAGCCGGAAGCCATGAAGATCTGGTGAACGAAAAAAATAGTGCGTCTGCGTGTCCCTCCGACCCTCCCTCTAGTCTCCAGCATGTTCGCCACGGGCACGTTCCCAGCGAACGTGTGGAATTTTCTGACGTGACCAATCGGACTGCTTTGAGATCCGTGTTTTCGATCCAATGGCTAAGGGGTACGTCGCCGGAGATGCTTAAATAGCTGACGGCAGTCAAATAAGATTTCCATAAAATTTTACAGAGTCGAATTCCCTAAAATTATGATCAATCACGTGAAGGGTCTAAGGCAGGGGGACCCGGTGTCACCGCTGCTGTTCGTTATTGCCATGGACGTGCTATCGAGGATTATGATCAAGGCCGAGAGCCTGGGGGTCCTTAGCAGCTTCCCTGGTATTGCCGCGCACCAGGCGGTATCCATCTATGCTGACGACGTGGCGCTGTTCATTAAACCAAGGATGCTAGACCTCACGTTCATCAGATCCATGCTACATGCTTTTGGTGCTGCTTCCGGTCTTCGGGTGAATTACCAGAAGTCTCTTGCTATCATGATCCACGGAAGTAGCCCGGACCGGGAGAGGGTTCAATCCATTTTGCAATGCCGGTTGGGCAGCTTCCCCTGCAAGTACCTCGGCCTACAATTGGCCATCAGACAGCTCTCGCGGGCGGAGTGGCAGCCTATGATCGATCAAGCAAAGAAGTTCGCTCTTGCTTGGCAAAGAGGTCTTATGCAACGCCATGGAAGGCTTGTTTTGGTCAAGTCGGTGATCGCCACCAGGCCTATCCATCACTTCATGGTTACTGACGCTCCTTTATGGGTGTTCGAAGAGATTGACAAGTGGATGCGCTCTTACTTTTGGGCCGGCAAAGAGAAAGTGAATGGGGGGCAGTGCTTGATAGCTTGGAATATGGTTTGTAAGCCTACCTGGCTCGGAGGTTTGGGCGTGCACAACCTGCAACTCCAAGGACTGGCTTTAAGAGTAAGGTGGGAATGGCTGCGAAGAACGGACCCGGAAAGGCCGTGGCAAGGTCTACCCATGACTGTTGATAAAGAGGCCCGATTGGTCTTCGATAGCTTGGTCCATATCAAGGTTGGCAGGGGCAACAGAGTCCTGTTCTGGAAAGATAGATGGATACACGGCTTCGCGGTTAAGGACATTGCTCCGTACATATATGCCCTGGTGGACACGAGAACGATCAACCGCCGTACGGTTGAGGATGGCCTAGATAATGCCAGATGGGTCTCTGACATTGCCGGCGAAGTCAACTTTGGTGGTCACATGCAACTGCTGCACCTCAACCTTGCGATCAACACGGTCAACCGCGACCCCCACATTGAGGATGCTTTCTCCTGGCCGGCGGACCCCTCTGGTTGTTACACGGCCAAGTCCACCTATCTCAGGCTTTGCATGGGGGCGATGAAGGTTCCTTACGCTTCTTGCATCTGGAAGAGCTGGGCCCTTCTTAAGTGCAAGATTTTCATGTGGTTGGCCGTTCAACACCGGATTTGGACGTCCGACAGGAGAGCTAGACATGGCCTCCAGGACTCCCCCTCCGCCTGTTTTACGTGCCTCCAAGATGAGGATAACGCGGAGCACATTCTACTTCAGTGCACCTACGCTAAAGAAACTTGGCACTACATTTTCGAGGCTCTTAGCCTACAGTGCGGCATCCCGGAGCCAAATGACTGCTTGCTGGAGTGGTGGCTGGCTAGGAGAGCACCTTTCAGAAAGGCCGCCAAGCGTGGCTTTGACACGGTGGTCATCGCAACAACTTGGGCCGTTTGGAAGCAACGCAACGCTAGAGTGTTCCATAGGACACACCAACAGTTGACGCCCCCTGAGCTGGCTCTTGCTATTATTGCGGATCTTAAAGAGTGGAGATTGGCAGGTCTTGGAGGTGGAGGTTATGGCTCGTTTTGTGAGAGTGTAGGTATAGGTTAACTTTAGTTGTTGTGTTCGGTTGTGTGTCCTGATGGCTTTCATCAGCAACTCTCTTGTACTGTTTGTTTCTCTTACTTTGCTCCTTCTATAAAAGTAAGGTACGCCTTTGACGTACTCTCGAAAAAAAATTTCCCTAAAATAAAATAAAAAGATTACAGAGCCGAATTTTCTTGGGAATCCAGTCCGAGCTCGACCCGGTTTGACTAACAGCCAATCAAAAGGGCGGGAAGGAAGCTTTGCCAGGTTGCGTGGTCATTTCTGAGTCGGAACCGTACCCACGCGCCGCCTATATACACATGGAATACGCGTAGCGTGCCCATAAATTTGGAGGCTCACGCCGAACTCCTCTCTCATCTCGACGATCACCCGCACGGCTCGCCGACTCGCCGGCCAACCGATGGCGTCGGCGGCAGCGGCACCAGGAGCGTCCGGCGGTGGCTCCGAGCGGCGCCTGAGGATGATGTGCAGCCACGGCGGCCGCTTCGCGCCCTGCGGCCCGGGCGGCGCGGTCCTCCGGTACGTCGGAGGCGAGACCCGCGTCCTCGCCGTGCCCCGCGGGGTCTCCTTCCGGGAGCTGGCCGCGAGGCTCGAGGAGATGCTGCCCGGCGGCCATGGCCGCAAGACCGTCTCGGCGCTCAGGTACCGCCTCGCCGACGACGAGGAGGTGCTCGTGTCCGTCACTTGCGACGAGGAGCTCGCCCACCTGCGCGACGAGTACGACCGCCTGCAGGCCATCCGGCCGTCGGCCACCTTCCGGGTGTTCTTCTCCGGCGTCCCGCGGCCCGCGGCGTCGGGGCGCCCCCCGCTGGCTCCCAGGATGCGGCGCGTGCAGAGCGACCCGTGCACGGCCGCGCGCGTCGCCGGCCCCGCACCGCCATCGATGCGGCGAGTGCAGAGCGCGCAGGACGTCGCCGGATACAGCCGCTTCAAGCTCCAGCAGTGCTGCAGCGACCAGTACGCGGCGCCCGTCCCTGCGCCGCCGACGCGTCCACGGCTCTCCGCCGTGTCCAAGAACTCGCACGGTGCGATCCGAGAAGGCCAGGAGCTGATGACGGCCAGGAAGGCGAGAAGCAGGGAGGCCCTCGTCGCAGAGGCGGCAGCGCTTTATGTGAGCTGGAGTGAAATTAGGGTTTAGCTCTTCACAAGAAAAGTTGTAAAGCCATGTAGAGATGATTTCCAATGGAATGTCTAATGTCCTCAGTGATTTGTCCAGGATCTACTCTGATGATTCCTGGCTTTTTATCTGTCGATCATAGCAATGATTATGCTAGGAACATATTTGTGCAGGATCAACTTTGTTTATTCATATAATTGTATTACAGCAAGAGCATTCTCTGGTTCGCTTGAGTACAAAATTCACTTGCAAAATAGTAGAAGTTCTCTGTTTTTCCGAACTTGCAAAATAGAGGATTGATCAGCTGCTTCCTTGCTCCTGGCAGATTACATGTTCAGATGTCAGAACTACGGCACAAAATACAAGTTTTAATCCACAAAGGAACGAGGATTAAAATCTCTAGAAGGTAAATTCTGCACTCGAGAGAATCGCATCATCGGTACTTCTGTTGAGACAAAATTGAAATTGTGGCAGTCTTTTTTACCACCATAAGGTTTTTTTAAGATCATCTTCAGATCAGATTCTTGCAAGCCACCGTAAACAAGGCTGGTAGACCAGACTTACTGGATGCGTCATTCTACCGTTTTCTTTGAATCCCATCGACGACTCCATCACTCCAGGTTAGAAATTGAGCTTTTGTTTATACAGATCAAGAAACTGAAAGAGGAGTAACGCCCAGCATCGGTGTCGTTTTAATTTCTGAGAGGCTCTTTTAACATGCCCAGAGTATTTCAGCAAGATTTCGAATCCGTACAAGTTTACTTCTGCGTTCAGTTTACAGAAAAGATCAAACAGAACCATGGAAGAGGCTGGCATAGAGTAAAAATAACACTCCAAACTGATAATGGCTCAAGCTACAATCAAAATGGACCAGCGGTTGCTTCATTTGCTTGCCGCATATGATCTGGACCGGCAGACGAGAACACATGACAGTACCATCCTTCGCAAATTTATGAAAGTAACTTGTAACCTTTCCCCCTCTCCCTCGCGTCGTCTCCCTCGCGAGGCGACCCGAGGGCCCCCAGATCCTAGCGCCGCCAGGTCGGTCCCCGGCTGCTCCTCTGCCGCCGCTGCCGCCGGCCCCTGCCGCGGTGGCGGCGGGCCCCGTTCCTCTAAGGGGAGGGGGATCTCCGGCCGTTGCGAAGGGCGTGGCGGACTTGGGCCCCGAGGCGGCGGCCTCGGTCTGCGTGGCGACGGCGACCGCTGCGGCCGCTCGGGCGGCGTGGGGGTCGGGCCTGGGCGATGTGCTGCTCCCGCGCCGGGCGCATCCTATGGTGGAGGGAGGGCGCTCTTCGTCCTGCTCGGCGGCTGGCAGCGGCGACCCGGCGGCCAGAGGCGCAGATCCGATGGGTGGCTCCTCCGGCGGCGTCTCCTGGCGTGCTGCGTTGCGGATCCGGTGGCCGGGGGCCCGTCCGTGCGGTGGCGTGCGGGGCTCCCTGTCTCGGCTCAGATCTGGCCTGGACGGGGAGGGGTGGCAGCCCTCCTGTCCCTGCCCGCTGGCTTCGTGCTGGCCTGCCTTTGCGGACCAGGTACTGCGGTGCGGCGGTGCTGCTCGTTTTTCGTGGCGGCAAGGTGTGATGCTCCGATTTGGATCGCCGGGGCGGGCCTGATGCGGTGGTGCTGCTCGTTGGTGGCCGGGCAGTGACAACGAGTGTGAGGGTGGTTCCTGTGTGGCAATGACGCGATTGTTGTGCAGGAGTGCACGGGTCAGCGGAGGTGCTGCGTGGGAGTGAAGGCTCTGCTTCTCCAGGCGAAAGCTTTAGCTGGTTTCTTGCCGGCCGGCGGTGGCGGCGCCCGTGGGCGTCGCTTTCTCTCTT
The DNA here is from genome assembly GCA_902687465.1 of Secale cereale. Classification (NCBI taxonomy): domain Eukaryota; kingdom Viridiplantae; phylum Streptophyta; class Magnoliopsida; order Poales; family Poaceae; genus Secale; species Secale cereale. Next base: position 19,807,468 of record LR738712.1, read on the forward strand.
GGGAGCGCCGTCGAGGAGTTTTGTGCAACCTCTCCTCTCGGGTCAAGATCTTCGGGCGAAAGTCAGGATCCTTCCGGTGGATCGGTCGGCGGCGTCGTCTCTACGTCGCTTTCCCTCTTGGGGGCGCCGTCTCTGAGATCTTGGCCCCTTTTGCACTTTCGGCAGGCTGGACGTGCACGGCATCGCGGTCGGCAGATGTTCGACCGGCGGTGTGGGAGGTTGGCGTTGCGACTTGTGTGGCAACGATGATGATGGCATGCGGTGCTGGGTGGTTTGGTGCGCCAATGGGTGTGCTTTTGCTGGTTTCTGGCTGTGACAGAGAAGTCGGAGCTGCGGGCGGCGGGGCCACTGCGGCAACGATGACTCCATGAGGGCGGTTTTCAGCGAGCGGTGCTCTCCGGGTGTTGCGCTGGACTAGGTCGGTGCGAGGCCAGCAAAATCGGAGTTGTCTTGTCCTCGACGCTGCGGCCGACTGTTTGGCGTTGCTTTGTTGTTCGGTGCTAACTTTCGATGGTGTGTCGTTTGGTTGTGCCGTGATCTTGTTTGTGGCCAGGTCGTCCGCGTGTGCCCCATGTGGGGTTTGTAATCTAGGTTTTCGCCCGGTTTTCCTCTAATTAACCGGGCAAATCTCTTCTTTTTAATCAATGAAAATGGCAAATCTTTTGCCTCGTTTCAAAAAAAAAAAAAAAAGTAACTTGTACCACCCACCCAAATCTATGTACAAAGAATATACAAAACAGGACCTCTGATTGAGCAAGTAAACGATCAAAACAATGAGTAGTGGCTGTAGAGAGATAATGGCCTGAGAAGTACGGAATGCCACCAGAGGTCGCTGTTTCAGAAATTGAGATGTAACAAAGTGAGCCTGGAGCAACACATTGAGTTATGTGTACTTTTTAGACCAGAATAAGTTGTCTTTATTTTAATATGGAAATTATCAGTATAGTCTATGACGAACAATTAATTAATATGCAATGTAGAAGTAAATGTACAAAAAAAATCTAAAGCGATTTCATTATCTTTCGTACAAGAATTGGAGTTAGCTTCAAAGTGAAGACAGGTTATTATTACCCCAAAGTCATTCCTGTTGGACGAGACCACATTATCACCCAAGCTAAAACTGCAAAGCCAAATGGAGATCCTCATCCTCAGATGATTAGTATTGCCTTGCAGCCAGTTGTCCCAACATATCACAAAGAGATAAGAAAACAGAGACATCAAAAGATTCTACAGCACAAGTAATTGCTAAAATGTTCATCTGGTACCTGATTTCATAGTGAGGAGATGCGCAGTTTTAACTCTACAGAGAAGGAAGCAGGAGAAAGAATGATGATTACCACTGTTTTTACATTGTAATCCAGTAAATAGATGGCATAATTTCTCACCAATCATCATCACCTTACAAATAACAACTCAGGATAACATAAATTTATAAACAGGTGAGAACTTTGCACTTGCAAAAGATTAAGAAAAGTTTATTAACCCAGCTATTCAACAGTAGATAAAGGTAGAGTTGTGGACTACAACGAAGTGACATTCTAATTATTAGCCAGATTTTTTTAATTTCAAGGCAATTGAGGAAAGAAATTTCGGAAACATGGCCATTCTGTGTAAACAAAATAACACAGACGGCGGCAAGAAATAGGATACAGGGATTACAACAATGTCAGTACACAATCTGACTGCACCTACCAAGACTAATAGTTGTTCTCTTTCAGTGGTAATCTTCTATCTGGGAGAGCTGCAGATTTGTTCCTGGTCAGGGGTGAATGATTTCTCACGTTTGATTTCTCTAAGCTAGGCATTCCTTTGCTGCTAGAAATCAAGAGAGGTTCCTCAATGTTAGCTTTCTGCATGATCCTTGCCAAGCTTGCCTTCAGATCTTCATCTGCATGAATTGCTGCTCCAATGTTACAGGTGATTCCATTCAGCTCATCAACTAATTGTTTCCTTTCTTGAACAGCAACATCACATATATCCTTTGTTCTGGACTTCAACTCCTCCAAATGTTCTTCTAACATTTCTTTACTTTCCTCCAAATGTTTCAGCTTGTTTACTACTTCCAGATGCTCCTTTGCCTTCTCTAATATCTCCGCAGTGGTATCAGCTTTGAGTTTCTCAAGAACATGCTTCAAATTGCTCGACTGTTCTTTCTCTAGAACTAATTTCATTTGCAGGGCCACCAGCTCTCTTTGGGACTCTTCAATGAGCATGTCTTTGAAGTAACTGTCATGCTCTTGGATGAGATTCAGCGAATTCAGATTCTCTGCAAAGCCATAAAGCTGCTGGACCTGGAGCTGAACTTCTGAGAGCTTTGATGCAGCAGCATCGAGAAGATGCTTTATGTTAAGTTGAACAGACTCAACAATTTGTTGAATGTCAGCAATAGCATCTTCCTTCTCTGCAATCAGCGTATACCAATCTGCCTCCTCTTGGTCAAATATTTCCATGATCTCATTCTCTCTGCGTGTGTATTTCTGCTCAAAAATACCAAGCCTTGTTTCAAGCTCCAAGAGCTTCTTGTCAAAGACTTCAACAATTTCAGAGTACTTGTTGTTCACTTCTAGAATGGATTTCTTAACCTCTGACTTGATAAGACTGGCCATATCAAGTTTTTGACCCAAATTATCTTCTTCCAGCACACTGATGTATTGCTGAAGCTCCTCGATGTTCCTGTCTCTCTCATCAACCATGCTTGATAACTTATCCTTTTCTTCTCTAAGGGTGCCCTCAACTTCGAATTTGGCAACAAGAGAAAGAACCAGGTCTCTCTTTAGTGCACAATTTTCATCCTTATAACCCTTGAGATTAGTCTGCATGTCAACTTTTATCTTTTCCAAACACTCCAGTGCTTGCTTTTGCTGATGAATGTTGATCTTGAGTTGGTCCAGCTCTTCCTTCAGCTCAGAAACGGTAGAGTTTGCTTCATTGAGAGCAAAGGACAACTTCTCATTTTCTTCTGTGTGGATCTCCTCGGCTTTCAGTTTAGCAATAGTTGCGACATCAAGATCCTTCTTCAATACATTGTTTTCATCCACATAGCCCTTGAGTTCAGTTTGCATGTCAACTTTTAACTTTTCCAAAGACTCAAGTGCTTGCTTTTGCTGATGAATATTGATCCTGAGTTGGTCCAGCTCCTCCTTCATCTCAGAAACGGCAAAGTTTGCTTCATTGAGAGCAAACAGTAACTTCTCCTCACTTTCATCAGCTTTCAGTTTAGCAATAGTCGCGACATCAAGATCCCTCTTCAGTACATCATTTTCATCGACATAGCCCTTGAGTTTAGTCTCCATATCAACTCTCAGCTCTTCCAGATGCTCTACTTCTTGCTTTTGCTGGTGAAGGGTGATTTCGTTCTCACAAATCTTGCTCTTACTCTCGGAAAGGGCACAGTTTGCTTCATTAAGAGCGCCTAGTAACTTCTCCTTTTCTTCCCTGAGAGACACCTCAGCTCCAATTTTGGCGTTAAGAGCAACATCCAGATCTCTCTTCAGTACATGGTTGTCATCCATATAACCCTTGAGTTCAGTCTCCAAATCAACCTTTAGCTTTTCCAAATGCTCCACTGCTTGCTTTTGCTGATGGAGATTGACTTCGAATTGTCTCAGTTGGCTTTTCTGCTCATCAAGGTCACGGTGTGCTTGATCGAGATCACTCAAAGCTTTCCCCAATTGCTCCTGTAGGCTCTTTTCCTTCTCTGAAGTTTCTTCTTTTAAGCAGTGAACATTTCTTGATGCATTGTCCAGCATTTCTTTGTATGCCGCAAGTTGCCTTTGCATCTTTTCATGTTCCTGCTCCATACATTCTAGCTGTTCAACTCTTCCGCGCAGTGTCGCCATTACCTCCAATTGATGTGCCTCTTCAGCTTGGGACTGAGCAATGACAAGGTCCTTTTCCTCCAATTGACTTTTCGCAGCAGCGACATTCTGCTCAAAAAAATCACAGCGCTGCTGGATATTCAGTTTTAAAGTATCAATACATGAGCAGGAATCATAGAACTTTGACTCTACAGCAAGACGGGCTATTGAAGCTTCCAAGTTCTCTACGGTTTGGAGCTCCAGTGCGCTATAGCTGCTCAGCAACTCATTCTGCAACTGCCTGATTAGCATATCTTTGGACTCCAGCTGTGACAAGCATCCATCAAGATCACTCTCAAGCTTCCCCATCTTTGTTCTCCACTCTGTCTCTTTACGGCTCAGTTTCTCAGTGCAGCCTCGATGCGTCTGCTCCAAAGCCCGGAATTTCTCCTGCAGACCCTTCAACATCCCTGCAGCATCTGCACCACCGATCTGGGCCTCTTGGTACTCCTTCAGCGAAGACCGCAGGTCCTCGTTCTCCTGATCAAGCCGCGCCTTGCAATACTCCATCTCATTGAGCAAAGTGGATTTCTCAGCCAGTGAGCTCCTCAAAGATGCAATCTCACCGTCCCTCTTCGACGTCAGCAACTCGATGGTCGACCTCGCCTCCTCATACTCGGAAACCACATTTCCATACATGTGCCGCAGATCAGACATCTCTGCCTCGATGAGCTTCCTGCGGCCTTCCTCGTGGGCCAGCGCCTGGCTGCACATTTCGAGCCTCGACCGGAACTCCTCGGCGACCCTTGTCTTGGAATCCAGTTTGGACTCAAGGGCGCCGATCTGATCAGCCAAGGTTGACCGGTCGGAGCCCCACTGCCTCTCGGCGTCTCTGAACTCGTCCCGGACCTTCTTGAGGGCCTCCTCGAGGTGCCGAAACTGCTCGGCCTTCCACTTGAGCTTGCCCTGGATGGCGGCCTTCTCCTCCTCCAGCTTGGCGAGGGTGTCATCCCTCATCATGACCTCCCTCTGCGCCAAAGCCCTCTGCTCGGCCTCGGAGCACCTCTTCTCCTTCTCTGACAGGAGCCTCTTGAGCCGGCTCATCTCCTCGTTGCAGGAGCGCATGGCCGCGTCCTGCTCCAGCCGCTTCACCTCGGACTCCTCCAGCGCGGCGACGAGCCCGCTCCTCTCGGCGTCCCAGCCCTCGCCCCTCTCCCGGAGGCTGGTCTTGAGGCCGTCGTGGGCGGCGCAGAGGTGCCTGAACGCCTGCTCCTTCTCCGCGAGCCTGGCCCTGAGGCCCTCGCAGGCCTCCCTGGCGGAGGCGGCCTCCTGGCCCTTGGCGGCGATCTCCCCCGCCTGCCGCTCCACCTCCGCCCTGGCCTCACGCAGCCGGGCGGCCTGCTCGCCGGCCTCCCGCCTGAGCCCGTCCACGAGGGCCGACTTGGCGCGGCATTCGGCGGCTCGGGCCTCCGCCTCCGACCGTAGGCCGTCCAGCTCCTTGCTCATCTCCTCCATCTCGGCTGCCCAAATCAGAACAAGAAACGTCAGGCACCGCTTAAGGAGAAAATCGACGGAATCTCGCGGAAGGCGCCACCTTTCTGGGAGGAGCAGGTCGGGAAGAAGGA
>LR738712.1:19829906-19886284 GCA_902687465.1 Secale cereale
AAAAAAAAGACGGTTCCAGCAAAAATAAAGGCTGGTTCCAGCAAAAAATGCGTCACCTGCCTAGGACGCGTGCGGTTCCAGCATCAGGGGACACTGATTCCAGCATCGTCATGTGCCGGTTGCAGCTTCCTAGTCCGCCGGTTCCAGCATCGCCGCGTGAGCAGGAACCGGTCACCGTCGTCGCGCACCATGGTGACGTAGCGGGGTGCGCGAGCTTGCAGCCCAGTCGTCAGGCCCCTTGCTCGCAGCTCCAAGGAGCCGAGCGTGTGTGAGCAGCATGTACTTGAGCTCAACCTCTGTGGATCCATAGCGTATTGCGCAGGACATGAGCTAGAAAAGCAAAAAAACACGAACGAGCTCACCCCATCTTATGGATCTATGGTGGAAAAAATCGCGGGGAATAGATAAAGCAACAAAAACGAACTCAATTTCATGAGAATTGGGTGTGGATTCTTGAAGAGAGCGCACAAGAAGAGAGGGGAGAGAGATTGAGCAAGGTGGATTGAAGGACGAGACGCCTCCTAGCTCTTCAGAATATGCGAGGGGATAAGATGAAAGCGATGAGGATAGACTTAGCTTTGTGGATGGTGGGCCAGGACTGTGTAGCGACGCGAGCGTGACGATCGACCGAACGCTCGGCCGGCGCACTGTTTGCAAACATTTACCTTCTAAAAAAAGGTACATAAGACCGGGTGGCGCCGGCTCCGGAAAAAAAACTTCTGTTGATCGTGCCGGTCACTCTCAGCTAAACTTTCCAAATTGCCAAAAAAAAAAAAACTTTCCACAGGCCATACATACAGGGCGCTGACGCGCGCGCGTGCACGGCACCCGCACCTTCCCTTCCACCCGACCGCGCCTCGCCTCGGCCAGTCAACCCAACAAACCCCGGCCGCGCCATGGGCGACCCCTCGGCCTCGGCCTCGGCGGGCAGCAAGACGGCGGAGCTGGACGCGCCGCTCAGCGCCCTGGGCTTCGAGATCGAGGAGGTCTCGCCGTCGCGGCTCACCGGCCGCCTCCTCGTCACGGACACCTGCTGCCAGGTCCCTTCTTCTCCCTTCTCTTGCAGCTTTTCTTTTCTTTTGTGTGCGCACTGAAACTGAAAGACGCCGTTTTGGTTGGCCGGCCGGCCGGCAGCCGTTCAAGGTGCTGCACGGCGGCGTGTCGGCGCTGATAGCGGAGGGCCTGGCCAGCATGGGCGCGCACATGGCGTCGGGATACCGCCGCGTCGCCGGCATGCAGCTCAGCATCAACCACTTCCGGAGCGCCGCCGCCGGCGACACCATCCTCGCGCGCGCCGTCCCCGTCCACATCGGCCGCTCCACCCAGGTTAATTCGCTTCCCCTGTTTTTTCTGTATGTAACTAGTATGTCTTAGTCAAACCTCTTCTCTAGGAGTAGCAGTCGATCACGCAGAGCTGAAACAAATCGGAGATGCTGATTTCGCTTGGATGCCCTTCGATTCCATTGTGTTTTTACTCACCTGATTATGCTCTTCTTTTTTACTGAAGCATGATGTATGCTACAGAAGTACAGATATTACATTTCATTGGTACTCTGAAACTACTGTCTGAGTTCCACTTCATACAGTATATTAGTATCAAGTCTGGTAGTTTGGCAGAGTAACTAACGTGGCTGGCATAAACAACCCGCAACTTGTTCTGTGCTTAAGAGGAGAGTAATTCAACATATATATCCTGATCTCACTGACATTGAAGGAATTGTTAAAGCTATTCTTCCATAGATCAGATCTGAATGATGAAAAAGGATGCTAGAAATAAATCGAAATTAATAGTTGCTGCTGCAATCGGTTTGAAGGTATGGGAGGTGAAGCTCTGGAAGATGGATGCATCCACACAGGGGGAAGGGCCTCAAATCGCCGAGGCAAGGGTCACGCTCCTCTGTAATCTACCAGTGCCGGATGAGATGAAAAGTGCGGGCGAATCCCTTAGAAAATACTCTAAACTGTGAAACTCCACTGATATGCGATTATGTAAAAAACATTTCTTGTGCAAACACTGATGGATCAAGTCGAAAGAGCAAGCTTCGTGTGTGTGGTTGATGCATCTCACCATCCAGCAACTACTAATTCGGAATGTGCTTCCGTTTTGTATTTATACATGATTCTAGTATATATATGTGGACCACATAATGTGGTAACCTGATATGTGAGCAAATATTAAATGGCAAACTATATAAATACCACATCCTCGGCCCCAATCCCTGTCTTGCTAGTGCTGGTTATAAAGTTTCATACAGGAGCATAACAGAACAACACATAGGAAGAAAATATATCAGGTGAAGTGCAGGCATATCAAGTTTCATGGTATTTTCATTTTCTTTGAAATCTGTCTGCGCAAGGATCGGAGGTATCAGGAAAAGGATACCCGATGTGCCAAACAGTAAAGGTGCGCAAAAAATCTGTACGTGTTTCTTTGTTTCACAAAGTCGGGATTTCAATGGTTCGATCTTAAAATCTGAAATGAAGAGAAGTAAATTAATCCGGGCCTTTACTCGGGCATTTGGAGCACTGGTGGATATACCACTTAAGTTCTCTACGTGCACTCTCAGAAAGGATGCAAAGCTCATCCATATCTTCAAGCTATGCTCACTCCTCATGCCCGTTCATGTTGGCCGCTCCACGAAGGTTTGTTCCTTGTTGTGAACAATCTGTACACCTGTACGATCGCCGGTCGGTTCACTACGAAGTACCCAGTCCCAAGTAATTCATCTTTGATCGGTCACGTCGAGCAAAACAAAATCAGAGTAGAGCTCACAGTTCCCCTTTTACTCCTTCTAACCATAGTTTGCAATTTGTCGTTGTTCGTGTGGATTCTCATTGATCCGATTGTTCTTTGCTGAACTGGTCTTGACTGAATCAAGATCATCTTGAATTTAGCGGAACCAATTTATTATTAATTTTGAAGGTACTGTAGTGGCTGATGCTATTGTAAAGTGTGATTACCACAGTACCACTACCTAACGATATGAAGTACTTATAATGTACTCCCTCACTTTAGATCACTACTTAGTGATCTAAACACTCTTATATTTCTTTACAGAGGCGGTACTAGATGATATCGGGCAGAGTAACAGAAATGGCATAATTAAATGAGTTGCCTCTCTAATAAAATATATCGATGATTCCCCCTCCCGCGACCGCGTCGCCCCCGCGGGCGGCCGGTCGCGACCAACCTCCTCCCCCGCGCGCCTCTCCCCCCCCTCCCTCCCTGCCGCCGTCACCGGCGCCCGCTGCGGGCCTGGCCCGGGCGACACTGGTGGCGGCGGCCCCCAGGCCCTTCCCCTCTCGTGTGTCCGCCGGCGCGGGACGGGGCGACCCCGGGCGGTGTTCCTAGGCGGCGGCGGTCCAGCGCGGCGACGGGGGCTCCTGGCGCGAGCGGGGGCGAACTTCTTGTCGGCGGTGTCGCCATTGGCGGCAGGGCGACGCGGCGATGCGGTCTGGCGGCGCCAGCTCGGCCCAGATCTGGGCCATTCGGGCCCCATCTGGGCCTGAGCGGGCCGGCGGCGGGGTGGGTCTGCTTCGTGGCTTCCGGGAGGCAGGGGAGAGGCGATGAGCGGCAGGGTGCTGGGGGCGCCATCGCCGGCTTGCTGTAGCGTGGCGGCAGGGCTTAGCGGGCCCGTTTCGGGCCTAGCCGGGCCAGGGGTGGCCTGGCATGACCTGCAGCCGCGTCCGGACGGCTACCGCGACGGTGCCGAAGGCTTTGGCCTCCCGCACGACGGCGGTGGAGGTGGTTCCCTCCCGTTCGGCTTCGGTGCTGCTTCTTCCTCCGCGGGGCGCTTCTCCCCGGTCCTCTTGGCCTCGTGTTGGTGTTCGCAGTGAGGCGGCGTGGGTGGCGACGCAACCGCGATGGCGCATGGTGGTGGGCGGCGGTCTGGCTGGTCGGCTCCGATCCGTTGGGCGGTGGGGTTGGAGTGCGGGAGAAATCCTTGCCGGTCTTCGGCTCCGATGCGGTGACACCTGTGGGTGCCACCATCCCTTCCTGGAGGGTGTCGGTGATATCCATCCCTCACCTCCCTTCGCGTGCCGGGGAAACCCTAGGACTTGTCCGGGCAGCAGTGTCGTCGGCGTCGCTTTCCTTCTTGGAGGTGCTGCTTTGTTCGCGGTGGTTCGGAGCCTCGAGTTGTGGTGGTTTGTTTGTGGTGGGCGTAGCGGTGGCGGGTCATCCGCGCTTTGTCAAGCTGCCGTTGTTGGCATTTGTTTTCTTCTTCTTTTTTCTTTTGGGCCTGATGTGCTGTTCGCCCCAGCGATCCATGTATCAGTGTTGGTTGCTTTGGAATACAAAGCGGGGGGAAATCCTTTTTCGGTAAAATATATCGATTGTGCTCTCACTGTCATCGCTTATATGGATTGTTTGTGTATGCCTCAATTGCATAGGAATTTAAACATCAACTCCAACATTATTTTTAGACTTGTTCATCTAGGATTGGAGACATTTTTATGTATTTCTTTTTCTTGGTGATCCATCCAAACGACAAATATTCCATGTTTTTGCCCTTTCGCAATTTTGCAGTTGCACTTGTTTATAATCCTTTGTTTTGCACTTGCATCAACTCAAACATCATTTTCTTTATTTTGCACTTGCAAATTTGTCAGATTCATGTGATTTTATAATCCTTTGTTTCTCAAACATGTGATCCAAATATGTTCTAACACTATAAATGCTTAAGTCAATAAATATCTTTTAGGTCATGTATTATTCCCGCTTTTATTTTTTTCTTTTTGTCCGCAATAACTCATATGCCATCTCTAAGCAATAATACCGCCTACTATGTATGACTAATGCCAACACAATATTGATTGCTTGGCACCCGATTTCCGCTTTTCTATGTCTATATATTCCGACATTTGCTATATAAAGCATCCAAACATGAAGCACCAGAACAATAAGAAAAGGAGAGCAAAAGAGAAACGTAGTTAGAGAAAAAGATGATCGAAATAAGAGAGATGAGAGTCACATCCCCAATGTTTTCATTGTCTTCATGTGTTCATATTAGCTTAAGGATGGGAGGCATCAAGGAACAATTTTCTCCATCATCAGCCTAAGCAAGTCTAAACTGCGGTTTTCTCTCGGAGAAACCGGACACCAGATTCCCAAGAAAGCCATCATAGTCAATGGAGTTGTTCTTTGGTCGGATTGGGTTCGACTTCAATGCTAAACCTAACACTCATCCAACTTAATCAAACTTACCTGACTTGAAATGTGGCTACAAACCAAACAGCACATAAATACCTACATGTCCACAGGGTGGACAGGGTGGTCCATGGACCACCCTGTAATTCGGCCCATTACTTCATTATATATATGTGAATTTAAAAAATCAGCTAGCCTGCAGCGGCCAAGGCCCAAGCCTAAAATATAAGGATTGCAGTCGATCCGATCGCTAGCGCCTGGCATCCTCGTTTGCTTCGTGTTATGTACGTTCCCGGCCTCCTAGTCGTTGTTTCCTTCATATTCCGTACGACTCGAAATGGCACAAGGCTATCAGCGAACCCTAGCGAGGCACGACTGGCGGCTGGAGGCTGTCAGGTAGAGGAGGATTGGCGAAGGAGGGAGTTAGAGGCGCCGGTGCCCGGCATCGCTGGCTAGCAACACGGATGCGCAGTGTCTACATTAGACCAAGGCAGGACCGCCAGGAGCTGACTGACTTCTCATCTCCTTCGATTAGAAGTATGATCTCCCTTTTTTATTCAAAGTATAATTTGCATTTATGATTTAAACAAGTTTACTCTGACTGCAAATTGGAACTCAGAATTTATGTATCGAGCTGAGTGATTAATTATTATTATGTATTCAATCAAACAAACAATTTACAGATCAAACTTCTTTTTATTTTAGAACTGTTGCAAAATAGAGAGGCCAAGAAACTCTCTTGTTGATCTCTCAGTTAATCTTCTTCAAACAAAGAGGCATATAGTTTATCATTTGGTGTACTTGCTTCTCAAATTGGTGTTGTGCTGCTACCGGTGTCGACTGCATGTGTTGAAAGAGCATTTTCTGCAATGAGTTTGGTCAAGAGCAAGCCGAGAAATAAGATGGGTCACATACATTGAGCGAGATGCTTTGTCCAAAGTGATGATGCTATAATCGATACTTTCATGGCATTGAGAAGGCGTTATCCTGACAAATAAGGTGTGGTATTTTCTTATGCAAATTTAGAAATTCAACTGTCAATTTTTATATGCTTTGTAAGACCTTATTGATGCGTGTTTTGATAAATTTTGTACGATATATTGGTATGCTTTGTTTGTGGTGTAAAAAAATTCTATCAGTTGGACCACCCTGACATAAAATCCTAGCTACGCGACTGTGCACCTCGGTAAGCAGAACCAACTGATTATGCTTTTTATTTAACTGAAGCATTCCACTTCATGTTAGTATCAAGTTTGGTAGGCAGAGTAATTGACGTGCCTGGCATAAACAACCCGCAACTTGTTATGTGCTTAAGAGGAGAATAATGCAAAAATATTCTGGCCTCAACATTGAAGGAGTTGCCAAAGCTATCTTCTATAGCAGCGTATCGCTATGAAACTTTTTTTTTTGCGAGAAAAAGAGCTTTATTTATGTACAAATAGTTGTACAATTGCTTGACATATCAAGCTAATCAGAGTATTTGGAGGCTCCTGCAACCACAAGTCGGTTCGGAGTTCCACTCTCAACATATAAGCCAAACGATCTGCAGTCCTATTCTGTAAACGACCAATATGTATACATAAAAGCTCTCTCTCCTTCATCACCTCCTTAATCTCATTCATCAGATGGCCTAAGTACGACTGATTCTTATCTGGGTCATTTAGCATATTAACCAACTCGGCACAATCCGATTGTATGACCAATGGCAACGATGTATGCTCTAGGGCCATTTTGATTCCTTCTCTCGCAGCTATACATTCTGCTTCTAGAACATCCGTGCATTGAGGAATGCTAGAAACTAACCGAAATTAATAGTTGCTGCTGGAATGGATTTGAAGGTATGGGAGGTGAAGCTATGGAAGATGGATGTATCCACACAGGGTGAAGGGCCTCAAATCGCCGAGGCAAGGGTCACGCTCCTTTGTAATCTGCCGGTGCCGGATGAGATGAAAAGTGCAGAAGAATCCCTTAGAAAATACTCTAAACTGTAAAACTCGGGACAAATTAATCTTGACATGGGACGATCCATTGATATGTGATTCCGTGAACATATATTCTTGTAAGCTTTTTAATTTTCGCTTGTGCGAACACTGATGGATCAACTCGGCAGAAACAATGTTCGTGTGTGTGGTTGATGAACCTCACTATCCAGCAACTAAGTTGGCATGTGCTTCAATTTTGTATTTATTCATCATTCCAGTATATATATGCAGTAACTCTGATCTGTGAGCAAATATTAAAGGGCCTACTATGTAAAAGGCTATCATAAATACCATGTCCCTTTTTCCCTATCTTCCGACTCTTGGTTATAAAGCCCCGTGAAGGAACATAAGAGATCAACAAACATGAAGAAAAGATATCAGGTGCAGTGCAGACATATCAAGTTTCATGGTATTTCCAATTTCTTTAAAATCTGTCTGCGTAAGGCTGGGAGGTATCAGGAAAAGGATACCCAATGTGTCAAACAGTAAATGTGCGCAAAAATCTGTACGGCTTTTCTTTGTTTCACAAAATCGGGATTTCAATAGTTTGGTCTTAAAATACTATGCAAGAAATTGGCCATACAATGTTCACATATACACTTATATATCATGTTTGACTGATGGAAATACTCTTAGATATCTCTTTCTCGGTGACTATAAGATGTTTAGCAGAGTAACAGACATGACATAAATAAACTTCGAGTTTTGTTTTCTTACGGGAAAGTAATGCAACATAAAAAATTCATCTCGAGATGAAACACACGATGACTTTATCCGTGAGCTCATCAGTACCGACGGAGCTTTTAAAACTATTTTCTTTAGGCGCTTATCACTATGAAATCACATAGAATAAATGATGTAAGCATTAAGCAAAATAGTTGCGCAGAAATGGATTTCAAGGTATGGGAGGTAAAGCCCCGAAAGAGGATCCATCCACACTAGAGAAATGGATGACCTCAAATCGTCGAGGCAATGGTCACGCCCATTGTAATTTACATGTGTCGTATGATATGAAAGGTGCGGGAGAAAATCTTAGAAAATACTCTTGTAAAGCTCAAAGGGAAAAGCTTCATATGGGATTATCGATTGATATGTGACGATGATGCAAAGTATTGTTTGCAAGCTTCTTAGTAATTTCTTAATTTCCAACACAAACGGGCCGACTCAGAAGAGCGGACTTCATAATTCACTTGGGTAATTGATGCCTCGAATTACCCAGGAATGATTAGGCCAAACGATGTTGATGTGTCCTTTCAGAACGCTAAAACCATTGCTGAAATTAAGCAGCCGTATCTTGAAGTAATACGAAAGTATAAGGAAGAAGGCAAGAGCTGGAAATAGTAATCAACAAAAAATTTCAACAAATAGTAGAAAAAAGGTTCAAAACTTCATCAGCCACTGAATTGGGTCGATTTGCCTTGAAGATATCAAATAAGAAAAATCCGGAATATCTTCTTTGTGATGATAATGCCAAAAAATCTCAAGTTGGCGCGTCTTTCTTTCTTCCTTTCCCTTATGTTGGTCATTAGAGGCTTCTTGACTTTTCTCTTCCCTATAAAGGATTTGTTTATCACCAAGAAATCGATCCCTCCCATAGCAATAACAAGAATTAAAAAAAAAGAATGACAAATCATCTGGGAATAAACGATTAATTTCTATCAATAAACCTGCTAAAGCACCAAACCATTTGAATTGACTGAATAATTATAATTCAGAAAAGGAAAATCTTTCTTTGGGATTCCTGGCATTCTACGACTCTTAGGTCCTTTTTTTCTTCAGAATCCTCTATTTTAGTTCTTCCACCCATGCAATAGAGATGGAATGGGAAAATAAGGGTTACTTTTAATTTCATTTTCCCTTAAAAGATAGACTTTGAAATAGGAGTCTTGGAATAATGCTCCTAAAGAAGAAAATTATCTATTTGATACTATGGATGACTGGTTACGAAGGGACCGTTTCGTTTTTGTAGGATGGTCTGGCCTATTGCCCTTTCCTTGTGCTTATTTCGCTTTAGGGGGTTGGTTTACAGGGACAACTTTTGTAATATATACCTTTTTGGGTTAATTCCCTTTACTGGTATATGCAGCTTTGTTGGCATTTTTAAATTGTGTACGACTGTGCGTCAATGAAGGGTCCAGTTCTCCAGACATACATACGCCTTTCTTTCCATCTTGGCTATATATATTGTTGAGTGTGAAACATAGGAAAGGAACAAAATAGTAGGGCACAACAAAGACATCAGGTGTGGAAATTGTATTTCATGGTCTTCCCATTTCACGTCATTTCTGTCGGCATAAGGATGAGAGGTATCACGAAAAGGATTTCCATTCTTCCACAGAGTGAAGGTGCGCAACAATCTAAATCGCGTTTCTTTATTTGGGGAACCTTGCATATCACATCCCATTTAGTTTGAACATGGAAACTAAAACGAAGGTAACTAAAATTTACTCTCTTACTCAGACATTTGGAGTGGTGCTGGATAGACCGCAACACAGCTGCCGTGCAGGTCCTCAGGGCATTTGAGCACCGGATGATCGCTTTGATCCTGGGGCAACCACTTTCCAAGCACAAGTCTTTTCGCCCGGTTTTCCGTAAATTAACTGGGCAATTCTCTTCTTCTTAATTAATCGATGAGGCAATGCTTTTGCCTCCGTTTCGAAAAAAATGTTTGGTGCATCACTGTATTCATCATTTAATTCAGCCGCTAGTTATAAGCGGGTGCAGCATTTTTCTGTGCTGCGGCCATCAGTTCCTTGTACACGACTAACCTATCTTTTAATTTGCATGGTCTTGCTGATTTCCTTCTCTCCTTTTCTGAAGTCTTGTGTACGCTATGTTTGGATGTGCGCATTGAGAGGCTATATTGGCTTTGGGCATTCTAAACTCCCAAATACCAGCGTTTGGATTTGAAGGCATGGGAGATGAAGCTCTGGAAGATGGATGCATCTACAAGGGGAAGGGCCTCAAATCGCCGAGGCAAGGGTCACGCTCCTCTGTAATCTACCAGTGCCGGATGAGATGAAAAGCGCAGGCGAATCCCTTAGAAAATACTCAAACTCGGGACAAATTAAGCATGACATGGGATGATCCATTGATATGTGATTCTGTGAAAATATATTCTTGCAAGCTTCTTACTTTTCGCTTGTGCGAACACTGATGGATCAACTCGGCAGAAACAATCTTCGTGTGTGTGGTTGATGGACCTCACTATCCAGCAATTACAAATTTCGAATGTGCTTCCATTTTGTATTTATTCATTATTCCAGTATACTCCCTCCGTTTCTAAATATAAATCTTTATAGACATTTTAAATGGACTACAACATACGGATGTATGTAGACATATTTTAAAGTGTAGATTCACTCATTTTACTCTGTATGGCGTTAAAATGGACCATTGACCGATCTTCTCGAGAGATCAACCACGTCTAAGGTTGAGCATACGTACACCTAGCCAAAACCAGCTAGCACTAGCGGAAGTTCAGCTCGAGCAAGCTTGCTTCCTGTGTCCAACAACAAAGAACTTCACACAAATTCCACCTGTTTCATTGAAGTGATAGGATGGCCCATGTGTGCATGAGTCCAACTCTAAAAATTCTGAAATTCCAAAACAGTGCCCAACTCAAGGTGAAGTCCCACATTGCTAAGGCAAAGAGGTAGAGATCAACTTATAAGGTTGACATGTCGGTCTCATATGATGTCGTAAAATAGTACAAACACATGTTTCCAAAAAAAAAAAAACCCTACAAAGCCACATAGCATTGAACCATATACACATAGCGTGTATGCTCGCGTGAATTGTGACTTGTACAATCATTATGTCTTTGGTGTGCATGCACGTGTCCTACACCCAATGACACTAAGAAATCGTAAGCAACCTCTCTAATCTTCGGTTCTAGCTTGCCCTAGAGGCTAGAGCCATCCTATCGGCCTTCAAGGTTTGTGATGGTCAGCTCGGCGTTGCCGGACGTGTCCTCGTGCACGTCCAGAAGGTCCGCCAAAGAGCTGACAGGCATGCAGACCACCGGCCGAAGCGGCCGTCCCGGCACCTGTTGCTGCGAAAGCATGGGTATTACGGCAGCCATTTGCGGCCGTTGGCTCGGGCTCTCCTGAACGCACAGGAGCCCTACCTGGATGCACATCGCGGCCTGCTCTAGCTCCGCCAGGCTGCATCCATCACGCACGGCTGGGTCAAGGAGCTCGAGGCTCTTGTTTTCCTCAAATAGCATCCATGCCTGCAAAAAGATTATTGTGTTTGTGCTTGTCAATGCCATTGTGGGATTCAATGTGATTCTATCATGGTGTATTTCTTGGTTCAAAACAAATTGGGTTGGGACATTCGCCGTCTAGGCACGCTATTTCGAGTTTGTATGAAATTTATAAAATCACACAAAACTCATTTTGATTGTTTGAATTCAGTTGCGGGAGGTAATTCACTTACGTGAGCTATGAGGTTGAAACTTCGTCGGTTCCTTCTTCCACTGATGATCTCCAGCAACATCACACCGAAGCTGTACACGTCTTGCATGAACGAAACCATTCCATCCATGGCGTACTCTGGTGACATGTAACCGCTGCCGCCACACATGGGCATCATGCAAAATCAGTGAAGAAATCGGGAGAGGGTACACTTGAAAAGAAAAGGAAAAAGTAAAGGTAACTATAGTACTTTTCCACTATTTGTGTTATGCAAGGTTTGCAGTTCTTACTATGTTCCAACAATCCTTTCTGTGACCTGATGGTCGCCGATGCTGCTGAACAACTTGGCGATTCCAAAATCCGATATCTTGGCCACCATCTCCCGGTCGAGGAGAACGTTGGCTGCCTTGAGATCTCGGTGGATCATCGTGTGCCTCGAGTCCTGGTGAAGGTAGAGAAGCCCTCTGGCAACACCGAAGATGATTTCCATCCTAGTTCTCCAGCTCAAGTCAGCGCGCCTACTTGGATCTGTTGGCAAATTTACACAGTTGAATTTCTTGTCATAAATGGTAGTAACTGGTATATTGCACTCAGTAAGACACGTCATACGCACCAAAAATGAAGGTGTCCAAGCTCTTGTTGCTCATGTACTCATAGACCAGTATCCTCTCAGAGCAGTGGGTGCAGCAACCGAGCAGGCGTACGAGGTTGCGGTGCTGCAGCTTGGCGATCAGGTCCACCTCGTTCTTGAACTCCTTCAGACCTTGCACACTGTTTCCTGCCGATAGCTTCTTCACAGCAACTTCCTGGCCATCTTCCATTTGACCCTGGCAAAGAAAATCCAGGTAATCAATGAGACATTTGTCATACAAGTACAACATGGCGAGTACTATCCGCATGTTGTCTATACGAGCATAGGAAATTTTTAGTCTGATTTCACATGGGGTTTACAAGCATTACCACCTTGTAAACAATGCCGAAGCCACCACGCCCTATTTCATTTTTGGGGCAGAATCCATCGGTGGCAGCTCTAAGGGTTTCGAGATGGTACGTCGGACACTCACCTCTCACCATGTCATCTAACTTGGTTACTGAAAAATGGAGAAGGAAGCCACAATACATGAGCAGTAGATAGAGCAACTAGTAGTTTCAGGTTATCGTCCTGAAACAAACTCACCAAAGACGCTGACTCACCTTGCTTACTGCGCTGCCGGATCTTTCTCCAAATCACGAGGCCAAGCGATAGCAGAAGCAATGCAAATGCTGTTATGACCGCGGCAATGATCATGACAAGCTTGTTGGTCTTGGTTGTCTCTGAAATTAAGATGCATGTGCAGTGTAAACGCGTGTACTCCTTAAGCCATTATACGACTGGTCGTAGTGGGAGTATCATAGCTAGTATCATGCATGTCAACTAGGCAATTTTGACGAGGTGACATAGAATTAGATGAAAAAAGAAAGGGTTGAGTATCATATTATGATACTGTATCATAATAAATTATATATACTACTATGTGTAATGCATGGTAATAAATGAGACCACATATATGATAAAAAAATTATGGTAAAATTTTATATTATTTTTTATAAACTTAGTCAAACTTTATAAAGTTTGACTTCATTCAACTTTAGGATGCGGAGTAAATAAAAATAGAGGGAGTATATCATCGACGCGGTCCTTACCTCAGGGACCGGATATATATATCATTCTGTTAATGAACAAAAAGGTTTGATTTTTTTTTTTTTTTGCGGGTGAAAAGAAAAGTCTGATTTCTTGACTTCAACCAAAAGTTACAACTTGAATTTTTTGGTCTAACTGGTAACTCAAAAGGTCTGATTTCATGACTTCAATTGAAAGTTACAACATGATTTATTTTTGTCCAAGTCTAACTGGTAACTCAAGAAGTCTGGTTTCATGACTTCAGTCGAAAGTTACAACATGAATTATTTTTGTCTTAGTCTAATTGGTAATTTAAAAAGTCTGATTTCATGACTTCAATCGAAAGTAACAACGCAAATTATTTTTGTCTAATTGGTAACTGAAGTCAAGCTAAAGGAGTTATATATAATATCTCTACTCCTACCAGTTGGTGATGATTTTTGTAACTCCATATATATTTGCAAAAAAAAAAAAAAAACTAGTCTACCCAGACCTGCCCATCCTTCCCCTACGCCATACAAACAGATAAGATGAATGGGTGTGTCTACGTCTCAGTCGACTGAGACTTAACCAAGTCTTAGTCGAGTGGTATAGTATATGAAAAGAAAAAGGAAAAACTGAAAAGATTTTTTGTACGAATCTCAATGCAAGATCAATGGAATATAACATCGACTGAGACATAACGAAGCCTAAGTCGACTGAGACTTAGCAAAACTGAAGATGAATTCATCATGTGTAAAAAAAACACACAGGTGTTGTGAATAAAATTTGGGTGAAATATAACATAACAATAGTGGTATATACGCAAATTAAGGTGATTTAGCTTCAAGTTTGTGATGATCTATTATCATATTTTGGATTTTGGATCTGATGAAGCAAAGAGAGTGTAGAGTGTTTAATCACCTAGATGAAGGTCAGACATTGCCATCCTCACGAATAGATCCTGGCCGTCTTCGATGAAGCGCGTGTCCATGAGCTCGTCGAACCACTGTATGCACCCGCCACCTCGGATGTCTGACGCGGCGTACGCGGTGCAAGAGCAGTTGGACGCGCACCTCCGGCCGCACTCCGCGAGCGAGGCGCCGACGTCCACGCTGCTGCCGTGCGTCTCCGGCAGCTTCACGCCGCGCAGGGCGTAGAACCCGTCGCCGCCGCACTGCAGCGGCGTGCTGCGTCCGCACCCGCCGGACGCGTTCCGCATGCGCCACTCCGCCGGCGACCTCGGGAGGAACCCCCTGATGCAGCCGCACATCATGGCGCCGACCGCGTTGCACACGCCGAACGGGCCGCAGGTGCCGTAGATGTCGCACTGGTCCCTCGGCCCCGACCAGAAGACCCTCCACGCGAGCGTCGCGCGGTCCCAGACCATGCGCTGCATCACGCCGGACTCGTTCAGGACCAGGCGGGACACCGGCGAGCCGACGCGGTCGCGGTACACGTACGAGACCTCGTCGGCGGTGTGGGTGAACCGGAACTCCACCAGGTCCTCGAAGGTGGCCATGTCCGCGCAGCCGCTGAACCGCACCCCGTTCCACGGGCCCGTCCGGAACGTCTTACGTCCCTTCCTCCAGACATGCAGCTCCGGCGAGCCCCGCGTGTCCATCACGTACCGGAAGTCGCCGGCCGACGGGTCGTCGGCGCTGCGCCACGACGAGGCGGACCACACGACGCCGGTCCGGAGGTCCTGCCCGGCCCGCGACCCGGAGAGGAACGTGTTGGTCGGGTGATCGAAGCTTTGCCACTGGACTGCGCCGGCCGCGTCCGAGAGCACCAGGTTGCCGTCGTCTTGGAGCTGCGCCACCACCGCGGCCGAGGAGGAGTTGGACGACGACCAGATGGTCTTGTTATTGCTGGCGACGTCGAGGAGCACGAGGGCCCCTCGGCTGCTGAGCGCGACTACGCCGGAGGACGAGGTGTCGAGTGGGCGATCGCGGTTGGCGACCCAGACGACGGCGTCCGGGGAGTCGGTGAACCATATGCCGAGAAACCAACTGGTGTTGTTGGCGAGGGAGAAGAGGCCGAGCTGGAAGGCGCCGCCGGGCGAGGCCAGCCTCTGGTGGCCGCCGATGGCCCTCCGCTGCGTCAACGTGCTGTCGGCGACGGCCGAGGCTGTGAGCAGCAGCAGCACGGACAGAAAAGCGAGCAAGAGCCGGTGGTGGCTGAGGCTCTGGCTCATGGTCGATCTTGAGCGCGCGCCCGGTGTATACCGCAGCTTCAACGAGAGTAGGGGGGTGCAGGCAGCAATGGTGGAGTGGGTCTATGCCCCCGTTTTATACAAAGAGCAGTTATCATGGGCTGGGCATATGCATTAGGATCACTGAAAAAAATAGCACGCTATAACCTCGCAAATAGCACGCTATAGCATATTGAGAATTGTTTCGCTAAATATATCAGTGTACAATGTCTCGCTAATAGCACGTTATAGCGCGATATAGCACGCTAATAGCATATTTTGAGGTCGGCGCTATTTTGCTGTAGCACGCTATTTTTTTTGTTGATTAGGATCGCTCTTGCACCGTCTCCCCCTCCTTCACCCTTCACTTACCACACGCATAGGGAGACGAAGGAAAAGTGCAAAAACACGCCACGCATCGCTGCTTTGCAACATGATGTCAGCTCCCCTGGTCCCGCTTGAAGTGTCGCACCCGAGACCGGGATGAATTCGCAGCCTCGCCACCGTCATGCCTGGCGTCGCCCGCCGCTTTGTCGCCATGTCCCATCACCATCGTTGGTCCGTCGCGGTACCGTGTCCTCTCATTGGCAGCATCAGTGTAACCCACGCCAGTCGTGATGGTGCCATCCTTCGCCACTCGCAGCATCACCCTTGTCATCTTTGCAGCTACGTGCTCAGCTCGTGACATCAAATGTCATCGGTCGCAACATTGCGCGTCACCGGTCATGCCAGCGCCGTTCTTGCAATAACACACTATCACAACATCGTCCTAGCAGCATCGCATGATGCCATCTGGTAGCAGATCGCGGCTCGGCTTGTAGCACAGAGCGTCACTGGTCACAACATCCACGTACGCGGCCGGCTTGTAGCGGCGAGCAACGTCGATTGGCACCCTCCTTGCAGCACCCAGTGGCTGGGTTGCGGCGACGTGCAGGCGGCCTTGCAACACCCACACCCGGCATGCAACACTGACGTCGGACCTACAATGCCGCCGCCCCAGGGCTGCAACAATGGGGGTTGACGTTGTAATGCTCATCTACGACTTGCGGCGTTGTAGCAGTGGGCGGCCTGAGTTTTGAAGCAGGTATGAGGACAACAGGGTGAGATGTGATCATGTGGTGGTGACGACATGGTCAACATGCGAGAGTAGAGTGGAGACGTGTGGGTAATGGGCTAGGGAAGAAGAACGAGAGGCCGAAGGGCGGCAACGATAAGGAACGAGTGTACATGAATGGGAACTTCGAGAAGGGCTATTGAATGGACAAGACCGTAATAGCCGTCGGATTGGTCTGCTATTGACATCTCTTGCATCGACCAATTGCTTCTTCTTATCGGTTGGCTGAACCAGAACATTTTCCTTATCGTTTATATATTAATGGCTCATAGTATGTATTTATGAGAATGTTGATAATTATTTGTTGTTGAGTTTGCTGACTCGTCTAATTTTTTGGCATTTGCCAAGCTGTTTGGTTGTCTACAGATGCAACAATCAAGAATTCTTGCTCAGAAGCGAACTGAGTACATACGACTAGGTTTGTTGTCTTCAAATCTGTCGACCGGAAGTCAAGTCCTGGACTTGGCATGTGTGGTCGCATTTTCCGAAATTTATTTTAGGCTTTTTCGTGGTAGCTTGATGCCACAAGTTTTCTGACCATCCACACTAGAACAGGCCCATTGTCGCTGCCTAAATTATTTATTCTATATTGTTAAATGTCTACATCAATGTGTGGTAAGTTTTAAATAGCCCGCTATAGCTCCGCTATAGCACGCTATAGCTTTTAGAAGAGGTTCCGCGCTAAATGCATTTTGTCCAATCACATGAGCGAGCATTTTAAATAACCCGCTATAGCACGCTATAGCATTTAGAGGAGGTCTGCCGCTAAGAGGCTTAGCGCGCTATTTAAAAACCCAACGTTAAATTTACTTGTATATATTTTCAATACTTATGAATAGTTTCTCTTTAACATGTAAGGCATTTCGCCTAGCTTAAGAAGTAAAGTCATACATACGTAGTCGGTTCGCATAAATACTAATTTACCAAGATCGAGTCGGAATATTCTATACAAATAATTGTCTGGCATCCCATTTTAGAAGAAAAAACAATTATAGTATGAAAAGAGTTGACAAACAATTACAGTTTTTTTAAGGAACATGTCAAAGAAACTACTTGTTGAATTAATATTGGTAAAATATGAACCGAATTCAGGTATCTGAACTCGTCATCGGATTGTACACATCCACCTAGCTAATCAAGGAAAAATATGGAAGTGCATGGTTGCCTCCTGCCCATGCCATTTAAAAAAAAAGTGCCCACATCCTTTTAATCGTGCCACAAGCAACTCATGGGCTATAAATGAAAGAGTCAACTACTCAAGGTTGCAGTGATCTCGGTCACTTTTGTGTGAACCATTTGATCAAAATCAAACTATCTGGATTTCTTCCCTTCTTTATCTCCCCATTGTCCTAAAAGGCCTTATACGCCTCCTACTCGAAGCACCTCGCTGCCAAACTCGGCTCCCTGTCGTCTTAGCGGGTAGAAGAACCCTCTCCCATGAACTCATGCCGTCAAACATTGTCGAAGTGCGATGATAAGTAGGAGATTGATATATGACATTTCTTGGGCTAAGGACCAACTAGTACAAGGTGAGTTAAACTTCCATACTGACACATATTCTTGGGCTAAGGATCAACTAGTACAAAGTGACTTCAACTTCCATATTGACACGTCTTCTTGCGGTGAACGTTCTTAATAGACAGTTGCATGGGAGTAAGTAGATGGGCTAACTCTCGGAAGAAAAAGATAGCACTATAGCCAATTTCTTACAAGATGTAAGTGTGGAACTAGATATTGTTTCCCCGATGCCTCACATTTTAACATACACAAATAGAATGGATAAAGTATGTTCTCTCATCTTTTTTACTGCCTATGTTATCCATTCAACATTCCATCTTATGTTTTGCATTGAGACATTTGTGTAAATAATAGATTAGTCCTTTAAATAAGGAAGAGTGAATATGGTTGAATAAATGGGCATGTGCTAAGTCATTTGAGATGTCAGTAAAAAATCATGAATGAAAAGTGATCTAAAGCTTAAATAAAAATAATAAGTAGCTATAAACTAATTGCAACACTACCGTTTAACATGTCTGAGTCTCGAAGTGATGACCTCTAGGTTCCTATTATGCTTAAGAGGAGAAAAATGCGACATGTTCTGATCTCAACATGGATCATTGAAGGAATAATGCAACTGGTCTTTGAAGGAATTGTTATAGCTATCTTCTATTGATGTGTATGGTGAAATCGCTATCAAATCGGAAACAAGTAAAGTATGCTAGAAATTAACCGAAATAGTTGTTGCTAAAATGGATTTGAAGGTATGGGAGGTGAAGCTCTGGAAGATGATGACATCTACACAGGGGGAAGGGCCTAAAATCGCTGAGGCAAGGGTCACTCTCCTCTGTAATCTACCGGTGCCGGATCAGATGAAAAGTGCAGGAGAATCCCTTAGAAAATACTCTAAACTGTAAAACTCCATTGATATGTGATTCTCTAAAAAAACATTTCTTGTGCAAGCACTGCAGATGGATCAACTCAAAAGGACAAGCTTCAGATGCGCTTCCATTTTGTATTTATCCAGCAATTAAGTAAATTGGAATGTGATTCTATTTTCTATTTATTCATTATTCTAGTATATATTTGCGGCAACTCTGATCAGTGAGCAAATGTTAAAGGACCTACTATGCAAGGCTATCATAAACACCACAAAATCTGCACCGCATTTCTTTGTTTCAGAAAATTGGGATTTCAATTGTTTGATCTTATAAAATCCAAAATGAAGGCAACTAAATTTATCCGCCCCTTTACTCGGATATTTGGAGCACTGGTTGATAGACCATCTTAAGTTATCTACAGTACCACCACCCAACGATGAATAGTAGAGTTTTCAGTTTTGACCTTCTACTTTGATATTTTTGACACTAGTCATTTATCAACTTTTCTTCCGGAATACTCCATTTAGCAGAAGTTTTGCTAGTTTTTACCTCTGTTAAAGTTTTTTAGGTTGTGGATAGTTCCTCTAGCTGTTCTTTAGCGATAAGCATTGTGGAACTATGTCCAGTACTATGCAGCAGTTGGAAGCAAATCTGGTGAAGAATAATGAGGTGGAAGCAATGAACAAGTAGTTGCATGATGTGAAGGAGGTGCATACGTACACCTGTCGATCGTGAAAACAAAACGTGTTCGCCTAAGCCACTGCACCTATTCGGGCCCGGGAAAAATACACTACAAGAAAATTTGTGATGTGGCATTGCCACGTGTACGTACCGGTTGAGACCCACATGATATACATCACTAAATGGGGTAAACATTGGTAAACATTTCACTAGATGGGGGTAAACCAGCAAAACTCTGGCTGAATGTGGTAATCCACATGAAAAACTGTTTAAAACAGGTTATTTGTGTCAAAAATCTTAAAGTAAGGGTAAAAACTGAAATTTCCTCTTATTGCTAGATGAGAAGAAAAATAAGCAGAAGACCAAGGACCCTCACATGTGCCTGCCATCCATAGAATCAAGGTTGCCAACCGAACCCATGAGGGAGGGGCCCCCACCGCCAACCGAACCCTAAACCTGCTACCACCCAAATCCTAGATCTGGCCCATCAATCGTCGCAGGAGCCAAGCACGCCACCGGCCACCCAGGCCAACCCCGAGCAAGCCACGACCTACTTTCGGAGGAGAGGCCGCCTCGCATCACCCAAGGATGTCGTCATGCTAGATCCAACCGCACGTTGCTGCCTTGAGTACATCGGTCGTTGCGCAACCTCCGCAACACCACCACTCGTCCACACCAAGCAGTGATGTCGTGCACCGCTCCACTGCCGTGCCCCACACCTAGCATGACACCCTTGCTGCCCACTCTTGCCCCGCGCAACACCATCGTGCGAGGGTGGAACGAGAGCCCCGTCGTCGCTCACGTCGATCGGGCTTTGCCCGACAACGCATCAAGGTGGTGTCGGGGTGGGAGGGAGGGGGATCAAGAGGGGAAAGGGGGAAACATGATCTTGTAGTACAACTATGCATGTTTGGCACAAACTATTGCATATATTGTTTTTTTGGTGCACTATGGAGTTTATCTGCTCGATGATTCCGCTCTAGAGTTTGGGAGATGGCGCCTTCTTAGAGATGAACCATAAAAATATATTTTAGGTATATTCAAAGGACCGTGAATCTGGTTAGTGTACATATGACTTTTGCAAATTTATTGGCCGGGAATGAGCAAAGCTATGTCAGTATGTCTTGGACTTCAGTATGACATGCTGAACTGAAAATGTATCTTATATTAAGTTTTGTAAATATACATATTAGTCCTGCTCCTAGGCTCTTAGGCATGTAAGAGTATCTCCAACGCCGACCCCCAAAAATTTCGCAACCGTCCGG
Source organism: Secale cereale (assembly GCA_902687465.1). NCBI lineage: Eukaryota > Viridiplantae > Streptophyta > Magnoliopsida > Poales > Poaceae > Secale > Secale cereale. Next base: position 19,850,727 of record LR738712.1, read on the forward strand.
ACCACGCTATCTGGTCCAAGGAAGCAATCCAACGCGATCATGTATCAGTCCGCGGAGTGATCCAGACTCGATTTTTCCCGCAACCCGGAGAAAAAAGTGGGTAGGTTTGCCGGAATCCGGCCCGATCCCAAGCCCTCTGCTGACCGCCCTGGCGCACCTAAAACTCCTCCCCCTCTTGCACGCTCTTCCCGTCCGAAGCGGTCAGCGCCGGTCCAGAGCGCAGTGCCCTCATTCATGCCGGACCAAAGCGGACACGACCACTCACTGGCGCCGGCATTGAAGTGGCGCGTCGGCCGAGAGAGCGCCGCCCGCACCGCTTCCCGATGCAGGCGACTGCTCTGCGTTCAGTAGACACGACGGCGGCCCGTCCACCCGTCTACCCCCCACATTGATGGCATGCGGTTGCCGAGGCATCTCCTCCGGCGCCACCCGTCCGTCCCTCGGCCAAAGACGCGGTCATCCGCACGCGATCCCTCTCCACACCACTTCCACCATGATTCATCCCTCGCCAAAGCTCTCTGGGATGGGCTGACACCAAACCAGAAGAAAGAGATGGCCGACAGACAGCCGAAGGACGATGCACCAATGGCGAAGCAGGAGGCATTGCTCGAGTCCTACTGCACTGCCCGGGACATTCGTCTCGCCCGCTGGTGGTACCGCCAGCGAGTGGCGGAGGTGGCAGCCCCCGGCAAGGAGCGCGACGACAAGGCGAACGAGCCGATGTTCGGCGACACCAACGACGAGGACGATGCCACCGAAGCCGCGCCCCGCCGTGACGACCACGAAGCCGGCACGTCCATGGGCGCTGCCGACAGCGAGGAAGAGTTGTGCACGGTAGGTCGCCGCCGCTCTGGTCCCAGGAAGGCCACCACTCCTTCTCTCCCGTCATCGCCAAGCTTGGTGGGCTCAACATCGTCGGCCAATTAGCCACTTGGCGGCGACGGGGTGGTGGACAACTTTGCTTCTCGTGGCTCCGGAGGCAGACCCGGAGAGCGCCGAGGCGGAGCTGGAAAAGACGACATTCGGTTCTCTTGGTTCATGGCCGGACACGGGGAACGGGTGCCGGCGACCATATAGATTAAGTAATTATACCTAGCCGGACAAGCTCCGCTTATAGTTGATGTACAAATGTAATGAATCCGTCATGTTTACATGAAATTCACCCGTGTTTGATCGAATTTCGTCCGGTTGGTTCGAGTTGTTGTAAAAATGTATGTGGTTAGCGTTGGATGGCGTCCTCCCACATCCATCTCCGTCACTCCGTGGACTGGTTCCCCTCTATCTGTGGACGGATGCGGGAGGAAATTTCTGGTCAACGTTGAAGATGCCCTAACCAAACTTGCTATGAGCCATATGCAACCCAACTGCTATAACCAAAGTGCCATCACATAGACCATGTGTTGGTTCCAATGAGATCACTGACACTCTACAGCTGAGGAAGCAGAATAATTTCATAGTAGTGGCGGTAAGCAAGCAAGTATGCAACACCACATCACCCATTTCTATACCAAAATGCACATATACTTGTGCGACTCAATGCACGCCGAACTGCTCTCGATGTCTCTGTTACCTCAAAAACGGTCGCAACTACTCCCTCCGTTCCTAAATATAAGTCTTTCTACAGATTTTAACAAGTGACTACATACAAAGCAAAATGAGTGAATCTACACTTTAAAATATGTCTACATACATCCGTATGTTGTAGTCCATTTGAAATGTCTAAAAAGACTTATATTTAGGAACGGAGGGAGTATGTGATAATTCTATCAGATTAAATTAGGATATTTTTCCGGTCCATGGAGTTGCGGCTCTGTCCGCCTCCCTCTTTGATCCAATTTAATAGGAGCACTCATGCATATTATTGGAGTAAATAACATAAAACTATTAGTTTACAGGATAGGGTTCCAAAAAACTACCGGATTTTATTTTTTCTCAGAAAGCTACCAAACGAGCGGTCCGCTGTTTCAAAAAATCCAAATCCGCGGTAACTAGCGATTTAACCATTTTCCTGATCGATTGGGCCCATATGTCAGGCCACCTGGCCACGCGCGCTCACAGCACGGCCGTTGACGGCCGTTAGCCAGACCGGTTCGGTTGGAACCAGGGTAAATACCATACTCCACCCTGCCCTCACTCGCTCACTCCCCTGCTCGCTCTCTCCCCTGCTCCCACTCCCCTGCTCGCTCTCTCCCCTGCTCCCACTCCCCTGCTCCATTAGCTCACGAGCTCGCCGCCGCTCGCCGTCTTTGAAGTCGGTCGCCGTCTGTAGGGTAACGCAACAGAAAATAAAAATTTCCGACCTACGCACCAGCTCAGGACCACTATGAAGACTGCATACAAGGTTTTGATCATATTCGTTACCGACTCGTAGCGCAGCGGAAGTAGAGTCGATGACGATCGTCGGTGCAGATCCCCGCAGCTAGGATTTACAACCTCCCAACCGCGAGGATGTATACCCTCATCTTCTCCTCGGACAGCCCTCCGGGAGACGGTCGAACAGTCCCCCAGACGGTGTCGTGGACAGCCCTTCGGGAGGACCTTCGAAACTCGAACGGTCACTCGGACAGCCCTTCGGGAGGACTCACAAAACTCGGACCGTCACTTGGACAGCCCTTCGGGAGGCACTCACGAACAGCCCCTCAGGGCACTAAGATCGAAACTACGACCTCTCTACAGAGTTGCACACATACGATGTCATCTATCCGGCAGGGCTTCGCCGTCCAGAACTAGTTCCCACCGGAACCCAGACAGCCTTTCGGCTCTACAAAACTATTTCGTGGGAGGGAGAGAGAAGCCAGATCATGCATGGCACTTGTATGTGAGAAGGGATGATCTTTGGGCAGCCCCCTCACCCCCTATTTATAGGAAAACCAAGGGGTAGGGTGCCTCCACAAATTACCAAAAACTCCCATGCATTAGGGCACACATGAGGGTGTTATGGGCAAAATGGGAGGCCATGTGGAGCTCCATGGAGCACCACCATGTGTGGCCGTCCCAACCCTTGGGGGACCCCCATGAGGGGCTTCCTTGGCCCCCAAGCCCTTCTAGAAGCCTTTTCACAAAAGCCCTAAAAGGTGGCTTTCCAAAAAATATCCATAAAGCTGATTTTCACTATTCACGACGACATTTTTCAGCGTCCGTTCGAACTGAAAATAATTATGTGGGCTTAGAACATTTCCAGTACCCACTAAAATAATTTTCAACGCGTTCCGAAACAATTCCGGTTTAGTGATCTTCATCTGCGAAAAGCCTCTGAAGTGACTCCGGCAGCTCCGGAACATTTCCTGTTTTTATCCCGCAAAATTCCAAAAAGTTTCCAGAATGATTCTGGCACCCTCCAAAAATTATCAGGCATGTGCCGAAACCAATTTGACTTAATAGTATATCCCGAAACAACTTTTCGGTTTCACAGAAACTCATCCGATGACCTCTCTCTGCAGAACTTTTCCGCCGTCCGAAACCTTTCCGGTGTCCGAAACTTTTCCGGTGATTTTCTCTCAGACTCCCTGTCTAGTATTCAGCAGATAGATGAACCTTAAGCGTGTGACCCTATAGGTTCGGTGAAGTATAGACATGACCCGGAACCTCTTCCGATCAATGATCAACATCGGAGCCGTGGACACCCATATTGACCCCTATACCCACACGAATGAATATTCGAGTGAACCTCCAGTTGCTGTGTGATATTCCTTTTGCTTTGCGATATGTCACAATCACCCGAGGTGAGATTTATTGCATCCCTATGGGCCAACCCTTTGTCCACTATGCAAGTTACCTCGTTACCGGTTTTGTTCTCTTTTCTCGTTTTCGTGTTCCGGCATCCCAGTGATCAAATCACCATGTGTCTGGCCAGACGATGATGGATACCGTTACACCGAGAGGGCCCGAGTATATCTCTCCATCATCGGAGGAGCAAATCCCAATCTTGAGCTATCTCGTTACTTGCCATACTTTTCCATGAACCCGTAAGCCGCCGTAATAGCCACCCTTTTACGGATGACGTTTAACAAACCCCAAAGTTCATGAAGCAAGCATGAAGAACCTCGATACTCTCATGGTCTAAGGAATTATGCAAACATTAACTTCCTGTGTTATTAACCATTAACTTGTGACAAATGTAACTCATAGCATAACATCAATCGGGTCGATTCAACACAAATGTTTCTCTAACATTGTGCCCTCAAAGTTGCTGGCATAGACATGCCCATGATCAGGAAAACAGAACCATCATGCAACACTTGAGCTAGTCTTAGAGGCCAGACTAGGAATACATTTTATCGTTTATTATTCCACACGTGCATATGAGTCTTCCTCCGAGCCTCGTTTTATTTGCAGACTCGAGAACCATGGCAGTTATAGCATGGAACATAAACCTAATTATGAACAGTGAGATAAATAATAGTATTTATTATTGCCTCTAGGGCATATCTCCTACAGACTCCCACTTGCACTAGAGTCAATATCTAGTCAATGCTAATGCACTTTACACCTATGGCACATTGGTGTAAATATGCTTTGCTTGTGGTATAGCCTGATGTCCAACGGATCTGACGACTTCAGCTCCGTGTGTAACTTTGCATATCCCTCGCGTTTTCACGCCTTCACAAAATTCATATTTTGTGTGGACTTGGCTTTGTATGTATGCGAATCACAGGTCGAAGCTGGATTCCTCAGACTGAGTTATGGAGCAACTACCTGCAGTAGTGTCCCATTGACAAAAGCCATCTTGGAACCATACTAAGTTCATGAATGAACTATATGATTCAACAACTTGTTTGTCGCTTCTAAAGCGTCAACATACTTAGCCTCTGTTATAGAATTCGCCACAGTATCTTGTTTGGAACAATTCCCAACTAACTGTGCCACCACATTGTGTGTTACACAAAACCCTTAATTTAAATCGAAAATCGCATGGAGCATTGATGAAGATTGTATCAATGTAATTACTTACAACGAGCACTTCATAATCTCTGCTTGCGAGAAAACATGTCATCAGTACTACTCTGGTACTAAATGACATCTTTCACTGTTGTCCTATGATCAGTACTTTGATCACTTTGGTATCCATACTCGCAACACCTTTGGAGTATTGGACATATCTGGTTGTTTTTACATACCATGGAATACATGATTAATCCAAACACGAAGGTGTGTGGAATCTCCATCATGTATTTTGCTCATTGGTGTTTTTGGGACACCGAGTCTTGCAAAAACTCTTTCCATGTGACTTCGGCAAGAATCACTCCTTGGCGTTTTATATGCTAAAAGCATCTTGTCAATATGTATTCATTGCTTAGCCCTATTAGGTAAATCTATCTTCATAGATCATCATGCCTAATATCAAGACTATTTAGCCTAAGCACTTCATCAAAAAATTATTTTCAAATGAAGTCCTAATTTGTGTCAAGAAATTCATTTCCAATTACCAATGTGTCAAGCACACAAGGTTCTTAGAAATATTATTACGCTCCCACTTACTTTCTTGAATTACAAGCATCTTCGTTACCCATTGATGAAGTCAAAACCCTTTTTGACCATTTCATCAAAACACGAAGATTCCAACTCCATTTTGCTCTCTTCTTTCCATCGCTGGAACTCTGAAGTTTGCATACCTACCAGCATCCTCTGGATCGATAAATTACTTTGGACTGTATCACATACAAGTCCTAGGTTTCATTTCCATCAGATGGAAATCCTTTTGTCATCCATGTTTCATATCTCAAGATTGATATATGTATTAATTGCTAGTTCAACCCGAACTGACTTTAAGCATCGCTTACGATGAAACAACCTCATCGTAGTCAACTCCTTGAACTTGTTATTGCAACAAGTCGAGCTTTATGGATAAACATTTTTATCCGTATCAGTTTTAAGTTCCATAAATATTCGTTATACTCTAAGTCTTCCGAAAGGTGTATCAATGTTTTAATCTTGAATCACTTATATGAAACTATCTCGGATTTTATTGGCATTTAGCCAATTCTGGAGTCAGGGCCCATCAACGCTTCCTTGTGTATCATAGGTATACTGTTGTCCAACAACAATATCTCGTCTGCGCACCTGAGAGGTTTGCACGAGCCTTGCCTACGTGGTTCAGCTGCAAGTTCGACCGAAGTCCATACATTTTATTGTAGAAACTTCCGTATCAGTCGCAGTAGGAAACACTGGAATTACTTCCAAGGTTCCTTTCCTTTGACCTGATGACGAAGATACTGTTATCTCGTCGAGTTTGCACTGTCCTCCCACTCACTCTTTTTGAAAGAACCATTCTCTTTAAAAGCATACCGTTTCGTGGCAAAACTATTTGCCTTGGTATAGTGAGGGAGGAATACCCAATTACTTGGGATAACCTACAAAGTAGCACTTGTCTGATTTGGAATAGGTTTGTAACCTTTTTACACAATCCCCGTATTCCAAATGTTAAGAAAAGATATAACATGGTTTGGGCGTACCATACCATGGCTTCATTTCAACAGACCCGATGGAGCTCTTTTCAGTGTAAAAGCCGCAGTCTCTAAAGCATCACTTTAAAAGGGATAATGGCAAAAAAAAATTATGTCATCTTTGATCTTACCATGTCATAAATGGTTCGATTACATCTCCACGGACTTTCCACTTGCAGTGGTGTTCCGGGAAGTGCAAGTTATGAAACCCCTTTCACAACTCATCAGACATTCGCTAAACTTGTAACTCAAATATTCCTTTCTGCAATCGAATTGTAGAAACATAATTTTCTTGTTACAATAACTTCTACTTCATTTTTGAAAACCGTTCGAATGATTTCAAAAGATCCAGACTTACGTCTCATCAAGTAAATATCCATATATCTACTTGAGTCATTTCTGAAGATAGATAAATCAACTACTAACAACATTTATCGGACTACACACATCAAATGTATGATCACCAATAAGTTTGTTACTCGTTCCTTATGGGCTGTGAACGGTATTTCAGTCACTTCACTTTTCGGAGGAAAGTTGCAAGTGTCAGATGATTCAAAATCAAATGACTTCAAAATCCATCATAATGGAATTTCCATGCGGGTTTCTTCAATGTGACCAAATGTAGTGCCACACTTGTGTGGTATTCTTTTAGTCTTGCGACTTTTAGCGTCAGTGTTATGGATGTATCATATTACCATCAATATTCATAACATACATCCCATCTTGGATGGAAGCATGGCCCTTCATGTTATTCATAATACTGAACAACAATTGTTGTTTTTATGAACAACTCTTTTGCAACAAACACTGTGCAATGGGCTAGAGTGTATGAAACTCTAAAATGAATTATGAAAGTAAACACAGAGGTAATGTATTATTATCAATATTCATAACATACATCTCATTCATAATGAAAGTATGGCCCTTATGTTATTCATAACACCAAACATCAAAAAGTTCTCTTATGAACAACCTTCTTGCAAGATACCTTATGCAATGGGCTAGAGTTTGTAAAACTCTAAATGAATTATGAAAATAAATACAGATGGTAATACACCGATGGAAGGTATAGTAACATTTACTATGTTCCCTGTGTATACCTAAACCTCATTCCTGGCTAGTCTCTTAGGCCATAGTAGTTCTTACATCGAGTTGCATCAGAATGCAATCGAGCGGGTATCTTTGTGATTTAACTCACAATACCCAAGAATCAGTGATCAACAATTTAATCATAATTCCCAAGGACTATATCTTTGACCAGCCTTCTACACATCAAAAACTTGTATGACATTCATACATGAGCTGGATATTCCAGTCTTCTTTCTTATTGCCATTATACTTCTAATAGTTTACCTTTTAGTATTTTCTCCTACTTCCAGAAAAAGCATCCAACTTCATCATATGAATGGCTTTCTTCTGGATCCCTCTCTTATCAGTCAAATGCATAGTAAACTCCTTTACTAATAGATTGCAAACAAACATTGCTTTGGATATCATATATCTGTCAGCCTTTGTTTGTGTCTGAAAATGATTTTCAGATTCCATGAATATCACATAACTATCCAAACTTTCGAAGTTCGGGTCTCATGGAAGCAAACATATTGCACTTGACTGAAAACGGAATTCTAGCTTTTGGATCGAAGGACGAGAGTCACATGATCCATAGCATTAGCGGGAGAATACCGAAAGTATGCGATAGGATAAAGTCCTTCTCGGCACTCTTGAGGACAATCCTCACATTACGTTACCAACCGTAAAGATTTAACCAGATATTTAACATCTATTCAATTTTAACAGGGAAGGTGGAAACGCGAGCCATAATTCTACAACTATTATGCAAACCACACTTTGACAGTGTTCAAAATTAATTGCACTGGGAATTAAACAAGTTAATTCAACAGTGCGCTCCCACTCAAATCAATATCTCTCATAATTGATTGTGAGTGTTTCAAGACCCGCATTTCAATTGTTCGCCATTGGTGTAACACCATTGATGACGAAAATCTCAACCGGTAGGCCAACTTGCCAATCACATCTCTATGTGACTCTTGTTCATCTTTCGATGCGTGTGTTCCGAGCTCATGACGGTCATGCCTGAACGTCAAGACAACCTAGTGATCTCGCTGCGAGGTCTCAACTCACCCGCCTCACACTTCCCTAATCGTTCGTACCCGTGTGACACGGCGCACCCCGAAAAGTTAGGTGCCGTGACGGTGCTACACTTGGGAGAACACTAACTACTTGATATTTTTGTGAGAGATCACCCTAATAAAAAGCGACTACCGCGCAATCAAGAAGGGTGCATCAAAGGGATAAACATCTCAGGCAATTCATAATTAGCATGATATGGTATAGCCCTTTCTGACGGAGAAGTCTTGCATTCTTCGTCTTCGGCACTTGCGTCGGTGTTCACCTTCGCGAAGATTGCCACCACCTTGTCGATGCACCGGATAATATTGCTATCTCTATAGCAGATAAAATAAATGCTTTACACAAGGTTGACACGCAGGTCATTAAAGTGCAATCATATGGCTCCAGCCATCATGCCAAATCATGACACGCAGGTCATGTTAATTAATTTACATCATATAGCCATCTCATACATAATCAAATTATTATGAGCACTGCTATACCACATCATATGCACATGCAAACCCTCCTGCAAAACCAAGTTAGACGTCTCTAATCAATTCATGCAAAAGTTTATCTTACATGGCTTCTAAGGTTTCGAAACAAACCGAAGCTACCAACGTCCATCATCAAGCATGATAATTCAAGTCGCTAGATTAACTTTTGCGGGGTGTATGAAACACGAGATAATAAAATCTCGAGCCCCATACTAAACTTCGTCATACGCATGACCCCCGTGCAGATCATATCTGCATTGCCCTTTCGTCTGCGAAATTTCATCTTTCTTTTTAACTACGGTGGAATTCAATGAACTGTTATCACTTCGTTGATCAATCAGGATCGCGGATTGCCAGAACATTGAAACTCCACCATACTGTTATCAAGATCAGAAATATGCAAATTCCAGGGAAGCAACAAGAACATCAGGTAACATATTTCATCTGCTACCCGCACAAATAATTTTCAGTAATAGATCTTATCTACTACCTAATTATATTGTGCAACACCCATACATCTCCATGTATTCTAGATCGCAACCTGCATCTACGCATAGCACGGCTCTTGATTCCACTGAAGGGTAACGCAGTAGAAAATAAAAATTTCCGACCTACGCACCAGCCCAGGACCACTATGAAGACTGCATACAAGGTTTTGATCATATTCGTTACCGACTCGTAGCGCAGCGGAAGTAGAGTCGATGACGATCGTCGGTGCAGATCCCCGCAGCTAGGATTTACAACCTCCCAACCGCGAGGATGTATACCCTCATCTTCTCCTCGGACAGCCCTCCGGGAGACGGTCGAACAGTCCCCCAGACGGTGTCGCGGACAGCCCTTCGGGAGGACCTTCGAAACTCGAACGGTCACTCGGACAGCCCTTCGGGAGGACTCACAAAACTCGGACCGTCACTTGGACAGCCCTTCGGGAGGCACTCACGAACAGCCCCTCAGGGCACTAAGATCGAAACTACGACCTCTCTACAGAGTTGCACACATACGGTGTCATCTATCCGGCAGGGCTTCGCCGTCCAGAACTAGTTCCCACCGGAACCCAGACAGCCTTTCGGCTCTACAAAACTATTTCGTGGGAGGGAGAGAGAAGCCAGATCATGCATGGCACTTGTATGTGAGAAGGGATGATCTTTGGGCAGCCCCCTCACCCCCTATTTATAGGAAAACCAAGGGGTAGGGTGCCTCCACAAATTACCAAAAACTCCCATGCATTAGGGCACACATGAGGGTGTTATGGGCAAAATGGGAGGCCATGTGGAGCTCCATGGAGCACCACCATGTGTGGCCGTCCCAACCCTTGGGGGACCCCCATGAGGGGCTTCCTTGGCCCCCAAGCCCTTCTAGAAGCCTTTTCACAAAAGCCCTAAAAGGTGGCTTTCCAAAAAATATCCATAAAGCTGATTTTCACTATTCATGACGACATTTTTCAGCGTCCGTTCGAACTGAAAATAATTATGTGGGCTTAGAACATTTCCAGTACCCACTAAAATAATTTTCAACGCGTTCCGAAACAATTCCGGTTTAGTGATTTTCATCTGCGAAAAGCCTCTGAAGTGACTCCGGCAGCTCCGGAACATTTCCTGTTTTTATCCCGCAAAATTCCAAAAAGTTTCCAGAATGATTCTGGCACCCTCCAAGAATTATCAGGCATGTGCCGAAACCAATTTGACTTAATAGTATATCCCGAAACAACTTTTCGGTTTCACAGAAACTCATCCGATGACCTCTCTCTGCAGAACTTTTCCGCTGTCCGAAACCTTTCCGGTGTCCGAAACTTTTCCGGTGATTTTCTCTCAGACTCCCTGTCTAGTATTCAGCAGATAGATGAACCTTAAGCGTGTGACCCTATAGGTTCGGTGAAGTATAGACATGACCCGGAACCTCTTCCGATCAATGATCAACATCGGAGCCGTGGACACCCATATTGACCCCTATACCCACACGAATGAATATTCGAGTGAACCTCCAGTTGCTGTGTGATATTCCTTTTGCTTTGCGATATGTCACAATCACCCGAGGTGAGATTTATTGCATCCCTGTGGGCCAACACTTTGTCCACTATGCAAGTTACCTCGTTACCGGTTTTGTTCTCTTTTCTCGTTTTCGTGTTCCGGCATCCCAGTGATCAAATCACCATGTGTCTAGCCAGACGATGATGGATACCGTTACACCGAGAGGGCCCGAGTATATCTCTCCATCGTCGGAGGAGCAAATCCCAATCTTGAGCTATCTCGTTACTTGCCATACTTTTCCATGAACCCGTAAGCCGCCGTAATAGCCACCCTTTTACGGATGACGTTTAACAAACCCCAAAGTTCATGAAGCAAGCATGAAGAACCTCGATACTCTCATGGTCTAAGGAATTATGCAAACATTAACTTCCTGTGTTATTAACCATTAACTTGTGACGAATGTAACTCATAGCATAACATCAATCGGGTCGATTCAACACAAATGTTTCTCTAACATTGTGCCCTCAAAGTTGCTGGCATAGACATGCCCATGATCAGGAAAACAGAACCATCATGCAACACTTGAGCTAGTCTTAGAGGCCAGACTAGGAATACATTTTATCGTTTATTATTCCACACGTGCATATGAGTCTTCCTCCGAGCCTCGTTTTATTTGCAGACTCGAGAACCATAGCAGTTATATCATGTAACATAAACCTAATTATGAACAGTGAGATAAATAATAGTATTTATTATTGCCTCTAGGGCATATCTCCTACACCGTGAACCTCCTTGGCGCCATGCCTTCCTGGAACAACGAGGAAACAAGCTCGGAGGAGGAGTGCGAGGTCGTCAGCATGGACATGGGACTGATGGTAAGTTTTCCTTTGCCACCTAGGGTTAGGGTTAGGGTTAAATGCTAGTGGGCCCATGGATCTTGCTTAGTTTAGTGTTGTTGTTGTTGTCTCTGTGGAGTTCTCTATGATATGTTTCTTGATTAGTGAGGGTGGGGATTTAACTAACCTAGGGTTCATCTCTGTACAGTGTTAGGGTTCATGCTGATTTGGGGATTTTGTCACTGTTTAGGGTTAATGAACAGTGCTAGTTGATTGTGGGATTCAGTGGTGATTGAAACCATTGTTCTTTTGGTTGCAGGAGGAACCAGAAACCATTGTGGAGCCCCTTTTCTGTGGGCAACTTGAGCTTTCTGAACCCAAGTGCATTCTGCACCAAATGAGGCATGTTAAGCGTGTTGCTTTTGAAGGCACTTTAACAGGAAGGCGTTTCTATGGCTGCCCAGTCCAGGTTAGATATTGATGTTCACTGGCCTCACATGAAGCAGCAGTTTGTTACTGATATGAAAGTCACTTATGGGTTTTTTGTTATTTTGCAAACTTAATCATGGCATTGTAATAACTTATCATATCTTCATTGTTACAAAATTTCAAGTTAATCATGGAACTAAAATTAGCTAGTACTCCACTTGCACTAACTTATCACATTTACAAATGCAGGCAAATGGTGTGAATTGGGGTGTTGTAGAGTGGGTTGATGGGCCCTGGCCTCTAGTTCTTCAGAGATGTTTGTCCAAGCTATGGGAAATGTTCCATGACCAGAACTATGGAAGGGTACTTGACAAGGAAAAGTTTGAGAAGGAGTTGGCCAAAGTTAACAATGAACATGAAAGGGAGTTGGCCAAGCTTAAGATGGAAAATGACAAGCTTTGCATTGATTACACCAAGCTTGTTGATGATGTATCCAAGATGTTTGATTGGCAGGATGGTAGGGTGGACAAGAGGGTGTACCAGAAACAAGTGGAGGAGGAAGAACTTGAGAAGAAGAAGGAGCTAGAGGAGAAAGCTATGTTGGAGGTGCAGATGGAAAAGCTTAAACTTGCAAAAGAGCAGAGGTGCATTTTGCAGAGCCAAGCTGATATCATCAAGAACACCAGGAAGGCTATGAAGGATGTTGAACTTGACAAAGATGTTCTTAAGAAGGAGAAGGCAAAGCTTGAGCTAGTTGTTGCTGAGCTGCTGAAAGATGGGTATGGCAGCAAGGAGAAGTTAGAGAAAATCAAGGCCATCCTTGAGTCATGAAGTGTTATGAAATGGTGATGAAGTACATCCAAGGCATATATATAAGGATGTGGCCTAACTGTCTGAAGTGATTATATGGCGTACATTTTGGGGGAATATGAAGTTAACCTAGGGTTTGGCACTGCATTTGAACTTTAGTGTCTTATGTAAGAACCATATTTGCTATGTTCTTAAGTATGTTGTAATGGATCTCCAATGCTATAGCATTAAGTGTTGTAATGGATCTTATATGATGTTGGCTAGTAGTCTTTATTAATCTTGTATGTTATCTATATAGTTATGTACAGTGGTATTGGGCTTAGTGGGCTAGTAGTCTGTGACCAAATGACACTGACTTAGGCCTACTAAAACCCACCCCCTCCACCACTGTAAATATAAACCCCTCCCCACCCACCCTTTCCCAGCCACTCCAGCAGCCTCCACCCACAACAAACCCTAGAGATGGATCCTGACATGGACATGGGAGATGTAACAGAGGAGGAGGGAAAGGCCGTGGAGGTGAGGCCTCCAGCAGCTCAACAGAGAAGGAGGAGGCACAGACAGAGGGAACATGAGGCCGCCCAGGACGAGCAGCAGCTTGAGTTCAACCACCGGCTCGCCGAGAAGGTGCTGGAGAAGTGCAACGATGAAGAGCTTGAGCTTCTTTTCCCTGGTGGTAGGAGAAGGAGTTTCAATCACATCATATCTTGGGCGAGGAGAAGAGCAGTCATGGCTCCTCATCCAGCTACTAGGGCTAAGTGGGGTCGTTTCTTCATGCGCTATGACTGATCTGTCAATCTCATCTCATCCATCTATCTATCTATCTATCTTGGTGTTCTATGTAAGATCTGGTGTTCTATGTAAGATCAACTCTATTCTATGTAATAACTGGTGTTTGATGCTACTCTGAATCAATGTATCTATGTATTTATGCTACTCTGAATGAATGTATGATGTGGACTTGAAAACTACCGACAGAATATATATACTGACAGAATTAACACATGACTGAATGAACTGACTGAATAGTAGTTATTACAAACCATGGTAGTTCAACTGACTGAATATCTCTGAAACCAAATAAAGTGTAGTCATTACAAACCATAGTTTACCCAAATCCATCCATACTTGTTCACTGACACAAACAGAAGCATGCTAAATGAACTGAAGTTCAGACCAAGACATGCTAGTTACCACTTGCATAAAAGTAGTCTTTCAGCCTCCCACTTAGCTTCCTGATCCTCTTTGACCCCTCCTTGACAATAGTTGAAGTTGATTGCCTTGGTGCAATGAATGTTCTTCTCTGGGCACTTGAAGATCTGGTGTTCTTGTTGGGGAACGTAGCAGAAATCAAAAAAATTCTACGCATCACCAAGATCAATCTATGGAGTCATCTAGCAACGAGGGAGAGGGGAGTGCATCTACATACCCTTGTAGATCACGAGCGGAAGCGTTCAAGAGAACGGAATGATGGAGTCGTACTCGTCGTGATCCAAATCACCGATGATCCTAGCGCCGGACGGACGGCACCTCCGCGTTCAACACACGTACGGAGCAGTGACGTCTCCTCCTTCTTGATCCAGCAAGGGGAGAGGAGAGGTTGATGGAGATCCAGCAGCACGACGGCGTGGTGGTGGAAGTAGCGGGATTCCGGTAGGGCTTCGCCAAGCGCTGCGGGAGGAGGGAGAAGTGTCACGGGAGGGAGAGGGAGGCGCCATGGCATGGGGTTCGGCTGCCCTCCCTCCCCCCCACTATATATAGGGCCCCTAGGGGGCGTCGGCCCTAGGAGATCCCATCTCCAAGTGGGGCGGCGGCCAGGGGGGAAACTTGCCCCCTAAGCCAGGTGGAGGAGCCCCCATCCTAGGGTTTCCAACCCTAGGCCCAAGGGGGGGCACACCAGCCCACCAGGAGCTGGTTCCCCACCCACTTCAGCCCATGGGGCCCTCCGGGATAGGTGGCCCCACCCGGTGGACCCCCGGGACCCTTCCGGTGGTCCCGGTACAATATCGGTGACCCCCGAAACTTTTCCGGTGGCCGAAACCTGACTTCCTATATATAAATCTTTACCTCCGGACCATTCCGGAACTCCTCGTGATGTCCGGGATCTCATCTGGGACTCCGAACAACTTTCGGGTTTCCGCATACTTATATCTCTACAACCCTAGCGTCACCGAACCTTAATTGTGTAGACCCTACGGGTTTGGGAGACACGTAGACATGACCGAGACGACTCTCCGGTCAATAACCAACAGCGGGATCTGGATACCCATGTTGTCTCCCACATGCTCCTCGATGATCTCATCGGATGAACCACGATGTCAAGCATTCAATCAATCCCGTATACGATTCCCTTTGTCTATTGGTATAGTACTTGCCCGAGATTCGATCGTCGGTATACCGATACCTTGTTCAATCTCGTCATGGCAAGTCTCTTTACTCGTTTCCTAACACATCATCCCGTGACCAATCCCTTAGTCACATTGAGCTCATTATGATGATGTCTTACCGAGTGGGCCCAGAGATACCTCTCCGTCATACGGAGTGACAAATCCCAGTCTCGGTTCGTGCCAACCCAACAGATGCTTTCGGAGATACCCATAGTATACCTTTATAGCCACCCAGTTACGTTGTGACGTTTGGCACACCCAAAGTATTCCTACGGTATCCGGGAGTTGCACAACCTCATGGTCTAAGGAAAGGATACTTGACATTGGAAAAGCTTTAGCATATGAACTACACGATCTTGTGCTAGGCTTAGGATTGGGTCTTGTCCTATCACATCATTCTCCTAATGATGTGATCCCGTTATCAATGACATCCAATGTCCATGGTCAGGAAACCGTAACCATCTGTTGATCAACGAGCTAGTAACTAGAGGCTTACTAGGGACACGTTGTGGTCGATGTATTCACACATGTATCACTGTTTCCGGATAATACAATTCAAGCATGAATAACAGACAATTATCATGAACAAGGAAATATAATAATAACCATTTTATTATTGCCTCTAGGGCATATTTCCAACAGTTCTTTGCTGGAGAAGTTGTAGATGGTCTGGTGTTCTTAGCAGGAGAAGAAGTGTTAGCGGGAGAAGAAGTTTTAGTCCTGCTCCTCTTAGCTGGTGGTCCTTGTGCTATTGCTGCTGGCATAGTTGAAGTTGCCCTCTTTTTTGCCCTAGGAGTAGCAACTGGTCTTGCTGTAGCTGGTCTTGGTTCAGGTGCAGTAGCAGCAGGTACTCTTGGAGGCCTCTGAGCATTTGTAGCCATAGAAGAACCATCTTGAGAGTAATTTGCTCTATTTTCCTACACAATTCATAAACATTGTAAGAAATTTAACAATGAAAAGAGACAATGAAATGAAATGAAACATGTCCTCCAATGACCTGGTGCTTGTTCATCCTCATATGAAACTTAGGCTTCAAAGGGTCACCACAATTGTTGAACCTATGGCATTGCTTCTTGCAATTGCTACAAGTGACAGTACCAATTCTTGAGGTGTCCTTTTTTACTGGCACCTCAAATACACCTTTCCTCCTGGCAGTTTGCTTTTTGTCCTTCTTTTCTTTGAACACTGATACGTCCAAAACGTATCTATAATTTTTGCTTGCTCCATGCCTCTTTTGGGTGATATTGCTATGATATTTATACACTTCCATACACTTTTGATCATATTTGGACTAACCTATTAACTCAGTGCACCCCAGTGCCAGTTTCTGTTTTCGGCTGTTTTTGTATTTCAGGTTTTCACATTACGAGAACTGCCAGGAAAAATCCAGAAAAAATATATAAAAAATCAGTGTTCCAGAAACTACCGTGCGCCCGAAGGACAGCCGGGGGGGGGGGGGCACCAGGGCTCCAGGCGCCCTGGCGGCGTGCCCCCCCTGGGCCGCGTCGGGGGGGCGCCTGGCCCCCCCGAGGCTCCTCCGATGCCCCCCTTTGGCAGATATTTAAAGCGTCTCCCGAAACCCTCGAGACAGGAACTCTTTTTCGCGATCTCATCTCTGTTCCGCCGCCGCCGCCGCTTCCAAGATCGGGAGCACCAGGAGAACTCTTCCCGGCACCCTGCCGGAGGGGAGGATCACCACCGGGAGCTTCTCCACCACCATGGACGCCTCCCGGATGAGTTGTGAGTAGTCTCCCTTGGACCATGGGTCCATGACCAGTAGCTATGTGATGTTCTCCTCCCGTTCTTGTGCTTCACTAATTAGTCCTCGTGAGCTGCCCTACATGATCGAGGCACATATGTAATCCTTATGCTGTTGCTATGATGAGTTTGCTGGGATCCGATGGATTATGAGATTATGTTCAGATTGTGTTTGAGTAATATATTTGATTCACCTCTTTTATATTTATGTTCGTAAGTAATTCTTGCATGTTCTCCGTTGTTATTTATTGCTTTGGCCAAGTAGTAGGTAGTGACTCCAAGGGGGAACGTTATGCTTGATTGTGGGTTCATGCCCCTCGATGACTAGTTTGAGTGACAGAAACATGAGTCTAGGGGATGTGCCCGCGGGTGCAAGGATTGTTTACTTTACACAAAGTTCTTTTAATGCAGTTGTCTGTTGCTTTGAGTTTACACTATGGGTGGGACTCGCAACTTAACTGGATAGATATCTCAAGGTGGATGATTAGTAGTAGATATTGATGGATTTCGGTCTACTTACTTTGGCGTACCGCCCATGCTTTGAACCTCTACCTTTCTTGCAATGTAGTCAGCATTGGTTTGCGCACATGGTCCTGTCAATTGCCCAGCTGTAATTCGTTTACCTCACATAGCTGTTTTATCGTCTTTTGGGAGAGAGACATCACTAGTGAACATCATGAGACTCCGGTCCTTATTACCATCATTGATCACATCCGCTATTTACTTTTCCGCTATTTACTTACTATTGCAATATCTATCACTATTATCACTTGCGTTTGATCCTTTGTAAACTACAAGGCCGGAGGGATTGACAACCTCTCTGTACTCGTTGGGAGCAAAGTTATTTGTATCTGTGTGCAGGTCCACGTTGATTGCTAATATCTGGCGCCGTTAGCAGTTGACACCTTCTTGTTGAAACTGGGAGTCTCTGGGAAATCGATCCTTGGTATTACCAAGGGAAAACTTCTGCTACACTGCATCTCAAACCTTCCACTTGGGGTAACCAACGAGGGGTGAGAAGCCACCTAGCAAAGCAATTTCTGGCGCCGTTGCCGGGGACTCCACTCTTCAAGATAGGGGAGTTGCATGCTATCTTTTACCTTTGCTTTTTAGTTTTGTTAGTTTACCTTTCAGTTTTCTTTATGTCTTTTCACTAGTTATGCTTATGGACAACCTTGCTATTGGATCGTTGCTTGTGGGAAGACGCCCCACACCTGTGGTGGTTGCTCCTCCCCCTACTGAAATTGTGCCCTATAAAATACCAGCTGGTATTATCGATTATATTTTGGCTAATCGTTATGCAGGAGACAGACATCCCGGTGAACACTTGCTATATCTGTCACAATTATGTTCATTATTTAAGCTTGCAGGTGTATCAAGGGAGTTTGTCATGAGGACATTGTTTGCTGTATCACTTATAGATAAAGCTTCAGATTGGTATAAGCTTCTCGATAACTCGCACTTGCTTGATTGGCAAGAGCTTATGTCTCTCTTTTATACTAAGTTTTATCCTCTTCATGATGCTTATGTGGAGAGTAAGAGTACCTTTTTGCATGTGGATCATGGTAACAATGCTTTATGTGATGCTTATATTGTTGAGTTTATTCGTGATCCCACTGAAAATTATTATGAGAAGGGAACATATGCTTATAGATATTTCAATAATATTAAGTTCCCTCTCTTTATGTTGAAGGTTTTGAAGTTATGCTTGTTTTGCCTTCCTATGCTAGTTGCTTTATGCTTCAATAATTTATTTTCTTGCAATATTCCTATGCATAGGAAGCATGTTAGGCTTAAATGTGTTTGGTATTTGCTTCTTGATGCCCTCTTTTGTTCTTCAACTCTTATTCCTACGAGAGCATCATTAAAGTCTTAAGCCTATCTTTATGGCTATAAAGAAAGAGCTCTAGGGAGACAACCCTTGTTATCTTTGTTTTCAGTTTGTTCTTTCAGTTTTTAGTGGTCTTGATGTTGTTTACTACAGTAGCATCATCATTATATCTTTGCTTTTCAATTTTGTGCCAAGTGTAGCCTCTGATTGCTAGAAAGTTCAAAAGTTGTGAGGTGCTGTCCAGGAAACAGATTCTGTCCTTGGATAGAAAAATTCGTATAAAATCACCAGATCATCTTTTTGGTCTGAATTTTTTCGACAGCGTTCTCTATATAATTGTCTTTCGTGCGTTTGTTCTGAGTTTTTTTATTAGAGTTGCAGAAGTGCCCCGAACAAATCATTTACTACCTACTGTTCTGTTTTTCACATATTCTGTCCTGTTTTGCCTTTCCTTCATTTTGCAAACCAAGAGCTTGCTTTTTCTTTGCAAAAACCTTTTGGCAATCTTGAGAAACAGTAGACCTTCAAGAATATCTTTATTTCCAGCAAGGTGCAATTATTTTATTATGGGTACTAACCTCGCTAATCAGATTATGATGAGTTATGTATGAAGGGAGTTTTCAAGTGTGCGAGGGAAGATGATAAAAAGATTCAGGAGTGTCAAGCGCTCAAGCTTGGGGATGCCCCCGTGCACCCCCAAGAAATATTCAAGGAGACTCAAGCGTCTAAGCTTGGGGATGCCCCCGTGCATCCCCTTCTCCATCAACATTATCAGTTCGTCTTTCGTTCCACTATATTTTAATCACTTCATGTGTTATGTGCTATGCTTGGAGCGTCTTGCTTTTAGTTTCCTTTTTAGTTTTTCATAACGAGTCGGAACTCAGCTTTCTTTATGTGGGAGAGAAACACACTCCACTTCTACCTAGAACATAACATAGAATTTTCATGACTATCTTTGCTGTGTGTGTTCTTTGTCTTTTAATAGCTACTATCATGCTCTGCTCTTAGTATTCATGCTTATCTTTTCAAAGAGCTTGTGTTTAGTTGGTTGCTTGAACTCTCTTTAATTATCATGCTTATCTCATTAAGAGAGTTTGCTTCCGTTGCATTGGTTAATATGTCTATGATAAAGATGCTACGTGCATAATGGCGCTTGGTAGTTCAGGTTTTCTTATGGTTAGTCTCAAATAGCTGGGGGGTTCCCAATGTGTTATTGGAGTACCAACATGATTTGTTTGCCAATGATGTGGTATGGTTTAGTAATATCTTCCCTCAAGAATTTATTTTGATTGACTTGGCGTATGCTCACGCATATTTAAGACTGTAAAGAAAGTCTGTCAAGCCTTGATGATCTTTTATTTCTAAGTAGCGATATAACTTCCATACCTGATTCAATGTTGCTTTGTCGCTCTGCATGATTATGACCGTCATTGCTCTCTTAGTTGGTCGCTCACAGTCTTTTGCTAACCTCCACCTGTACTAAGCGGACTGACTGCTTGTGCATCCACATCCTTTTAAACCAGTTATGCCATATGAGTCCACCATACCTACCTATATGTGGTATTTCACCGCCACTCCAAGTAAATTTACATGTGCTACCTTTAAAACCTTCAGTTTTTGCAATACATAGCTCATGGGAAAGTAGCTTAAAAACTATTGTGGTAAAGAATATGTCGCTTATGTATCTTATTTCTTATAAGTTGCTTGCTGAGCGGTAACCATGTTTCTGGGGACGCCATCAACTGTTACACTTTTGTTGAATATCATGTGAGTTGCTATGCATGTTCGTCTTGTCTGAAGTAAGGGTGATTTGCCATGGGTTGAATGGTTTGAGTATGCATATTGTTAGAGAAGAACATTGGGCCGCCAACCAAAGCCATGTATCATGGTGGAAGTTTTAGCTTGGACATTAATCTTCAATCTCTTATGAGAATATGCTTAAGCATTAAAGAGGAGTCCATTATCTATTTTCTATGTTGTCCCGGTATGGATGTCCTCAAGTTGAGATCTATCAAAAACGAGAAATCAAATGCGATCTATCTCCTTGGACCTTTGTACAGGTGACATAGAGGTACCCCTTTGTGACACTTGGTTGAAACATATGTAATGCAATGATAACCTATGGAAATCCGAGCTAATTAGGACAAGGTGCGAGCACTATTGGTATTCGATGCATGAGGCTTGCAACTTATAGGATGTCTTATGCATAACACATATGAAGTACTACTACCATTGACAAAATTGTTTCTATGTTTTCAAAATAAAAAGCTCTAGCACATGAGTAATCCCTGCTTCCCTCTGCGAAGGGCCATTCTTTTACTTTTATGTTGAGTCTCCACCTTCTTTCTTCAAAGCACCAACTACTGAGAGCATGATTGTCATTCTGAGTGTAATGTGCATTGTCCCAAAGTAGCATTGTCTTTTGCATGATTGTGATATCGTTTATTTTGAAATCATTGTATCTAGTCATCACTTAAACCTTGAAGGTGCCCCTACATTTATGTTTTGCATCACTAAAAGGGGCAAGCTAGATATCACTTTATCATATTTGCACATCATGTTCATTGCAAATCTATTTGATGTTTCAGTATCATATTGTAAAACTTTCAGTTCTTTGTGATTTTCTCATGAGGCAACTTAATTACTACAGATTCATTATCTCAGTAAGCTTTTGTCATATGACTATGAATAAGTCCTATATGGTTAATAGCATGTCACCACAGAAATTATTCTTGTTATCATTTACCTACTCGAGGACGAGCAAGAATTAAGCTTGGGGATGTTGATACGTCCAAAACGTATCTATAATTTCTGCTTGCTCCATGCCTCTTTTGGGTGATATTGCTATGATATTTATACACTTCCATACACTTTTGATCATATTTGGACTAACTTATTAACTCAGTGCACCCCAGTGCCAGTTTCTGTTTTCGGCTGTTTTTGCATTTCAGGTTTTCACATTACGAGAACTGCCAGGAAAAATCCAGAAAAATTATATAAAAAATCAGCGTTCCAGAAACTACCGTGCGCCCGAAGGACAGCCGGGGGGGCACCAGGGCTCCAGGCGCCCTGGCGGCGCGCCCCCCCTGGGCCACGCCGGGGGGGCGCCTGGGCCCCCCGAGGCTCCTCCGATGCCCCCCTTTGGCATATATTTAAAGCGTCTCCCGAAACCCTCGAGACAGGAACTCTTTTTCGCGATCTCATCTCTGTTCCGCCGCCGCCGCCGCTTCCAAGATCGGGAGCACCAGGAGAACTCTTCCCGGCACCCTGCCGGAGGGGAGGATCACCACCGGGAGCTTCTCCACCACCATGGACGCCTCCCGGATGAGTTGTGAGTAGTCTCCCTTGGACCATGGGTCCATGACCAGTAGCTATGTGATGTTCTCCTCCCGTTCTTGTGCTTCACTAATTAGTCCTCGTGAGCTGCCCTACATGATCGAGGCACATATGTAATCCTTATGCTGTTGCTATGATGAGTTTGCTGGGATCCGATGGATTATGAGATTATGTTCAAATTGTGTTTGAGTAATATATTTGATTCACCTCTTTTATATTTATGTTCGTAAGTAATTCTTGCATGTTCTCCGTTGTTATTTATTGCTTTGACCAAGTAGTAGGTAGTGACTCCAAGAGGGAACGTTATGCTTGATTGTGGGTTCATGCCCCTCGATGACTAGTTTGAGTGACAGAAACATGAGTTTAGGGGATGTGCTGTTGCCACAAGGGGGAAAAAAACGGTGCTTGTGCCC
The DNA here is from genome assembly GCA_902687465.1 of Secale cereale. Taxonomy (NCBI): domain Eukaryota; kingdom Viridiplantae; phylum Streptophyta; class Magnoliopsida; order Poales; family Poaceae; genus Secale; species Secale cereale. The sequence continues at coordinate 19,873,564 of LR738712.1, forward strand.
GCGGGTGCAAGGATTGTTTACTTTACGCAAAGTTCTTTTAATGCAGTTGTCTGTTGCTTTGAGTTTACACTATGGGTGGGACTCGCAACTTAATACCAGCGAGATGTTCTGGATAGATATCTCAAGGTGGATGATTAGTAGTAGATATTGATGGATTTCGGTCTACTTACTTTGGCGTACCGCCCATACTTTGAACCTCTACCTTTCTTGCAATGTAGTCAGCATTGGTTCGCGCACATGGTCCTGTCAATTGCCCAGCTGTAATTCGTTTACCTCACATAGCTGTTTTATCGTCTTTTGGGAGAGAGACATCACTAGTGAACATCATGAGACTCCGGTCCTTATTACCATCATTGATCACATCTGCTATTTACTTTTCCTCTATTTACTTACTATTGCAATATCTATCACTATTATCACTTGCATTTGATCCTTTGTAAACTACAAGGCCGGAGGGATTGACAACCTCTCTGTACTCGTTGGGAGCAAAGTTATTTGTATCTGTGTGCAGGTCCACGTTGATTGCTAATATCTGGCGCCGTTAGCAGTTGACACCTTCTTGTTGAAACTGGGAGTCTCTGGGAAATTGATCCTTGGTATTACCAAGGGAAAACTTCTGCTACACTGCATCTCAAACCTTCCACTTGGGGTAACCAACGAGGGGTGAGAAGCCACCTAGCAAACACTGGTGGAGATATGTCATCTCCAGGTGTATGAGGCCAGTGGTCAGGACCTGGAACTGGGAAAATTATATGCTTGTATGTTTCACAGTATATGGGCTTTTTGAAGAAATCATTGACAAAGTCTTCAGGATGTAGCTTCACTTTCTGCATTGCAGCAATGGAATGACTGCAAGGCACAGCTGTCATGTCCCACCTCCTACAATCACAGGTATGGTTGTTCAAGTTAACACAATATGTGTTCTCAGAGCTACTAGTCACTTGCCAGATGCCTGGACCTGCCATGTATGCATGATGTCTACTACGCGCTTCTATTCCTGTAGATAGTGTTGGGCCTCCAAGAGCAGAGGTTTGTAGGACAGCAGCAAATTTCCCTTAAGTGAGTAACCCAAGGTTTATCGAACTCAGGGAAGTGGAGGTTGAACGTACCCCTTTCAAGCAACCCTGCAATCAAGATACAAGAAGTCTCTTGTGTCCCCAACACACCTAATACACTTGTCAGATGTATAGGTGCACTAGTTCGGCGAAGAGATGGTAAAATATGGATGATAGGAGTGGCAAAGCAAAGTAATATAAATCTATAATAAAAAGTGCAGCAAGCAAACAAGTGGTAAACGTGAGCACAAATGGTATTGCAATGGTGGAAACAAGGCCTTGGCTTCATACTTTCACTAGTGGCAACTCCCAACAACATTAACATAATCGAATCACATGATATTTCCCATAAAACATGCAATGGAGACGCACTCGGAGGTCATTCCTTTGTGGTCAAGAGAGGACGAGAATTATGCAGGGCTACAAAAGCACACCTCGAAGTTCGTAATTCTCAATCTATGGATTTCCCAATGTCACCGCGGCCATCCAAAGAGAGTACCACAATCACCACAACATATCTCAAGGATAGTCAAAGACAAGCACCAAGAAACTCTCAATCTTCAATCAACACACAAAAGAGGAAATCACTCATGAAAATATTCTTCTAATCCATGTCCAATAGACCGCTGTCACCTTGGTCTCGGGGATTATACTAGATAAAGACAAGTGAGTACATCAATCCAATACATAGAGGAAGGGGAAATATCATGGGATCACCCTAGATTAACATAGCCTATGATCACAACGAAGATCACATCATGGGAGAGAGAATTGACCACATAGCTACACGTACAAGCCCTCAGCCCCGGAGAAGACTACTCACACATGGCCATGGTGAGCAAGAGATTGATGGTGGTGTTGATGGAGAAGTGCAGCCCGGAGAGGAGGAGGCGGCCGGCGGCAGCCGTGGCGGCGGCGGCAGCCCTCCGGGGCGGCGGCGGCGGCCCTAGGGGCGGCGGCGGCCCTAGGGGGCAGCGGCTCCTTGGCCCCCCTTCTTCCTTGTGGATGGTGCTGCAATGGTGCTGATCCTCTCCTCCAAGACGGCGGCCTGGGAGGAGGAAAATTTGTGGCCCTTGGTGACCTAGGTTTTCTCTCTTTATATAGACTCTCGGATTCCCGTCATCAGATTTTGGGCTTCAGTAAAACGGGATTTTCTCGGCCGTCCGGACTCCGATTTGGACGAATTTTATATCCAGAAGCATCCTCTCGAAATTCCCCACAACTTTCGCAACTAGGCTTTTTCCGTTTGACGTCGTCTTTGTGCCGGAACGTGACCATCTTCTAAAAACGTTCTCAGACAGATTTCAGGAAAGTCAGAGTCCTACTCCAATACGACTCCTTTTGCGTTTTTGTCAATTTCCAAGTAATTCCTACACAATAAAGTGTAAAACAAGAACATTGTGCACTTTTGCAACCATTAGTAGGTTAGTCCAATAAATGCCTAAAAAGATAGAAAACTTTGATATAAACATGAGACAATGATGCAAAACAAGCATGTCACAAGCAAAAATTATGGATATGTTTGGGACGTATCAACATCCCCAAGCTTAATTCCTACTCGTCCTCGAGTAGGTAGAATGATAACATAGATAATTTTTGAGGTGACATGCTACTAACACAATCTTGATCAAGTAATAAGGTAAAGCATATGGACTGAAATAAAGTGAACCAAACCAATTGTCTATAGTTGGAAGCAAGTAAACAATGAATAACCAAGTGATCATCTAAGTAAATTCTTTTCATGAATAGTACAATTGAAGACATGAAACTATAAAGTTAAGCACAACTGTTAGCCCCAAATGAGTTCTCTCATCAAAAGCATTCTAGTTAACACAAAAGGAAGATAAAGTTTCAGCAATGCTTTCCACTTTTCAACATTTTATCTCATGGATAAGTTCAATGCACAAGGATTATATATAACTAAGCAGAAATTTTGAACATAATCAACTTGAACCCAGGGTTAACACTAGATGCTTGCTTATGGTGGAGGAAGAAGATTAGAACATAGGAAAACTGACTCAACATTTAAAAGTAAAAGATAGGCCCTTCGCGGAGGGAAGCAGGGATTACTCATGTGCTAGAGCTTTTTATTTTTGAAAACATAGAGATATAAAAGCAATTTTGAGAGATGTATGCTTATGTCAACGAATGGTAATAAACAATGCACTACTACTCATGCCAAACAGAACTTAAGAGCGGCTCCCATAGAGGAATGATAACACTCCCCTTTCTCCTTTGTTTATCACTAGCCAAAGTTTGTCTGATTTCTCAGGTACGATGTGTGAAGGAGGTTTTTGATATTGATATTGATGACATGTAAAGTGGGCTGGGCATACCCTTTTGCCAGCTCTTTTTGCAAAATTAAGGACATGCACATTATTCATGCACGTCAGGGGTCGTTCTGTCCAACACAAGTAATAATGAACTATCTACCACTTCCTCATGAGCTAAAACAGAGACACAAATAAGGATAAATTTTGAAGGTTTTAAAGGTAGCACATGAGAAATTTACTTGGAATGGCTATTAAATACCATGCATAGGTAGGTATGGTGGACACATATGGCAGAATTTTGGCTATGGAATTTGGATGCACGAGCAGCATTCCCGCTCAGTACAGAGTTTTTGGTTTAGCAAGTTTTTAGCAAGCACATGTTAACCGGTACAAAGAATTATAACATCCTTTCAGCATAATTATAAGACTTCTACACTGTCTTCCTTGTCAACCATCTTACTTCTAAAAAGAGAACAAGAACTTTAAAACTACCAATGGTGAAAAACTAAACAATTGCAAACTTCAAAGGTATTTCTTCACTAATAAGACTTTATTAAATGATCTACATGTTTAGGCATCACTACTTAATTTCTCAAAACAATTGATAGGGATCAAGTTACTCAATGATCTTCAAAACTATGCAAGCTTTTTATTCTTTGCACCATGGCCACACTTGGCATTTACTTTACCAACATATTATTTAGCAATTCAAACCAATTCAACTCTCCAAAAAGATATAAGTGAAGCAAGAGAGTACTTTCTATAAAAGAACTAATAGCTCTAAACATGATATGAAATAAAAACAAGAGCTAGAAGCATATAACAAGGTAGCTAAAACACTCAAAAAGATATAAGTGAAGAACATGAGTGTTTCATGAAAAAGCGGAGCGTGTCTCTCTCCCAAATAAGAATGATCAGATGCAACTTATTTAAGACCAGCAAAGAAAACAAAACAAAACTGAAAACAAAACAAAAAGACGCTCCAAGAATAGCACATAACGCATGAAGTGAATAAAATATAGTGAAACGAAAGACGAACTGATAATTGTTGATGGAGAAGGGGATGCATGGGGGCATCCCCAAGCTTACACGCTTGAGTCTTCTTGAATATTTCTTGGGGGTGCACGGGGGCATCCCCAAGCTTGAGCGTTTGACCCTCCTGAGTCTTCTTTTATCATCTTCCCTCGCACACTTGAAAACTCCCTTCATACATAACTCATCATAATCTGATTAGCGAGGTTAGTACCCACAATAAAATAATTTTTCCCTACTGGAAATAAAGATAATCTTGAAGAGCTACTGTTTCTCAAGATTTCCAAAAGGTTTTTGCAAAGAAAAAGCAAGCTCAAGGTTTGCAAAATGAAGAAAAGGCAAAACAGGACAGAATCTGTGAAAAACAGACCAGCAGGTAGTAAATAATTTTTTCGGGGTACTTCTGCAACTCAAATCAAAAAACTCAGAACAGACGCTCGAAAGACAATTGTATAGAGCACGCTGTCAAAAAATTCAGATAAATAAGATGATCTGGTGATTTTATTCGAATTTTTCTGTCCAAGGACAGAATCTGTCATGTCCCACCTCCTACAATCACAGGTATGGTTGTTCAAGTTAACACAATATGTGTTCTCATAGCTACTAGTCACTTGCCAGATGCCTGGACCTGCCATGTATGCATGATGTCTACTACGCGCTTCTATTCCTGTAGACAGTGTTGGTGATGGGCCTCGAACCCCTCGTTGGTTACCCCAAGTGGAAGGTGTAAGATGCAGTAAGTAGAAGTGTTTTCCCCTAGCAAAGATGCCAAGGATCGAATCCCCAGAGACTCCTAGGTTCAACAGGTAGGTGTCGACTGCTAACGGCGCAATTAGCAATCAACGTGGACCTGCACACAGATACAAATAACTTTGCTCCCAACGAGTACAGAGAGGTTGTCAATCTCTCCGGCCTTGTAGTTCACAAAGGGTTAAAAGCAATATGATAGTAGTGATAGATAGTGTTTTGCAATAGTAAATAAAATAGCGAAAAGTAAAATAGTGTATGTGATCAATGATGGTAATATGGACCGGAGTCTCATGATGTTCACTAGTGATGTCTCTCTCCCAAAAGACGATAAAACAGCTATGCGAGGTAACAAATTACAGCTGGGCAATTGACAGGACCACGAACGCAAACCAATGCTGACTACATTGCAAGAAAGGTTGAGGTTCAAAGCATGGGCGGTACACCAAAGTAAGTAGACCGAAATCCATCAATATCTACTACTAATCATCCACCTTGAGATATCTATCCAGAACATCTCGCTGGTATTAAGTTGCGAGTCCCACCCATAGTGTAAACTCAATGCAACAGACAACTGCTTTAAAAGAACTTTGCGTAAAGTAAACAATCCTTGCACCCGCGGGCACAAGCACCGTTGTTTTCCCCCTTGTGGCAACAGCACATCCCCTAGACTCATGTTTCTGTCACTCAAGCTAGTCATCGAGGGGCATGAACCCACAATCGAGCATTACGTTCCCTCTTGGAGTCACTACTTACTACTCGGCCAAAGCAATAAATAACAACGGAGAACATGCAAGAATTACTTATGAACTAAAATATAAAAGAGGTGAATCAAATATATTACTCAAGATCAATCTGAACATAATCTCATAATCCATCGGATCCCAGCAAACTCAACATAGCAACAACATAAGGATTACATAGATGCCTCGATCATGTAGGGCAGCTCACGAGGACTAATTAGTGAAGCACAAGAACGGGAGGAGAACATCACATAGCTACTGGTCATGGACTCATGGTCCAAGGGAGACTACTCACGAGTCATCCGGGAGGCGTCCATGGTGGTGGAGAAGCTCCCGGTGGTGATCCTCCCCTCCGGCAGGGTGCCGGGAAGAGTTCTCCTGGTGCTCCCGATCTTGGAAGCGGCGGCGGCAGCGGAACAGAGATGGGATCGCGAAAAGAAGTCCTGTTTCGAGGGTTTTGGAGAGTCCTTTAAATATATGCCAAAGTAGGGCACCGGGGGGCTCTCGGGGGGCCGAGGCGCCCCCCCCCGGCGCGGCCCAGGGGGGGGGCGCCCACAGGGCGCCTGGAGCCCCTGTGCCCCCCCCCCAGGCTGCCCTTCGGAGGCAGTGTCGTTCCCGGATCGCTGATTTTTTATATATTTTTTCTGGATTTTTCTGGGCAGTTCTCGAAACGTGAAATCCTGAAATACAAAAACAGCCGAAAATAGAAACTGGCACTGGGGAGCACTGGATTAGTAAGTTAGTCCAAATATGATCAAAAGTGTATGGAAGTGTATGAATATCATTGCAATATCACCCAAAAGTGGCATGGAGCAAGCAGAAATTATAGATACGTTTTGGACGTATCAACATCCCCAAGCTTAATTCCTGCTCGTCCTCGAGTAGGTAAATGATAACAAGAATAATTTCTGTGGTGACATGCTATGAACCATATAGGACTTTCTCATAGTCATATGACAAAAGCTTACTGAGACAATGATTCTAAAGTAGTTAAGTTGTCTCAAGAGAAAATCACAAATGACTGAAAGTTTTACAACATGAAACTGAAACATCAAGAAGATTTGCAATGAACATGATGTGCAAATATGATAAAGTGATATCTAGCTTGCCCCCTTTTAGTGATGCAAAACATAAGTGCAGGGGCACCTTCAAGGTTTAAGTGATGACTAGATACAATCATTTCAGAATAAACGATATCACAATCATGCAAAAGACAATGCTACTTTGGGACAATGCACATTATACTCAGAATGACAATCATGCTCTCAGTAATTGGTGCTTGAAGTGCTAGAGCTTTTTACTTTGAAACATGGAAGCAATTGTGTCAACGGTAGTAGTACTTCATATGTGTCATGCATAAAACATCCTATAAGTTGCAAGCCTCATGCATCGAATACCAATAGTGCTCGCTCCTTGTCCTAATTAGCTCGGATCCCCATGGGTTATCATTGTATTTCATATGTTTTAACCAAGTGTCACAAAGGGGTACCTCTATGCCACCTGTACAAAGGTCCAAGGAGATAGATCGCATTTGATTTCTCGTTTTTGATAGATCTCAACTTGAGGACATCCATACCGGGACAACATAGAAAATAGATGATGGACTCCTCTTTAATGCATAAGCATATTCTCATGAGAGATTGAGGATTAAGGTCCAAGCTAAAACTTCCACCATGATGCATGGCTTTGGTTGGCGGCCCAATGTTCTTCTCTAACAATATGCATATTAATTCAACCCACGGTAAATCACCCTTACTTCAGACAAGACGAACATGCATAGCAACTCACATGATATTCAACAAAAGTGTGACAGTTGATGGCGTCCCCAGAAACATGGTTACCGCTCAGCAAGCAACTCATAAGAGATAAGATACATAGGCAACATATTCTTTACCACAATAGTTTTACGCTACTTTCCCATGAGCTATGTATTGCATGGTTAATTTGCTTAGTGCAGGTGTAGGTTAGCAAAAGACTGGGAGCGACCAACTAAGAGAGCAATGACGGTCATAATCATCCAGAGCGACAAAGCAATATTGAATCAGGCGTGGTAGTTATATCGCTACTCAGAAACAAAAGATCATCAAGGCTTGACAGACTTTCTTTACAGTCTTGAATATGCGTGAGCATACGCCAAGTCAATCAAAATAAATTCTCGAAGGCAGATATTACTAAACCATACCACATCATAGGCAAACAAACCAAGTTGGTACTCCAATAACACATTGGGAACCTCCCAGCTATTTGAGATTAACCAAAAGAAAACCTGAACTACTAAGCACCATCATGAAAGTAGCATCTTTATCATAGACACATTAACCAATGCAACGGAAGCAAACTCTCTTGATAAGATGAGCATGGTAATTAAAGAGAGTTCAAGCAACCAACTAAATAAAAGCTCTTGAAAAGATAAGCATGAATACTAAGAGCAGAGCACGATAGTAGCTATTAAAAGATAAAGAACACACACATCATAGATAGACATGAAAATTCTATGTAATGTTCTAGGTAGAGGTGGAGCGTGTTTCTCTCCCACATAAAGGAATGCTGGGTTCCGACTCGTTATGAAAAACTAAAAAGAAAACTAAAAGCAAGACGCTCCAAGCATAGCACATAACACATGAAGTGATAAAAATATAGCGGAACGAAAGACGAACTGATAATGTTGATGGAGAAGGGGATGCACGGGGGGCATCCCCAAGCTTAGACGCTTGAGTCTCCTTGAATATTTCTTGGGGGTGCATGGGGGCATCTCCAAGCTTGAGCGCTTGACACTCCTGAATCTTTTTATCATCTTCCCTCGCACACTTGAAAACTCCCTTCATACATAACTCATCATAATCTGATTAGCGAGGTTAGTACCCTTAATAAAATAATTATAGCTTGCTGGAAATAAGGATATTCTTGAAGTTCTACTGTTTCTCAAGATTGCCAAAAGGTTTTTGCAAAGAAAAAGCAAGTTCTCAATTTGCAAAGTGAAGGTAAGGCAAAACAGGACAGAATCTGTGAAAAACAGAACAGCAGGCAGTAATTGACCTGTTCGGGATACTTCTGCAACTCAAATCGAAAAACTCAGAACTGACGCACGAAAGACAATTATATAGAGAACGCTGTCGAAAAAATTCAGACCAAAACGATGATCTGGTGATTTTATACGAATTTTTCTATCCAAGGACAGAATCTGTTTCCTGGACAGCACCTCACAACTTTTGAACTTTCTAGCAATCAGAGGCTATACTTGGCACAAATATGAAAAGCAAAGATACAATGATGATGCTACAGCAGTAAACAACATCAAGACACAACAAAAGCAAAAAATTATTCATGTGGGCTGCCTCCCAAAAGCGCTTTCTTTTATGCCTTTAAGCTAGGCATAATGCAAAGATCAAGTTTTATCAAGAGTAAAGGAATAACTAGCCCGTACAACGGACTCAAAAGGTAACTTGACCTTCTTACGAGGGAAGTGTTCCATCCCTTTCTTGAAAGGAAACTGAAATTTTATATTACCCTCTTTCATGTCAATGACAGCACCAACGGTGCGCAAAAAGGGACGTCCCAAAATAATTGGACATGAAGGATCACATTCAATATCCATAATAGTAAAATCAACGGGCACATAATTATCATTGACAACAATAAGAACATCGTCGATCCTCCCCAAAGGTTTCTTTATGGAAGAATCAACGAGACGAACACCAAAAGAACAAGAATCAAAAGGTTTCAATTTAAGCATATCATATATCCTTTTGGGCATAACGGAGGTACTAGCACCAACATCACATAATGCATAACAAGAGAAGTCATTCAAATAAATTTTTATCATAGGATCCCAACCATCTTCTAGCTTTCTAGGTATGGAGTCTTCTACTCTAAGTTTCTCCTCCCTAGCTTTGATGAGAGCATTAGTGATATGCTCTATGAAGGCAAGGTTAAGCGTGCTAGTGCGGGGATCTCTAGACATCTTGTGAAGGAAATCAATAACTTCGGTAAGAGTGCAATTATCAAAATCAAGGTCACGAGCATCAAGTAAGGTAGTAGTGGTGTCCTTAAGGTTCACCTATTTGGTAGTTTCTATAGCATCACCATTAATAGGTCCATTGGGACCAGGAGTACATTGGGTGCTAAGAGTGTGAACATCCTCAATAACTTGGATAGTAGCAACGGTGTGGTGGGTAGGAAGGCTCTTAATTCTTTCCTCTTCCTCCCTTTCTCTAGCCCATCTTTCTTTAAGCTTAGCCATCATCCTAATATTTTCATTTATTTGCACTTGAGTAGCATTAATAGGGATGACTTCCCTCTCCTTAAGTGGAGAAGTTTCAATTTTTAGCAATTTTAACTCATTGGCTAAGTGGTCTACCTTAAAAGAAAGATCATCTAGTTTATGTAGTTTCTCTTCTACATTCTTATTAAAGGATTTTTGGGTAGTGATGAAATCTCTAAGCATGGTCTCTAGTTCAGTATTGGAGTTCTTGGTACTAGGATAAGCATTGTTGTTCCCATAAGAGTTAGAGGGGAACGGTCTAGAATTGTTACCAAAGTTACTCCTATAAGCATTGTTGTTGAAATTATTTCTAGAGATAAAGTTAACATCTACTTGTTCTTGAGCAATCAAAGAATTTAAAGGAACATCACGAGGATCAACAGTAGATTGCTTCGAAAGTAGAGACATAATCAAGTCAACTTTTTCATTGAGGGAGGAAATCTCCTCGACAGAGTTTACCTTCCTACCTGTTGGAGCGCGTTCGGTGTGCCATTGGGAATAGTTGGTCATCATCTCATCGAGAAGCTTTGTGGCAGCACCAAGTGTAGTTGACATAAAAGTTCCTCCCGCGGCCGAATCTAACAAGTTCCGCGAGGTAAAGTTCAAGCCTGCATAAAAAGTTTGGATAACCATCCAAGTAGTCAAACCGTGAGTAGGGCAGTTTTTGATAAGAGATTTCATTCGTTCCCAAGCTTGGGCAACGTGTTCATTATCCAATTGTTTAAAATTCATGATGTTACTTCTAAGTTGGATAATTTTAGCAGGTGGATAGTATTTTCCAATAAAAGCATCTTTGCACTTGTCCCATGAATCTATGTTATTTCTAGGAAAAGACTGAAACCAAATTTTAGCTCCTCCTCTCAAAGAGAAAGGAAAAAGCTTAAGCTTAACAATATTACCATCTATTTCTTGGTACTTTTGCATATCACAAAGTTCTACAAAGTTGTTCAAGTGTAAAGCAACATCATCTCCAGCACCGGAGAATTTTTCTCTCATGACTAAGTTCAGTAAAGCAGGTTTAATTTCATATGAAGGTGCTGAAGTGGCAGGTGTAGTGATAGGTGTGCTGATAAAGTCATCGTTGTTGTGACTAGTGAAGTCACACAACTTGGTGTTCTCGGTGGAACCCATAGTAGCAAGCAAGCAAGATAACTATTTTTGTGATTTTCGATAAAAGGTACTAAAGCAAATAATGAAAGGTAAACTAACAAGACTAAAAAGCAAAGGTAAAAGATAGCATGCAACTCCCCTATCCTGAAGAGTGGAGTCCCCGGCAACGGCGCCAAAAAATACTCCTTGATGGGCCTCGAACCCCTCGTTGGTTACCCCAAGTGGAAGGTGTAAGATGCAGTAAGTAGAAGTGTTTTCCCCTAGCAAAGATGTCAAGGATCGAATCCCCAGAGACTCCTAGGTTCAACAGGTAGGTGTCAACTGCTAACGGCGCAATTAGCAATCAACGTGGACCTGCACACAGATACAAATAACTTTGCTCCCAACGAGTACAGAGAGGTTGTCAATCTCTCCGGCCTTGTAGTTCACAAAGGGTTAAAAGCAATATGATAGTAGTGATAGATAGTGTTTTGCAATAGTAAATAAAATAGCGAAAAGTAAAATAGTGTATGTGATCAATGATGGTAATATGGACCGGAGTCTCATGATGTTCACTAGTGATGTCTCTCTCCCAAAAGACGATAAAACAACTATGCGAGGTAACAAATTACAGCTGGGCAATTGACAGGACCACGAACGCAAACCAATGCTGACTACATTGCAAGAAAGGTTGAGGTTCAAAGCATGGGCGGTACACCAAAGTAAGTAGACCGAAATCCATCAATATCTACTACTAATCATCCACCTTGAGATATCTATCTAGAACATCTCGCTGGTATTAAGTTGCGAGTCCCACCATAGTGTAAACTCAATGCAACAGACAACCGCTTTAAAAGAACTTTGCGTAAAGTAAACAATCCTTGCACCCGCGGGCACAAGCACCGTTGTTTTCCCCCTTGTGGCAACAACACATCCCCTAGACTCATGTTTCTGTCACTCAAGCTAGTCATCGAGGGGCATGAACCCACAATCGAGCATAACGTTCCCTCTTGGAGTCACTACTTACTACTCGGCCAAAGCAATAAATAACAACGGAGAACATGCAAGAATTACTTATGAACTAAAATATAAAAGAGGTGAATCAAATATATTACTCACGATCAATCTGAACATAATCTCATAATCCATCGGATCCCAGCAAACTCAACATAGCAACAGCATAAGGATTACATAGATGCCTCGATCATGTAGGGCAGCTCACGAGGACTAATTAGTGAAGCACAAGAACGGGAGGAGAACATCACATAGCTACTGGTCATGGACTCATGGTCCAAGGGAGACTACTCACGAGTCATCCGGGAGGCGTCCATGGTGGTGGAGAAGCTCCCGGTGGTGATCCTCCCCTCCGGCAGGGTGCCGGGAAGAGTTCTCCTGGTGCTCCCGATCTTGGAAGCGGCGGCGGCGGCGGAACAGAGATGGGATCGCGAAAAGAAGTCCTGTTTCGAGGGTTTTGGAGAGTCCTTTAAATATATGCCAAAGTAGGGCACCGGGGGGCTCTCG
>LR738712.1:19886324-19924299 GCA_902687465.1 Secale cereale
CCGGGGGGGGGGGGGGGGAGGGCGCCCACAGGGCGCCTGGAGCCCCTGTGGCCCCCCCAGGCTGCCCTTCGGAGGCAGTGTCGTTCCCGGATCGCTGATTTTTTATATATTTTTTCTGAATTTTTCTGGGCAGTTCTCGAAACGTGAAAACCTGAAATACAAAAACAGCCGAAAACAGAAACTGGCACTGGGGTGCACTGGATTAGTAAGTTAGTCCAAATATGATCAAAAGTGTATGGAAGTGTATGAATATCATAGCAATATCACCCAAAAGTGGCATGGAGCAAGCAGAAATTATAGATATGTTTTGGACGTATCAGTTGGGCCTCCAAGAGCAGAGGTTTGTAGGACAGCAGCAAATTTCCCTTAAGTGAGTAACCCAAAGTTTGTCGAACTCAGGGAAGTGGAGGTTGAACGTACCCCTTTCAAGCAACCCTGCAATCAAGATACAAGATGTCTCTTGTGTCCCCAACACACCTAATACACTTGTCAGATGTATAGGTGCACTAGTTCGGCGAAGAGATGGTAAAATATGGATGATAGGAGTGGCAAAGCAAAGTAATATAAATCTGTAATAAAAAGTGCAGCAAGCAAACAAGTGGTAAACGTGAGCACAAATGGTATTGCAATGGTGGAAACAAGGCCTAGGCTTCATACTTTCACTAGTGGCAACTCCCAACAACATTAACATAATCGAATCACATGATATTTCCCATAAAACATGCAATGGAGACGCACTCGGAGGTCATTCCTTTGTGGTCAAGAGAGGACGAGAATTATGTAGGGCTACAAAAGCACACCTCAAAGTTCGTAGTTCTCAATCTATGGATTTCCCAATGTCACCGCGGCCATCCAAAGAGAGTACCACAATCACCACAACATATCTCAAGGATAGTCAAAGACAAGCACCAAGAAACTCTCAATCTTCAATCAACACACAAAAGAGGAAATCACTCATGAAAATATTCTTCTAATCCATGTCCAATAGACCGCTGTCACCTTGGTCTCGGGGATTATACTAGATAAAGACAAGTGAGTACATCAATCCAATACATAGAGGAAGGGGAAATATCATGGGATCACCCTAGATTAACATAGCCTATGATCACAACGAAGATCACATCATGGGAGAGAGAATTGACCACATAGCTACACGTACAAGCCCTCAGCCCCGGAGAAGACTACTCACACATGGCCATGGTGAGCAAGAGATTGATGGTGGTGTTGATGGAGAGGTGCAGCCCGGAGAGGAGGAGGCGGCTGGCGGCAGCGGTGGCGGCGGCGGCGGCCCTAGGGGGCAGCGGCTCCTTGGCCCCCCTTCTTCCTTTTGGATGGTGCTGCAATGGTGCTGGTCCTCCCCTCCAAGACGGCGGCCTGGGAGGAGGAAAATTCGTGGCCCTTGGTGACCTAGGTTTCCTCTCTTTATATAGACTCTCGGATTCCCGTCATCAGATTTTGGGCTTCAGTAAAATGGGCTTTTCTCGGCCGTCCGGACTCCGATTTGGATGAATTTAATATCCAGAAGCATCCTCTCGAAATTCCCCACAACTTCGCAACTAGGCTTTTTCCGTTTGACGTCGTCTTTGGGCCGGAACGTGACCATCTTCTAAAAACGTTCTCAGACAGATTTCAGGAAAGTCAGAGTCCTACTCCAATACGACTCCTTTTGCGTTTTTGTCAATTTCCAAGTAATTCCTACACAATAAAGTGTAAAACAAGAACATTGTGCACTTTTGCAACCATTAGTAGGTTAGTCCAATAAATGCCTAAAAAGATAGAAAACTTTGATATAAACATGAGACAATGATGCAAAACAAGCATGTCACAAGCAAAAATTATGGATACGTTTGGGACGTATCAATGCATCACAATACTTAGCCCACTTCCAGAGTAGGTTGGTGTGATCTCCCATCTGCATGACTCTGTTTTCTCTCAGATTTTCTGAAACTTGATCATCAACTTTGTTCTTATGCCCTCCAGCATAGTCCTGATTGGCTTGTTCCTAACATCCAATATCATCCTGTTGAAAACTTCACTGAGGTTGTTAACAACAAGGTCAGTTTTGCAAACAATATCCATTTTATATCTAGCCCATGTATGGTCTGGTATCTGTGACAACCACTGCCAAGCTTCAAAACTTTCTTTCTTTAAATTTTCCATCCCTTTTTCATGACCATTCTTAGTGTAGGAATAGCCAACCTGATCTAAGTGTTTCTTCAGTTCCTCCCCTCTAAAACCAGCAGATTGGAAGTTGGCATATATATGTCTAAGACAAAACCTCTGTGGGGAGTCAGGGAATACATCATTGATTACATTCAACAATCCCTGTTAATTATGATGGCTTAGAATGATGGCTAAGTATGATGGCAAGTTTGAAGTGTGGTGGTAATGAGTAGTGGAGCACTTACCTTTTGCCTGTCAGACATAATTGTGTACTTGCCAAACTTGTTCCCACTTCCAATAACAGTTCTCAGCTGTGTGAGAAACCATGTCCAGCTGTCTGTCTCTTCCTTGTCAACAACACCAAATGCAATGGGGAAGATGTTGTTGTTCCCATCCCTGCCAGTAGCTGCCAAATCTGTTGTCCAGTTCTGAGCTTGATGAAGCAACCATCTAAACCTGAAAATATGATCACATTAGTTGCTGAAATAACATGAATGCAACTATCTTAGATATATGTGAAAGGATCATTTACCTATAAATGGTCTGCATCCATTTAGAAAGCCCTCTTTGCATGCAAAAAGGCAATAGAACATGTAGTGAAACCTGGGGGTAGGAGCTGGATTTTCTAGGTCCTCTTTTGTTGTCACTATGCATCTACTGCCTGGATTAGTATCTAGCACACACTGTAGATAGTCCCTTAGTATGTGATATTGGAGTTTGTGATCTCCTTGCACAACTTCAAGTGCTTGCTTCCTTGCCCTATATGCCAAGCTTTTAGGCACATGAACTCCAAATGTTTTCTTTGTGTATGACATAATTGTGTCAACACCAGTTCCAGGGTTTGATCTAATGGTATCTTCACAAACCTTGGCAACCCAATTCACTGTAACCTTGGTGCTCTCTCCACTTGCTCCACAAGTGTGATCCAAATTCATCTTCTTGATGCTGAAAGTTGACTCATTAGCTATTCTATAGGCCACTATGTAAAACTGACAACCTTGCTTTCTATCAGAGCACCAAGCAATAAACCTAGTTGGTTCATTTCTGTGATACTCAAAATTCCTAAGTGTCCTGACATGGAAATTTCATAGTGCTTCTCTGAACTCCACAACATTTAGGAAGCACAAATGCAATGCAAACTGCTCATGTGCATCAAGGAGTGATGGATCATACCACCTCCTCTCCTTACTCTTCTTCAACCTTCTCTTCCTACCAGAAGGCAACCTTGGAACTTCTTCTTCATCACTAAGGCCAAAATCACCTGGAAAGCAGTATTCATCGGGTTCATGCACAAAATCTTCAAACTTGGTGTGTTCAGGCTCACTATGTGACTTGCTAGTTGGGCCTGGTTTTCTGACAGGCATAAGCTTCTTTGCTCCTTTCTCTGGTACAACTGAGGGTTCTTCATGTTCAGAAAGGATTTGGTCTTCCTCCCAAAACTCAGATGGTTCTGAGTTTGCTCCACAATAGTGCTCTGCAGTATCTTCCTCTTCTCTAGGCTTATGGCTTGTCCCTGTACCAGCCTCATCTTCTCCCCTACACCAAGCCTTGTATGATATTTTCTGCCCTTTGTAATCACCCCTAAAAAACTCAAAATCTGAAGAAGATTTGTCCATCTCATCTTCATCTTCATCTTCATCATGTTCCACTTCTACATCTTCTTCTTCCACAACATTTTTCCCCTTGTTGAAATTACAACTATGTTGTGTGTTAAGATAGGGCTCCTCAGGGATTACTGGTGCCAAAGATGCATTATGTAGTGGATACAGGACACCTTGTTGGGAAACACTATAAACAACTTCCTCACAAACATTACTAATGGGAATCTGTTCCTCAAGCAAACTGTGATCCATATGAACATCTGTTGGGCTTGGATCAGTAGGTTTTCTGACAGTGATGTTCAGGATCTTCTTATCAACAAACAAGTCAAGCATTTCCTCTAATGCCTCCTCACTATCCAGGACCTCCACCCCCTTCAAGCCCTTTCCCTCTTTCTTTACATAGGTCAGAAAAGCCTCCATTCCATAACTCTCCAACTCAGCCAATGCTAATATGGCCAGATAACTGATATCTGAAGAAATTGAATACTTTCTCTCCATATTATCTATCCCTTGGAAATGTAGCCTCATCTCCCAAATGTCTTCATCTAAGCTGTAGGAGATTAAATTGACAAACATTTATTTTTCAAGTAACTGAAGCTTAAAACAATGACCAAATGCACTGAACTTTACTAAAATGCAGTAGCATGCCAACAAACAATTACACTGCTCATTCCCAATACTGCACTATCTTATAAACCCTAACTAAAGTAATTTTTTCCTAACCAAAACTATCACTTCTAACCCTAATTTTAAAATCCCAACTAAAACTGTAACTGGTACCGAAATCTCTTACCTCACTCCACCAAACGCGGACGCCCACCTGTGGCCGCCATCTGGATCCGCGTGGATGCACTTCGCCACTGCCCTAGCCGCGCGGACTTCCGGATCAAAGCTCTCCGGATCCACCTGAGCCTCGGGCGGTGATGGCCGCGGCGACCGCTGGGCTGGGAAGCTCGAGCTTTGTAGCCATGCCTGAACCTCTGAATGTCCACCGCCCTCCTCGCCGGTGACGCCTTGTCTCAGAAGCTCGCCGCCGACGGCATTTCGCTGCGGCGCCGCCATCGCCCACCTAGGTCACTGCGGGGGGAGAGTGAGAGGGAGTGCAACCGACCGGCTATTTCCGACCGGACCGGACCGGACCGCACGGGCTAACGGCCGCGCAGTGAGCGCGCGTGGCCACGTGCCCTGACATGTGGGCCCAATCCGTCAGGAAAACGGTTAAATCGCTAGTCACTGACGTTTTGGGCTTTTTGAAACAGCGGACCGCGCGACTGGTAGCTTTCTGAGAAAAAAATAAAATCCGGTAGTTTTTTGGGACCCTAGCGTGTAAACTAGTAGTTTTATGCTATTTACTCATATTATTGGTATAAACAACTAATCAAGGCTCTAGAAGAGCTAAGGCAACCCCAGCAGAAATCTAATGCCGTGCCTTTGCAGAGCGTCCACCTTGCTCTAGATCTGGACTTCGCAGTATGGAGATTGGAATTTTTGCTCCTTTTTTATTTTCATGATCAAAGTTGCCACTCTACAGTAAAGCTGATGAAGCATAAAAATTGGGTGGCCCTGCAATACAAGTGGTTTGGTTTCTGCCAGCCAGCTTTGATAGTCCTATTTGTGATCTGTCCTATAGTTTGATTGACATTCCTGAAACATGCGCATGCGAGGTTGTCAAGGAACTTGATGTGGAGTGGGTTGTATGCTAATATGGTTAAGAGGATCTTTTCGTAAGAAGGATGCTGAGCGTACTAAACCAATGAGAGAAAAAGGATAATACAGTCGGTTGATTACTTACGAATCTCACAATCTTCCCAACATCTCTTTCTACCAATACCTCCTGTTCCTAAAGACATAGAATTGAGATGGTGAAAATGGCAAGGAAAAAGTAGACTCTTCAATGCTAGTGGTTCTCTTTCACTTCGACACATTCTCGCTTTCTGTCTGTGTGTGCTTTCATTTGTTTCACATTTCAAAGTCTATATGTAATGGGCATAATCAAGAATGGGGACAAGTGGTAGGTGTTGTATTTAAAATTGGCCCATGCTAGTCTATAGTTTCGGACACTCATAAGTGCCATCGAAGATTTCAAGATTCAACTCCCATCCATTGCGCTTTACATATTTCTACCTTTCCAGAACCGAAATCCTTACTAATCAACTGACGAAGAAAAAACCCAGCTACTCTAGTATTTCCTACCAATCTTCACCAAACACCTCTCTCATCTCAAGCATCAACGCCACAACCTCCTAGCCCCAATGCATTATGCCTTGCTACAATCATATTCCCATCTTGTCCACACGCCATCCAACACCGGGTGAGGAAGCATGTAAGACAACCCTCCTAGAACTCATGAGGTCAATAATTGTGGACAGGGATAAGATAAATGAGAAAGACAAAGCACAACCAACACATATTGTGCATCAAAAACTTGCAATTGCTCAAAAAAAGCGAACACACAACTAGATGTGTGCCACCATAGTCTCTACCCATTGTAACCGGGAGACATACATATGTGAGAACTACGTATATAGTCGCGCATATCGACATGAGATAATTGAAAGAACAAAATCCTAAGGGTGATAAGCTTGGGCATATGATCAACTCCCAACAGGATCTACAATCATTTTTCACTAATCGATGCCTAAATGGGATATAGTCTTAAGATATACTCCCTCCGTCCCAAAATAAGTGACTCAACTTTTTACTAACTTTAGTACAAAGTTGAGTCATTTTTGAGTCACTTATTTTGGGACGGAGGGAGTATAATATATTGACACAAACCAAGAATGAAAGCATAGCAATCACATCAACTACATCATGCGAAATGTGTGGAAATAAATAAACTGGTGCATCTGCAATGTCACAAGAATTATACATATCGAGGTAGCCCTCCTCACCTTTGAGGATATCATCCAGAGGGGCATAACCTTTAATCCAAACATAATACCATCCAGATTTAGGAGTAGTCCACACCCTTTTCCATCTAAGTATTTTCCACATGCCCTCTATCAATGTATGGCCACTTTGTACAAATTCTAATTTCTTGTTCTTATTGGAAAGGTAACAATCATGTTGTTTGTTACCAATGTTAAGCATTGCCCTGTGCCTACCCAGTGTTGGACCAATGGATATAGGCCGACTAGAATGGTGAAAATGGTCAGGACCAAGGTGGCAACTTGAGACTATATATATCACACTTCTAAAGATGAACCAATATGATTAGTCAAAGTAGTAGTTTAGTATCATATTTTTTTTAGCTAACCAGAGCTAATTGTAATTATCTTAAATCAAAGATATCATTTGGTTTTGCCTCAACCAAAGCCATAGATGTACCACTTAACAAGTTACTGATATGTTATTCATTAATTAATGAATGTATTTTCTTCTACTTTGCCCGTTTATGATTCTCTGCTAGACTATGCATGCTTGTGTTAGTGACAATATAGTTTAACTATATCATATAACATGGGTCATCATCACACCATACTTGGAGAAGGAGGTCGCTAATGGCAAAGGGTGAAACAGGAGGATAATGCCATTAGGGCCAACTCCATTTTATGGCGTAATTTTCAGTGATGAGCAATAGTGACTTGATTAGTGAATCATTTATAAATGATATTGTATGATCATTTGAACTTAGCGGTTGTATACTAGATTTGTCCACCTCAGTGGTTGGGGTGGGAGTTTGCTGAAGGCGGATACGAGTGATAGTAGTGAGGATGTCACAGGGAGGAACATCTAAAAGGTGTGCGAGAGTGCACACATAAAACATTGGAAGTTGACAAAAAATGCTTAAACCAAGATAGAAAGGAAAGGCCCATAATCACCGCAAACTGCGACGACATTATAACTCTAAAGGCGAGGGCATGTATCTCACATTCATTACTTTTATTCAAGCTGATGTGAAGGACACAACTGTAGGCAAAACACGTCATTAATTACTGCAACACGAATATTGTAGTCTGCTAAATATTACTATGTTTTTTATACTTATTTTGGCCAATCCAAAACCTGAATTAAATGTGTTGGCAACCTCGTACAGGGGATGCCATCAAAGTTGGAGGTAGGGTGCTACATCGCGTGGGCCATAGAGGAGAGGCGAAGCACCACCGGAAGTGAGAGGAGAAAGACGAAGGATGAGCTATAATCAAATTATGAAATTTTCTCATTCTTTTGCGGAGAAATCATGACATTAGTGATTACATATATAAAAATTATTTCCTAGTATGCAGTCTTTTTTAAAATATGGACGCACGAGGCCTTTCCTACTACATGACATTTTAAAATTACTCTGTACAAATTATCTAACTTGCTGGTATTTTGGAAAATATGAATGGGTTGTTGCTAGTTTTTTTTAGATGCCGTTACTAGTAGTTCATTGATACTTCTGGATCATATAGATTTCCTACCTAACGTTCCCACTCCCCAACCGTCCCGTTCCCGTACCACCATTTCCTCTTCCTCGCCTCAGCCGCGACTCTCCGTTCCGTTCCGCCGACGCTTCAGTCTCCTCCCCTCCGCCCACCGGCGTCGCCGCCATCGCCGTCGTCGCCCCGTTCCTCCTCGCCGCGCCCCTGCCGTCTCCGCCCGCCCGGCCGTCCGCAATCTCTGGATTTTGAGGTACGATGCTTCTTTTTCTCCAGCCATGGCCATGCCCTCAGCTAAATCCGACGGATCTTCACGATCTCCGATCTAGACCCGCCCCCGATTTCGCCCCCCTGCCGCCCCTGGGGCAGCCGCAGCTTACCTTTTGATGAGGTACCTCAAACCCTAGTTTCCAAACTGAACCCCCATCTTCCTACCACAGTACCCGATTCAGGCGATAAACAGCAATCCACTGTTGTTAGTTTGTTATGTTTTTCAGTTTCAGCGCTGTTCGCTACAAACGAAAAACCTTGCAGATGCTCATGCGCAATGTCTGCTGCGCTCCCACGGTGAAATCTCAGCCATTTTAAGCCACCATTGATGCAATTCACTGCCTCGCAGGACGACTCGGCGCTCCCATGGCGACGACACCCGACGAGAATGCCCACGCCGAAGGTATGATGGGAGAGCACGCCGAGAAGGAGTACGCCGATTTCGAGGCGAGGGTCAAGAGGACGATATACATCGACCACCTCTCCCCTGTGGTCACCCGGCAGGTTATCCGAGCGGCTCTGTCCCAGTGCGCCAATGTTGTCAGTGTGGAGTTCGTTGAGAACTACACAATCCCGTACGACATCCCTGCCGCCGCGCTGGTGGAATTGGACGACGAGTCGCAGGCCAGGTCTGCTGTGGACTTGATGCGAGATTTCCCGTTCATAATCGGCGGAATGCCCAGGCCTGTCCGAGCTAGCTTGGCAAGGCCCGAAATGTTTCCTGATCGTCCGAGCCCGCCTGGCTCGAGGATGGAGTTCCTTTGGCTGAAACAAGGAGATCCGGAGTATGATGGGATGAGCAAGCTGAAGAGCCTTGCAAAGAGGCAGGAAGCGGAGAACATGGCGCTTATCAAGGTGAATACTAGTTGATTTATGACTGATATCTACGTACTTGTAGGAACAAACTATTGCTCTGGAATGTAGAATATAGGAACCTAATTAATAGGGCGTACGCAATTGCAACCAGAGATGTCAACATATCTTTTTAGCATTCATTGTCATGCTTGCACCATTTGGATGGAGCTTACCTACATTATGCACAGCATTTTGTGGATTTTGACCATGATCTTGCTGTTCTTTAAAACACAATGCAGTCGCTTTGATCCTTCTTGGTTGCAACTTTTGTTTTGAGCCGTAGCTCATTGAGCTTTTTTTCCTTCCTTCAGAATATACTGGAGGAGGAGAAGGAGCTGGCGGCTCAGCAGCAGATAATGCTTGACGCCAACTACTACAAGTACGACATGCTTGAGAGCATCGTGCAAAACGGGACCATCAAGAACCTCGCCGGCCATTATAGGGTCAACTTGTTCGACGGCTGATTATTTTTGACATTCTATGAAATGGCTTCAGAGATTGCAGTCCCCAGCGCAAGCTATAATCCCATTCCACTCGTAAAAATTGTGTGATAGTGACAACCCATCGACTGGTGTGATTCAACCATGCTCTACTTGTCGCCAACTGCGTCTTCTGTGTAAAAGTGGTTCCTTATGTAGTGTGATAGCTTAGATTATGCCGTAATGTTCGGATCATGTCAGTTTAACATCGCATCAAGATAATGCAATGATGTCTAATACTCTTTCGTGTATTATGTGAAACTTGCATATCAGGCGTGTTAGTGCCATGGTGTGGTCTTGTCCGTAGTTTTGTGGCGAGCTTGAGATATATGTCGATCCTGATTATATTCAAGCAGGAGGGAAGTGTTGATCCCAGGAATGGACTCATTATCATGGCGATTTTATGGAATATCGGCAACACAGCATTACAAATGCCATGTTTCCAGCCTGATCCTGGTATAGTTAATTCAAGAGCATTCCAAACAGAAAGTACAGGTACTTTGTTCATTAAATCTTCACACTGTCACTCCCATCTGGTTGTATTTCTTTGGATATATAAACAACAGAAGTGTTTTCCCCTCTTATGCCTTTTTAATCATCTGTTCTGGTCTAAGTGGAGGCAGCATCGTTCTGGTCCAAGTGGAGATAGCATCAGTGCATGAAATGGTCCCTAAAAGCCTGGATCTTTCAGTACAGCTTTTAATAACATTTACCTATAGGCTCCAATCTTGCTGTGCAAACGCAACACATGATCTAGCATTTCTGCTGGTCTAAACTACTACCTCTGTCCCAAAATATAAGAACGTTTTTGACACTATGCTAGTATTAAAAACGTTCTTATATTTTGGGACGGAGGGAGTAGCTCAGTAAGTTTGCATATCCTATTACTCATGTTTGCCACTAGTACTACTAGTATAATTTGTTGGCCTAACCAAGCCAAGCCAATTATAGATTGCAATCTATGTATCATTAGTTTCATGGGAGCCAAATGCATGTAGTGGTCTGTTGTCCTTCGAAGTTGGAAACTACCATCCTCCATTTGCCAAAAGCTGGTCACCACTAAATGCTGTTATGATCCTGTACACGTTATTGCAAGTACATCGGTACTATGTCGATTCAGTGAACCCAGAGGTCATTTTGCAACAAGGAACTGGTGGGATACTGCTCTATACAGCAAGCACAGTAGTACTACTATGTTTTTTGTTTTTGCGAAAATCCTTCCAATCTATTCATCTTCAATCATGGTAGTACAACGAACACCAGAAATAAAAATTACATCCAAATTCGTAGACCACCTAGCGACGACTACAAGAACTGAAGCGAGCCGAAGGCGCGCCGCCGTCACCGTAGTACTACTATGTTGATTCAGTGAACCAACATAACATTTTGCACAATGTGTACCAAATCGTAATAAGAAAAATGGAAAAAAGAGAGTATATTTAGTGTGATCTTTATAAGGATGAAAATTACTTCGAGTAATTCGTATCACATTAGTTCCCAATATTCAAAGATGAAGCACACATTCATAATTTATACCTGAGATCGGCACCAATTAAAGTATTATCGTATGGATATTTTAGATAGTATAGATAACGATATAGTGGGTACATCAGTGAAACATGAAGCTTTGCATTTTAAGGAGGAAATTAAAGAGAATAGTGATGGGCATAGAAGCTAGAACGAGGATGGGTGATAAGTGATAACTGACTGCTAGATTTGTGAGGGGGTCAGCAAAAAGTTTTGACGAAGTCAGTGGGAGATCCCAAGGTCATGTTCGCATGAAGAACACAGCAACTTGATCATTACAAGTGTATAACAGTAGGAAGTCCACAAGCTGCCTTTGTACTACTACTTGGTAGCTCTGTTCGGTTTGTTCTCCAAGGGTTGCATCAGCCTAAGCAAAACTTGCGCCACCTAGTAACTGCGAGGATCTGAATCAAGTTGACAGTACAACAGAAGCGCAAGGTGCAACTACACGCCCAAGGCCTGTCTCAAAGGTAGGATAGCCTCAGATCCAATTGAATTGTCACAGATGTTCAGTTTTTGTGGGGCATGTTTGGGTCAGCTGTTTCTAATGTGGGTGATTGTCTGTCTAACATCCCTGAAAGAAGTGAGTCTGCAGGAGTAAGTCAAGGAGCCTCATACATATAAAGTGGCGCCGAATGCTGAATTGCTCATATAGTTTCAAATCTTTTTTGTTTTTTTTCTCATGCCCTATAGTATGCAACATACTAAATTTGTGGAAGAAAATGATAACATGGATGGTTGTTTACGTATTCCAGGGGTTGTGTTGCATTGCTTTCTCATGATGCCTCCCATGCTCATTGACATGGAAATCGAGAGAGTGAAAATGTGAAGAAACAATGGAAACTCCATGGCCAGCACTCTCTTTCACTTATCCTTGCCTTTGGCCCTTTCTATCCTCTTTCTTTTGTTTCGCACTTTCAAGTTTAAATAATGGGGGTGGAAAGAATCAACAAGGGGGGAGAGGTTGGTGGTCGATTCAGTAGAGTAGGTGGTACATTGTTGCGCATTGATGCGAGTCACAAAAGTAAGTGGTACATTGTTGCCTGAGCTCACCTCCCTCTCATGTATTTTATTTTTCTTGTGCTTATCAGTATATCTACCTACCTATACAAACCATTCATTGGTTCATTTCCATGTGTACTTCAGCTTTCATTGTTGTTGTCTTTATAAAATAATTGAAGTACTGGACTTGTCCAACCTCAAATTTGTTAAAGTTTGACCAAATCTATGTAAAATATATTAACATCTAGAACTTGAAATTAGTCTCTTGATATTCTTTATGACATATATTTTCATACTATGAGTATTTGGTATTGTAGATCTTAACACATTTTTCTAGAAAGTTAGTCAAACTTAAACAAGTTTGACTTAGGATAAACCTAGAAATCAAATTAGTTTTTAACGGAGGGAGTACTCTTCACCTTTGCGCAGTCACCTTACTACACCATCATTTTCTGCTCCAACATGTACTGATCATCCTCTCACCAGCCTCCAACTTCTTTAAATGATAACACAACAACAAAACTACAACAATTAATACTAGCAATTCTCTTCTATGCACTTACTGTACACATGTTTGGATACTAGCAATTCTCTCACCATACACTCTCATCCTGATCTCACATATTACATTCTTAAGAAGTTGGTCCCAATTCTTTCAACATGCAAACTGTCCACCTCAATGTCCTACTAAGCCATTCAAAATCTGCCACATATTTGTCCACCTCAGCATTCCCTCCACGTCAACAATTGTTGCCCTACATAATGCCACCCATGCGTTCGATCAGCAATTTAGAGAACGAACCATCAATTCTGCCACATCAATATAAGTGCGTTCGGTTACCCGCGTACAGAGAAGTTGGTCCCAATTCTTTCAACATGCAAACTGTCCACCTCAATGTCCCACTAAGCCATTCAAAATCTGCCACATATTTGTCCACCTCAGCATTCCCTCCACATCAACAATTGTTGCCCTACATAATGCCACCCATGCGTTCGATCAGCAATTTAGAGAACGAACCATTAATTCTGCCACATCAATATAAGTGCGTTCGGTTACCCGCGTACAGAACGACCAAGGACTGACCTCTCCCGATCTGCAACGCCTGCCCTCCCCTCTCCCAACAATAGAAAATTAGCAACTCATTGTTTTTATTACCCTAAAAGAAAACTCTTCGTTCTTTGGCAGTTTCCTCAACTTTAATGCCCTCCCGTTGATCTTCTCTATGGTCGATCCCATTAAGAAGCACCATGGCAAAATTAACCAGCACTCCACTAAACTGATCCCTGGATCTCTCCCCTCCGATCTACTATTAAGGTTGGCTTCATGGCACTACCACATGGAAATCAAGGGACCGTTCATAGTTCTACTCATCGAGCCTCGATCTGGCCGTTCAAGCCGAGAAGCTGCAGCGTATCATGATGCAGGCGCCGTCGTCATCATCATCGGTTCAAGCTAATCCAGTCCATCCCGTGTTTCTTGCATTCACCTGGAAGACAACGACGTACAACCTGCGTCGCTCCTATCCATAGATAGTACTCTGCATGGTTGGCAGGTTTAGATTGATTTTAGATTATGCAATTGGTGCCTAGACCCTAGAAAAATTCAAACCTTTATCTTTGCGATCTGCCGATCTGAAACAATTCTATTGCGAATCGTACCGAGTTTTTCTTGGACAGTCGTACCATTGTTTTCTACATTCATAACAATTGTTCTTAATTGTCTATGTCAGGTTATTTCCGTTCTGTCTGCATTAGTGCCATTCTTTGTTACATCCACAACAGTTTTTCTTAATTGGTTATTAGGGTTATTTCCGTTCTGGTTATATTAGCTGATACACAAAGAATTCTTCTTGCAACATTCAGTCTTATCTCGATGCACCACTGGAGTTGATTGAGAGTTCTTTACTATCCGACTAATGATATTTTTTCAGACTTATTCTCATCCTTTTGCCATATGATAGATAAAACGCCCATGTGTGCATAAGCGTTTTGCTCCAGGGATTCAGGGTGCAACGTGGAGGTAAAAGAGGCTCTGTGCATCAAAAAACCATGTCCATGAACCTATTAATTTTGGACCCCAAAATCCATGATCTTTCACTAATTATATGTAGCACGTAGTATTGTAGTGGTGTAATCTCTGTGATGGCATCATCAAGTGAGATGGATGCTTGGCAAAAAAATATGTCTTATATATTTACTACTCTTGATGTGCCAACAAAAGGTATGAGTTTGTTCCTTATTTCCTACAGCTCCAAAAATGGTTCTTGATTATTAATATCTACCATTAGACTGTCAAATTAATTTGCACATCTAATTTCATACCATATTTAGTTGCATTCTATACATGACAGCAAATAAATAGATTTTTTTTGTTAATATTCTTCTGTGCCACCGTGGCCCACTAGTAGATAAAGGGGGATCAGACCCGGTTCATTTGGGCCTTTAGCCCCGGTTCTGGAACCGGGGCAACAGGGTCGGTACTAATGCTCTGACCCTTTAGTCCCGGTTCAATCCAGAACCGGGGCAAAAGGGTGTCCACGTGGCCTGTGCACGGAGTCCAGGCAGGAGGGGCTTTAGTCCCGGTTGGTGGTACCAACCGGGACCAAAAGGCTCCCACGCGTCAGCATTTCTGTGGCTGTGGTTTTTGTTTTTTTTTTTGAAAGGGGAGGGGGGGTTTAGGTTTTGGGGGTTAATTTAGGTGCTTGATATATTGTGTTAGCTAGCTAATTAATAGAGAGAAGTGTTCTCTCTTATGTCCGTGCTTTTGGTCGACGCTACATACTACACATACGTATATATATGAACTAGAGTAGTCACGCTAGCTAGCTAGCTAGCTAGCTGCTAGCTACTAAGCAAACGAAGGAACAGAAGATCTCGTATATATAATCAACATATATATATATGCATACAGAGAGAAGTAATAATATCGACCACCTCTCTTTCTCCGAGAGATTGGTCGAACAACAAGTTCTCGTATATCTATCCGACACTACCGGGCACATATATACAATAATTATCTCTTACAAAAATAATCTCCTAACACATGGATGCAGGGTCCACATAGTATTCTCCGTCTTCAGCGATCACGTGTTCAAGGAAGAATGCCGCCAATTCCTCTTGAATTGCTCGCAGACGATCTGGTGTTAGGAGTTCATCCCGCATCTGAAACATCTAATTTGAAGTAGGGGGTCAATACATGAAATGATGCTATAAATTTGTGAATATTATTGATTGCTTACGCACTTCAAATTGTTCATCAGTGTAGCCCCGCTCACAGGTCGTGTGGCGGATGGACTCGCAAATGTAGTATCCACAATAATCATTCCCGGGTTCCTGCCACAACCACTTTACAAGAAATAGAGCTCAATCAAACTGATCATAAGCAAGAATGCCAAATTGGTATTGATGAAACTAGCGCTTGAATCAAGATATAGGAGATGCGCGCGCGGAACATGCTACTATATAGTACTTACTTTCGGGTATCTAAATTGTAGCTTCTTCGGCAGTCCCGGAGCTTTTTTGGTGAATTTTTTCCAAGCCCTGCCAGACAAAGAAAACAATTAGTTGATATCAGAAATGAAGTTGCTGATATATATATATATATGCATGGTGGATAATATTGGTCGATTTAACTTACCTGGCTAGCATTTGAGTCATGTCTGCATACTCCTCGGGATCTTTACGTTAAGAGTCGAAGACAGTTACTACTCCCTTCTCAAGCTTAATCTCTAAGAGAATATAGTGGAAGCTGCGCACGAAATGCATGAGATCATCAATTACATCACTATAACCTTGACTGATATATAAGGGAAACAAAATATGCACAAGACATTAACACTCACTTGAAGTTGTAAGGAAAGAGTATTATATCTTTGTTTTCATTTACCACCAACGATCGTAGCAAGTTGGTCTCGGTATCGTCGGGACGCAATTTAACCTCGGTTGCATCTATGAGGTATGTGTTAATAAACCCAATATCACCTACTTGTCTTTTCTTCAATTCGACGATCTTCAATCTGCATAATATAGTGAGGATAATTATAAATACATGCAATGAAGATCAGCTATATAGAGAGACTTAATGACAGAAGTAGTACTACTTACAGACAGTAGCAGGTGACCGTTGCTTTATCGAGGGCCAATTGATTGAAAAACTGATAGAACTCCTCAAATGGAACAGGCAACAGGTCAATTCCAACGAGGTCATGCTCCGGTTTAACTGTCAAATACAAGTTATTCCTCCCCCCAGACTCTCTGCAGATTTTCAAGTACCAATCATGCAATCTTCGCATATTCGTTGATAGAGATCTTTCATTTTTTACGAGAGGCTTCCCGTACTCGTATCTTTGCATCTGCACTTCCATGAAATCATAGTGGACATCGTCGGACGCGTAATCTGCAAGATTGGTATAACCGGGCACCATCCTCGGATCATTAGCGACCATGTCGCTAGACACCTTGAGCGGGGGGCACGATTGGTTCGCTTGTTCGCCGAGCTGGGCAATTTGTTTCCCAGCTCGCCCTTCTGCTAACCTCTGATCACTTTTTGTACTTCCGGACCGCTTGGCATCTTGAAATGTCTTTTGAATAATGCGGTCATAGTTGCCCTTCGGCTTACTTTTCGCTGGTTGCTTCAGGGCAGCAAGAGTGCGCTTTTCTTTCACCGCATCTATCTTCTCCTTCGGAGGTGGATGTCTCTGTGCTTTCAACCCTTCAAAAAAGTCCTTCACTTCGCCTTCAGCGATCTTCGTGTTTTCCTCGTCGGACCTCTCGTAGGGTAACTTCTCTAGAGGCGTGAGAGAAGGACCGAATCTGCATCGCCTCCCGCCTCTGGCTGTACTGGTAGACGTCGCCGGACCAGACGAAGCGGCTGTCTTTTTTACTTGCTTAGGCGCCGGAGCAGGAGCAGCCGGAGCGGCGGCAGGTCTCTTCCGCCCTTGCTGATTAGGCGAAGGAGGAGCTGGCTGTCTGCTCGGGCGCGCCGGCGGCGAAGGAGGCGGAGTGCCGCCACGCGCCGGCGGCGAAGGAGGCGGTGTGCCGCCACGCGCCGGAGAAGGAGCCGGCGTGCCCTGATGGTCACTCGCCGGAGAAGGAGCCGGAGTGCCCTGATGGTCAGTCGCCGGAGGAGGAGGCGGTGGAGGAGGCGGAGTGCCCTGACTCGTCGTCGGAGGAGGAGGAGGCGGAGGCGTCCAGTTCAGAATATTGATTAGGTCCTTCCGCCATAGGCATGGAGTCTTCAATGAAGAACCCAGCCGAGTCTCCCCTTCACCGGTAGGGTGGTCAAGCTGGAGCTCCTCAAATCCCTCCGTTATTTCGTCGACCATCACCCTAGCATATCCTTCTGGAATCGGCCGGCAGTGAAAAGTGTCGTCTGGTCCAGAAGGATAAACAGAGCCAGCAGCCGCCTTGACCTTCAGATTCATCCACTGTGACATAAGGTGGCAATTTTGTGCCTCCGTGATAGCATCCACAGGATTCCTGGCAGTAGCCGTCAAGGCAAGCTCTGGCTGAAGCAGCTCGGTGGAAGCCACGCTGCTTCTCCGCTGAGATGGCGGGGTAGCTTCGGGGGAAGCTTCGGCAATTCTTTCCCGATCTGCTTCCCGTTCCTCTATCGCTTGTATTCTGGCCCGCAGCGCCTGGATTTCGGTCATCTCCATTTTCTTCCTCCTGTCGTGGCATTTGTAGCCTCCTGCGTCCGGAAACCCAGCACGCCACGGAAGGGAGCCTGGCGTGCCTCGTGTCCGTCCAGGGTGCTCAGGATTCCCGAGGGCCATTGTCAGCTCGTCGTTCTCTCTGTCGGGGATGAACGTCCCTGCATGCGCTGCTTTGATATACTGCCGCATCTTCCTGAGTGGTGTTTCCAATTGCTTGTCCGTCCAAATGCACCACCCTGTTACAGGGTCCAAGGACCCGCCAGCCCCGAAGAACCAAGTCCGGCAACGTTCTGGCCAGTGCATTGTCTCTGGTTCGATCCCTTTCTGAAGCAGATCATTCTCAGCCCTGGCCCACTTAGGCCGGGCTACGAGGTAGCCGCCCGACCCCGTGCGATGGTGATGCATCTTCTTTGCAGCATTTATCCGGTTTGTCTCCGACATCTTCTGACTCTTTTCCGACTTCTTATGGGCCACAAATGCGGGCCAGTCATCTTTGATCTTCTCATATATGCCCACGAATTCTGGAGTCGTTTTCTCTCTGACAAACGTATTCAGTTTTTTCTTCCATGCCCTGAATTGGTCTGCCATCTTCTGAAGTGCAGCAGACTTGATTAAGTCCTCTATAACTGGCTTCGCCAGATCAACCTCTCGCGGTAGGACGAAGTTTGTCTTCAGCTCATTCCAAAGATCTTCTTTCTGCATATCAGTGACATAAGTCACCTGAGCGTCGTTTGAAGCCGGCTTTAACCATTGATGGATGCTGATCGGGATCTTGTCCCTAACCAGAACCCCGCACTGATTAACAAATGCGTTCTTTGTGCGGATGGGTGCAGTCGGCTCGCCGGAGCGCGAGATTTCTAAGATCTCAAACTTTTCATCCGGCCTCAACTTTTTCTTTGCTCCTCGTCTCTTTACCGAAGATTTGCTCGATCCTGAGGGCTAGAAAAGGAACAAAGACGAGAGTTAATGAATGAATCAATTAACTAGTCAGCACATGCTTAACTAACATATATACCTCCTGGCCGGACTCGGTTCGGTCACCGGAGCCAGCATCACGGTCTCCTTCTTGCACCGGCATTGGGTCACCGGAGCCGTCCTCACGGTCTACTTCTTCCATGTGCATTGGGTCACCGAATTCATCAATATCATAGCCTAGATCTTCCAGCCGCAGCTCTTGTTCGACCTGCTCATCGGTGTCGTTGAGAAACGACCTGACGGCATTTTGTCCGTCTGCGATTATGTCCATCAACATCGCTTCTTGTGCTAGGTCTCGGGTGTTGTCGTCCATTGTTTCTACAAATATTTACAACATGCCAATTATTATTCAAACATGACAGATGGATATATTAATGGCAAACGTAGAACTAGCTTCAAACCCTCGACTGCTCGGCGATCCACAAACCCTAGACCCCCTCATGTCACATTTTGTGTAGCTAGTGTCAAAGGATTCAACAAAACCAATACTTCATCATTAGGCAAAAGTAACAGTAGAATGATGGTACGAAGCTCTCCAAAGTTGTTTTGGAACGGAGTCCCAGATAAGATAATCCGTAACAAAAGACGGATTAACCTATCAGGAACTCCGTTCCAAAACATCTTTGCATAACTTCGTACCAACATGCCCCGGTTACTTCTGGCAAATGATGAAGTCATGGAATTTTTCAATACTTTGACACTAGCTAGGCAACCTCTCTCGACCCCTCGACCCCAGACTGCTCGGCGATCCACAAACCCTAGACCCCCTCATGTCACATTTTGTCTAGCTATAGTGTCAAAGGATTCAACAAAACCAATACTTCATCATTAGGCGAAAGTAACAGTAGCATGATGGTACGAAGCTCTCCAAAGTTGTTTTGGAACGAAGTCCCAGATAAGATAATCCGTAACAAAAGACGGATTATCCTATCAGGAACTCCGTTCCAGAACATCTTTGCATAACTTCGTACCAACATGCCTCGGTTACTTCTGGCAAATGATGAAGTCATGGAATTCTTCAATACTTTGACACTAGCTAGGCAACCTCTCTCGACCCCTCGACCCCCGACTTCTCGGCGATCCACAACCCTAGACCCCCTCATGTCACATTTTGTCTAGTGTCAAAGGATTCAACAAACCAATACTTCATCATTAGGCGAAAGTAACAGTAGCATGATGGTATGAAGCTCTCCAAAGTTATTTTGGAACGGAGTCCCCGATAGGATAATTCGTAACAAAAGACGGATTATTCTATCAGGAACTCCGTTCCAAAATATCTTTGCATAACTTTGTACCAAAATGCCCCGGTTACTTCTGGCAAATGATGAAGTCATGGAATTCTTCAATACTTTGACACTAGCTAGGCAACCTCTCTCGACCCCTCGACCCCCGACTGCTCGGCGATCCACAACCCTAGACCCCCTCATGTCACATTTTGTCGAGTGTCAAAGGATTCAACAAAACCAATACTTCATCATTAGGCGAAAGTAACAGTAGCATGATGGTACGAAGCTCTCCAAAGTTATTTTGGAACGGAGTCCCCGATAGGATAATTCGTAACAAAAGACGGATTATTCTATCAGGACCTTCATACTGCTTCGGAGGGATGCCGTCTTTTTCGTGCAAACGTTGCAGGTCCTCCCGTGCCTCAGCTGTATCTTTTGTCTTTCCATACACGCCCAAGAAGCCTAGCAGGTTCACGCAAAGGTTCTTCGTCACGTGCATCACGTCGATTGAAGAGCGGACCTCTAGGTCTTTCCAGTAGGGTAGGTCCCAAAATATAGATTTCTTCTTCCACATGGGTGCGTGTCCCTCATCGTCATTCGGAACAGCTAGTGCGCCGGGGCCCTTTCCGAAGATTACGTGTAAATCATTGACCATAGCAAGTACGTGATCACCGGTACGCATGGCGGGCTTCTTCCGGTGATCTGCCTCGCCTTTGAAATGCTTGCCTTTCTTTCGACATTGATGGTTGGTCGGAAGAAATCGACGATGGCCCAGGTACACATTCTTCCTGCACTTGTCCAGGTATATACTTTCAGTGTCATCTAAACAGTGCGTGCATGCGTGGTATCCTTTGTTTGTCTGTCCTGAAAGGTTACTGAGGGCGGGCCAATCGTTGATGGTCACGAACAGCAACGCCTTTAGGTCAAATTCCTCCTGTTTGTGCTCATCCCACGCACGTACACCGTTTCCATTCCACAGCTGTAAAAGTTCTTCAACTAATGGCCTTAGGTACACATCAATGTCGTTGCCGGGTTGCTTAGGGCCTTGGATGAGAACTGGCATCATAATGAACTTCCGCTTCATGCACATCCAAGGAGGAAGGTTATACATACATAGAGTCACGGGCCAGGTGCTGTGATTGCTGCTCTGCTCCCCGAAAGGATTAATGCCATCCGCGCTTAGAGCAAACCATACGTTCCTTGCGTCCTTTGCAAACTCCTCCCAGTACTTTCTCTCAATTTTTCTCCATTGCGACCCGTCAGCGGGTGCTCTCAACTTCCCGTCTTTCTTACGGTCCTCACTGTGCCATCGCATCAACTTGGCATGCTCTCTGTTTCTAAACAAACGTTTCAACTGTGGTATTATAGGAGCATACCACATCACCTTCGCAGGAACCCTCTTCCTGGCGGGCTCGCCATCAACATCACCAGGGTCATCTCGTCTGATCTTATACCGCAATGCACCGCATACCGGGCATGCGTTCAGATCGTTGTATGCACCGCGGTAGAGGATGCAGTCATTAGGGCATGCATGTATCTTCTGCACCTCCAATCCTAGAGGGCATACGACCTTCTTTGCTGCGTATGTACTGTCGGGCAATTCGTTATCCTTCGGAAGCTTCTTCTTCAATATTTTCAGTAGCTTCTCAAATCCTTTGTCAGCCACAGCATTCTCTGCCTTCCACTGCAGCAATTCCAGTACGGTACCGAGCTTTGTGTTGCCATCTTCGCAATTGGGGTACAACCCTTTTTTGTGATCCTCTAACATGCGATCGAACTTCAGCTTCTCCTTTTGACTTTCGCATTGTGTCCTTGCATCGACAATGACCCGGCGAAGATCATCATTTGGTTCCTCTTGATCTTCAGCAGCTTCACCCGTTGCAGCATCATTGGTCCCGGTTTGTCGCTCCAACCGGGACCAAAAGGTCCAAACGAACCGGGACCAATGGCCCACGTGGCCCGGCCGGCCCCCTGGGCTAACGAACCGGGTCCAGTACCCCCATTGGTCCCGGTTCTAGATTGAACCGGGGCTAATGGGCTGGACCAATGCCCTGTTTTCTACTAGTGAATAAAAATCACATTGAGAGTTTGAGATCACCGGTGAAGTGACGAGCGGAAATGGTTTCTAGGTCTTGCTTCCACGACTGTTTCGGTGAACATACGGTCATGTAAGTTTCTTTCCCATCACTTAATTTGTACTTTGTTTCTGTTAGGGCGGTCTTGTGGCGGTGCTCTGCCCTCGGTGGTGCACGATTTCGCGTTAGGGCATCTACAAAGTGGACCATCAAACCACCCACAACTATTCGGACTGTGTGGTCCGGACAATGTTTAGCTATCCAATACAGTCCTGTATCAGTCCGTCGAGCGGTATGGATGCACTTTTTCGGCAAACCCGAGACAAACTGGTGGGCTTTGCGGGAGTCTGAACATAAGACACATAGAACTCCGACACCCCCACCCACCCAAAACCCATCCCGACCCATCACTAGTAGAAAACAGAGCATTGGTCCAGCCCATTAGCCCCGGTTCAATCTAGAACCGGGACCAATGGGGGTACTGGACCCGGTTCGTTAGCCCAGGGGGGCGGCCGGGCCACGTGGGCCATTGGTCCCGGTTCGTTTGGACCTTTTGGTCCCGGTTGGAGCGACAAACCGGGACCAATGGCTCTTGGTCCTGGCCCACCACCATTGGTCCCGGTTAGTGATATGAACCGGGACCAAAGGCAACCCTTTAGCCCCGGTTCATAGCACCAACCGGGACCAATGAGGTGCCTATATATAACCCCTCACTCAAGAGCAGAGCTCACTGCTCTGTTTTTTTTTCTGGCCGAGGAGGAGAGGGGTTAGTGGTGCTCTAGCTCACCTCCTATGCACACAACGTGTTCGGTGGAATGCCCGAGCCACACTAGTTAAGCTTTTCTCCTCTCGAAGCTTTATTTTCTCCGAGATTTGTCTAGGTTTAGCGGTCCGTCACGTCCCGTCCCCGTCTTCGCCGCCGTCGATCGCCCCCGCCGATCTCGTCACCGCCACCACCGTGGTGAGCCTCTTGTTATGTCCATGCTTTTCTTACTTTTATTATTGCTTTAGATAGATGTTTGTCTAATTTTCTTACGTTTATTATTGCTTGTTATTATATAGTGAGATGGTTTTGATATCCGCCCACGTGGGCCCTCGTCCGGTCTACGATTCAGATGTGGTATATTATCTTTAATTTATAACTATTTGTTTTAGTGCTTATGATAGTTATGCCGACCAACCTGACATGCATAGATGTTTTATTATGTCTAGGAGGTAGTTGAACCGGAAATTCCAACCGACCCTCTTGTGGAGAGGTTAAATTTAGTTGAAGAGGAAAACATTTCGTTAAAGAAAAAATTGGAAAAAATGGAGGAGGAGAAGATGGAATTGGAGTTGCATGTTGCGGAAGTTATCGATGATCACAAGATCAAGATGGACCCTATTGTCGAGAGGTTAAATTTAGTTGAAGAAGAAAACAAATTCTTGAAGGAAAAAATAAAAAAAATTGTGGACGAGAAGATGATATTGGAGTTGCATGTTGCAGATGTCGTCGATGATCACAAGATCAAGATGGATGCAATGCGGTTGAAGATTAAAAAGATTAGAAAATATGCCATTCATACCGAGGCTTGGTATCATTATGCCGTTGGATCAATTGTTACCTTGGTTGCGATTATGATAGCATTTTTTTTCGCGTTGAAATGTTTTACATAGTTTCGATGTGTATGGAGAGCTATATGTTGTTAGATGAGAACTATATATGTATGTACTTTGCTTTTAATGTGATGATGAACTTTTATCCATTTGGTCACTTAATTATCTATTTATGATGTTCTGTAATGGTTTTTGACACACTTAATTATATATAAATGCACGCAGATGAACCGGCAATCGATGTACAGTGACAGACACACCTCCGAGTACATTAAGGGCGTGCGTGAGTTTCTAAATGCGGCTGAGGCAAACAAGCAGAATGATTTTATGTGTTGTCCATGCACTAAATGTGTGAATACGATGTCTTACTCTAACCGGAAAATCCTTCACTCCCACCTGCTTTACAAGGGTTTCATGCCACACTATAATGTTTGGACGAGGCACGGAGAAATAGGGGTTATGATGGAAGACGGCGAAGAAGAAGAGTACGATGACAACTATGTGCCCCCTGAATACGGTGATGCTGCAATGGGGGGAGCTGGTGAAGATCAAGAGGAACCAGACGATGTGCCCAATGATGCTGCAACGGGTGAAGCTGCTGAAGATCAAGAGGAACCAAATGATGATCTTCGCCGGGTCATTGTCGATGCAAGGACACAATGCGAAAGTCAAAAGGAGAAGCTGAAGTTCGAACGCATGTTAGAGGATCACAAAAAAGGGTTGTACCCCAATTGCGAAGATGGCAACACAAAGCTCGGTACCGTACTGGAATTGCTGCAGTGGAAGGCAGAGAATGCTGTGGCTGACAAAGGATTTGAGAAGCTACTGAAAATATTGAAGAAGAAGCTTCCGAAGGATAACGAATTGCCCGACAGTACATACGCAGCAAAGAAGGTCGTATGCCCTCTAGGATTGGAGGTGCAGAAGATACATGCATGCCCTAATGACTGCATCCTCTACCGCGGTGCATACAACGATCTGAACGCATGCCCGGTATGTGGTGCGTTGCGGTATAAGATCAGACGAGATGACCCTGGTGATGTTGATGGCGAGCCCGCCAGGAAGAGGGTTCCTGCGAAGGTGATGTGGTATGCTCCTATAATACCACGGTTGAAACGTTTGTTTAGAAACAGAGAGCATGCCAAGTTGATGCGATGGCACCGTGAGGACCGTAAGAAAGACGGGAAGTTGAGAGCACCCGCTGACGGGTCGCAATGGAGAAAAATCGAGAGAAAGTACTGGGAGGAGTTTGCAAAGGACGCAAGGAACGTATGGTTTGCTCTAAGCGCGGATGGCATTAATCCTTTCGGGGAGCAGAGCAGCAATCACAGCACCTGGCCCGTGACTCTATGTATGTATAACCTTCCTCCTTGGATGTGCATGAAGCGGAAGTTCATTATGATGCCAGTTCTCATCCAAGGCCCTAAGCAACCCGGCAACGACATTGATGTGTACCTAAGGCCATTAGTTGAAGAACTTTTACAGCTGTGGAATGGAAACGGTGTACGTGCGTGGGATGAGCACAAACAGGAGGAATTTGACCTAAAGGCGTTGCTGTTCGTGACCATCAACGATTGGCCCGCTCTCAGTAACCTTTCAGGACAGACAAACAAAGGATACCACGCATGCACGCACTGTTTAGATGACACTGAAAGTATATACCTGGACAAGTGCAGGAAGAATGTGTACCTGGGCCATCGTCGATTTCTTCCGACCAACCATTAATGTCGAAAGAAAGGCAAGCATTTCAAAGGCGAGGCAGATCACCGGAAGAAGCCCGCCATGCGTACCGGTGATCACGTACTTGCTATGGTCAATGATTTACATGTAATCTTCGGAAAGGGCCCCGGCGCACTAGCTGTTCCGAATGACGATGAGGGACACGCACCCATGTGGAAGAAGAAATCTATATTTTGGGACCTACCCTACTGGAAAGACCTATAGGTCCGCTCTTCAATCGACGTGATGCACGTGACGAAGAACCTTTGCGTGAACCTGCTAGGCTTCTTGGGCGTGTATGGAAAGACAAAAGATACAGCTGAGGCACGGGAGGACCTGCAACGTTTGCACGAAAAAGACGGCATCCCTCCGAAGCAGTATGAAGGTCCTGCCAGCTATGCTCTTACGAAAGAAGAGAAATAAATCTTCTTTGAATGCCTTTTCAGTATGAAGGTCCCGACTGGCTTCTCGTCGAATATAAAGGGAATAATAAATATGGCAGAGAAAAAGTTCCAGAACCTAAAGTCTCATGACTGCCATGTGATTATGACGCAACTGCTTCCGGTTGCATTGAGGGGGCTTCTACCGGAAAACGTCCGATTAGCCATTGTGAAACTATGTGCATTCCTCAATGCAATCTCTCAGAAGGTGATCGATCCAGAAATCGTACCAAGGCTAAGGAGTGATGTGGCGCAATGTCTTGTCAGTTTCGAGCTTGTGTTCCCACCATCCTTCTTCAATATCATGACACACGTCCTAGTTCATCTAGTCGACGAGATTGTCATTCTGGGGCCCGTATTTCTACACAATATGTTCCCCTTTGAGAGGTTCATGGGAGTCCTCAAGAAATATGTCCGTAACCGCGCAAGGCCAGAAGGAAGCATCTCCATGGGCCATCAAACAGAGGATGTCATCGGTGTAGGGTAACGCAGCAGAAAATAAAAATTTCCGACCTACGCACCAGCCCAGGACCACTATGAAGACTGCATACAAGGTTTGATCTGTTTCGTTACCGACTCGTAGCGCAGCGGAAGTAGAGTCGATGACGATCGTCGGTGCAGATCCCCGCAGCTAGGATTTACAACCTCCCAACCGCGAGGATGTATACCCTCATCCGCTCCTCGGACAGCCCTCCGGGAGACGGTCGAACAGTCCCCCGGACGGTGTCGCGGACAGCCCTTCGGGAGGACCTTCGAAACTTGAACGGTCACTCGGACAGCCCTTCGGGAGGACCCACAGAACTCGGACCGTCACTTGGACAGCCCTCCGGGAGGCACTCACGAACAGCCCCTCAGGGCACTAAGATCGAATCTACGACCTCTCTACAGAGTTGCACACATACGGTGTCATCTATCCGGCAGGGCTTCGCCGTCCAGAACTAGTTCCCACCGGAACCCAGACAGCCTTTCGGCTCTACGAAACTATTTCGTGGGAGGGAGAGAGAAGCCAGATCATTGCAATGGCATGTATGTGAGAAGGAGTGAGTGTGGAGGGCTGCCCCTCCACCTCTATTTATAGGCCAAGGCAAGGGGTGGGGTGGTGGAGGAAATACCAAATTACCCATGCTACATGTCCCACATGGAAGGGTAAAAAGGTAACACAAGGGGGGCACCAAGGGGACACTCCCATGGCAGCCCAACACCTTGTCCCCCCCATGGGGGGCCCCCCCCAACAAGCCACCAACATGTCTCCATGAAACATGCATGCTCCCTAGACAAAAAGCCACCAAACATGCAACCCCCGATTCGTGGGATCTTGTCCCCTCGCACTGGGACAAGATGTTTTCCGCGAAACTTTTTTCTGAAAAATTCCAGAAGGTCCCAGAACATTTCCGGTACCCTCTAAAATTATTCTGGGCATGATCCGAAACATTTTCGGTGCTGTGGTTTTTATCAGCGGAAAGCATCAACAGCGGTTACGGCAGTTTCGGAACATTTCCGATTTTTCTCTCTGAAGATTCCCAGAAGTTCCCAGACCAATTCTGGCACCCTCTGATAATTTCCATGCGGTGCCGAAACCCTTTTTGACCTAATAATATATTCCGAAACATCTTTTCGGTTTTACCGAAACTCTTTCGGTGTTCTCTCTCCGGAACTCTTCCGTTGTCTCCGAAACTTTTTCGGTGATTTTCTCTCAGACTCCATGTCTAGTATTCAGCAGATAGATGACCCTTAAGCGTGTGACCCTATAGGTTCAGTGAAGTATAGACATGACCCGGAAACACTTCCGATCAATGATCAACATCGGAGCCGTGGACACCCATATTGACCCCCTATACCCACATGAATAAATATTCGAGTGAACCTCCAGTTGCTGTGTGCTATTCCTTTTGCTTCGCGATATGTCACAAACACCCGAGGTGAGATTTATTGCATCCCCGTGGGCAAACACTTTGTCCACTATGCAAGTTACCTCGTTACCGGTTTTG
This sequence comes from Secale cereale, assembly GCA_902687465.1. Lineage (NCBI taxonomy): Eukaryota > Viridiplantae > Streptophyta > Magnoliopsida > Poales > Poaceae > Secale > Secale cereale. The sequence goes on from LR738712.1 coordinate 19,914,259, forward strand.
TTCTCTTTTCTCGTTTTCGTGTTCCGGCATCCCAGTGATCAAATCACCCTGTGTCTGGCCAGACGATGATGGATACCGTTACACCGAGAGGGCCCGAGTATATCTCTCCATCGTCGGAGGAGCAAATCCCAATCTTGAGCTATCTCGTTACTTGCCATACTTTCCCATGAACCCGTAAGCCGCCGTAATAGCCATCCAGTTACGGATGACGTTTAACAAACCCCAAAGTTCATGAATCAAGCATGAAGGAACTCGATACTCTCATGGTCTAAGGAATTATGCAAACATTAACTTCCTGTGTTATTAACCATAAACTTGTGACGAATGTATCTCATAGCATAACATCAATCGGGTCGATTCAACACAAATGTTCTGCTAACATTGTGCCCTCAAAATTGCTGGCATAGACATGCCCATGATCAGGAAAACAGAACCATCATGCAACACTTGAGCTAGTCTTAGAGGCCAGACCAGGAATACATTTTATCGTTTATTATTCCATACGTGCATATGAGTCTTCCTCCGAGCCTCGTTTTATTTGTAGACTCGAGAACCATAGCAGTTATAGCATGGAACATAAACCTAATTATGAACAGTGAGATAAATAATAGAATTTATTATTGCCTCTAGGGCATATCTCCTACAATATGTGTCCTTTCCCCTCTCGGTTGTTACATCAAAGCGGACACCGCTGTTTTGGTTGGTGCTCTTTTGATCTTGGACAATCGTGTAAAATGTATTCCCATTTATCTCGTATCCTTTGTAAATCAATACAGTCGAAGATGGTCCCCTGGACAACAAGTACAACTCATCACAAACAGTGTTGTCACCTCTGAGACGTGTTTCCAACCAACTGCTGAAAGTCCTGATGTGTTCACGTGTAATCCAGTCGTCGCACTGCTCCGGGTGTTTGGAGCGCAGACTGTTCTTGTGTTCATCGACATACGGGGTCACCAATGTAGAGTTCTGTAGAACTGTGTAGTGTGCTTGAGACCAAGAATATCCGTCCCTGCATATTATTGAGTCCCTTCCAAGCGTGCCTTTTCCAGTCAGTCTCCCCTCGTACCGCGATTTAGGGAGACCTATCTTATTAAGGCCAGGAATGAAGTCAACACAAAACCCGATGACATCCTCTGTTTGATGGCCCATGGAGATGCTTCCTTCTGGCCTGGCGCGGTTACGGACATATTTCTTTAGGACTCCCATGAACCTCTCAAAGGGGAACATATTGTGTAGAAATACGGGCCCCAGAATGACAATCTCGTCGACTAGATGAACTAGGACGTGTGTCATGATATTGAAGAAGGATGGTGGGAACACAAGCTCGAAACTGACAAGACATTGCGCCACATCACTCGTTAGCCTTGGTACGATTTCTGGATCGATCACCTTCTAAGAGATTGCATTGAGGAATGCACATAGCTTCACAATGGCTAATCGGACGTTTTCCGGTAGAAGCCCCCTCAATGCAACCGGAAGCAGTTGCGTCATAATCACATGGCAGTCATGAGACTTTAGGTTCTGGAACTTTTTCTCTGCCATATTTATTATTCCCTTTATATTCGACGAGAAGCCAGTCGGGACCTTCATACTGAGCAGGCATTCAAAGAAGATTTCTTTCTCTTCTTTCGTAAGAGCATAGCTGGCAGGACCTTCATACTGCTTCGGAGGGATGCCGTCTTTTTCGTGCAAACGTTGCAGGTCCTCCCGTGCCTCAGCTGTATCTTTTGTCTTTCCATACACGCCCAAGAAGCCTAGTAGGTTCACGCAAAGGTTCTTCGTCACGTGCATCACGTCGATTGAAGAGCGGACCTCTAGGTCTTTCCAGTAGGGTAGGTCCCAAAATATAGATTTCTTCTTCCACATGGGTGCGTGTCCCTCATCGTCATTCGGAACAGCTAGTGCGCCGGGGCCCTTTCCGAAGATTACGTGTAAATCATTGACCATAGCAAGTACGTGATCACCGGTACGCATGGCGGGCTTCTTCCGGTGATCTGCCTCGCCTTTGAAATGCTTGCCTTTCTTTCGACATTGATGGTTGGTCGGAAGAAATCGACGATGGCCTAGGTACACATTCTTCCTGCACTTGTCCAGGTATATACTTTCAGTGTCATCTAAACAGTGCGTGCATGCGTGGTATCCTTTGTTTGTCTGTCCTGAAAGGTTACTGAGAGCGGGCCAATCGTTGATGGTCACGAACAGCAACGCCTTTAGGTCAAATTCCTCCTGTTTGTGCTCATCCCACGCACGTACACCGTTTCCATTCCACAGCTGTAAAAGTTCTTCAACTAATGGCCTTAGGTACACATCAATGTCGTTGCCGGGTTGCTTAGGGCCTTGGATGAGAACTGGCATCGCAATTGGGGTACAACCCTTTTTTGTGATCCTCTAACATGCGATCGAACTTCGGCTTCTCCTTTTGACTTTCGCATTGTGTCCTTGCATCGACAATGACCCGGCGAAGATCATCATTTGGTTCCTCTTGATCTTCAGCAGCTTCACCCGTTGCAGCATCATTGGGCACATCGTCTGGTTCCTCTTGATCTTCACCAGCTCCCCCCATTGCAGCATCACCGTATTCAGGGGGCACATAGTTGTCATCGTACTCTTCTTCTTCGCCGTCTTCCATCATAACCCCTATTTCACCGTGCCTCGTCCAAACATTATAGTGTGGCATGAAACCCTTGTAAAGCAGGTGGGAGTGAAGGATTTTTCGGTTAGAGTAAGACATCGTATTCACACATTGAGTGCATGGACAACACATAAAACCATTCTGCTTGTTTGCCTCTGCCACATTTAGAAACTCACGCACGCCCTTAATGTACTCGGAGGTGTGTCTGTCACCGTACATCCATTGGCGGTTCATCTGCGTGCATTTATATATAATTAAGTGTGTCAAAAACCATTACAGAACATCATAAATAGATAATTAAGTGACCAAATGGATAAAAGGTCATCATCACATTAAAACCAAAGTACATACATATATATAGTTCTCATCTAACAACATATATAGCTCTCCATACACATCGAAACTATGTAAAACATTTCAACGCGAAAACAAATGCTATCATAATCGCAACCAAGGTAACAATTGATCCAACGGCATAATGATACCAAGCCTCGGTATTAATGGCATATTTTCTAATCTTTTTAATCTTCAACCGCATTGCATCCATCTTGATCTTGTGATCATCGACGACATCCGCAACATGCAACTCCAATATCATCTTCTCGTCCACAATTTTTTTTATTTTTTCCTTCAAGAATTTGTTTTCTTCTTCAACTAAATTTAACCTCTCGACAATAGGTTCCATCTTGATCTTGTGATCATCGATAACTTCCGCAACATGCAACTCCAATTCCATCTTCTCCTCCTCCATTTTTTCCAATTTTTTCTTTAACGAAATGTTTTCCTCTTCAACTAAATTTAACCTCTCCACAAGAGGGTCGGTTGGAATTTCCGGTTCAACTACCTCCTAGACATAATAAAACATCTATGCATGTCAGGTTGGTCGGCATAACTATCACAAGCACTAAAACAAATAGTTATAAATTAAAGATAATATACCACATCCGAATCGTAGACCGGACGAGGGCCCACGTGGGCGGATATCAAAACCATCGCACTATATAATAACAAGCAATAATAAACGTAAGAAAATTAGACAAATATCTATCTAAAGCAATAATAAAAGTAAGAAAAGCATGGACATAACAAGAGGCTCACCACGGTGGTGCCGGTGACGAGATCGGCGGGGGCGATCGACGGCGGCGAAGACGGGGACGGGACGTGACGGACCGCTAAACCTAGACAAATCTCGAAGAAAATAGAGCTTCGAGAGGAGAAAAGCTTAACTAGTGTGGCTCGGGCATTCCACCGAACATGTTGTGTGCATAGGAGGTGAGCTAGAGCACCACTAACCCCTCTCCCCCTCGGCCAGAAAAAAAAACAGAGCAGTGAGCTCTGCTCTTGAGTGAGGGGGTATATATAGGCAACTCACTGGTCCCGGTTGGTGCTACAAACCGGGGCTAAAGGGGTGCCTTTGGTCCCGGTTCATAAAACAAACCGGGACTAATAGTGGTGGGCCAGGAGCAAGAGCCATTGGTCCCGGTTTTTAGCTCCAACCGGGACCAATAGGTCCAGACGAACCGGGACCAATGGCCCACGTGGCCCGGCCGGCCCCCTGGGCTAACGAACCGGGTCCAGTACCCCTATTGGTCCCGGTTCTAGATTGAACCGGGGCTAATGGGCTGGACCAATGCCCTGTTTTCTACTAGTGGCCCGGTGTCACCTGGTCGCGACTAAGTGCTCTAAGCTAGGCTAGATGTGTTCTGTTAATAACTCTGTTCTGTTTTGCAGTAGAGAATCAGAAGGTGATGCTCAAGACATTCAGCCTCCAGTAGTAGTTGTACACCTACAAGGCTGAAGAAAATACATCCCAAGCAGTATCTTTGCAAGGGGTTCCTATTCTGCTAAACTAATGTTTATGAGGCCATCTGCCAGTCATAAAATAAATTTGCACAAGGAGATGATGTGTAGTTATTCTGCAGGTTCCAACTCCCTCCTTTCATAGTCTGCTCCTTGACTTCCATTTTCATTTTGTCACAACCTCTGCACCATTCTCTTCTCTATATATGTGCCGTCCGCAAGATTTCAGTCATGCTCCGAGTCGTCGCAGGTGTTGACAAAGTAAAATTCTCTACTGATTGGATATCAATTTGGTTGGATAGTTTGTGTTGTTATCAGTTCATTTAGACTGATTGTCCTTTTACCTTTCTTATTACTATTTTTCATTTGAAGCAGCAATAAAAACATCTTGGGGCTGCATTAGTCTGCTAAAATTAACACCGACTCTTATGCTATTTGTGCAGATCTTTGTTTTTCCATGTAGACAACATATTTGATGAAAACTCAAACGGACTGCAACTAAGGTGAACCAATGTAAGATATATATTGTATTCAAAAGATAACCCCAGCCATGTCCCTCATATTGTTTCTGCATATGTTATTTATTAGTGATTTAATTTACTTCTGAATCTCTGATTTAAAGATTATTATTGATCACGTTAGAAAGCCAAATTTTATTTTGGTAGCACGATTTTTTGTAACCATAGATGTTATGGTTCATAAAATGTTAGAGATGTCCTTCTTTCCCATTGTAAAGTTGTTTTATACATAGGAAGTTAGTAGGATATGCAATCGTAAAAGCAATATTGAGAGGAGATGTAAAGGATCACATACATGTATCTATATGTCATGGTAACAACAGTAGAATATCACTTAAGATAATATGAAATCAGGAAAGCAAAAGACAGGGTAGGCAACATCCAAGGACTAAACTAACACATGTTCATGTAAATCAATTTACGAGAGGCCTCTTATAAATTCATGATGTTTTCATGCTGATTGTTTTGATTCAGTTTCCGCAGCAACGCGCGGGGTATCATCTAGTTGTGACAGTTTACATGACATTTCTCTGAATGTCAGCTCAATCTATTACTACCCCACTATACATGTATTGTCCAGCATGCAATGAGCTTGAATCTTCAACAGTTCAGGGAGACATTTGCTGCTGAACTTATGCATGTCGTCATTCATTAAACTGCATGTTTTTTATTTGATCCATACATAGAAAATTGTCAACTCAATTGTCCGATCAAGAGTGAATGATATATATCTTCATCTGAACTCTGAAGCTGAAGCTGCTCTAGTATTCTACATGACATAATTTTTTTAATGATGTATGTCTCTCACGTTACTTTACTATACAAACTATATAGTGATAGAATGGGATATCCAGATTTGTAGAACAATGACTGAAAAAATTCATGGCCAGGCCTGAAACTCTGTCTCTAATGTGGCTGATTGCCTGTCCAAGATACCTGAAAGTAGTGAGAGCGTAGAAGCAAGTCAAGGAGCTTCATATGTATAAAGTGGTGTTGAATGCTGAATTGCCCATAAAGCTAATATGCCCAAGATTTTGGGAATGAGGGAGTATTGAATTTCCGGAAGAAAAGGTTAACATGGATGGTTGTTTACATCGTCCATGAACTGCACTACATTGCTTTCTCCTTACGCTTCCCATACTGATGAACTGTCTTAATTGCAATTTCCATGAGTTTCCGCCATATTTCGAGCAGCGGTGCAATTTGTAGCCTGAGCTTGTTGTGAAGATAAGATGGCATCAGAGCTAGTACAATGCCAGCTTCTGACATTTTGCTAGCTTTGTCTTGGCCAACCTGGATGAAACTCTCCCTCTAGTGGGTGCTTGTCTGCCTAGCATCCCTGAAAGAAGAAGTGAGAGCACTGGCGCAACTTAAGCAACTTGATATGTATAAAGTGGCGTCGAATGCTCAATTGCGCATATAGTTCCAAGTTTATGTCTTAGCTGAAGAATATTAAGCATCTGAGTTTCTAGGAGAAAAGGATAATATGAATGATTGCTTACAGATCCAGACTGGTGTGTTTCATTGATTTCTCCTGATGCCTCTCATGCTCATGGACATAGAGATTGAGAAAGTGAAAATGCGAAGAAACAAAGTGATAGTAGTCTCTTTCACTTATCATTGCCTTTTAGCCCTTCCTATCCTTCTTTTCTTTCACACTTCTAGTTTATATCATCAAGATGGAAATAATCAAGTAGGAATGAGTAGGTGGTGGATTGAGAAGAGTAGGTGGTACAATGTTGCACATTGATCAGAGTCACTGAAGATGTCGTGATTCATGAAAGGTAGAAAGAGGCAAAGAATTTAACCCAAGGTTGTCAAAATTGTGATTCTGAATCAGATTGGAGCTCTCATGGTAGAGGATCATAAATCGTAGAATCTTACTACCAGAATCGTAAAAACGTTGATTCTACTAACCAAAATCCTAGAATCAAAGTAGTTAGTTCGGATCGTATAGTGAATCTGACAACCTTGGTTTAACGTATAAAGAGTATCATTTTGTACTCATGACCTCCTCACGAACATGTCTACTTATGATGTGTTCACTGATTGCGTTGCAATTTCTCAAAAGAGATCTCCTAAAATGGACAACAGATCGAGCTTTCCAGAGAAGATGACAGACTATATCATCAGCTCCAGAACAACAACTCTTGCTTGGGGCTTGCATGCTTGCCTTTAGGGTTGCTGCTTGGTTGCAGTTCGCGTTCAAGTTTGTAACGGTTTCCTCCCATGTTTTAGCTAATTAACTGGGTAACCCTCTTCTCCTTAATTAATAGATGAGGTAAATATTTTGCCTCCGTTAGAAGAAAACCTTGTGATACTCAACACTCAAAGATGCTACTCTTTGGAATGAGGCTCCTTTGTTGAGCAGGAGTCTAAATACACCATATATAACGTAAGTCTGCATATCATATTCTTCAAGTTTTTACATTAGTAATACTACTATTATTCCTCGTGTTTTTCATTTGTTATACTACTATTATTTGTTGGCCTAACCAAGCCCAGGAAATTATAGATTGCAATCTTTGTCTGTCATTAGTTTCAGGAATGCCAAATGTAAGCAAGTGGTATGCCGTTCCTTGGAAGTTGGAACCTACTGCCCTCCATTGGCCAAAAGATGGTCACCACTAAATGATGCTATGATCCTATCATGTGCATTACTTCCAATACAATAGTACTATGTTGCTTTAGTGAACCGACATGACATGTTGCAACAAGGAACTGACAGTGTTGCTCTATGTGCATCAAATTAAAACTAGTAAAAGGAAAATAACTAGGGTGATCATTGTAAGGATGAAAATTACTTCGAGCAATTTGTAACACACTAGTTTTCAAATATTCGAAGCACACTTTCATAGTGGATCCCTGAGATTGACACCATTAAAGTATTATAGTAGGGATATTTTAGATAGTGTAGATATAGTGGGTACATTAGTGAAACATGAAGCATTGCATTATTGCATATTAAGGTGGAAATTAAAGAAAAGATTGATGATCACATAAGCTAGATTGAGGATATGTGATAACTAATAACTGACAACTAGATTTGTGAGAAGGTCAGGAAAAAGTCCGATAAAATTATTGGGAGTTCCTTAGTGGCCAAGGAAGATAGAAACAATTAGTCTTTATCATTGCATGAGACCAGAACATGTCACCACACATTTTTGTCTCTCTGTATCCGTGTGGCACTTTCACTGATGAAGAATATCGAACATCTAAGTTTTTGGAAGAAAAGGGGAATATGGATGATTGCTACAATTCGTCATCAGTGCACTGCATTGCTTTCTCCTGAAGACTCCCATAATCATAAACAATGAAATGGAGAAAGTGAAAAGGTAAAGAAACAATGAACTTCAATGCTAGTAGTCTCATTCACTTATCCTTGCCTTTTGTACCCACTTTCCTTTGTTTTGCAGAAAATATGTCTATCGTCAAGGTGAAGTAGTTGATTTTTTTCCGGCAAAGCAGGGCGAAAGTAGTTGATTTATGACTGATCTTATCTACTTATAGGAAGTTAGGAACAAATTATTGCTCTGGAATGTAGAACATAAACCATAATAGGGCGTATGCAATTGCAACCAGAGATGTCAACACATCTTTTTAGCATTCATTATCAATTTATCATGCTTGCACCATTTGTACACAACATTTTGTGGATTTTGTCGATGATATTGTTCTTTAAAACAAAATATGGTTGCTTTGTGCCTTGGTTGTAACTTGTATTTTGAGACAATATAGTGGAGGAGGAGAATGAGCTGGCGACTCAGCAGCAGATAATGCTTGACGCCAACTAATACAAGTACGACATGCTTGAGAGAATCATGCACAACGGGACCATCAAGAACCTTGTTGGCCATTATAGGGTCAACTTGTTCGATGGCTTATCATTTTTGTCAGTCTATGAAATTGCTTCAGAGATTGATGTCCCCGGTGCAAGCTAGTTCCATTCCACTCGTAAAAATGTGTGATAGTGACAACCCATCGACTACTGTGACCAGTCGCGCCTTCTTCTTGTTGGAAATATGCCCTAGAGGCAATAATAAAATGGTTATTATTATATTTCCTTGTTCACGATAATTGTCTATTGTTCATGCTATAATTGTATTATCCGGAAATCGTAATACATGTGTGAATGAATAGACCACTACATGTCCCTAGTGAGCCTCTAGTTGACTAGCTTGTTGATCAATAGATGGTCACGATTTCCTAACCATTGACATTGGATGTCGTTGATAACGGGATCACATCATTAGGAGAATGATGTGATGGACAAGACCCAATCCTAAGCATAGCACAAGATCGTGTAGTTTGTCTGCTAAAGCTTTTCTAATGTCTAGTATCATTTCCTTAGACCATGAGATTGTGCAACTCCCGGATACTGTAGGAATGCTTTGAGTGTGCCAAATGTCATAACGTAACTGGGTGGCTATAAAGGTACACTATGGGTATCCCCGAAGGTATCTATTGGGTTGGCACGAATCGAGACTGGGATTTGTCACTCCGTGTGACAGTGAGGTATCTTTGGGCCCACTCAGTAAGACATCACCATAATGAGCTCAATGTGACTAAGGATTGATTGAATCCCCGACATCATGGTTCATCCGATGAGATCCTCGTCGAACATGTGGGAGCCAACATGGGTATCCAGATCCCGCTGTTGGTTATTGACCGGAGAGATGTCTCGGTCATGTCTGCATGGTTCCCGAACCCGTAGGGTCTACACACTTAAGGTTCCGTGACCTAGGGTTGTTATGGGAAATTGTATGTGGTTACCGAATGTTGTTCGGAGTCCCGGATGAGACCCCAGACATCACGAGGAGTTCTGGAATGGTTCGGAGGTGAAGATTTATATATGGGAAGTCATCATACGGTCACCGGAAGTGTTCGGGGGGTTGCCCGTATTGTACCAGGGCCATCGAAAGGGTTCCGGGGGTCCACCTGCCCCGAAGGGCCCTATGGGCTGTATGTGGAGGGGAACCAGCCCCTAAGTGGGCTAGGTGCCATCCCCCCTAGGCCCATGCACCTAGGGTTGAGTGGGAACCCTAAGGGGGGCGCCCCTTGGCTTGGGGGGCAAGCCCCCTCCCCCTGGCC
>LR738712.1:19924417-19971291 GCA_902687465.1 Secale cereale
CCCCTGGCCGCCACCCCCCCCCCCCTCAGATGGGATTTGAGGGGGCCGGCCCCCCTCTACCTTGCCCCTATAAATAGGTGGGGGTGGGAGGGCAGCCGTACCCCTGGCCTGGCGCAGCCCTCCCCCCTCCCAACTCCTCCTCTTCCTCCCTAGTGCTTGGCGAAGCCCTGCCGGAGAACTGCAAGGTCACCACCACGCCGTCGTGCTACTGAAGCTCTTCCCCAACTTCTCCTCCCTCCTTGCTGGATCAAGAAGGAGGAGACGTCCTCGGGCTGTACGTGTGTTGAACGCGGAGGCGCCGTTGTTCGGCGCTTAGATCGGAATCGACCGCGATCTGAATCGCTACGTGTACGACTCCACCAACCGCGTTCTTGTAACGCTTCCGCATCGCGATCTTCAAGGGTATGAAGATGCACTCCCCTCTCTCGTTTCTAGTTTCTCCATAGATTGATCTTGGTGATGCGTAGATTTTTTTGATTTCTGCAACGATCCCCAACACTTCTGTGTAAAACGGTTCCTTATATAGTGTGACAGCTTAGATTATGATGTAATCTTTGTATCATGTCAGTTTAACATCGTATCAAGATATTGCAATGATGTCTGATATTGCATCGTGTATTATGTCTGTTGTCCTTGGAAGTTGAAACCTACCATCCCCCATTTGCCAAAATCTGGCCACCACTGATTTTTTAATGATCGTGTCCATGTTATTGCAAGTACAATGTTACTTTATTGATTCAGTGAACCCAAAGGACATTTTCCAACAATAAGCTGGTGGAATACTACTCTATACAACAAGTCCAGTAACACTGTAACACTATTATGTCGATTCAGTGAACTGACATGACATTTTGTAGTACATGTACCAAATTGTAATAAGAAAAAGGAAAAAATATGTATACTTCGGGTGAACTTTGTAAGGACGAAAATTTCTTCGAGTAATTCATGGCACATTAATTCCCAATATTCAAATATGAAGCACACCTTCATAATTGATCCCTGAGATTGACACCAATTGAAGTATTATAGTATGGGTGTTTTAGGTACTGTAGATAACTAGATAGTGGGTACATCATTGAAACATGAAGCATTGCATATTAAGGAGTAAATTAAAGAAAAATAGTAATGAGCTGAGAATCTAGAACGAGGATGAGTGATGACCGGCAGCTAGATTTGTGGGAGGGTCAGAAAAAGTTTGATGAAGCCAGTGGGAGTTCCCAAAGGAAATGAACGCCTAGAGAACACAACAACTTGAGCAGTACAAGTCTATAACAGTAGGAGGTTGATGGCCCACAAGTATGGGGATCAATTATAGCTCTTTTTGATAAGTAAGAGTGTCGAACCCAACGAGGAGCAGAAGGAAATGGCAGATGGTTTTTAGCAAGGTAACGTCTACAAGTGCTGAAATTGTAAGAAATAGCAAGATAATTTTGTATCAAGCAAGTAATGATAGTAGTAGCAAAAGTACAACAAGGTAGCCCAATCCTTTTGAGGCAAAGGACAGGCCAAGACGATCCCTTATAATAAGCAAAGCGTTCTTGAGGGTACACGGGAATTTAATCTAGTCACTTTCATCATGTTGGTTCGATTCGTGTTCGCTACTTTGATAATTTGGTATGTGGGTGGATCAGTGCTTAGGTGCTATTCTTACTTGAACAAACCTCCTATTTATGATTAACCCTCCCGCAAGCATCCGCAACTACGGTAAGAGTATTAAGAATAAATTCTAACCATAGCATTAAATTTTTGGATCCAATCGGTCCCTTACGGAATAGCGCATAAACTGGGGTTTAAGCTTCTGTCACTCTCGTAGCCCATCATCTAATTACTACTTCACAATGCATTCCCTTAGGCACAAGTATGGTGAAGTGTCATGTAGTCGACGTTCACATGACACCACTAAGGGAATTCACATGATTACTTGCAACATGATTTCTGTCGTGAACTCAAGAACAAAGGTAACTACTCACAAATGATAAGCATGCTCAAGATCAGAGGGGTATTAAATAGCATATTGGATCTGAACATATAATATTCCACCAAATAAACCATATAGTAATCAACTACAAGATGTAATCAACACTACTAGTCATCCATAAGCACCAATCTATAGTTTTGGTAACAAGATTGAACACAAGAGATGAACTAGGGTTTGAGATGAGATGGTCTATTGAAGATGTTGATGAAGATAGCCCTCCCCAAGATGGGAGAGTTATTGGTGATGATGATGATGACGATGATTTTCCCCACCGGGAGGGAAGTTCCCCCGGCGGAATCACTCCGCCGGAGGGAAAAAAGTGCTCCTGCCCAAGTTCCGCCTCGAGATGGCGGTGCTCTGTCCCAAAAGTCTTCTCCTTATTTTTTATAGGTCAGAATGGCTTATATACTAGAAGATGGGCACCGAAGGTGGGCCTGGGTGAGCACAACCCACCAGGGCGCGCCTTGGCTCCCTGGTGCGCCCAGGTAGGTTGTGCCCACCTGGTGGGCTCCCTCTACTACTTATTTGCTCCAATATTCTTCAAATAATTCATAAAAATTCTCCATGAAGTTTCAGCTTGTTTGGAGTTGTGCAGAATAGGTGGCCTGACATAGCTTTTTCAGGTCCAGATTTCCACCTGCCGGAATTCTCCCACTTGGTGCATACCTTGCAAATTATGAGAGAAAAGGCATTAGAATTACTCCAAAAAGCATTATTATACATAAAAACATCATAAATAACAGTAAGAAAACATGATGCAAAATGGACGTATCAGAAGTCCACATGTTGCCTTTGTACTGGTGTACTACTATGTAACTCTGCGTAGTTTGTTGCATCAGCCTAAGCAAAACTTGTGCCGCCTTGTAACTGGGAGGATCTATATCAAATTCAAAGCACAATAGGGGTGACTCGAGCAGTTACACACCCGCATCTTCTCACAAAGGAGGGATGACCTCATATGAAGAGGAATTCTAGCGGATGTTAAGTTTGTGTTCAGCAGGTTTAGTTTGGTTGTTTCTCATATGGGTGATTGTCTGCCTTACATCCCTGAAAGAAGCAAGGGTGCAGGAGTAAGTTAACAAGCCTCATATATATAAAGTGGCGTCGAATGATGAATTCCCCATATAGTTCTTAGTCTTTGTGGCATTTTCTCTCTTGCCATAGAGTATACAACATACTAAATTTCTGGAAGAAAGGATGGCATGGATGGTTGCTTACATTCTATATGTGTTGTCCTGCGTTGCTTTCTCCTGATGCATACCATGCTCATGGACATAGAAATCAGGAAAGCAAAAATGTGAAGAAAAATGGACACTCCGGTGCTACTGGTCTCTTCCACTTACACTTGAGTTTGGCCCTTTCTATGCCCTTTCTTTTGTTTCACACTTTCAAGTTTATATAATGGGGATGGAGATAATCAAGGAGGGAGATGTAGGCTGTCAATTAGAGTAAGTGGTACATTGTTGCGCATTGATCAAACATCAAAGTAACCGAAGATGTCATGATTTAGGAAAGACATAGAACAAGCAAAAAAATAATGTACAAAGAGTGCCCTTTTATAATCATGGCCTCCTAAAAAACGAGTCTACATTGATGCACTCGCCAACTAGAATTGCAAATTCCCAAAGGATATCCTAAAATGGACAACACATCGAGCTTTACAAAGAAGATGATGATAGGGTATAGCATTAGCTCGAGAACAACAATAGAAGAAAACACCTCATGGTACACTCAAAGATCGAAAGTTTTTTTCTACTCCCGAACTCAAATGCTCCGGCCATGAACTATAAAATCCAAAAAATAGAAAATAATTTCAAATTATTCTAGTTTTTTCTACAACAAACATTGCTTAGTTTTCTTCCCACATTTAATATTGTAATGAAATGACATTTGTGGAAGTTCGAGAAGAAATAACTTAATAAGCACACAAGAATACTTTTAAAAATAGTCTTTTTGGAGCATCAAATTTGTTATTTCTCAACCAGAGAATTTTGATTGTTTTTTCTTCATGAAAATTTGCACGTATGTTGAAAATTCAATTATGTTTGTTGCAAGATTTTTTTTGGGCGTTTTTGCTACTTTTTGATTTTACTATTCATGAGGGTGTGTTTGAGTTCGAGTGTACAAACTCCTTGTCCCTCAAAGATGCTATTCCTTGACATCCACATATTTTACTAATCCTTGAAAATGAAAAACCCTAAACCAAGAAGAGTTGGGTATGTAGGGTTCCTTTGTTGAGCTGAAGTCTATGTGCATCATATATAGTGTCTACAGTCTGAACACTTGCATATGTCATCAACTCATCGCTAATATGAATAGACTGATATATTTTTATATCTGGATGCATCCCATCCTTATGCGCACAACAATTTAGAAATGCAAACCACATTGAGCACTAGACCAATTTTTGCAGAAGTATTAGGTTTGGTGAAGTTAGGCTTCTCCGTGAGGCCAATCTGGACTTAATAGCCCAATCTGCCCGAGAAACATTCTGCCACGACAATGTCTATTTTAAATTAAAAAGATGTGTAGACTATCAATTGTAGAATTAATTTTAAACCTAACCCTTTTAACTTGTTCAATCCTCTTCAAGAATTGCGCTCTCACTATGCCTAACTTCATAGTTGATATCCTGGTGAAAAGATCCATATATATTTGCTAGAGAGAATGTTACTTCACGCTCATGTACTCATCAAAAGAAAATATTTTTAGTGTCATCTAGAAAGATGAAAGGATCAAATTTTGAACTTGTTGTAAGCCATGTTTGTGCCTCTCCAAAAAAAATTTGTGCCTCTCCAACCATCAGAACTATTTTTTGGGCTCCTTTGTCAAGCTAAAGTTCAAAAGTCTCCAACATATGCAGCCTGGACAATAATGTATCACCATTATAACCTACAAATATATGTGTCCTGGTGACTCTACATACACCAATTGAGAAATGAAAATTGCATAAAACACTAGACTTCCATGCTAGCAATCTTGAGATGTTTTTCGTGCCAACGAAAGTATTCTTTGTTTAGTAACCGGTCAACCTAAGTACACAGGATGCCTTGTACAGTTGTACTACTAGGTAAATATGTGTGCGCAGTTTGCTCTCCAAGGGTCGCGTCAGCCTAAACAATGCTCTGCTAGGATCTGAATCAAATTCAAAGCACACCATGAATCATTGTATCATGACACACTAGAGGCTTGTCACAAAGGTAGGTTGTCCTTAGATCCAGTGGAATTATAGCAGATGTTAAGTTTTTGTTGGGCATGTCCGGTTCTGCTCTCTCTCAGATGGGTGATTGTCCATCTATCCCTAAAAGAAGTGATTGTGCATGAGCAAGTCAAGTAGCTTCATATATACAAAGTGGCGTTGAGTGCTGGATTTCTCATATAGTTCTAAGGTTTCATCTTTTGACCCCAGAGTATGGAGCATACTAAATTTCTAGGAGAAAGGATAACATGGGTGGTTGCTTATTTTTCCCACGTGTAGTGCTTCATTGCTTTCTACTGATGCCTCCCATGCTCTTGGTCATAGAAATCGTACAAGTAAAAATTGAAGAAACAATGGACACTCCCATGCTAGTAGCCTCTTTGACCCATCCTTGCCTTTGGCCCTTTCTATCCATTTTCTTGTTTCTACCCTACCCGCTCCCGTGCCGCGCCGCCGTGCTGCACCGGAGCACCCATGCCAGCCGCCTTCCGTCCACTCCAGTGCATCCCCTCCCCCCGCCGCCACCACCGGGGGCGTCGCAGGCAAAGCCTGAGTGCCGCAGCGGCGGCGGCGACGTTTCTCCTCGGCCAACGCTTCGGTCGGGACGGCGGCGGTCCGCAATGGCCGGATCTACAGCAGTGGTGCGGGACGGCGGCGACGGCTTGGGCACCCGATCTGGGTCCATATGGGCTTTGGTGGGCCGCTCTTGTTGATGTCGTGTACCGTCCTGTCAACGGCATGCTGCCCCTGGGATCGACCCGCATCACGAGGATGTCGGGGGCTCCAGCCCTGGGCGAGTGGTGGTGGCCACCTCCTTCACCGGAGATGGTCAGCCTGAGGCTGGGTGGTGTAGGGATATTTTAGATAGTGTAGATAACTAGATATAGGCATAGAAGCTTTGCATGTTAAGGAGGAAACTAAACAGAAGAGTGATAGGCATAGAAGCTAGAACGTGGATGGGTGATAACTGACAGCTAGATTTGCGAGGGGGTCAACAACAAGTTTTGACGACGTTAGTGGGAGATCCCAAAAGACATGTACGCATGAGGAACACAACAACTTGATCAGTACAAGTGTATAACCGTAGGAAGTTCATACGCTACCTTTGTACATGTGTACTACGACTTGGTCGTCCCGCTCTGTTTTTTCTCCACGGGTTGCATCAGCCTAAGAAAAACTTGCGCCACCTGATAACTGCTAGCATCTCAATCAAATTCACAACACATCAGGGGCGCCCCGAGCCGCTACGGCCTTGGAGCTTGTCTCAAAGATAGGATGGCCCTAGATCCTGTGGAATTGTTGCGCGTGTTAAGTTTGTGTTGGGCAGGTTTGCTCCCGTTGTTACTCACATAGGTGATTGTCTGTCTAACATCCCTGAAAGAAGTGATTACGATAGGAGTAAGTTAAGCAGCCTTATATATATAAAGTGGCGCCAAATGTTGAATTGCTCATATAGTTCCAAGTTTTTATGGCATTTTTTCCTCTAGCCCTAGAGCATGCAACATACTAAGTTTCTGGAAGAAAGGATAACATGGATGGTTGCTTACGTTTTCTAGAGGTTGTCCTGCATTCCTTTGTTCTGAGGCCTCCCATGCTCATGGACATAGAAACCGAGAAAGCAAAAATGCGAAGAAACAATGGACGCTCAGGTGCTACTAGTCTCTTTCACTTACCCTTGCCTTTGGACCTTTCTATGCCCTTTTGTTTTCACTGTTTTAAGTTTATATAATGGGGATGGAAAGAATCAAGAAGGGGGGAGAGGCAGGTGATCGATTAGAGTAGGTGGTACATTGATGCGCATTGATCAGAGCCATTGATGATGTCATGATTCAGGACGAACAAAAAACAAGCAAAAATAATAATGTGTAAAGAGTGTCCTTTTATACTGGTGGCCTCCTCAAAAATGAGTATACTTATGATGCACTCACCAACTGGAATTGCAAATTCTCAAAAGATCACCTAAAATGGACAACACATCGAGCTTTACAGAGAGGATGATAGAGTATAGCATCAGCTCAAGAACAACAATAGAAAAAAACATCTATTAGTACTAGACACTCAAAGATCGAAAGCGTTCTTCTAATCCCAGCTCAAATGCTTCGGCTATGAATAGTAAAATCCAAAATAAGTGGAAAATAATTTCAAATAGTTCTGAATTTGCTTAGTTTTCTTCCCGCGTTCAAATTTTTGTAATGAAACGACATTCGTGGAAGTCTGAGAAAAAAAAACATCACTTAGAAATACTTTAAAAATAGTCTTTTTGAAACAACGGATTTGTTTTTTCTCGTTCAGAGCATTTCAAATGTTATTTATTTAATTTTTACTATTTTTTCGATTTTACTATTCATGAGGGTGCATTTGAGCTCGGGTGTACAAACTCCATGTCCCTCAAAGATGCTATTCTTTGGCATCCGCCTGTTTTTCTAATCTTCGGAAATGAAAAACCCTGAACCAACAAGGGTTGGGTATGTAGGGTTTTCTTTGTCAAGCTGAAGTCTAAGTGCATCATCATATATCGCGTCTACAGTCTGAACACTTGCATGTTTCATCAATTCATCACTAATCTGAATATACGATATATTTTTATATCTGAATGCATCTCATCCTTATGCGCACAACAATTTAGATGTGCAAAATGCGTTGAGCGCTAGACCAATTTTCGCATAGCTATGATTCTGACAAAAGTATTAGGTTCAGTGAAGTTAGACTTCTCCATGAGGCGAATCTGGACCTAATAACCATGTCCACGTGAGAAATATTGTGTCACGACAATGTCAAATCTAAATTAAGAAGATGCGCAGGGGATAAGGAAGGAGATCCAAGGGGAAGCAATGGTAGGAAGAAGCAAGCAAAGAAGGAAGCAAGCCATGGGAAGCAGGTTTTTTCCATGGCCAGCATGCCTGAGCTCAACTCCCTCTCATGTATTTTTCCTTGCATTCTTATCAATATATATCTACCTACCTATATAAAGTACTCCCTCCGTCCCAAAATCCTTGTCTTACATTTGTCCAAATACGGATGTATCTAGTTACACTTTAGTGTTAGATACATCCGTATCTAGAAAAATCTAAGACAAGAATTTTGGGACGGAGGGAGTATTAAACATATGCATTGGTTCATTGCCATGCAGAGTACTTCAGCTTTCCATTGTTGTTGTCACATTAAAATTTGCAAGGGTACATGGGTAAGGTCCCAAGGGGGGCAGGGGGTGCTCTGCTTCTGGCTCTGGTTTTGGCTCTCGTTTGGTTCTTCTTAGGTGCTCTTCACCTGCTCCCAATCACCTGACTACACCATCACTTTCTGCTTCAACAAGTACTGATCTACTGAGTGATTCCTCTCACTGGCCTCCAACTTTGAATGATAACACAAAAACAAAGCTGAACAATCATACTAGTAGCATTATCTTTCATATATTGTCATTCTGATTTCACATTGCGTCAGTTTACATGACACTTCTTTGTATATATAAAATACTGAAATGAATGTTTTTTCCCCTCTGCCATTTAATCATCTATTTCGGTGTCAGTGGAGACAACATCAGTTCATGAAATGGCCCCTAAAAGACTGGATCTTTCAGTACACCTTTTAATAACACTTACCTGTAGGATCTAATCTTGCTATGCAACCATGACACATATTCTAGCATTTGTTCAGGTGTAAACTAACTTAGTATGTCTGCATGTCCCATTCCTCATGTTTTCATTAGTACTACTGTTATTTGTTTGCCTAAGTTTCTAGCCAAGCCTGAATATTGAGTAATTTGTAGCACATTAGTTCCCAATATTCAAAGATGAAGCACACCTTCATGATTGATTTCTGAGATTTGACACCAATTAAAGAATTATAGTAGGGATATTTTAGATAGTGTTGATATAGTGAGTACATCGATGAAACATGAAGCTTGGCATATTATGGAAATTAAAGACAAGAGTGATGATCAGAGAAGCTAGAATGAGGATGGGTGATAACTGACAGCTAGATTTGTGAGAGGGTCAGCAATTTTTTTGATCAAGTCAGTGGGACGTGGGAGATCACAGGGATAGGTAGGTCTGAAGAACATGATAGGAACTTGACCAGTACAACAGTAGGAAGTCCACAGGTGTACTACAACTTGGTAACTCTCTGCAGGTTGTTCTCCAAGAGTTGCATCAGCCTAAACAAAACTTGCGCCACCTGGTAACTGTGAGGATCTAAATCAAATTCACAGCACAACAGAAGGGTTTTGTACAGCTACGCACCCGAGGTTTGTCCCAGAGGTGGGATTGCCTCAGATCCAGTGGAATTGTCTCGCAAGTTAAGTTTTTGTTGGACAGGTTTGGTTCTGCAGTCTCTCGTGTGGGTGATTGTTTCTCTAACATCCCTGAGAGAAGTGAGTGCGCATGAGCAAGTCAAGGAGCCTCATATATATAAAGTGGCCTCATATGCAACATACGTACTAAATTTCTAGAAGAAAGGACAACATAGATTATTTCTTACATTTTCCATGGGCCGTCCTGCATTGCTTTCTCCTGATGCCTCCCATGCTCATGGACATAAAACCGGGAAGTGAAAATGCGAAGAAACAATGGACACTCCAATGCTACTGCTCTCTTTCACTTACCCTTGCATTTGGCCCTTTCTATGCCCTTTCGTTTGTTTCACATTTTCAAGTTTATATAACAGGGATGTAAAGAATCAAGAAGGGTGGAGAAGTAGTTGGTCCATTCAGTAGAGTTGGTGGTGCATTGTTGTACAGATGTCATGATTCAGGAAGGACAGAAACCAAGCAATAATAATAATATATAACGAGCTTTACAAAGAGTGTCATTTTATACTCATGGCCTCCTCACGAACTGCAATTACAAATTCTCAACAGATCTTCTAAAATGGACAACATATCGAGCTTTATAGGGAAGATGATAAGAGCATAGCATCATCTCCAGAACAAAAATAGAAAGAAAACACCTGATACTCACTCAAAGATAGGAAGTGTTCTTCTAATCCAAAACTCCATGCTGATGATGGAGTATAGCAAATTGCCAACTCAATTGTCTGATCGAGTGAACAGTATATATCTGTATGTGAACTCTGAAGCTTCTCTAGTATTCTACATGGCATCATTTTTTTCATTGATGCACGACTCTCACGTATACTTTACTAGACCAACTATATGGTGATAGAATGGGATGTCCAGGTTTGTAGAACAACAATGAGTGACAAAATTCATGGCCAGGCCTGAAACTCTAGTACTGGCTAGCTTTATTCCAGGTGCTGATGTGCATCTTGCAGCCAACTAGCAAATTACGTTAACTGACATGTGAGCTTGTCAGCAATCGACCAAAGTTCACAGGCTGCCTCGTACATTTTTTTAGAAAAGGGCTGCCTCGTACATGCATACTACTAGTAACTTTGTGCAGTTTGTTCTCCATTCCGCCACCTGATAACTGTCAAGATCTAAATCAAACCCATGAGTGGCTGGAGCATCTACGCACATTAGGCTTATCGCAAAGGTATGGTGTCCTCGGATCTAGTGATATTGTAGTGCATATTATGTTCTGGTTGGGGAGGTTCAATTCTGCTGTGTCTAATGTGGGTGATTGTCTGTCTAAGATATCTGAAAGAAGTGATTGCGTAGGGGTAAGGAGCTTCAATATATATGAAGTGGCGTTGAATGCTGAATTGCTCATATAGTTCTAAGTTTTCGTGTACCGACAACCTAGAAACCCTTAGGCCGGTCTATGTGTATAAATTGTGTACATTAATAAACTCTTTAGCTTTTAACTTGACCATCATACCCTCTAAGTTGAAGAGGTATGTTCTAATCACCATTGTTGATTTAATTGCGGTGGGGGTGGTACCGAAGCAGAAGTGTTTTATACAACCTAAATGTATGGTCTAGACATACCTAATTGTGACACTCGTTTTTTCCAGGACATGCGACTCGTGACTTGCATGCACGGGAGCCTCGATCTAGCGCCGCCGCCGCCACCCAACGCCGGATCCCTCCTCCGCTGCCACCTCCCACCGGCACAGCTTCCTCCCCATCCGCACCTTCCTCTCCTCGCCGCCGCCCGAGGCGCCCTCCGGCAAAGTCCAGATGGCTCCGGGGAAGGCAGCGACAGGGCCCTTTTCTTGCTAATCGGCGCTACTGTATTAGCCGTGATCCATGGATCCGGGGCGACCACTACAAGAAATATGTCAACTTATGACCTTCTGTTAGTGACCCTGGAAGAATTGGTCATAAATCTATGACCATTTGAGACCAATTGGTCAAAAGCTGTTCGGGGGGCTCCAAACCCTAAACTATAACGACCATTTTGGTCAGAAAGGTCGTAATTTCCTTACACGAAATGGTCATAAAGCAGATAGCACTGGTCCGCTGCCTTATTTCTAGCTGATCATGATCAATATAGATGGTCATAACCTTGTAAATTGTGGTGGGTTGCTACGACTAGACGCCACCTCATCAGTTTTGCCTATGTGTCATGTCCATGTGGCAGTTTTTGCCCTAGGTTGTGAAGCAACCTATATTTCTGTCATTCCCAAAATTCCCCAAAAAATCTCATAAATTCTTTGGGTCATATCTTCGTCAAATATGTAAAACACCTTCCTTGCCTAGTTCAAAAATAATTCAAAAATATTCATTTTCCTATTCTGTTCAAAAAAACACTTTGTGAAGGAAGTACCACTTTGGCATGTCCAAATGGTATCCATTTTCTACAGTACTTTCCTATGCCCAAAAAACTATCATCCACCAAATGCCAGCTCAATCCATTCATTATTTTGAGCCCAGCTTCAACATTCGTATTTATGTCTAGTGTGGTACTTTGCAAAGCAAGTACCACCTAGACTCCTCCTTTTGAGCTGAAAATTTGTGAAGACGGTCTTCTTAGTAACTGATCATCCTCAACCAAATCTCACGCCCATTAGCCATGTGCATTTCCCGTACCGCTAATCAAACACTTGGTTGCTAATTCATGTTTGAGCATCGATCGGTCTCCTCGTGAGAATCTTATGTTATAAGTTTCTTCCTAAGACCTACCTGGGGAGTGCCCAACCCACTAGACATGCCTAGGCCTCACAGAACACATGGCAACGCCACAATCATGAGGTGACCACGCGGCGGGCATGCGAGTTTACGCGCTCTAGAGTTGGGGCCCTCGACCACCGCCCAAACATTGACGTATCGCCACCAAACCATGTATTTATGATTAAATAGGTACTTATGTAACTAAAAATGATTTTTGGAAAAAATAAATAGCAAACTATGAGGCAGCTGCAGTTCAAATTTGACCCGCTTCCAACTGAATCGGTAGAAATTTGTATTTTTCACGAGAGGTGGATAAAAACTTTTTACACCCAACCATTTTGTCAATTGTGCATTAAATATATCCTAGTATTTTAGAAAATTGATTTGGTCCAATTTTGCAACAATTATTTGGGAGGTCCTTCACAAAAAAACCTCCTTTTGGGCACTCGAAAAATGGAAAATGAATTTTTCTTCCAAAGAAAGTGAAAACTCCCTTAGACAACATTGTTTGCCATTCCAAGATGCACCCTTGTGCACAATATGAGATCATTTGAACAAACTATGCCATGAATGTGGCCATAGGATTGATCATTTGGCTTGAAAGCCATGAATCTTCACGCATGATAGCTCATTTCTGAGAAGACTTTTTAAAAGAATTGCCGTATTACAAGTTTATAGTTTTTTATGGTAACTTGGTCATTTATAATGACACAATGCGAAGGTTTTCCAATTTTTTAAATTTTTTTAAATTTTTTATGCCCGTTTCAAAATGCGGTCAAAACGGGGGGAATGGCCGTTCCTAGCTAGTGGTTGAATCTTGGTATTTTTATTGTGTTTCTCTGATTAAATAGATACTTATGTACCTAGAAATGACTTTTGTAAAAAATAAAGAGCAAACTACAAGGCAGCTAGAGTTCAAATTTGACCCATTTCCAACTAAATCAACGGAAATTTGTCTTTTGCACGAGAGGTGGATCAAAACTTTTTACACCCAACCATTTTGTCAATTGTGCATTAAATATGTCCTAGTATTTTATAAAATTGATTTGGTCCAATTTTACAACAATTATTTGGGAGGTCCTTCACAAAAAAACCTCCTTTTGGGCACTCGAAAAATGGAAAATGAAATTTTCGTCCAAAGAAAGTGAAAACTCCCTTAGGCAACATTGTTTGCCATTCCAAGATGCACCCTTTTGCACAATATGAGATCATTTGAACAAACTATGCCATGAATGTGGCCATAGGATTGATCATTTGGCTTGAAACCCATGAATCTTCACGCATGATAGCTCATTTCTGAGAAGACTTTTTTAAAAGAATTTCCGTATTACAAGTTTATTATTTTTCCTGGTAACTTGGTCATTTATAATGACACAATGCGAAGGTTTTCCAATTTTTTGAATTTTTTTGAATTTCCATGCCTGTTTCAAAATGCGGTCAAAACGGCGGGAATGACCGTTCCTAGCTAGTGGTTGAATCTTGGTATTTTTTTGGTGTTTCTATGATTAAATAGATACTTATGTAACTAGAAATGATTTTTGGAAAAAATAAATAGCAAACTATGAGGCAGCTGCAGTACAAATTTGACCCGCTTCCAGCTGAATCGGCGGAAATTTGTCTTTTTCACGAGAGGTGGATCAAAACTTTTTACACCCAACCATTTTGTCAATTGTGCATTAAATATCTCCTAGTATTTGAGAAAATTGATTTGGTCCAATTTTGCAACAATTATTTGGGAGGTCCTTCACAAAAAAACCTCCTTTTGGGCACTCAAAAAATGAAAAAATGAATTTTTCGTCCAAAGAAAATGAAACCTTCCTTAGGCAACATTGTTTGCCATTCCAAGATGCACCCTTCATTTGAACAAACTATGCCATGAATGTGGCCATATGATTTGATCATTTGGTTTGAAAGCCATGAATCTTCACGCATGATAGCTCGTTTCTGAGAACACTTCTTTAAAATAATTATCATATTACAAGTTTATTATTTTTCTTGGTAACTTGGCCACATATAATGACACAATGCGAAGCTTTTCTAATTTTTTTGATTTTTTTTGAAATTTTCATGCTCGTTTCAAAATGCGATCAAAACGGTGGGCATGATCGTGCATAGCTAGTGGTTGAATCATGAAAAACTTTTGGTGTTTCTCTGATGAAATAGATACTTATGTACCTACAAATGATTTTTTGAAAAAATAAAGAGCAAACTATGAGGCAGTTGCAGTTCAAATTTGACCCGCTTCCAGCTGGATCGGCGAAAATTTGTCTTTTTCACCAGAGGTGGATAGAAGCTTCCAAAACCCAACCATTTGGTCAATTGTGCATTAAATATGGTCTAGTATTTTAAAAAAATTATTTGGTCCAATTTCGCAACAATTATTTGGTAGGTTCTTCACAAAAAAAATTATTGTAGGCACTCGAAAAATGGAAAATGAATTTATCGTGCAAAGAAAATGAAAAATTCCTTAGTCAACATTGTTTGTCATTCCAAGGTGAACATTTATGCAAAATATGAGATCATTTGGACAAAATTTGCCATGAATTTTGACATAATATTGGGCATTTGCCTTATAAGAGAAACAAAGAAAAAAAACTACAGAAGCTTAATTCTGATTGGTGGAGTCACTTGTGGCTTGGATCGATGACATGGCATCGATCTGACCATCCATCCGTCCATCCATCCAACCCACGGTAGCAAACTCCCCTATCTCTCGAACCCCACCCAACCCCACCCCTCGTGACCTCCTCTCTCTCGCGCGAACCCTAGCGCTGCACTCCTCCCTTGCCGCCGCCACCTCCGGTGCCCGATCCTCGCAACCTTAGGCGGGAATCCTGTCGTCCTCCTCTCACCCCCCACCACCGTCAATCCTTCCCCGGCCACCTCTCCCTCTCTTCCATGGCACCAGATCAAGCCGACAAGGCCAGTCCTCAGCCAGATCTGCCACCGCCACAACGGGCCTTCCGGATCCTCACCATCGTCGAGCTGGATCCGCGCCTTATCGCGCAGCCTCGTCTCCCTTCCGCGCCGCCACTCCGCTCTCCTTCCACAGCCGCCTCCCTTCCGCGCCGCCACTCCACTCCGCTCTCGATGGAGGGGAGAGATGCAGCCGTGCGCGCCTCGCAAGCTCTCCCGTCCGTCCAGTGGCTGCCACTCCAGACCAGAGAGGCCACGCGCGATGCTCCTCCTCGCCCCCTCCGCCGCCGGCCAGACGTGGGCGCCCCGTCCAGCAGTCACCCCGCCACTCCAGCGCCGCCTCCTCACGGTGCGGCGCGATTGCGTTTGCGCGCCCCGATGCACCGACGGCGCTCCTCCTCCTCGCCCCGGCGCCACGGTGAGTACTCCGTCGCCCCGCCTCCCGGTTTTACAGGGCAGCCCCGCCCTGTCGCGTGTCCACTTTCAGAGTTCAAGACTAGTCTCCGTGTTAATAAAGTTCAGACTTCATAGCTGTGCCTGAAGTACATAAGAGTATTATACGTAACTAGTCTTGTGCCTGCAATATTAACAAATCGTTAAGCCTTTGGGTGAGATTCACATTTGCCAACAAAGGAGTATAATTGATTGAAATTGTCAGACTTTTACCTTGAGCGTGATGAGTCTTTCAGCGTTGTGACACAGGCAGATAACAGTTTTACAGAGTAGGCATGGTTTGCGTCAGGATGATGTCTAGTTTTTTTTTATTTTTGCCTGATACTTTCGTGAAATCCAGTCTAGCGAGATCAAGGACAAGAAGGTGACCCCTCTATAAACAGATCAAGGACCATGATCTGTTTGGTGCTGTTTTCGGTGATGATTTGGTCCTTGGAAATGCCCTCCTTGTAGATTTAGCTTAGTACACTATGATCATGTAGTCTGTGTAGGCTTATTACTCTGTGTGGTTCTATCTTGCCACTGCAGTGAAGATCAGGGATTCATCGGTAACAGAGTTAGTTCTGATATTTCTGTTGTAACAGTTGTTACATTTCTCATGTTTGATTCCTGTTCTGGAAGTCCAAGTAACTTACAATATACGTCCTATCATGATACATATTGCATGCATATTTGGTTTCCGGTTGATGCATGGTTGGTGTGCTAGCTGTTCGTTAGTACCTGCTGGTTATTACTATTGCTCTTTTTTCTGAAGGCAGTTAGTGTTTAACATCTGTCGCTTTAGCACCTAGCGACTAAACAATGTTTTGTTTCTGGTTAGTTAGGATGATTCGTCCGCTTGTATACATTTTCCTGAACTAATTCTGTGTATTAGTTTGTTTTAGGTTAATTTTATACTATCTAGGACCATGTGTTTTTTTGGTTAATTTTACTGTGTTGGATTTGGAAGCGCATGCGACCTCCATGGACGACATCGACGATGAAGAGGAGGACAAGGAGGACGACATCGACGATGAAGAGGAGGACAAGGAGGACGACCAGGACATGCGCGACCTCACCCCCGAGCCCAATGAGCTCGATGATGACATAGTTGAGTCCGACCTCGAGCTCGACGAGGAGGGCATCGTCCAGTCCGACCACGACGGCGTGCCACAGAAGGTCCTGTGCTCTCCTCTGCCTGCCTCGTTTACTGCCTCGCCACCGCAATAGATGTTGTTTTTCCTTTTGTAATTTGGCTGGATTTGTGCGTCTCCCATGTGATGTGTAAAGCGTGCGTGTGTTGAACAGTGACCTCGGATCTGGTGAAGGGCGCCAAGGAGAAGCAGCTCAAGGTCAAGGGCCCCGTCAGGATGCTGCTCAACATCACCACCAGGAAGTTCCCCTGTGGAGTAGGTAGCCACCTCCCTCTCTTTGCCCTTCCGCCCGATCCCATTTGCTTAGTAGCACTGCATAGTATCTGGTCCTTACATGCTCACAGTAGCTCGTTGGTGATGTGGGTCACTATGTTTTTGTGGATAGCTGAATGTTTAGGGAATTTCCGTGACGATGATGATGTTGTGCTGGGCAGAGGATGTGAAACATTTAGACCTCAGCGGCCTTTCCGGTCTTTGATGATCTAAAATTGAGCTTTTTAAAACTGATGCCTAGCATGCCGTCAACTTTTTTAATACTCCAAGAGAACCACAGTAACAACAATACCACTGTTTATGAAACTGCAGTTTTTGGTATAGCCAAACGCCTCAAAGTATTCAAAACTACAGTTTTTTCAAAATCTATGGTATTCTAGTAATGCTTTGAAAATACTTTGCATCCAAACGGGGCCGGCAATTAGCACATAGCTGCGTTGTACAGGTGCTTATATAATCAGATGTTGTATGTAGTCACATACGCTTTCCTATTTTGATCAAATGCTTGCTTCCTAGCTCACGCGTTTCAGTTTTTCAGATACTTGCGACTCCTTGTGCATCACCCCTCAACTAACAAGTAAAAGTAAATAAAATCGCTGTTTATGCTCACTCCTTGTCTTCATATACCTTTTCAGTTGGCTGTTACTTCTCTTGTTTTATATTGAGTTTGGGAATTTGGTATTGATGATAGTCCAGCGACTCTGTCATCTGATGCGCAAGTCCATGCACGTCAGCTCTCTGGGTAAGAAAACTTGTCTCCGCTGCAGTTGCAGTTATTGAATGACAGTAGAGCAAACTGAATTTTAACAATTCTATCTTCCGCGATTAAAACAAATCCATGACAGAGTTTTAGCAAACTAATGTTATCAGCTCTATCTTCTGTGATAAAAAAACCCACAACAGTTTTCCAATGTCAGTAGCAGCAAACTGAATTTTATAATTATATCTTCTGTGAAGTTTAGGTGTAATGTGTGGCAGTGAAGTATTTTGCATGACCTGCACTTGTGCAATGAATTTTCATATTGTGTCTCTTTTTCTTGTATGAATGAGTATCTCATTTTAACTAGCTGGAGAACAAAAAGCATGGTACTACCTGAATTTGTGTTGGCATTCCTAATAACTGTCCTTTTTTGAAAGGTCTGCTCATAATATATTGGCTCCAGTTTTTTTGATTCTTTTCTGTCGATTCATGTAACAGGTTGTCCAGTAAAGCTGTCGAAGGAGCTCCATGCTGAAGAACATAACACTTGTAGATCTTGTAAAATACTATATCTCATTATTGAACTTGTGGAGTTTGTAGCTGTGACTGGCATACTGTTATTACACTTGCAGAGCTTGCAAAGTGTATGTTAGAGCTTATTACGTGATTGTACAGCAGGAGCTTTGTATTGAATCTGGTTAATAATATTTGAAGTGGTACTTGTAGAATTGTTTTGTCCGGCGACTCTGCCATACTAGGTATTTATTTATGTTAAATTGAAAAAAATGAAGAATATGATCCTGACAGCTAGGACCCAGTCACCAGAACCTCAAAACGGGGACCCATTTTATAAAAAAAGAAAAATGAAACTGTTGAGACAAAAAGGCCACAACCCAAAAATAAAAATGCTAAAATGTTGGGCCTGGCCCATGAAGCCTATCAAAAATTGACAGAAAAATATATATAAAAAGGCTGGATTGTTGGGCCTGGCCCATGTAATGCGTCGAATCGGACCGGGCTGAATATTGTGCCACATCAGCTTGCCACCCTGGATGCCTACGTGGCCTGGGGAGGCTACTAGTGACCAATACACGACAGTAGGCATATTTTGGTCATAAACGTCTATGACCTTCTCACAGAGAAGGTCGTTAATTTCAGTTTACGACCCTCAGCTTTTGAACATCTATTTTTGGTCAAAAAAAGGTCACAAATGAAAAACTATGACCTTTCAGTGACCAATAGTCAAGGTCACAAGTTGACATATTTCTTGTAGTGGACGGCCCCATGGAGAGGCGGCGGCGTCCTCATTGGGACAATGACACAATGGGGGCGGCCTATTGTACACTGGCTGCGTGCCCGCGACAGTGGTGGGTCAGATCAGATCAAACCTCAACTACGGCGGCAGCATGGTCGGCCTAGTCTCCGGCCAGATCTGATCCGTCAGGTGTGGCTTTGCTCCATGTGCGGCGACGGTGATCAGTGGCGATCCACTGCACACGATGCTAGATGGAGGGTCCTCGAGCGGATCTAGGTAAAAACCCTACTCTTGGCACGTAGCCAAGGTCGGCGATGTCGGTGTTTTTCTGCGTCGTCCCCTTCTTGAAGGCATCGTCGTGGAGAAGTTCTAGACCCTTATTCGCTCCCTATGGGGGAAACTCTAGATCCGTCGATCGGATGACGGCGACGCTCATGTGTCATACCCCTCTTGAGGGCGTCAATTTCGAAGTGTGCATAGGCTCGAGGGACCAGTGGATGACATCTGCGGTGTAGCGGCGTTACCTATGACGCATCGACGTCGTGGAGTCTCGGCAGCGAGGCGCAACAAGGTCTCAGCGACGGATCGTGATGATGAACGCGCGTAGAGAGGAGGCACTGTCTGGCGCCATGGGGCCGTCGACGGCAGGCCTGGCAACGTCGATGCATCAACACCTGCTCTGAAGATAGATTGATGGAAGACGGCGGCAACGACCTATGAGTCCGTCGGACCGGTTTGTGCCCCAGACTCGGTATGTGGTTTGGTTGGGGCATACGACTTTAGATATTAGGTTAGATGAGAAGTCTTGGTATCCAACTCACACTTTCTGCACCCTTTCATCAATGGATGGGGTAGCGACAAATGTTGTCATGCCAAGATCATGGCTTGAGACATATTAATGTATTGCTTTTTTAAGGGTTTTGTGAATAATTAATAAAGTGGTTGCATGCATCTCCTTGATGCAGCGGCTAGGGGTCATCCTTCTTTTCTAAAAAAAGACATACGTAATTGTGTACTTTATCTTCCACCATCGTGTCCACTTGGATTTCACACGCACACGACACACCTCGCCGCTGAAGTGCTGACTGAGCACCGACACCTCTATCTCCATCGCCCATCTCCTTCGGCCAGCCTGCTCTGACCGACCTCATCTACCTATGGCATCCAATGACTGTCTCAGGTCGTCAATTGCAGAGTAGGCACCTCGTTCTGTCCTACTCCATCTCTCAATCTGCCATGAATATCAAGCATCCAACTTTCTGGAAGAAAATGATAATATGGATGATTGCTTACATATCCACATCGGTGTGCTGCATTGCTTTCTCTTGATGCCTCCCATACTCATGGGCGACGGAATTGAGAAAGTGGAAATGTAAAGAAACAATGTGAACTCCAATATGCTACTAGTCTCTTTCACTTGTCTGCATTTGGCCCTTTCTACCTAGTTTATATATATGGATGGAAATAATCAAGAAGGGAGGAGCGGTAGGTGGTTGATTGAGAAGAGTACATGTACAATGTTGCACATTAATCAGAGTAACTGAAGATGTCGTGATTCGGGAAAGGCAGAAACAACCGAAAAGTTTAATGTCTAAGGAATGTCATTTTATACTCACGACCTCCTCACAAACATGTCTACTTATTGATTGCGGCTGCAATCAAACAAATGAGATCTCCTAAAATGGACAACAGATCGAGCTTTGCAGAGAAGATGACAAACTATAGGATCAGCTTGAGAACAATAACTCTTTTTTGGAGGCTTGCACGCTTGCTTTTAGGGTTGCTGCTTGGTTGTCGTTCGTGGTCAAGTTTGTAACGGTTTTTTCCCAATCTGTCTAACATCCCTGAAAGAAGTGAGTCTGCAGGAGTAAGTCAAGGAGCCTCATATATATAAAGTGGCGACCGACGTTGAATTGCTCATATAGTTTCAAGACTTTTTGCCTTTTTATCTCCTGCCCTACTATGCAAGATATTAAATTCCGGAAGAAAATGATAACAGAGATGGTTGCTTACGTTTTCCAGGGGTTGCCCTGCATTGCTTTCTCATGATGCCTCCCATGCTCATGGCACACATAAATCGAGAAAGTGAAAATGTAAAGAAACAATGACTCCAATGCTAGCACCTCTTTCACTTGTCCTTGCCTTTGGCCCTTTCTATCCCCTTTCTTTTGTTTCGAACTTATAAGTTTAAATAATGAGGGTGGAAAGAATCAACAAGGGGGGAGAGGTTGGTGGTCGATTCACTAGAGTAGGTGGTACATTGTTGCGCATTGATGCGAGTCATAGAAGTAGGTGGTACATTGTTGCCTGAGCTTACCTTCCTCTCATGTATTTTCTTTTTCTTGTGCTTATCAGTATATCTACCTACCTATATAAACCATTCATTGGTTCATTTCCATGTGTACTTCAGCTTACATTGTTGTCGTCTTTCCAAAATAATTGAAGTGATGGACTTGTCCAAACTCAAATTTGTTAAAGTTTGACCAAATCTATGGAAAGTATATTAACATCTAGAACACCAAATTAGTCTCTTGAGATTCTTCATGACATATATTTTCATATTATGAGTATTTAGTGTTGCAGATCTTAACACATTTTTCTAGAAACTTAGTCAAACTTAAACTAGTTATATTGTAACGAAGGGAGTACTCTTCACCTTTGCGCAGTCACCTTACTACACCATCATTTTCTGCTCCAACATGTACTGATCATCCTCGCACCAGCCTCCAACTTCTTTAAATGATGACACAACAACAAAACTGCAGCAATCAATACTAGCAATTCTCTTCTATACACTTACTATACACATGTTTGGACACTAGCAATTCTCTTGCTGTCCACGCATTTCATAGACCAAACAGCCTCGACCTCTCTCCCCGACCTCTGTCCCCCGTGGCGGCGGCGCCGCCCCGCCCCTGGGGGGTCCCCGTCTACACCGCCCTCAGCCCTCCCCCTCCATCGCCTCCCACTACCGCCACCATCGCTGAGGACGCCGCGGGGCGAAGACCCTGTGGTGAGGCAGCGGCGGCGGCGCAGTCCTCGGCTGGCGGTAACGCATGGGGGCAGCGGCGTCCATCTCCCTCCTCCTCCAACGGCAATGCGCAACGGGTTGGCGGTGGCCAGGAGATCTCCGGCGGTCGTTTGGCGGATGAGATTTTGGTTGCGATGAGATCTGATCTGGGCCTGAGGGGTTTAGTTCGAGATCCACTGCGGCTGTGCCTCGTCTCGACAACGGCAAGAGAAGACACCCCCCTAAGTAATCTTCGCAGCACGAGAACGTCTGAGTCTCTTGGCCCTGGCATGGTGGTGGTGGCTGCCTTCTCCACCGAAGGCGGTTGGCCAGGCTGGTAGTGACGGGTCTTGGATCCCACTATTAGCACCGGCGGCGAGTTGGGGAGACATAGTCGCCGGTGAAATCCGAGCCGACTCCGATCATGGCAGTGTCTACGTCGCTACCTTGATGAAGGCATCATCAAGCAACTATCGTCAACCTGCTCGTGCCGCTCCGGGAGAAATCCTAAGATCACCGGATCGGACGAGATGGCGGCACTGCGGTGTCGTGTTCCCTATTGGGGGCATCATTTGTGGAGCGGCACCGGATGGAAGAGGCGTGAGGTGGTGTGGCATGCCTTCTCTCACGTCGACGACGGCGGGTATCAGCGGCATGGAGCAGCGGGGTCTCGCCGGTGGGCGTGTCAGGATAGACGAGCGCAGGATGGTGATGACCCACAACCGTAAGGGATCTATTGCAGCGTTTTCGATAAGTAAGAGTGTCGAACCCAACGAGGAGCAGAAGGTATTGACAAGTGATTCTGAGCAAGGAATAACTGCAAGCACTAAAAGATAACTTTTAGGGGTTTTCTTGATATAAGCAACAGGAAAGTAAAAGCGAGCAAAGTAAAAGGCACTGGAGAGTAACAAGTGGCCCAATCCTTTCTGAGCAAAGGAGAGGCCTAGCAACTGAACTTATAAAGGCTAAAGTGTTCTTGAGAGCACACGGGAGAGGTAGTCATGTGCTTTCGCCATATTTCGTATCGGTACTATGTGATGTGTTGATAAGTGTTGAGTGGGTGGATCTATTCTAGTACACTCTCTAGACTAAGATGAGTGCACTCTTATGATTAAACACCTTGCAAGCATCCGCAAATACAAGATAGTATTTAAGGCAAAAGCCTAACCATAGCAATATGATCGATGATCCATTGTTCCCTTGTGCAAAAGCGTACGAACTGGGGTTCAGGTTTCTGTCACTCCGGCAACCCACCTTAAGCATTCTTTATACACAATGTATTCCCCTAGGTCCTTAATAAGGCAAAGTGTTGAGTGTTCGACTCACACAACACCACTAGGAAAATAACAACACAACTTAAGTATCAAACAACACATATTACTTCAACATCATATGACTACTAACAACAAGACTTTTCCCATGTCCTCAAGAACTAAAGTAACTACTCACAAGACATAAAAGAGATCATGATCAGTGGAGATAGATGGGTGATAAACAATCTGGACATAATGATATTTCTCCAACAAAACTCAATAGCATTCACCACAAAGTAGTAATCAACACCGATAGAGTAGAGAGGATAGATAGTACGGATTACAACACAAGTTGCAATGGGGAGATGAGATTGGATGAAGATGGAGATGGTGCTGATGTTGGGGATGATGTTGATGATGATCTCGATGATGCCCGTGACGATGGTGATGACGATGGCGATGATCTCCCCTTCCGGGAGGTGATCTCCCCGGCGGAATCTGCCCGCCGGAGATGGCTTTTTCTTCTCTGTAGGTTTCCGCCACGGAGTGGCGGCGGAACTCCGTCAAAACTCTCTTTTCTAGGGTTTTTGGATGACGAGGAGTATATAGGCCAAAGGGGGCAGCCGGGAGTGGGCCAGGGGCTCCAGGCACCCTCCCGGCGCGGCCAAGGTGGGGGCCGCGCCAGGTGGCCGCCTGGGCACCCTGTGGCCCCCCTCTGGTTGCTCTTTTGCGTAGCTTCGTGATCCTTCTGGAAAATACCCTCCGTCGATTTTCAGGTAATTTGGAGGTATTCTTCTTCAGCAACTCAGCGTCCACTTTTTACCGCTGAATCCTGCGTCTGCTGCTTCGGCACCGGAAAGTTGTAAACTGTGTAAAATAGGCCAAAACAACATAAGAACATCATCGTAATGTGAAATATATCAATGAATAAGGATGAATTACGATATAAAATAGTGATGCATTTTGGACGTATCAACACCCCCAAGCTTAGACCTCGCTTGTCCCCAAGCAAATACTGAGCTCGGTAAACCTGTCCACAAGTTTAGAGAGTGAAGTGTCGATAAATAGATTACGGACAAGAAGCATCACAGTCTCTTCACCAAACTCAAATATCCTCAACAGCAATCTTCAACTCATAAGGCCCTTATAAAAGAGTGGTAACACTTATAATCGAAAGTAGGGCTAAGGAAACTCATCAAATCATGGCAAACATGTCCTTTGGTCAAAGAACAACTAATAGCTTTTACTTTTGCTCTTTCTCTTTATGTTTTGATGAGATTAATTGAAGCTTTTGAAAGAACATGTTATTAGGCGAGAAGTGAAAGTGTTAACACAAAGGAAGATGTTTGCTTTAGCTGGGCTTGACAAACAACTTACTTATCCAATAATAATGTCAAAAAGGATATAATATGACAAATCTTAATGCAACTTTATATGAATGAATCCTCGTCAACATCAAATGTCTGCTTTCTTTAGGAATAGAAGGAAGTAGGAATAACTGACTCAACCTAAAGCTAAGAGATAGGCCCTGCTCTAGGGAAGTAGGGAAAACTCATGTGCTATCCTTGAATCAAACAGAATGAAAACAAGGTTTGAGAGGTGCATGATTTGTCAACGAATGCTAATAGATAACTCAATTACTTCTCGAGCTGGACAAGTTTCGAGGAACGGCTCCCGCACGGGGACAATCACATCCCCTTAATCTCCTTTGTTTATCGCTGCCAAAAGTTTTCTGATTTATCATGAACAAAGCGTGAAGGAGGGTTTGTTTGTTGTATTATCTTTTATGAGCCGGGCGCACTCATGCCAGTTCCTTCTCGTATTAGGGGTTTGCAGATTAGACATGCAATCCCGGGGTAAAACTTGTCCAACTTAAAAAGATCATGAATTAACTACTACTTCCTCATGAGCTAAAATAGGGGCACAAAATAGAAGATTTTGAACATTTAAGGATAACACACAAATTCTATACTTTAGGAGGTGGTAGTGGAATACCACGAATAGGAAGGTATGGTGGACTCATATGGAAGGAATTGGTTTAAGGGTATGGATGTACAAGCAGAATTCCGCTTAGTACAGAGTTTAGGCTAGCAAAGGCTTTGAGAGAACAGACAATTGATGATGACTAAGATGCAAAGCAATATAAAGCATAAACATTAAAATAAGCATAACACATCAAGTTGTCTTCCTTGTCAGCATAACACTTCAAGCATAATAACATAAAGGTTTTGGCTATGTCGCTACTTTAGGAAAATCATGCTTGTTGTTATGACCAAAGCTATGTTTGCCAAGATTAAATAAAGTTTTCAAAGCCATACCTGATATAAGGTCAATACTCCTCATAAGAATCATCATATAAGGTCGATTGCGTGAAGAGAATACCGAGTGCAGCAAAGGAACCAATAGACTTCTCATTAATATTCCATCGTAGACGACTCCACACTCACGGATACAATCTCTCCACAGAAGGAGTGATAGACCTCAATGCACACACCTATTTCATATAATAACCTCCCTAGACATGATACGACTCTACTTGACTCTAAAAGACAAAAGATAAAGATAAAGATACCGGGCACTCCCCCAAGCTTGGAACAAGCCAAGGGAATGCCATTACCCAAGGAGATTTCACTCCTCATTCTTGTTGACGTTGATCACGTAGTCCTCGGGGAAGCGCTTCCATGGAAGGGGTTCTCCAGTCTCATATGTGAAGTTTGTCTCCTGAATCCTGCATGCAGCACCCATACCCATGCGCATAAACCTTAGTTCATACTCACAATTCTGGTGATGTAGATCATAAATTTGCCCTTGGAGCTCTTCAATTCTTTCTTCAGATGCGGTGATGCTTTTCCACATCTCCTTCATCTCCTTCAGGAAGTAGGTCTTCAGCTCGTTGATGATGTCAAAGTTAGCTTCAACACCACGCTCGATCATCTTCTTGTACTTGAAGACTTCTTGCTCCACTTCTTCTAGCCTGGCCTGGATGCTCCCCTCCTTGATAGGTCCCTTCAGATCTTCTTGATGGAGGACACCGTCCTCCATCCGAACAACCTGAGGGTGCTTCTTCACCTCAGCGAGGTAAGGGTTGATGACGTTGACGACGAACTTGTCCTTGGGGGAACTTGGAGAAGCCATGGCACCTAGGTCCAGCTAAAAGATTTCCTGGCAGAAACAGATCGAAAAGAAAACACACGAAATCGCGAGATACGTTGCCGGAACAATCCGGGCAAATATATAGCAAAAATTTCTGCACATAAAGGAAGGTAACAGGCTAATGCGGGGTCGGAGACGGACTCCTGGGTGCCCAGGCGGCCTCCCGGCGCGGCCAGGGTGTAGGCCGCGCCAGGGGGGCGCCTGGGCCCCCTGGGGCTTGTCTCCGGCTCCACTTAGGCTTAGAATTTTCCTAATTTTGCAAAAACTCATAATATGGAACTTTTATGGCGGTTCGCGATGTTTCCTTACTGTAATACATACCTTTTCTTATTCTGCTTCTGCTGGTGTCTGAAACAGGGCTGCAACATGTTCTTCGTGAGTTGTTGTGTATATCATATTCACATCAACATTGACAGGGTCTCCTGCTATGTAATGCTTAAGTCTTTGCCCATTTACAACTTGAGGTTTGGTGCCTTCAAAATTGTTAATCTTGATTGCACCAGACCGATAGACTTCTTCAATATGAAATGGCCCTTCCCACCTGGAAAGTAGTTTGCCTGGAGAAAACCTGAAACGGGATCTAAACAACAAAACTTTATCACCAACATTAAATTCACGTTTCAGAATCCTCCTATCATGCCACTTCTTTACCTTTTCCTTGAACATTTTAGCGCTCTCGTAAGCTTCACTTCTCCACTCATCTAGAGAAGTCAAGTTCATGAGACGCTTCTCACCAGCTAACTTTGGGTCAGCATTAAGCTCTCTAACAGCCCATAAAGCTTTGTGCTCTAATTCTAATGGCAAATGACAAGCCTTGCCATAAACCATCTTATAGGGGGACATGCCCATGGGGTTTTTGTAAGCAGTTCTATACGCCCACAAAGCATCTCCTAACTTATTTGACCAGTCCTTTCTATTTCTATTAACTGTCTTCTGCAAGATCAACTTGATCTCTCTATTGGTGAGCTCAACTTGCCCACTAGTTTGACGATGGTACGGTGAAGCAATTCTATGATTGACATCGTACTTGGCTAAAGCTTTTCTAAAAGCTCCATGCATGAAGTGTGATCCTCCATCAGTCATGAGATACCTAGGTACACCAAACCTAGGGAAAATCACATCTTTGAGCATTTTTAAAGATGTCTTGTGATCAGCACTTTCAGTGGGGATTGCTTCAACCCACTTGGTCGCATAATCAACAGCTACTAAAATGTGAGTGTACTTGTGCGAAGAAGGAAAAGGACCCATAAAATCAAAACCCCAGCAATCAAAAGGTTCAATCACTAGTGAGTAATTCATAGGCATCTCATTCCTTCTACTAATGTTACCAACTCTCTGACATTTATCATAGGCTAAAACATAATTTCTAGCATCCTTAAAGAGAGTAGGCCAATAAAAATCTGATTGAAGAACCTTATGTGCGGTCCTCTCACCGGCATGATTTCCTCCATAGGGACTATCATGACATTGTTTGAGAATGTCCTTCTGCTCATGTTCCGGTATGCATCTTCTCACGATCCCGTCTGGACCTTCTTTGAAAAGATGTGGGTCATCCCAAAAGTAGTGCCTCAAATCATGAAAGAACTTCTTCCTTTGCTGAAATGTTAAACCTGGAGGCAAATACTTCGCAACGATAAAATTAGCATAATCTGCAAACCAAGGATCGGAAAGAGATTGTACTTTTACAACGGCAAGTTGCTCGTCTGGAAAACTGTCGTTGACTGGGATGGGATCATGCGGTATATCTTCCATCCTTGAAAGATTGCCCGCCACCGGATTGTCTTCTCCTTTCCTATCAACAATCTGCAAATCAAATTCTTGAAGAAGGAGTACCCATCTGATAAGCCTTGGCTTGGCATCCTTCTTTGTCATAAGGTACTTAATGGCAGCATGGTCAGTATGAATAATGACTTTGGAATCAACAATATACTACCTAAACTTGTCACAAGCAAACACTACAGCTAAGAATTCCTTCTCAGTAGTAGCATAATTCTTTTGAGCACTATCAAGGGTTTTACTAGAATAATGTATAACATTCAATTTCTTATCAACCCTTTGCCCTAAAACAGCTCTAACAGCAAAATCACTAGCATCACACATAATCTCAAAAGGTAAATTCCAGTCAGGTGGTTGTACTATAGGAGCGGTTATTAAAGCTTCCTTAAGAACTTCAAAAGCCTCCTTACAATCTTCATCAAATACAAAAGGAACGTCCTTCTGGAGAAGATTAGTGAGGGGTCTCGAAGTCTTAGAAAAGTCTTTAATAAATCTTCTATCGAAACCAGCATGACCGAGAAAACTGCGAATACCTTTGATGTCCCTTGGATAGGGCATCCTCTCAATTGCTTCGATCTTGGCCTTGTCCACCTCAATTCCCCTTTCGGAAATCTTGTGACCAAGAACAATTCCTTCGTTAACCATGAAGTGGCACTTCTCCCAGTTGAGTAACAGATTTGTCTCCTCACATCTCTGCAAAACTTTATTAAGGTTGTGGAGACAATGGTCAAAGGAAGTTCCATAGACGGAGAAATCGTCCATGAAGACTTCCACAATCTCCTCACAGAAACCATGAAAGATAGCAGACATACAACTTTGAAAAGTAGCAGGGGCATTACATAAACCAAAAGGCATACGCCTGTAAGCATAAGTACCAAAGGGACAAGTAAAAGTGGTCTTCTCTTGATCAGCAGTGTTAACATGAATTTGAGAGAAGCCAGAATAACCATCGAGGTAATAAAAGTGGGTATTTTTGGATAACCTTTCAAGCATTTGGTCGATGAACGGCAACGGGTAGTGATCCTTCCTGGTTGCCTTGTTCAGCTTCCTGTAATCAATACACATTCTATATCCAATAATAATTCTCTGAGGTATTAGTTCATTCTTATCATTAGGAACCATAGTTGTACCTCATTTCTTAGGAACACAATGTACCGGGCTTACCCACTTACTATCAGCTATAGGGTAGATAATACCTGCAGCTAGAAGCTTGAGAATCTCAGTTCTTATAACATCCATCATCTTCGGGTTTAACCGTTGTTGATGATCAACAACTGGTTTAGCATCGGGCTCAAGGTTGATAGTATGTTGACAGATAGATGGACTAATCCCCTTAAGGTCATCAAGGGTATAGACAATTGCACCTCGGTGTTTACGAAGTACTTCCAATAGTCGCTCTTCTTCATATCCTGAAAGGTTAGAGTTGATAATAACAGGATATACTTTCTTTTCATCTAAATAAGCATACTTGAGCGTATCGGGAAGAGGTTTAAGATCGAACACCGGGTCTTCTTTTGGTTTTGATAAAATTCCCAAAGGTTCAACCGGAAGGTTGTGCTTCAGGATAGCAGGTTGTCTCAAGAATATTTCATCTAGTTCATTTCTTTCCTGCATATGCAAATCATTCTCGTGGTCCTCCATATATTGCTGCAAAGGATCATTAGGGGGAATAGCAATAGAAGCAATACTTTCAATAATTTTATCATCACTAGGTAAATCGGTACCACGAGGCTGCTTAGAGAACTTAGAAAAGTTAAATTCATATGGCTCACCATTGAATTCAACAGAAACTTTACCTTTCTTGCAATCTATTATAGCTCCACAAGTTCTGAGAAAACGTCTACCAAAAATAATAGGACAAAAATTGTCCCTCACTGAACCAAGTACTAGAAAGTCAGTAGGGTATTTTACCTTTCCACATAGGACTTCAACGTCTCTCACAATTCCGATAGGAGAGATAGTTGCTCTGTTAGCAAGATGAATGGTAACATCAACTTCTTCAAGTTCACAAGGTGAAATCTCACCGATGATCTCTTGATAAAGTGAATAGGGGATAGCACTAGCACTCGATCCCAAATCGCATAGCCCATAATAATTGCGATCTCCTATTTTAACAGATACTACTGGAGTACCTGAAATTGGGCCTTTATTCTTGGCTGTGACAAGGTTAGTGGAAACAGCACAAAAATTTACATTGGAATCCAAAACATCATTAGTAACAAGGTCTTTAACCAATGCAACTTGAGGATCGACCTTGATCTGGTCCTCAGGCTCATCAATTCTTCTCTCACTTTTATTTATTATGCCTGCCACAAGAGAGTGCTCCCTTATCCTTTCGGGAAAAGGAGGCTTTTCATATATAACCGTAGGCAAAATAGGGTCAGCAACATGAATATCAACAGGTAACTCTTTGAAAGGTTCATGATGCTGATCTCTCTTCTTTTTAAAAGAATCAACGTGAGAGGCAAAATCCTTACAGAAATCAATCATTAAATAGGAATCAAGACCAATCTTAGAGCAAAAGGTATTGAAGTAATCAGTTTTCACATAGCTCTCAATATAATCATGCTCATAATTTATAGCGGGTTCAATACCTTTATCGATTTCCCAATCTTCGGTATTCCTCTGGATCCTTTCAATGAGATCCCACCTTTCTTCAACGCTCTTTGTCTGAAATACCCCACTAGAGGAGGCATCCAGCATCTCCTTATCCTGACGAGAAAGCCTGGCATAAAAATTTGTAAGTATAATTTCCTTGGGGAGCTCATGAATAGGACATTTGTGCATTAGGGACTTCAATCTCCCCCAAGCTTGAGCAATGCTTTCTCCGTCACGAGACCTAAAGTTATAGATATAGTTCCTGTCTCGATGAATTTCATGAAGAGGATAAAACTTGGTATAAAAGAGAGACATAAGCTCTTGCCAATCAAGCATGTGTGAATTATCGAGAAGCTTATACCAATCTGAAGCTTTATCTATAAGCGATACGGAGAACAATTTCCTCATGACAAACTCCATTGATACACCTGCAAGCTTAAATAATGAACATAGTTGTGACAGATATAGCAAGTGTTCACCGGGATGTCTGTCTCCTGCATAACGATTAGCCAAAACATAATCGATAATACCAGCTGGTATTTTATAGGGCACAATTTCAGTAGGGGGAGGAGCAACCACCACAGGTGTGGGGCGTCTTCCCACAAGCAACGATCCAATAGCAAGGTTGTCCATAAGGACAAAGAGCAGCAACAACAAAATAAAAACAGAAATATAAAAACTTCCTTACCAGCTTCACTTACCAATAGCGCTACACTCCCCGGCAACGGCGCCAGAGAACGGTGCTTGATGACCCACAACCGTAAGGGATCTATTGCAGCGTTTTCGATAAGTAAGAGTGTCGAACCCAACGAGGAGCAGAAGGTATTGACAAGTGATTCTGAGCAAGGAATAACTGCAAGCACTGAAAGATAACTTTTAGGGGTTTTCTTGATATAAGCAACAGGAAAGTAAAAGCGAGCAAAGTAAAAGGCACCGGAGAGTAACAAGTGGCCCAATCCTTTCTGAGCAAAGGAGAGGCCTAGCAACTCAACTTATAAAGGCTAAAGTGTTCTTGAGAGCACACGGGAGAGGTAGTCATGTGCTTTCGCCATATTCCGTATCGGTACTATGTGATGTGTTGATAAGTGTTGAGTGGGTGGATCTATGCTAGTACACTCTCTAGACTAAGATGAGTGCACTCTTATGATTAAACACCTTGCAAGCATCCGCAAATACAAGATAGTATTTAAGGCAAAAGCCTAACCATAGCAATACGATCGATGATCCATTGTTCCCTTGTGCAAAAGCGTACGAACTGGGGTTCAGGTTTCTGTCACTCCGGCAACCCACCGTAAGCATTCTTTATACACAATGTATTCCCCTAGGTCCTTAATAAGTCGAAGTGTTGAGTGTTCGACTCACACGACACCACTAGGAAAATAACAACACAACTTAAGTATCAAACAACACATATTACTTCAACATCATATGACTACTAACAACAAGACTTTTCCCATGTCCTCAAGAACTAAAGTAACTACTCACAAGACATAAAAGAGATCATGATCAGTGGAGATAGATGGGTGATAAATAATCTGGAAAATAATGATATTTCTCCAACAAAACTCAATAGCATTCACCACAAAGTAGTAATCAACACCGATAGAGTAGAGAGGATAGATAGTACGGATTACAACACAAGTTGCAATGGTGAGATGAGATTGGATGAAGATGGAGATGGTGCTGATGTTGGGGATGATGTTGATGATGATCTCGATGATGCCCGTGACGATGGTGATGACGATGGCGATGATCTCCCCTTTCGGGAGGTGATCTCCCCGGCGGAATCTGCCCGCCGGAGATGGCTTTTTCTTCTCTGTAGGTTTCCGCCACGGAGCGGCGGCGGAACTCCGTCAAAACTCTCTTTTCTAGGGTTTTTGGATGACGAGGAGTATATAGGCCAAAGGGGGCAGCCAGGAGTGGGCCAGGGGCTCCAGGCGCCCTCCCGGCGCGGCTAGGGTGGGGGCCGCGCCAGGTGTCCGCCTGGGCACCCTGTGGCCCCCCTCTGGTTGCTCTTTTGCGTAGCTTCGTGATCCTTCTAGAAAATACCCTCCGTCGATTTTCAGGTAATTTGGAGGTATCCTTCTTCAGCAACTCAGCATCCACTTTTTACCGTTGAATCTTGCGTCTGCTGCTTCGGCACCGGAAAGTTGCAAACTGTGTAAAATAGGCCAAAACAACATAAGAACATCATCGTAATGTGAAATATATCAATGAATAAGGATGAATTACGATATAAAATAGTGATGCATTTTGGACGTATCAGATGGTGGCGTCGACGACAGCTAGACCGGGCAAGGTAAATGCAGCAGTACATCACTGAAGATGGATTGGTGGCAAGTGGCTGCGGCAGCCTCATACCCGGCAGGCGTCCTGGTTGAGGAGTGCGCCGGACTGATGGGTGCCCCATACCCGACAGGCATCCTGGTTGGGACTGTT
The DNA here is from genome assembly GCA_902687465.1 of Secale cereale. Lineage (NCBI taxonomy): Eukaryota > Viridiplantae > Streptophyta > Magnoliopsida > Poales > Poaceae > Secale > Secale cereale. Next base: position 19,957,563 of record LR738712.1, read on the forward strand.
GGGGAACGTAGTATTTTAAAAATTTTCCTATGATCACGCAAGATCTATCTACCAGATGCATAGCAACGAGAGGGGAGAGTGTGTCTACGTACCCTCGTAGACCAAAAGTGGAAGCGTTAGAACAACGCTGTTGATGTAGTCGTACGTCTTCACGGCCCGACCGATCAAGCACCGAAACTACGACACCTCCGAGTTATAGCACACGTTCAGCTCGATGACGTCCCTCGAACTCCAATCCAGCCGAGTGTCGAGGGAGAGTTCCGTCAGCACGACGGCGTGGTGACGATCTTGATGTTCTACCATCGCAGGGCTTCGCCTAAGCACCGCTATAATATTATCGAGGATAACTATGGTGGAGGGGGGCACCGCACACGGCTAAGAGATCAAGAGATCAATTGTTGTGTCTAGAGGTGCCCCCTTGCCCCCGTATATAAAGGAGGGAGGGAGAGGCCGGCCCTAGAGGGGGCGCGCCAAGTGTGGGGAGTCCTACTAGGACTCCCAAGTCCTAGTAGGATTCCCTTTTCCTTTTCGGAGTAGGAGAGAAGGAAAGAGGGAGAGAGGGAGAAGGAAAAGGGGGCTGCACCCCTTGTCCAATTCGGACCAGAAGGGGGGCGCGCTCCTTTTGGCATCTCTCTTCTATTCCCGTAACTCCCCGGTACTCCGAAAATACCCGAATCACTCGGAACCTTTCCGATGTCCGAATATAGTCGTCCAATATATCTATTTTTACGTCTCGACCATTTCGAGACTCCTCGTCATGTCCCCGATCTCATCCGGGACTCCGAACTCCTTCGGTACATCAAAACTCATAAACTCATAATAAAACTATCATCGAAACCTTAAGCGTGCGGACCCTACGGGTTCGAGAAATATGGAGACATGACCGAGACACGTCTCCGGTCAATAACCAATAGCGGAACCTGGATGCTCATATTGGCTCCTACATATTCTACGAATATCTTTATCGATCAAACCACATAACAGCATACGTTGTTCCCTTTGTCATCGGTATGTTACTTGCCCGAGATTCGATCGTCGGTATCTCAATACCTAGTTGAATCTCGTTACTGGCAAGTCTCTTTACTCGTTCCGTAATACATCATCCCGCAACTAACTCATTAGCTGCAATGCTTGCAAGGCTTATAGTGATGTGCATTACCGAGTGGGCCCAGAGATACCTCTCCGACAATCGGAGTGACAAATCCTAATCTCGAAATACGCCAACCCAACAAGTACCTTCGGAGACACCTGTAGAGTACCTTTGTAATCACCCAGTTATGTTGTGACGTTTGGTAGCACACAAAGTGTTCCTCCGGTATTCGGGAGTTGCATAATCTCATAGTCACATGAACATGTATAAGTCATGAAGAAAGCAATAGCAGTAAAACTTAAACGATCATAGTGCTAGGCTAACGGATGGGTCTTGTCCATCACATCATTCTCCTAATGATGTGATTCCGTTGATCAAATGACAACTCATGTATATGGCTAGGAAACATAACCATCTTTGATCAATGAGCTAGTCTAGTAGAGGCATACTAGGGACACTCTGTTTTGTCTATGTATTCACACATGTACTAAGTTTCCGGTTAATACAATTCTAGCATGAATAATAAACATTTATCATGATATAAGGAAATAAATAATAACTTTATTATTGCCTCTAGGGCATATTTCCTTCAGGGACCTCAGGTCTTTGATTGCGTTGGCTCGGTGAAGACTAGTAGATTGCTCCCCCATACTCCACTATGGGTGAGCCACTCTTCGGCACATCTTCACAAGTCCATTTTCACCACAATGGACGGAAAGCTTCAAGCATAAGATCTCTTTGTGATGATCCTACTTGAACTTGCACACCACAACCTAACCCCACAAAGAACTCTCACGAAGACCATGGGTTAGTACACAAAGCATAATTAACAATGCTTACCATACCATGGGATCGCTTGATCCCTCTCGGTACATCTTCTATGCTTTGTGTGTTGATCAACTTGATTCACTCGTCTTGATCAACCTTAAATCTTTCCAACTCTCTTCATTTGGATGATGTCTTGAAGGTAAACATGAATGATCACACACTCTTCTTCTCCAAGACATGCTTGCAATAAGTTTAACCCTCACAAGACCAATCTTTGGATAATTCCTTAATAGCACCTTGGTCATCACAAACTCTCCTTGAAACCAACAAATGGACTCCAAGAAAAGTCTATGGACAAACCCTTCAAATATAACTCAAGGAAACCATTAGTCCATAAAGATTGTCATTAATTACCAAAACAAAACATGGGGGCACCGCATATTCTTTCATAGTGTGACTACATGTGTTCATGCTTATTGCAACAACATCTTTGATCTTTTGGCCATAAGAATAACTCTAGATCATCTAAATTTGGATCTCCCGGTGCCTCCTATTTTCATATGAACAAATAACTTGTAGGGAATTAATTAAAGACAAATTAACATTGTACTCTTCCTAGCTAGCGAGCGAGGGGCAGTTTTCCCCCAAACGCAAAGACTCTTATGTGTTCTTTCTTCACACATTTTCTCTTTTGTCATGTCACGTGCATCCGAAGGTTTATATAGATAGGAATGAGCAAGAAATGTGGGAAAATGTATAAGATGCAATAATGAGGCCAACTCATGCCACCAGTATGGTGGAGATTTTAGGGGACAGAAAGAAACGCAAAATAGATGATAGGAATGAATGTCTGGATGCTACGTACATCCATCATTAGTGATATATGTCCAATACTCCACCTATCTTAGAGATGCATATGTAAAGTGGTGCATTACATGTGCCAAATTTTGAGTTTTTATTGGCAAATTTGTACGACACTACCAATATTTAGCCAAATCTCTGTGATAATCTATTGAAATGTAGTCCAGATTTAACTTATGCTATGGACAAATACATGAAAGGAGAGATACCTACAATTGCTTATGAAGTACATGGTTTTGATTTTCTTCTCCTTTTTAGCTGTAGAAGACTATAGAATGCTCAATGTACACATCTTGAAGACCATATGCCATCTCTAAGAAATAATCTCACCTACTATGTACGAGCAATGCCAACACAATATTTTTATTTTTTGAGAATGAATACCAACACCAATATTGATTGCTTTGCACCTAATTTTCCATTTTATTATGTCTATATGTTCCCATATTTGCTATATAAAGCGCCCAAACATGAAGCACTAGAAGAATACCATAACAATAAGAAAAGGAGACCATAAGAGAAAAACACTTAGAGAAAAAAGTCGATGATTGCAATAAGAGGGGCGAGAGTCACATCACCCAATGTTTCCATTGTCTTCATTTGTTCATGTTAGTTTAAGCATGTGATGATTTTTGTAAGTCCATATATATTTGCAAAAAAAAGAAGTAGTCTACCCAGACCTGCCCATCCTTCCCCTACCTCATACAAACAGATACCCCCTCCGTTCCATAATGGTGATGATTTAATTAGGGGAGCGGGGGTACCGAAGCAGAAATGTTTTGTAGAGTATGGTCTAGACATGCGTAATTGTGTACTTTATCTTCCACCATCATCTCTACTCCTAATGGAGCAGTTGGTAGTCTTTGTTCCAGGGTTTTTTTTCGTCCCACCTTCCACTTCGTCTGGTTATATTTCGCCTGGTTTATTTTCGTCCGGTTTATTTCCGTCTCGCATCTCATCACCATATCTCCTCACGTTGATTTTTTACCCTCACAATAAAAACTTTTCTAACATTTCCAAAGTTTCCTAACTAGACACGTTATAAACGGCAGGAACTAATAGCACATTATCAATCAATAAAATTTAGTTTCATGACGATCAATTCCAAATCCTAATTTTCCTAATGCACCGATCTTTGCCTTTTCTAAGTGATTGTTTGAATAAGGAGGATTAGCTACGTATATATCTCTACTTATAAAAGATGAGTCCGCACATCGTTGGTTGGTACCACTGGCTAGCCGATGGTAGTCTTTGTTCCAGGTTTTTTTTCATCACACCTCCCACTTCGTCTGGTTATATTTCGCCTGGTTTATTTTCGTCCGGTTTATTTTCGTCTCGCATCCCACCACCATATCTCCTCATGTTGATTTTTTTACCCTCACAATAAAAACTTTCCTAACATTTCCAAAGTTTCCTAACTAGACACGTTATAAACGGCAGGAACTAATAGCACATTAGCAATCAATATCTACTCCTAATGGAGCAGTTGGTAGTCTTTGTTCCAGGTTTTTTCGTCCCACCTCCCACTTTGTTTGGTTATATTTCGCCTGGTTTATTTTCGTCCGGTTTATTTTCATCTCGCATCCCACCACCATATCTCCTCAAGTTGATTTTTTTACCCTCACAATAAAAACTTTCCTAACATTTCCAAAGTTTCCTAACTAGACACATTATAAACGGCAGGAACTAATAGCACATTACCAATCAATAAAATTTAGTTTCATGACGATCAATTCCAAATCCTAATTTTCCTAATGCACCGATCTTTGCCTTTTCTAAGTGATTGTTTGGATAAGGAGGATTACCTACTGATATATCTCTACTTATAAAAGATGAGTCCGCACATCGTTGGTTGGTACCCCTGGCTAGCCGATCGAAGGAATGCATCGCCCCTACCGATTTCTTTCCAAAAGAGTCCACTTCCTGTTTCCGATCGAAGGAAACAAATTTCTTGCACTCTCCCGTTTCTGGTTTTCTAGCGTGGTTTTTTTCCTACCAAATACAACATCCTCCATCCATGCCCCCTCTCCTCCCGACTTAGGTGCGACTGTGCGAGGGCTAGGTCAAAATATCGATGGAACACGGCTGCCGCCACACTCCCACTCCCGCTCCAACGCTGCCATATCCCATCTGCGGCCTCCTCCGTGGCCGAATGGCTGGGCGATGGGCACGGCGACAACGGCGCCAACGCACACGTTGAGGGCGTTCGTGCGGACATGGACCACGCCTGCGGCAGCAGCATGGGATGATAGGGACCAGCCGCCATGCTTGACCGGAGGTAAGTGCGAGCGCAGCCATGTAGAAGGTGCCAATGCGCCAAGGCAAATGCAGAGGACGGCGCGCGTTTTTTCTTATTTATCGAGCAAGCTTTTGACGTACGATCGTCAGGGCGTCGTCGATCTTGCTTCATCTGCGCATCCATGCCGGCTGCTTTCATCTCGCATCTGCGGTTTCTCTGGTACCTACAGCTCGATCATGTGCTTTGGCGGCAATGTTATCTCGGAAGGGCAAGGAAAGATATGGTAAATATCTTGCTCTAAGTATCTTCTTGTGCACCTGTGGATTAGCCCAGCTTTGGTTATTTTGTTGTTGTATGCGCTTGATTTTTTTTATTTTTATTTTAAACGGGGTGCGCTCGATTTTGATGGTTGGGCTAATGCTTGGAGTCGAGGATAGATCTGCTACCCAAAGCCACGTGTTTGGTCAATAAATCAAAAGGTGCAAATTAAAGTCTTCTAAACCAAAATCAGCTACATTTCTCAGTTCTGGGCGAGAAGATGGTAGAAGCCAGAGACATAATGGCGTTCACAGATGTTATTGAGGGTGCTAGACTGCCAGACTGCTATTGCATTATATTAAGATAACATCGTACTACATGATCAAGGCATAATCTAGAACTGGTGATCTCATCAGGGACTAGCCACAACCTCGTTCCTTGGTATGTACTTACTACAAGTTTGGCTTAGAATTTTCTATTCAGAATTTATAGATATTTCGTTGGTTCAACTGCTTGACCATTTTGTATATCTTTTCCTTTAGAAACCAGCAAAATTTCGTGTTCTTTGAGGTATAGATCCTTTCGACTGAAATTTTCATATGAAATACCCTCTATTTTGTACGATTATGCTAAATGTTGTCAATATGATTAATCCAAGTTATTGTTTTTGTTGTTTGAGTAAATTGTTACACATAAAATATGCTTAAGTCATATATGTTGCTCCAATTTGCCAAAAACTTGGAGGTGGTCTGCGTTTCGTCATGGAGGAGGTTCAACACCCTTTCTAATTCACTTTAACTCTTTCTATTATTATTTTTTACTTCTGTTCTTGCATAGTTTTTCATTTCTACATAGTACTTGTTTTGTGTCGATCGACTGCCTATGTTGAAGAATAATCCCATTTTTTTCGAACAACAGCCAAAGGCATATCCTTTTTGCATTAGAACAAACCGCCAATACGTCTTTCATGTATGTTTTCACTCAGGTCAATTCTGAGACTACTGTTCACATAGGTTAGTTATTTTTCTATATTCATCTTAATCACTTATTACATGAATGATCATGGAAGAGGAAACAAATTACTGGTGCACATTATCTTCATGTGGCTTGGCACGACCTTTACAGTACTATCACAGTCGTAGGTGGCTAAGTGTTTGGTATGTATCTTCATGTGGCTTCACACGATTTCTACTATGGGGGTTGAGCCGTTGATAATTTTCGGTGAAGTTGGTGTCACTTGATTGAGCCCTAAGGGCTCCGATTTTGAAAAACCAAAAGGTAATACTTTACAATTTACCCTGAATGGGATCCAGTGCTTTCCATACAACATGACAGTACACTTATGAAGTTGATCACAACTTACATGCATACTGATTACACTTGCCCAACTTAAGCAATGACTCAAATCGACAGAGTACAGTGAGGCGCGCCACAATAAACCCTAATAGGTTGTGTGTGTCACAAATCCTATCAGCAACCGTTACAAAGGATTACAACTTACATGAAATACCACGATCGCTAGCAACAAGAATTCGGGGAGGACAAGATGATAGATGCCGACAAGGATTCAAGAAGTACAAGATGCCACAACACCGGCTGTAATATTAGTCGAGTTGAATCTTATAAAAAGTTTGAGATGTGAAGGTGTGGTGGATTTAGCAAAAAGAAAAAGAAATGTGGTACATTTTTGCTATAGAGAACAAAACAGATCGATTGCATTTGCTTCTTTACGCAATATGTTTATTGTGCTATTAAAAAAATACTTGTATGTTATTTTCTGTTTGTGTTATAAAACTTATTAAAAATGAATATAATTATTTATTATTTGTTTTGTGTTATAAAACATATTAAAAGGAGTATTTGACTGTTGGTTTTCTATGTTATTTTTATTGTAACAAAAGTTTGATTATTCAACTGAAAATGTTGGGTACTACAATGATAACTATATGGATTTGGTAGTAGGAAAGTAGTGGATGCACCAACTTCGGTGCATGCACCCAATGAACAGTAAATTCACAGAAAGGAAAAAAAAAAGAAAACTTCGTGGATGTAATTATGCGCAAATGTTTTAGGAGGTTCCAAAATTTGCTTATCAAAAAACTGATGACCATACAAAGCGAAATACAAATGATGCTCTGAACCCAAGTTTACTATTCACATGTTTCAGCACAACTTTTTTTTTGTACCGAGCTCCTCGGATGTCATTTGGCCACCAAATTTTAATGTTTTGCTAAGTTTTTTATCATGGGTGCATCGGAGGTGACTGAGTGCACAAAAACCACAGTCGTTGGTGGTTTCATATAAAATGAAATATAGTTGTTTAGTTTTTTTCTGGAGTTAGAAAAATTAAGGTGAAAAGGTGAGAGAGAGATGTAATTACTTAATTATGTGAGAAGTTAATTAGCATTCTTGTAATTAATTAGATATGCGCTGAAACATGCTGAATCTATTTGAAAGTGCTCGTGGGCAAGGACGGCCAGCATGCTCTCACCGATAGAGGGATCAGCGTTAGCAACATGGACTAAGGCCATGATGATCGTGCTTTGCATGACATACACAAGTTGATGGTTGTCGACACGTTCACAGATGAGGGCACTAGGCGCTCGAGGACAACCAATGGTAACAATCGAGGTCTCTGGTCACACCTTTGAGATGTCAGTGATGACTGAGGACAATCGGTCACACATCATCATTCTTCAAATATTGTTTTATCCCGTAGCAACGCACGGGTATTTAGCTAGTGTCTATTTGAATTTCACACGCACACGACACACCTTGTTGTCGATGTGTTGACTGAGCAACAGCACCTCTATCTCCACTACCCATCTCCTTCGGCCAGCCTGTTCTAACCAAGCTCATCTACCTCTCGCGTCCAATGGCCGTCTCAGGTCATCTATTGCAGAGTAGGCACCTCATTCTTTTTTTAGAAAATGAGGATGATCCCCGGCCTCCACATCTGGGAGATACATATGGCCATTTTATTAATTATTTTTGAGGACCTTACAAAGTAGAACAATAATATGCCTGAAACCGCCATCTTGGCAACATCTGCCGCTACTCCTATCCAAATGATGAATGGGTGCAATATGGGCCACATACCCAGACCTCTCACCTAAGCCTTAACATCTAAAGCCGGAGGCCCCGACCGAGCCATCTGCCGTGTCCGGGGCTCAAATCGGTCCGACGCACTCACATGTGTCGTCGTGGCCATTTTCCACTGGTCCATCTTCGGAGCAGATTGAGGCGACAACCTTGGCAAGTCCTCCGCCATCGACGCCACCACGACACCAAACGACGACCTCCACCTACGCAAGCCTTGGCAGGTCCTCCGCCATTGACGCCACCATGACGCCAGCCAACGACCTCCACCTACGCGAGTCCATCTCCAAGCAATGGACGTAAATCCATGCTAGGATAGGGCCGCACCACCGTCGTCGCCCACCACCCACAAGCGCCACCCAACCCCAAGGTTCCGAAAGCGGCGTCTTCAAGAAGGGAACGACGCCGTGAGCGCCGCCGCCGCCCATCAAAGTTAGGGCTTTCGGCCGGGAGACCTAGGGGAAGGTGAAGTGAGGAGATCAGTCCATACCGACGCCTCCAAGGAGGGGAACGACGCCCTCAGGCGTCGCCGTCGGCGCCGCCGGTCATGGCCGGCCAGGGATTTCGCCCGAACTAGATCTCCGCCACTAGCAGCGCCTCCTGTACAGAACCGACGACCAAGAGGAAGCGCGGCCCGACCAGGCTGGCCCGCACGCCAAATAGGTGAGGAGGGAAGGCGCCAGATCGTGCGCACCGACCGCCGCAGAAGCTGCCGCCGGCCGCCAACGACCACCGGATCCCGCCGCCCGCGCGGCCGGGACACCGGATCCACCGCCCGCATGGCTGTTAGCTGATCGTACCTTGCCAATGGAGGCGCCGCTCCAGATCCAGGGTTCCACCCGCAGAAGCAAGGCAACCGAGGCCCCGCCGCCACCATCCTTGGTGCCTCAGGCTTGCCCGACGGCTGCCTCAGGCGGTGGCGAGGAACGGAGGAGGGGGTGAGGAGGAGGGGTGGCTAGCAGATCGGTTCGTGCGAAGCCAGGCACCTCATTCTGCGCTACTCCGTCTCTCAATCTTCCATGGGAGGCACGGACCCCTGTTGAATTTTCAATTGCGCATATAATATATAAAGGGGCGTCAAATGCTAATTGCGCAATAATTCTATGTTCGTGTCTTAGCTGAAGAATATCAAGCATCCAAGTTTCTAGAAGAAAAGGATAATATGGATGATTGCTTACATATCCACATCGGTGTGCTGCATTGCTTTCTCCTGATGCCTCCCATACTCATGGGAACTATAATTGAGAAAGTGAAAATGTAAATAAACAATGTGAACTCCAATATGCTACTAGTCTCTTTCACTTGTCTGCATTTGGCCCTTTCTACCCTTCTTCTCTTTCACACCTAGTTTATATATGGATGGAAATAATCAAGAAGGGAGGAGAGGTAGGTGGTTGATTGAGAAGAGTGTGTTGTACAATGTTGCACATTAATCAGAGTCACTGAAGATGCCGTGATTCAGGAAAGGCAGAAACAAGCGAAAAGTTGAACGTCTAAGGAATGTCATTTTATACTCACGACCTCTCACAAACAAGTCTACTTATTGATTGCGGCTGCAATTTCACAAAGGAGATCTCCTAAAATGTACAACAGATCGAACTTTACAGAGAAGATGAACAACTACATGATCTGCTCCAGAACAACAACTCTTTTTTGGGGGCTTGCACGCTTGCCTTTAGGGTTGCTGCTTGGTTGCCAATCGTGGTCAAGTTTGTGATGGTTTTGCCCAATTTTTACTAATTAACTGTACAACTCTCTTCTTAATTAATAGATGAGGCAAATATTTTGCCTCCATTTAAAAAACACACATTGTGATACTGTACACTCAAAGATACTATCCCTTGGCATCAGGCTCCTTTGTCGAGATGAAGTCTAAATGCATCATATATAGCATATGGCTGCCTATCTTATTCTATTCTTCATGTTTGTCATTAGTAATACTACTATTATTCCTCGTGTTTATTATTAGTAATACTATTATTATTTGTTGGCCTATCAAGCTAAGGAAATTACAGATTGCAATCTCTGTATGTCATTAGTTTCATGAAAGCCAAATGCAAGCAAGTGATTTATCATTCCTTGGAAGTTGGAACCTACTGCCCTCCATTTGGCAAGCGTTGATCACCACTAAAAGCTGCTATAATCCTGTCATGTGCATTACTGCCAGTACAGTAGTACCATGTTGTTTCTGTGAACCGATATGACATGTTGCAACAAGGAACTGACAGTGTTGCTCTATGTGTATCAAATTATAACCAGTAAAAGGAAAAAAATAGGATGATCATTGTAAGGATGAAAATTACTCTGAGCAATTTGTAACAGGCTAGTTCCCAGATATTCAAAGCACACATTTATAATACATCCTTGAGATTCACACTGATTAAAGTATTATAGTAGGGATATTTAAGATAGTCTAGATATAATGAGTACATTAGTGAAACATGAAGGTTTGCATTATTGCATATTAAGGTGGAAAGGAAAAGAGTGACGAGCATAGAAGCTAGATAGAGGATGTGTGATAACTAATAATTGACAACTAGATTTGTGAAAAGGTCAGCAAAAAGTTTGATAAAATTATTGGGAGATCCTTACGACCAAGGAAGATAGGCTGTTTTACTGAACGAGAAGCCGGGACCTTGGTTTCAGTGCCGTCAGGGCCTGAGAAAAGGATACCCATTCTCTCCCTATCTTCTCATTCTTGTCGTTGATGTCCTCAAGTGCCTAACTATTCAAGCTTCCTGCAATGGCTTCCTTAACCACCCAGTTGCGGACGATATTCCTTGCACCATCCTGCAATATGCTGATGACACACTACTTGTTCTGCCACCCAATGCAACTCAACTGCAGACCCTCAAACACATCATGCTTCAGTTCTCTAAGACCATCGGCCTCACCATCAATTTCCACAAAAGCACCTTCACCCCTATTCACGTCGACCCAGAACTCTCTACCAGCCTTGCGGCCATTCTTGGATGCCCGGTTGCTCCTTTCCACAATCTTACTTAGGCTTGCCTTTCTCCACTCATAAGCTAAACCTTGTAGACTCTTTCTTCATCATTAACAAGGTAGATAGGCGATTAGCCGGCTAGAGTGGCCTTCTACTGGCTTTGGCCGAGAGGACAGTTCTTGTTTGCTCCGTTCTCTGTGTCCTGCCTTCCTACGCTATGACTGATCTTCTCCTTCCCACGGGTACTATGCACGAGATCAAGAAACATTATAGGGCCTTCTTCTGGATAGGTTAGGACACGGTGACTAGGGGAAACTACAAAGTGGCTTGGGATATATTGTGTGCTCCTTACATTAATGTGGGCCTCGACTTCCTTTCAATCATGCGAATGAACCTTTGCCTTCTCCTCAAACACATTTCTAAACTGCATGACGTAGGCACCACGAGAGAACCTTCCTACCTTGTCTCCAAGTACGGCTGGTTAAGCACTCATGACGTGGGCATGTCGGATAACCATCATACTCCTATTTGGCATGACATCATGAAAGGTCTTGAGTTCTTCCAATATACCACCATGGTGCAGCTTGGCAACGGAGCCAGTACCTCCTTCTGGTCCGACCTTTGTCTCCCTCACTCCACCCAAACCCTAGCCCAACTCTTCCCAGTGATATTTCCTTCTCCAACAGGATCCACACTCCTGTGGCTCGTGCTCTGGCTTCAAGCAACCTAACCTTGGACCTAACCCAATGGCTGTCCCACACAGCCGAATGCGAGCTTACTGAGTTACGCAATATTTTGGCTTCGGTAAGCGTGAATTTGCAGGCGGCTGGCAGAAGAACTTCGAGGGAAGCAGGCAAGCTGCGACCACTAAGCTGGCAAACCAGGCGGTTTTTGCAAGACGAGGCCCAAGGACACCATCGCCCTGGCCATTTGGAGAAACTACGCCCCAAACAAATGCATAATTTTTATCTGGCTTGCCAAAAAAGACCGCCTGTTAACGAACGTGAGGCGCTTAAGACGGGGCATTGCCACCTCTGTCGCTTTCCCTTTATGTATCCAATGTGAAACCATCAAACACCTCTTATTCGAATGTCGACAGCTCGCTCCGCTCTGGGCAGAGCTGGATAACCTTTGCCATGATACACCCCAGGGGATCCTTCAAGCATGGGGAGGTGATTTAAACAACAAAACACAATTGACAATTCTGCTGGCCCACTACCAGAAAAACAGGGGTTGCCGACGGCCAAATCTATGCCGACGGCCCCCGTCGGCATCTAGGGACCTATGCCGACGGCCAAGGGTAGGCCGTAGGCGTACAAAGGCCGTCGGCATACATCCATCTATGCCGACGGGGCCGTCGGCATAGGCGAGGCCGTCGGGACCGCACGAGCTACGCCTACGGGGGCCGTCGGCATATGACAGGCCGTCGGCATAGCCCTGGCCCACCTGCCCGGTCAGCGAAGACCACCTGACGGCGTTGATCCTATGCCGACGGGCGGTAACGGCGCCCGTCGGCATATCTGTGGCAGAGGTATGCCGACGGCCTTGCCGTCGGCATAGGCCCCTCTGCCAGGTCCACGATCTGTGTACCTCGCCACGTCATCGATCCGTGGGATGAAGGTAGATATGCCGACGGCCCCGCCATCGGCATAAATTTATTTTGATTATATTTTTTATTTCATTTCTGTTATCTGTGGCAGAGGTATGCCTACGGCATAGCCATCGGCATAGGCCCATTCGCCACGTCATCGATCCGTGCGCCACGCCACGTCATCGATCCGCGGCACAACCTTCGTGTGTGTCCAGATATGCTGACGGCCTTGCCGTCGGCATAGGTTTATTTTACTTTATTTTTTTTATTTTTACTTTGCTTTATTATTTTTACTTTATTTTAGTTTTTGTTTTGCATAAGATAATTATGCCTTATCTAAAAAAATTCCCGATGGTATATCGATTGCCGCCCCCCCGTAACGAACGTCGCTATTGCCGTGTCACGGAGGGGGGAAACGGTCGACACGGAAGGAATTCTGCTTGGGGGGGGGGTTCGGGGTGTAGCTATGTCATCGAAACATCGCACGGGTCCCGATGCATATGTGAAAGTGTTCATGCATGCGTAGGCGCCCGTCTTGGGGCTCCGGTGTGTGCCCCCCCTCACGGACGGCGCCGCCGCCGGCACCTGGAGGGGGGAAACGGACGCGTGGGGTCTACATGAAGGGGATCTTGCTGTGGGTCTTGCCCGGATGTTTCTCCAGACTGTTCCTATGGGCTGACATAACACAACCGGGTGGGGAGGTCCACTAGTCAAAGTCCGTCCGCGCAAAGTCAAAGGGCTAGATCCCGTGGTCAAACGCTACAGGGTTAGGCGGGACGGGGGCACTGGGGGGGGTAGCAATGCCACCGGAGCGTCGCACCGGGCCCTCATACATGCAGGGTGGTGTGGTGGCATGTCCGAAGAGGCGGGACGCGT
>LR738712.1:19972954-20007555 GCA_902687465.1 Secale cereale
CCGCCCCTACATTGCGCCTCCCCGCCCCATCTCCGGCCGGTCCTCTCGAAGGTAATTTTTTTTGAAGTTTTTAGTGTTTTTTAGTAATTTTGTAGCTAGTTAGATAGATAGTTAGATAGATAGTTAGATAGATAGATATATGTTGGTTAGATGAGATGCTATATAGATAGGTAGATAGTTAGATAGGTAGATAGTTAGATAGGTAGATAGTAAAAAAAATTGGTTAGATGAGATGCTATATAGATAGGTAGATAGTTAGATAGATATATGTTGGTTAGATGAGATGCTATAGAGATAGGTAGATAGTTAGATAGGTAGATATTGTTAATGTTGTTAGTTTTTTTGCCTACATGATGCAAAAATAAATGAATGCATGTTTAAATGTTTTAAATATGTTCTATGAGTTGTGATGTTCTAATTTTTTGTCGCGATGCAATTTGCAGGCTTTGTGGTTTCGCATTTCATTGGAGTGACCGTTTTCCGACGCGTTGGCCCCCCTGAGCATCCCTCTGCTGTTCGACTACTTCCTCTATAGCCGAGGGTGAGCTACAAGTCCATCTCCTCCAATTTTTCATGTCACTAGATTTCATTCTCAAGTCAAGTGACGTAACCTAGGCGTCTCCCGTCCGAAAGGGTTGCATCGATAAATATGCATTCAACTGCATATTTATCACCGCAGCTCTTTCGAATTGTCCAGCGTTTTCCATGGATAGCCCGAGGATGTGTAGATTGGGTATGTTCTCCATGTTCTACCCCGTTCCGAGACATGATTTCGACGGTGCCTCCACATTGTTCTCCGGAGCACATTCTCTCGGCTATTTGCCGAGACGTGTATCTGGAGAACAGCGGGGAGGTGCTGCCGAAATTTTGTCTCGGAACGGGGTAGAATGGAGAACGTACTCAATCTACACATCCTCGGGTGGGATTAGGACCCATCTTTACCTATTAGAGATGAAGGCGGATTAAACGCGGTAGAAACTGAAAATTTGATGTGATTAATTTAAGTGAACCCTTAATTATGTTGTGTGGGTTGCAAAAAAGCAAAGGATTGCAGATAATCAGTTGATGTACAGTGGTTTTATCCGTCGGAATCGAGTAACATCAGAGTGGATCGCGAAAACCGATGTGTATTTGAAGGAGATATTCCGTCGTCCAATGAGAATTATCCCTCCATGCCCCTGTGCGACATGTGCCAGACGTCACCATAGAAATCAGACGGACATGAGTGAGCACCTTCGCACGCACGGATATATGCCAAACTTTGACATGCCGCCGATAAACATAGCCGAGCAGGACCGTGGTAGAGAGGAGGTGATGCGACAACGCATCGATGGATATGAGGACGACGGGGTTAGGGACATGCTAGATGATGTCATTGTTGCAGAAACGGCAAATGCGACACCTTCAGAGAATGAACCGGAGGAGCCGGAGGCAACCGCAAAGGCCTTCTTGGAGGTCTTGGCCTCGTCGAAGAAACCTCTTTATGCGGGTGCGAAAATATCTCAGCTGGATGCCATCTCGCAACTGAATGCAGTCAAGGCTGAGTATGGCTATAGCCAGAAATGCTTCGAAGCATTCCTGGGAGTATGGGCTAACAGCCTCCCTGAGGGCCATGAACTGCCGAAAAGCACGTACGATACAAAGAAAATCATGAAGGCACTCTCTATGGATTATGAGAAAATAGATGTTTGCCCGAAGAATTGCCTTTTGTTTAGTGATACGTCTCAAACGTATCTACTTTTCCAAACACTTTTGATATTGTTTTGACCTCATTCTTGCATGATTTGAACTAAACTAACCCGGACTGATGCTGTTTTCAGCAGAGCTGCCTGTATGGTTTTATTGTGTGCAGGAAAACGGATTTTTAGGTATCTCAGAAAAATCCACGAAAAATCACAGAAAATCCACGCACCCGAAGGAACCAGGTGCCAGAAGTGGGGCCAGAGGGGGGCCAGGGGGTGCCCAGGCGCCCTGTGGGTGCCCCCCCTGGGCCGCGCCAGGGGGTCGCCTGGGTGGGGCCCACACCCCCTGGTGCCCTACTTTACCTCGTATTTTTACTCGCGACGCGGAAACCCCAGATCAGAAGTTCTTTCGCAGTTTCCCGTCGCGGAGCCGCCGCCACCCTCTGTTCTTCCTCGGGAGGGCTAATCTGGAGGCTGAATTGGCCTCCGGAAAGGGGAGATCGTCGCCATCGTCATCATCATCACCACTCCATCATCCCTCCATGACTTCCCCTTCCATGTGTGAGTAATTCCCCTGCTGTAGGTGAAGGGGATGGTAGGGATTGGATGAGTTAGATCATGTAATAGTTTATCAGATTGTTGGGGGCATGTTGCCTATCATCTACTATGGTGTTTGTCATCTTTGCTTCAACTTGTTATTCTTAATGCTTGACACTTAGGGCCCGAGTGCCATGATTTCAGATCTGAACCATATGTGTTTGCATGAATATATTTGTGTTCGTGATCTTATCTATGAGTTGTTTGCACCTATTACGGTTCGGAACCGGCGATCCCAAAAGTGACAGCTTGGGACACCAAAGGGGATGGTCCGTAGTTTGAGGATTACATGTATCCATTGAGTTCATTGCTTTGTTCCGGTGCTCTTTGACAGGAGCACCTTAATATCCATAAGTTCCTTTTGGCCCCGTTCGTAGCGGGATGGTAGGACAAAAGATGTTATGGAAGTTCTTATTGCAAGCACGTACAACTACCTACGGGATACATGCCTAATGTTTGATATTTGCCTAGATGATCATTACTTTTTCGTGTGCCGTGCCCCAAGTTAGAATCTATCTCATCCATGCAGCGCCCAACCATCCATCTCCCTAGCCTACAGTGTTTTAAACCCTGCTTGTCACTAGTTGCTACTTTTGCCATTTACCTTTTGTTATTTACTTTTACTGTTTACTTTTACTATCACTACCATCACTATCATATCACTGTTACCACTTATCTTTTGTTGCAAGTAAGTATATTTCAGGTGCGGTTGAATTGACAACTCAACTGTCAAAGCTTATAAATACTCTTTGGCTCCCCGTGTGTCGAATCAATAAATTGGGTTATTCTTACCCGCGAAGACTATCTCGATCCCTTACGGTTGAGGGTTATCAAGTACCGTTTTCTGGCGCCATTGCCGGGGAGCATAGCAATATTTACAAGTCTACTTGAGGTATCCTACCTGCTGCACTTCATCCACTATGGGTAATAAAGGAGACCCCAAGGTTCCGATCTTACTATCCACTACAAGAAGAGGTACTGCTCTGAGCACTAGTGCTACACTTGATTCACCTTTCGTTATGAGTAAGTTTGCCTCACCACCACCACATGATGCTCCTACTGAATCTGTTACTATGTTTGATACTCTTGATGATGCTTCTACTACTTTTGACGATATTAGTTCGCTTGGTTATGCTCTTGAGAAACAAATTGCTGCTGCTGCTAAAAAGTCTGGAATTGAACTTCCTGTTACTCGCTACCCTATTGGTGAAACTTATGATTATCCTGATTTGAGTAAACTCAAAGAAAGGCTCCTTGATGATGATTACTATATGCTTGATGAAGATTTGTGCAGGGAACTGACAGAGTTTTCCGGCTCTGACCCTGAAGTCATTAAGAAACTATTTGAAAAACACTCTTTGAAGAACAAAACCGTTCCTAATCCTGAATTTGCTACATCTCCTATATGCATTGATGATCCTGATTATGATTTCTCTGTTGGTCTTTCACTTATACCTATGGTTGAAGCTGACCCCTTTTATGGCAGAGAAAATGATGATGCTATTGCACACCTAACTAAACTCGGTGAGCTAGGTGGCCTATTTGCCACAGATGAAAAGATACGATACTTCTATGTGACCAAGCTTCTTCCTTTCTCGTTGAAGGAAGGTGCTAAAGCATGGTATGATTCACTCCCATACGGTTCCATTAAGAGTCCTCAAGATTTAGCTCACTCTTTTGTTGATAAGTACTTTCCTGCTCACATGCAACATGCTGCTTTACAAAGAATTTATAACTTTAAACAGTTGCAGGATGAGTACCTCCCTAAAGCTTGGGGGAGGTACTGCGGTCTGATTCGGGCTAGACCAGGACATGAAATCCCTAAGAATGAATTAATCGATATATTCTATGCTGGTCTAACTGATGAATCCAGGTCCTATTTGGACACTTGTGCTGGTTGTGTTTTCAGGAAAAGAACACCGGACGATGCAGAAGATTTGATGGGCAGGATTGCCAAAAACCATGAAGATTGGTCCGTCCCTGAACCACCTCCACCAACAAAGAAGAGGGGCATGTTTGTTCTGAGCCCCGAGGATATGCGAGAAGCAAAGAAGTCTATTAAAGAGAAAGGTATTAAAGCTGAAGACGTGAAGAATCTACCCCCTATTGAGAAGCTGTGTGAGCCTACCACTCACCCTCCAATGGTAGAGGTACACTCTCTTTTAGATTTCAACGCAAGTGACATCCCTCATGGTAAGCCTCCTGATCAATGTTTAGATGAGTTTGATAATTTTATTATGAAACAAAATCATTTTAATGAGAGGATACAAAGTCAATTGCATGATAATTCCCTTGCTATCAAAAGACTGCTTGATGTTTTAGATAGAACAGTTAATGATGTTCAATGTCTTGTGAAGCATTTTCATATGGTTCAAACTCAGCTTGATCAAATTTCTAATGTGCAAAGAGATTTGCTTGCTAACAATGGCAAACAAGATAATTTGCAGGCTTTCGGGATTAAGACCTGAGGAGGAACTAGCACTCAAGATCCTCTCTACCCAGAGGGTCATCCGAAGAGAATCGAGCAGGATTCTCAAATGCAGGAAGAAGAAATTGTTGGCTCTCCAAAGAAAAAGAAGAAACATAAGGAGACCGACAATTCTAATGACCCTATTGCAGATGAAGAACCAGCTATTGATCCCAACAGTGTATCTATCTCCGATGCTGAGACTGAAGACGGTGCTGAACCTGAAGGTAATAATAATGAGAAGAATGATCCGCCTGAAGTTCGAGAAGAAGAAGCACCTAACAAACGTAAGAGGTGCACTAAAGAAGACTTCATCGCAAGAAAACATGGGAAGGAAAGAGAACCATGGGTACAGAAACCCATGACCTTTCCAGGTAAGTCCATCAAATCTAAAGAGGAAGAGCATTATAATAAGTTTTGTGAGTGGATTAAACCTCTTTTTCTTCAAATCCCTTTGACTGATGCTATTAAGTTACTTCCTTATTCAAAATATATGAAAGATATTGTCACTAACAAAAGAAAAGTTCCTAATGATGCAATATCTACTATGCTTGCTAACTACTCTTTCAGTGGCAAGATTCCTGAGAAGCTCGGTGATCCAGGTATACCCACCATTCCTTGCTCCGTAAAGAATAATTATGTCAAAACTGCTTTATGTGATCTTGGAGCAGGAGTGAGTGTTATGCCTCTCTCTCTTTACGAGAGGCTTTGTTTAGAGAAACTAATTCCTACAGATATCTCCCTTCAGATGGCTGACAAGTCAACCGCTGTTCCGATAGGTATTTGTGAGGATGTTCCCGTAGAAGTTGCTAATTGTTTAATTCTTACTGATTTTGTTGTGCTTGACATGCCCGAGGATGGGAGCATGTCCATTATTCTTGGTAGACCTTTTCTTAACACCGCAGGTGCTATTATTGATTGCAATAAAGGGAAGGTTACCTTCCATGTGAATGATAAAGAACACACGGTATATTTTCCGAAGAAGATCGACAGGAGGCATGGCCTCAACTCTATAGAGAATATCGAGACCGTGAAAATTGGAGAATGGGACAGTCCACTACATGTGCCTCACAAATATAAAACTATCATGGTGGGGACAATGTCCATCAAAGTAAAGGTTTAGTAACTACTTCGTAGGAGGTGAGACTTTTTGCTCTATATATCGCTTGTTTGTTGGTAAGACTTGATCAACCTTACTAGTGAACATGTTTTATATAGATAAAAAGTTGAGCTTGTTATGTTTTCATTTGTTTTTAGTTTTTGTTCTACTTGCTGTACCAAGTATTTATGTTTTGAAAGCTTCACAATACTACTAACTGCTTCAAGTTTTCAGAGAGTTTCGCAGCTTTTTGAAATTCGAAAAAATTTCAACAGTGAAGTTTTCAGAAAAATTCCAGAAAAATTATAATAAAAATTTCCACGTCGGGAGAGACCCAGAGGGGCCTGGGGCCAGCCAGGGGGACCCACCAGTGGCCCAGGCGGCCAACTGGCGCGGCCCAGCCCCTGGCCGCGGCCATAGGGCGACTGGGGCCCACAGGGCCCCCCTCCAGGTATGTCTTCTTCCTCCCTCTCTCTCTTTCTCCAAAAACTCGAGTTCTGCTCTTGTTCTTGTGTTCTTGCTGTTCTTGGAGGCGATTCTTCGATCTCTCTCTACAGCCCATCATTTGAGCTGAAATTTTGAGCAAATACTCCCTGGTATGTGACTCCTCCACCCCTCCAATTAGATTTTTGATTGGTGGCCTCATTTGTGAGTATTTAGTAGTTCTTGGTGATGTAGAGATGAGCTTGCATGCATATGTAGAAAGTTATTTTTCAAGTTTTGATGCAAGTTTATGCCTTGGGCAAGTGAGTTGAGTAGTTTGCCTTAGATCACTTTGTTTTAATCCTCGTTTTTGTAAATTGTAAAACAAAATCAGAAATGAGTTTGTTAGGAAGGGCAAAAGGGTCGCTTGAGAAGAGGAGGCCCGCACACACCAATCGAGTTACTAGAGCCGCAGCTTCACCATCGACTGCTAGGGTGAGCTATAATGAAGATCATGTGCCCCTGGATTTGTTGGAAGATACAAGTCCAGCACGTGCGATGACATTTCCATGTGATGAATTCATGGAAGCTGCGGGAATCAAGGATGAGTTTTATAATCTTTGTGCTAATGCAGGTTTGACACGACTCATCACGAGCCGTGTTACTCAGTATCAAAAACTCACCTCCAGTTTCATTAACAGTTTTAGATATAATCCTGATTCAGGTGCTATTGAGTTTAAAATTTATAATGATCTTATCACCATGACTTTGGGAAATTTTTGTGAAATAATAGGTGTGCCGAACGTTGGGAGGACGGCTAGGATGGCCACTCAGCCCTCTGAGCTGAAAACCGTCATCAACTCTCTCTACAGCATGGGTACGAGGGATATTCATCGGTCGAAAATCTCCAGCATCTTATTTCCTCACCTCAGGTATTTTGCATATTATATTGCTAGAGGGGTGTTAGCTCGTGACAACACGAGCAACATTTCTGCTCGGGATATTGCTATCCTGGCGGCAGCCCTCTCAGGGAGGTCTGATTATAATCTGGGTGCCTTAATTGCTCGACGCCTTGCTATGAACGGTAACAAGGGGGACTTATATGGTGGCGTTTATGCCACACTTATCTTAGAACATCTTGGAGGCACCCCACACCCTGATGATAATCCTTTTACTTATTTAAGCTTTGATCTTGCTGCTATGAAAAGGCATAAGTTTGTTACCATGGGTTCTGAGCTTGATAATCTTGTTTATATCTTGCGTTTCGGAACTGCCGCGGAACGCGAGATCCGTCTACCTGCACCTCTTTTGTTTGATGTTTCTCGCAGGAACGGATGGTCCTTTGATGTTGTCCAGTTCGATGAGTTCATGGTCCAGCATCAGTTTCATAACCCCATGGAGGGGGTTGTGCCCGACGAGGAGGGGCACGGTGAGATACCACCTTTTCAGGGAGAAACCGCCACCGAGTTTGGTGAAGGTTCTTCCTCTGTTTGGCGTTCGGAACCTTCCTCGTGGGAGACTCTGAGGAGTTCGGTGTACGCGCCAGCATCTTTCTACGACCCTTGGACTCACCACCATACCCCCGGAGCAAGAGGCTCCTGGGGGCAGTAGCTGCTACCAACTTAGGCCAAAAGCCTAAGCTTGGGGGAGTACGTGCCCCTCTCACTTTTCCATTGTATTATCCGTTTTATTCGCTTTGATCTTTTCGAAGTTTTGCCCGTTCTTCTTTATTTCTCTCTTTGCAAAAACAACAAAAAGATTCTCTCTTTCTTTTGCTTTTATTCAACCTTTGAAAAATCCAAAAAGATTTCCTTTTCTCTTTAGTTTGCTTTGCTTTCAGAGTTCAGCTCGAGTCCGTGATGGCATTTAATTATATTTCCTACGTTCGATCGTGCAAGTGACAAGCAGTAATGACGAAGATCGACTGAAGGGAAGCAACAAGGAAGATCGGTATGAACTCTTTTTGTTTCTACTTTTGTACATATGCATGTACTTATGATCTAGAGACCAGCTTGTAGCGACATAGTGCTATGTTTACAATGCTCTTCCAGTGGTTCATGCTTTCCTTGTGGCTAGTCTCGAATAACTAGAGTATATAATGTGTTATTGAAATGATCTACATGCATTGCACTGTTCATAGTCTGGTATACTAAGGTGGTATTTCCCTTTAGAGAATTTTTGGATTGACTTGGCACATGCTTACACATGTTTAAGACTAAAAAGTCTACTCTGCCTTGATGATCTTTGAGTTTTAGAATAGTTATATCACTTTCATGCCCGATTCAATGTTGCTTTGTCGCTCTGCATGATTATGACCGTTATTGCTCTCTAGTTGGTCGCTTCCCAGTCTTTTGCTAAACTTCCACCTGTACTAAGCGGACTGACTGCTTGTGCATCCAAAATCCGTAAAACCTGTTATGCCATATGAGTCCACCATACCTTCCTATACATGGTATTTACCTGCCATTCCTAACGAAGGCTTTCATGTACCATCTCGAAACTAATCAAAAGCATTTCTCTTTTTGTGCCTATGTTTTAGCTCATGAGGAAGTAGTAGTTAATTTGTGATCTTTTTAAGTTGGACAAGTTTCACCCCTGGATTGCATGTCTAACGTGCAAACCCCTAATACGAAAAGGAACTGGCATTGAGTGCGCCCGGCTCAAAAAGATAATATAAAAAACAAACCCTCCTTCACGCTTTGTTCATGAGAAATCAGAAAATTTTGGCAGTGATAAACAAAGGAGATTAAGAGGATGTGATCGTCCTCATGCGGGAGCCGTTCCTCGAGACTTGTCCACTCAAAAAGTGATTGAGTTATCTGCTAGCATTCGTTGACGAAATATGAACCTCACAAAAACGTTTTTACCTTTGTTTTTAAAACCAAGAGCTCTGGTACATGTTTAGTTTTTGTTTCCGATCACGGGTTTTCAACTTTGCCAACAAAATCCACGGTTCGAGAGTCTCACCTTCTTTCTTCAAAGCACAAACTATGAGAGCATAATTGTCATTCTGAGTGTAACGTGCATTGTCCCAAAGTATTACATTGTCTTCTGCATACTTGTGATGTGATTTATTCTGAAATTCTCAGTTCTAGTCTCCTTTAAAACTCTGGAGGAGTTTCTGCATTTATGTTTTGCTTCACTCATGGAGACTAGCGAGATACCACCCTAGTATGCTCAAGCTATGTGCAATGTAATCTTGTTTTGATTTTCAGTAGTATATTATTTACTTTTAAGTATTTGTGACTAGTCACTTGAAAGAAGGATTGCTCCTTGCATTGTCCTCATAGTACTATTCCAATACTTGCTAAACTCTTTTTGTAGTACATGCTTATATACATCTAATGAAGCAAAAGAGTTTGTCAAAGTTTTCTTTGTCGCGTTCAGTTCGTTGAACTGAATTGCTGGAGGACAAGCAATATGCTAAGCTTGGGGGAGTTGATACGTCTCAAACGTATCTACTTTTCCAAACACTTTTGATATTGTTTTGACCTCATTCTTGCATGATTTGAACTAAACTAACCCGGACTGACGCTGTTTTCAGCAGAGCTACCTGTATGGTTTTATTGTGTGCAGGAAAACGGATTTTTAGGTATCTCAGAAAAATCCACGAAAAATCACAGAAAATCCACGCACCCGAAGGAACCAGGTGCCAGAAGTGGGGCCAGAGGGGGCCAGGGGGTGCCCAGGCGCCCTGTGGGCGCCCCCCCCCCCCTGGGCCGCGCCGGGGGGTCGCCTGGGTGGGGCCCACACCCCCTGGTGCCCTACTTTACCTCGTATTTTTACTCGCGACGCGGAAACCCCAGATCAGAAGTTCTTTCGCAGTTTTCCATCGCGGAGCCGCCGCCACCCTCTGTTCTTCCTCGGGAGGGCTAATCTGGAGGCTGAATTGGCCTCCGGAGAGGGGAGATCGTCGCCATCGTCATCATCATCACCACTCCATCATCCCTCCATGACTTCCCCTTCCATGTGTGAGTAATTCCCCTGCTGTAGGCGAAGGGGATGGTAGGGATTGGATGAGTTAGATCATGTAATAGTTTATCAGATCGTTGGGGGCATGTTGCCTATCATCTACTATGGTGTTTATCATCTTTGCTTCAACTTGTTATTCTTAATGCTTGACACTTAGGGCCCGAGTGCCATGATTTCAGATCTGAATCATATGTGTTTGCATGAATATATTTGTGTTCGTGATCCTATCTATGAGTTGTTTGCACCTATTACGGTTCGGAACCGGCGATCCCAAAAGTGACAGCTTGGGACACCAAAGGGGATGGTCCGTAGTTTGAGGATTACATGTATCCATTGAGTTCATTGCTTTGTTCCGGTGCTCTTTGACAGGAGCACCTTAATATCCATAAGTTCCTATTGGCCCCGTTCGTAGCGGGATGGTAGGACAAAAGATGTTGTGCAAGTTCTTATTGCAAGCACGTACAACTACCTACGGGATACATGCCTAATGTTTGATATTTGCCTAGATGATCATTACTTTTCCGTGTGCCGTGCCCCAAGTTAGATTCTATCTCATCCATGCAGCACCCAACCATCCATCTCCCTAGCCTACAGTGTTTTAAACCCTACTTGTCACTAGTTGCTACTTTTGCCATTTACCTTTTGCTATTTACTTTTACTGTTTACTTTTACTATCACTACCATCACTATCATATCACTGTTACCACTTATCTTTTGTTGCAAGTAAGTATATTTCAGGTGCGGTTGAATTGACAACTCAACTGTCAAAGCTTATAAATACTCTTTGGCTCCCCGTGTGTCGAATCAATAAATTGGGTTATTCTTACCCGCGAAGACTATCTCGATCCCTTACGGTTGAGGGTTATCATTTAGGCACGAGTATGCGGATGACAAGTACTGTAGGAAGTGTGGTTCGTCTCGGTACATTGAGGTGGTCGGTGAGGATGGTGAGAAAAAGCAGCTAACCATCCCCGTTAAGGTTCTTCGGTATCTTGATTTTATAAAAAGACTGCAGCGCCTTTTCATCACGAAGGAGTCTGCCAAAATGATGAAATGGCACAAGGAAGGTATAAGGTACAATCCAAATAAAATCGTACATCCATCGGGAGGGGAAGCATGGAAGTCATTCGATGAAGAATACCCCGAGGAAGCAGCCGAGGCTGGGAATGTCAGAATAGCCATATCAGGTGATGGGTTGAATCCATATGGTATGTCGTCCAATCCATACAACTGCTGGCCTGTGTTTGTAATTCCGCTCAATCTTCCTCCCGGTGCCCTAATGCAACGGAAGACCATGTTCTTGTCGCTCATCATTCCGGGGCCTGACTACCCGGGGAAGCAATTGGGTGTGTTTATGCAGCCGCTTGTGGATGCTTTGCACCATTCTTGGTACTTTCCGAGGTTGACATACGACCGAGATCTGCAGAGAAATTTCTTGATGAAAGTTTGGTTGCACTATTGCATGCATGACTTTCCCGGCTATGCTCTATTCTGCGGATGGTGTACAAGTGGTAAGATGCCATGCCCAGTGTGCATGCAGGCTCTGCGAATGATTTGGCTGAGTAAGGGTGGCAAGTATGTAGCCTTTGACCTGCATCGACAGTTCCTCCCTCCAGACCATCCTGACAGGGAAGAGAAGAAGAACTTCACGAAAGGCCGGGTTGTTCATGAAGTAACCGAGATTCCAACATTTTCGAGGACAGATGTTCTTGCTCAGCTAAAAGCTCTCAAGCCTAAACTCAAAGGCAAAGGCAAAGGCAAAGGCAAAGGCTTCGAGGGATATGGTGAGACGCACAACTGGACTCACATTACCCCCTCCTCGCAGCTTCCCTATTTCAAGGACCTCAAACTTCCTTACAATATTGATGTGATGCACACCGAAAAGAATGTGGCAGAGTCCCTTTTCACAACGATCCTCAACATTACTGATAAGACGAAGGATAACGTTAAAGCTAGAGCCGATCAACAGAGAATTTGTGATAGACCACGGCTGAACATGAAGCCTCCCACAGGCGGTCGAAAAAACTGGTTCAAGCCAGATGCTGACTTTGTCCTTAAACCGCCAGGAAAAAAAGAAGTACTTATCTGGCTAAAACAAATTTTGAAGTTCCCCGATGGTTATGCATCGAATATAAGTAAGGGAGTCAATCTTTCAACGGGCAAAGTGACCGGCCTGAAGAGTCATGACTACCATGTATGGATTGAGCGGATAATGCCGGTGATGGTTCGAGGCTATGTCCCCGAGCATGTCTGGCGAGTGCTTGCCGAGCTTAGCCATTTCTTCCGCACACTCTGTGCTAAAGAAGTAAGTAAAGAGGTGATTGAAAAATTACATAAGAAGGCACCGGAGTTGATAGTCAAGCTAGAGAAGATCTTTCCGCCAGGCTTCTTTACTCCGATGACACATCTCATTCTGCACCTCGCGAACGAGGTATTGTTGGGGGGGCCTGTGCAGAATCGCTGGCAGTACGGCCCTGAGAGGCAGAACAAGCATCTCCGACGGAAATGTGGAAAACAAGCTAAGATTGAAGCTTCCATAGCTGAGGCGGTTATCCTAGAGGAGGTGTCAGACCTCAGGACATCATACTATCCAGACCATGTTCCCCATCTGTATAACAAGGTGCCTTGATACAATATAGAAGAGCCCAAGTATCAACCCAGGCTCGATCTATTCAACACGCAAGGTGGGAGGGCTGGGGCCTCGAAATCTTATAACATGCCACGACAAGAGTGGGAGGACCTCATGTTCTATATCTTGCACAACATCAAGGAAGTTGAGGAAGTGTGGATGAGGTAATACCACTACACCATTCCTTTATGTCTTCCACATCATCATGTTCCATGTTCACTTAGTCCCGGTCTAACACTGCTTTTCTTATTTTTAGTGATTTCGTTCAAGTGGAATGGACGGGAGTGAATCCTCCTACTGAGGCGGAGGCACTTACTCTTATCCGTCATGGAAACCCTGGACGTAAAAATTTTGTTGCTTGGTTCATGGAGAAAGTAATTTTCCACACTCCCCTATTAAATACCTACTTCAACATTTATTAGTTAACCAAACTAATGCACGCAACAATTTCCATTGTACTTGTAGGGAAAAGACCCGAACATATCTATGGATGATGAATTGAGATGGGTTTCCATGGGTTTTGACCCTGCCGTCATGACATGTAAAAAGTATGATGTGAATGGGTATCGCTTCCATACAGAGGAGCACCAAAACAGCCGCCCCGATCCCAAAACTATAAATACCGGAGTGTACACCCCCGATCAAAATTCAGTAGACTACTACGGAAGGGTACAAAATATATACGAGGTTAAATTCCGCCAGGGGCGTGAGACCCTAAGTCTTCCTGTGTTCAAATGTCGATGGTTCGATCCGCGGGAGGGGGTAAAACATACGCCTTCCATTGGTTTGGTAGAAGTTAAACCATCAACCGTCTATGCCGGAGCCGATCTCTTCATTGCGGCTACCCAAGCTACACAAGTATATTATCTGCCTTACCCATGCCAGAAAGTGTATCTAAAGGGTTGGGAAGTTGTGTTCAAGGTTTCGCCACATGGTAAGCTGCCAGACCCAAATGAAGACGATTACTACATCATTAACCCCATGACATACGAGGGAGTGTTCTATCAAGACCATGGCGTGGCATAAGAGGCTTTATGAACACCAAGTGCAGAGGGATTGCCAGATGCAGCAGGCTTTTCAGGAAATGGCGGCCGGCAGGTGTCCTCAATTGCAGCCAGCACAATGCCCTCCAGCGCAACCAGTGCTGCTGACCTTTGAGGAGTTTGTGGCACAGACCGCTGGCCCCTCGCCGGTTAGTTCATCCCCAATCTATTCACCCAAAGCATGGCATGCCTCTCAACACAGTCATATATCCCGTTAATATGTCTTTTCAACATCCAGGGAACAGGTGGATCTACCGTTGGCGGTGGTCTTCGCAGCACTCCGGAGACACGGAGCCCGACCACTCCGATCCACGGAGGCGGAGGCGGAGGTGGAGGCTTCGGCGGTCTTGGCGGTAGCGCTGCCACTAGCAGTGACGACCTGGGCTTCGGCGGTGACGACCTCCGTGGTGCTCGATGATCCTTGTGTGTGGTGATGATACTCCTAGATGGCTTGTGTGCTTCTCTATATGCTTATGTTTATGTTGGTTGTGATGATGATCATTTAGAGATTTGTGTGTGATGATGCTTAATTATACATATATTGTTGTGATGGTGCCGGATGATATCTCGTTCTATTTTATATGTCTATTCCATCATATATATGTGTTGTTGTTTGAATTGAATTCATTTGAAACCAAACAGAAAAAAAGCAGAAGAAAACTATGCCGACGGCTAGGCCGTCGGCATAGGGCTGCCGTGAGCTCCCAGTAGCTGACACGTGGCGCCTATGCCGTCGGCACAGATTTTATACTAAGCCGACGGCCTAGCCGTCGGCATAGCTGCCACGTGTCAGCTACTGGGAGCTACGTATGAATGAGTATGCCGACGACATCCCCGTCGGCTTATTTTCATACTATGCCGACGGCTTGGCCGTCGGCATAGCCCTGGTCTACGAGCAGCGACTGGTCGCCACGTGACCCCCCTATGCCAAAGGCTGCCGTCGGCATAGCCCTGGTCCACGAGCAGCGACTGGTCGCCACGTGGCACCCCTATGCCGACGGCAGGCCGTCGGCATAGCCCTGGTCCACGAACAGCGACTGGTCGCCACGTGCCACCCCTATGCCGACGGCCAAGCCGTCGGCATATCCCTGTGCCACGTGGCGACCAATCGTTGGGCAAACTTAACGGCCCTGGCCGCCGTTAGGCGTGGTCTTTGCCGACGGTCTTCGCCGTCGGCATTGATGTACGGCCCCCGTCGGCATAGCATATATGCCGACGGCTTTTCTATGCCGACGGCCAACCTGGCTATGCCGACGTATATGTTGCCGACGGCCCTATGCCGATAGGGGCCGTCGGCATAGGTCTGTCCCGACGGGACTCAGGGCTATGCCGACGGCCCTGGCCGTCGGCATAGGGGGCGATTCTGGTAGTGGTCGTCCTTTGGATTATTTCGAAGAGACGAAACTCCAAGGCTTTTTGGAATCTACACCTCGAGCCCCACACTGTTGGTAGCTCAGTTGTTGATGATCTTCGTCTCTGGTCCCATCATTGTAAGAATTCCCAAAAACAAATTATGCTCCATGACTGGGGCTCCATGTTGTTCGACCTTACCGGGAGAATATAGTCCCACGACAAAATGCATTTTTCTTTTCTTTCTCCATCTCCTGAACCCCATGTATTTGTGGTGCCCCTGTGCTATGTAACACCCCCGACGGTTGATAATAACGGGTCAGGAAGGCGTGAGCATGCCATTGACGCATCAAAACAATGAGTCTTTATCATCGCATGAGAGCAGAACATGCCACCACATCCATTTGAGTGCATTGACTGAATCTCATTCCTCCCTCCATGATCACTTCTAGACCACTCCACATGAGATCGACGAAGATGAATTTGTGTCTCTCTGTATCTGTGTGGCACTCTCATTAATGTAGAATATCAAATATCTAAGGTTTGGAAGAACATGAGAATATGGATGATTGCTACAACTCATCATCAGTGCAATGCATTGCTTTCTCCTGATGACTCCCATACTCATGAACAATGAAATGGAGAAAGTTACAATGCAAAGAAATAATGGAACTTCAACACTAGTAGTCTCATTCACTTATCCTTGACTTTTGTACCCACTTTCTTTTGTTTGGCAGAAAATATGGCGCCCGTCAAGGTGAAGTAGTTGACTTTCTTTCAGACAAAGGGTGAAGTAGTTGATTTATGACTAATCATATCTACTTATAGGAAGTTAGGAACAAACTATTGCTCATGAATGCAAAACATAGAACCAAATAGGACGTATGCAATTGCAACCAGAGATGTAACATATCTTCTTAGCATTCATTATCAATTCATCATATACTTGCACCATTTTGATGGAACCTACCTACATTGTAAACATCATTTTGTGGATTTTGATGGTGATGATGATGTTCTTTAAAACAAAATACAATTGCTTTGAGCCTTGGTTATAAGTTGTAACTTATATTTCGAGCCATAGTTCATTGAGATTTTTCACTTCCCTCAGAATATACTGGAGGAGGAGCTGGCGACTCAACAGCAGATAATGCTTGATGCCAACTACTACAAGTACGACATGCTTGAGAGCATCATGCAAAACGGGACCATCAAGAATTTTTCTGGCCATTATAGGGTCAACTTGTTCGATGACTGATCATTTTTGTTAGTCTATGAAATGGCTTCAGAGATTGCAGTCCCCAGTGCACGCTAGTTCCATTCCACTCGTACAAAAGTGTGATAGTGACAACCCATCGACTAGTGTGATTCAACCGTGTTGTACTTGTTGCCAACTGCGTCTTCTGTATAAAAGTGATTCCTTATATAGTGTGACAGCTTAGATTACGACATAATCTTCGTATCATGCCAGTTTAACATTGTATCAAGATAATGCAATGACATCTGATATTGTGTCATGTATTATGTCGGTTGTCCTTGGAAGTTGAAACCTACCACCCCCATTTGCCAAAAGTTGGTCACCACTATAAATATTTTCATGATCGTGTCCGAGTTATTGCAAGTACAATGGTACTTTATTGATTCAGTGAACCTAGAGAAAATTTTGCAACAAGGAATTGGTGAAATACTGCTCTATACAGCAAGTACAGTAACACTATTATGTTGATTCAGTGAACCTACATGACAT
Organism: Secale cereale; assembly: GCA_902687465.1. NCBI lineage: Eukaryota > Viridiplantae > Streptophyta > Magnoliopsida > Poales > Poaceae > Secale > Secale cereale. The sequence goes on from LR738712.1 coordinate 19,989,964, forward strand.
TTTGTACTACATGTACCAAATTTTAATATGCAAAATAAAAAAATAGGGTGAACTTTGTAAGGACGAAAATTTCTTTGAGTAATTCATAGAACATTATTTTCAATATTCAAAGATGAAGCACACCTTCATAATTGATCCTTGAGATTGACACCAATTGAAGTATTATAGTATGTGTGTTTTAGGTAGTGTAGATACCTAGATAGTGACTACATCATTCAAACATGAAGCTTTGCATATGAAGGAGGAAATTAACGAAAAATAGTGATGAGTTGAGAAGCTAGAACGAGGATGAGTGATGACCGACTAGATTTGTGAGTGGGTCCGCAAAAAGTTTGATGAAGTCAGTGGGAGATCCCAAAGCAAATGTACACCTGAAGAACACACCAACTTGACCAGTACAAGTCTATAACAATAGGAAGTCCACACGGTGCCTTTGTACCGGTGTACTACTACTTCGTAACTCTGCGTAGTTTGTTGCATCAGCCTAAGAAAAACTTGCGCCACCTGGTAACTGTGAGGAACTACATCAACTTCAGAGCACAATAGGGGCGGCTTGAGGAGCTACATACCCCCAGCTTCTCTAAAAGGTAGGATGGCTTCATACGAAGAATAATTGTAGCGGCTGTTAAGTTTGTGTTGGGCAGGTGTGGTTCCGTTGTTTCTCATATGGGTGATTGTCTGTCTAACATCCCTGAAAGAAGCGAGCGTGCAAGATTAAGTTAAGGAGCCTCATATATATAAACTGGCATCGAATGCTGAATTGCTCATATAGTTCTAAGTCTTTCTAGCAGTTTTTCTCTTGCCCTCGAGTATGCAACATGCTAAGTTTTTGGAAGAAAGGATGGATGGTTGCTTATGTTTTCTAGAGGTTGTCTTGCATTCCTTTCTCCTAATGCCTCACATTCTCATGGACATAGAAATCGGGAAAGGGAAAATTCGAAGAAACAATGGACACTCGATCTGGTTCTGCTAGCCTCTTTTGTTTACCCTTTCTTTTTGTTTCACGCTTTCAAGTTTATATAATGGGGATCCAAAGAATCAAAGGGGGGTGGGGGAGGTAGGTCATCGATTAGAGTAGGTGGTGCATTGTTGCACATTGATCAGAGTCACTAGAAATGTCATGATTCAGGAAGGACAAAAAACAAGCAAAAATAATAATGTATAAAGAGTGTTGACCTCCCCACAGACGAGTGTACTTAAGATCCGATCACCAACTACAATTGCAAATTCCCCACCAACTGGAATTGCAAACTCCCAAAAGATCTCCTAAAACGAACAACATATAGAGAAGATGATAGAGTATAGCATGAGCTCCAGAACACCAATAGAAAAAAACACCTCATGAAACTAGACACTCAAAGATCGAAAGTGTTCTTCGCATCCCCAGCTCAAATGCTCCGTCTATGAACAATAAAAATCTATAAAATAATTTTGATTTTTGTACAACAAACATTCCTTAGTTTTCTTCGTGCGTTCAAAATTTCGTAATGAAATGACATTTGTGGAAGTCATAGAAAAGAAATACTAACAAAATCAGCACTCAAAAATAGACTTTTTGGAGCATCGAATTTGATTTTCCTCGTCCAGAGCATTTGGAATATTTTTTTCGTCACTAAAAATTCCACGTATGTAGAAAATTCAATAATGTTTGTTGCCAAAAAGAAAAAATTAGTGTTTTGATATGTTTTTACTAATTTTTTTATTTTTACTATTCCCGAGGGTACATTTGAGCTCGATTGTAGAAACTCCATGTCCCTCAAAGAGGCTATTCCTTAGCGTTGGTGCCATGGTGTAGCTTGAGATATTTGTTGGTCCTGAAAATGCATGTCGATTCAAGCAGGAGAAAGTCTTATGATCCCAGGAATGGACTTGTTATCTTGGCGGTTTTATGGAATAGCGGCAACACAATTACATGCGCCATGCTTGCAAATCTTGGAACAGAGGACAAGGAAGGAGAGCCAGGCTTACTGACTGGACAATCTGATGAATAAATGGTAAGAAGAAGCAAACAAAGAAGGAAACCATGGGAAGCAAGTTTTTTACATGGCTAACCTCCCTCTCATGTATTATTTCTTGTGTTCCTATCGGTATATCTACCTAACTATATACACCCATGCATTGATTAATTTCCATGCACATTACTTTACCTTGTCATTGTCACATTGGAATTCTGGAGGGGGTGCTCTGGTTCTGGCTCTGCCTCTCATTTACTTGTTCTAAGGTACTCTCCACCTGCGCCCTGTCACCTGAATGCACCATCACTTTCTGCTCCATCAGGTACTAATCAAAAACTGATCAATTCCTCTCACCAGTCTCCAAATAATTTGAATGACAACACAAAACAAAACTGCATCAATTAATGCTAGCAATTCTCTTCCATACACGTATTGTGCACATGTTCAGATACTAGCAATTCTCTCACGTTACACTGTCATTATGATTTCACATTGTCTCGGTTTACATGGCATTTTCTCTGAATACCACTTCAATATATTACTACCATAACATACATGTATTATTCAGCATGAGGTGAACTTGAATCTTCAAGAGTTCGGGACGAGAATTTCTGCTGAAATTTATGCATGGCATCGTTCATCAAACTGCATATTTTTGACTTTGTTCATATATAGCAAATTGTCAACTCAATTGTCCGGTCGAGTGAACAATATATATCTGTATCTGAATCTAAATCGCAGTACATTACATCATTTTTTAATGATGTATGACTCTCACGAATACTTTACTAGACCAACTATATGGTCATAGAATGGGATATCCGGATTTTTAAAACAATGACTGCCAAATTCCCGGCCAGGCCCAAAACTCCATCTCTAATGTGGGTGATTGTCTGTCTAAGATACCTGAAATGGCTGAAAGTAGTGAGCGCGCAGGAGCAAGTCAAGGAGCTTCATATGTATAAAGTGGTATTGAATGTTCAACTGCTCATATAGTTCTAAAGTTTTTTGTTTTCTCACCATAGAGAGTATGTAACATACTTAATTTCTGGAAAGATGGATGGCATCTGGAAACATGAACTGCTTGCATAGTTCTAAAGTTTTTACACCATCCATGAACTGCATTGCATTGCTTTCTCCCGATGCCTCCCATACTCATGGACTTTCTTAGTTGCAATTTTGCATGAGCTTCCTCCATATTTTGAGCAGCAATGTAGATTCTAACGTGAGCTTATTGTGAAGGTAAGATGGCATAGGAGCTAGTACAATGCTAGTTGCATACATTTTGGTAGCTTTTTCCTGGCCAACCTCGATCAAACTGTCACACTCGTGGCTGCTTGTATGCCAAGCATCCCTGAAACAAGAAGTGAGAGCACTGGAGTAACTTAAGCAGCTTCATATGTATAAAGTGGCATCAAATGCTCAATTGCGCATATAGTTCTAAGTTTATGTCTTTGCTGAAGAATATCAAGCACCTAAGTTTCTGGAAGAAAAGGATAATATGGATGATTGCTTACATATCCTCATTGGTATGTTGCATTGCTTTCTCCTGATGCCTCCCATGCTCATTGGGCATAGAAATTGAGAGAGTGAAAATGTGAAGAAACAAGGGACACTCCAATGCTAGTAGTCTCTCTCACTTATCCTTGCCTTTGGCCCTTCCTATCCTTCTTTTCTTCCACACTTCTAGTTTATATAATCAAGATGGAAATAATCAAGAAGGGGGAGAGTGAGTGGGTGGGGGGGTTGTGGGGGAATTTAGAAGAGTAAATGGTACATTGTTGTAAATTAATCAGAGTCACTCAAGACGTCATGATTTAGGAAAGGCACAAAACAAGAGAAAAGTTTTTTTCCTCATAAAGTACATCTTTATTCAATAGAAGGCATAGTTACATCATTAACTAAAATGAGTACAATGGAAGGGGGGCTCATCAAGCTAGATCAAAGAGTTATGGAATTTTGCCAGTTGGCTAGTCCATGAGCAACTGAGTTCGCTTCTCTATTGGAGTGATCATGTTGCACGTTCGCAAACTCATGTTCGAGGGAACATATGTCATGAGAACTAGACGTATAAAGAGTGTCATTTTATACTTTGACCTCCTCATGATGTGGTCACTAGCTACAGTTGCAAATTCTTTACAAAGAACATGGCAGACTAAGAGGTACACTAAGAGAGGTAATGGTACTGAAACTCTGTTATGGGAGGATGCCTGAGTGAATGATTCCCCTTTGGTTTCTTAGTTTCCTAGGTTGTATAGATAGTATTACTTTCTCAAGGTAGATACCTATTAAATGATTTAAATAATCTAGTTGGGGCAATGCCCTTTCCGGAAGAACGTCGCGGGGTGAGACAACAGAACAATGGAAAGAATTGAAAAAGGTTGTGATAGAGGCAAGGGTCCCGATCTTTCGATGAGATGATAACTATCGATTTGGTGGAGTCGACTTTGGCGATCCGACTACAAACTTGCAACTACATTGTGCCTTAGCAATCGCTAAACCAATCTCTTGGGGTTACTGACGATGCCAGAAGCACGATCAACCCGACCATGAAGGTCTACTCCTGCATGCAATCGAAGAACAAGCAAGAGTATGATACATCAATCTGAATATTGCTAATAAAGATGAAGTATTGATAAATGTGGAGATCCGAAAGCGGTCTTGGTCTGGTCGTTGGACACAAACGTAGTACACGAAGTTGCAATGGCTAACTTTTAACTAAACAAATTCCAAGGAAAAAGCTACTAGATTGATCTACTTATATAGGAGCAAGTGGTGGCGGCCAAAGAGGTGGGAGGGCGTCCCAAGGCAGCCTAAAACTAACCCTAGGTCGTACAAGGCTCATGGGCCCAAGTGGAGGTGACGCAACACCTTTGGACTTGTAGTTTGACTTAGATTCTGCTGCAGCGTCAGATTGTTTCGTCGATATCTCAACGCTCCGGACGAATTTGAAGCTGAATCCAATTTGGTTCGAAAGAGCACGAAATCTGTTGGGGAACATAGTATTTCAAAAAAAATCCTACGATCACACAAGATATATCTACTAGAAGCATAGCAACGAGAGGGGAGAGTGTGTCTACGTACCCTCGTATACAGAAAGTGGAAGCGTCTAGTGACGCGATTGATGTAGTCGAACGTCTTCGTGATCCAACCGATCCAAGCACCGAACGTACGACACCTCCGCGTTCAGCACACCTTCAGCTCAATGATGTCCCACGAGCTCTTGATCCAGTTGAGCGTCATGGGAGAGTTTCGTCAGCACGATGGCATGGTGACGGTGATGATGAAGTTACCGGCGCGGGGCTTCGCCTAAGCACTGCAACGATATGACCGAGGTGTGTAACTGTGGAGGGGGGCACCGCACACGGCTAAGAGATTGTCTATTGTGTTATTCTAGGGTGCCCTCCCACACATATATATAGGTTGGAGAGGGGAGGAGTCGGCCAAGGGGCGCCCCAAGTAGGAGGAATCCTACTTGGGGCCTTGTCCAATTTGGCCCCCCATCCCTTCCTTATTTGGTGTAGGGGAAAGGAAATAGAAGGGGGGAGGAGAAGGAAAGGTGGGAGGCCGAATCCTCCTCCTTCCTTACTCCTTCCCTTTCCTTTCCTCCTTCTCCTATTTGGCCTTAGAGGGGCGAAGCAGCCCACCAGGGGCTAGTCCGTCCCTCACTTGGCCCAATAGGCCCATAACTTTGCCGGGGGGCGCCTGGAACCCCTTACGGTGACCCGACATCACGTGGAACACTTCTGGTGTCCAAATATAGCCTTCCAATATATGAATCTTTACCTCTCGACCATTTCGAGACTCCTTGCCATGTCCGTGATCTCATTCGGGACTCCGAACAACCTTCGGTACACCAAATCACATAACTCATAATACAAATCGTCATCGAACGTTCAGCGTGCGGACCCTACGGGTTCGAGAACTATGTAGACATGACTGATACACATGTCCGGTCAATAACCAATAGCAGAACTTGGATGCTCATATTGGCTCCTACATATTCTACGAAGATCTTTATCGGTCAAACCGCATAACAACATACGTTGTTCCCTTTGTCATCGGTATGTTACTTGCCCGAGATTCGATCGTCGGTATCATCATACCTAGTTCAATATCGTTACCGGCAAGTCTCTATACTCGTTCCGTAATACATCATCTCATGACTAACTCATTAGCTATTTGCTTGCAAGGCTTTTTACAATGTGTATTACCGAGAGGGCCCAGAGATACCTCTCTGATACTCGGAGTGACAAATCCTATTCTCGATCTATGCCAACACCACAAACACCTTCAGAGACACCTGTAGAGCATCTTTATAATCACCCAGTTACGTTGTGATGTTTGATAGCACATAAGGTGTTCCTCCGGTATTCGGGAGTTGCATAATCTCATAGTCATAGGAACATGTATAAGTCATGAAGAAACCAATAGCGGTAAAACTAAACGATCAAGTTGCTAAGCTAACGGATGGGTCTTGTCCATCACATCATTCTCCTAATGATGTGATCACGTTGATCAAATGACAACTCATGTCTATGGTTAGGAAACATAACCATCTTTGATTAACGAGCTAGTCTAGTAGAGGCATACTAGCGACACTCTGTTTTGGTCTATGTATTCACACATGTACCGGTTTAATACAATTCTAGCATGAATAATAAACATTTATCATGATATAAGTAAATATAAATAACAACTTTATTATTGCCTCTAGGGCATATTTCCTTCGAAATCTACTTTCCAACAAAAAAATCACCCAATTCAGAGTCCGTATGAAAGAGTTCTTGGTGTTTTGAGTCAGGTATGTCTGTGCAGTCCGAATCTGAATCCAGAACATGAGAGACTTGGACTCTATCTTCTCTTGGCCCAAAAGTGATGTGAGAGGACTTTTCGAACAACACCTAAACTTCTCTTTTTCTCTTATCTTCATATGTGTATTGTACAAATGTCCATACACCTGCAATTAGACATGGCACAAAAGTCCGTGAAGTATTTTTGTCCTGGATTACATAAATAAATTATTGCATAGTTTGCATTAGAAATCACCTCACAGATATACATGTATGCAATATTTTTGGTCATATCCAAGGTAGTCATGTCCTCATGAGGTTGTTAATGCGGTGGAACTGAATGAAGATGAAGAATAGAGTTCGTTCGACATTTGGAGATGAGAATTGGTTCAATGTCGGGTCAATGTGCCTATAGGTTCATGTGGGAACTGGAAAATTCTCTCGAGATAGAAATCTTCTTGTGGTTGTTGCTTAGGAATAACATCTTGCTTAAGTGGGGGTGGAGAGGAAATGAGCAATCATCTGTTTCAATCAACAAGACCCAAGTGTTCATGTTGCAGTGATTTTGAGCCTTTGTAGCAACCTTGATTCATATGCTATTTTGCAGAAAGAACAAAGCATGCCATAAACTTTAATCCCCAAGATTTTGGGGAGACATCTTTCGTTGAAACTTATGCATGACCAGCTCATGGCTTTCATTCTTCGAACTACATGTTTATGGTTTGATTCTTACATAGCAGATTGTCAATTTAATTGTCCGATCAAGTAAACAATATATATCTATACCCGATCTTTGAAGTTTCTCTACATGACATCACCATTTTTTAATGATGAGTGATACATGGAATTTTTTTACTTGACCAATATCCAGAAGCTTTAGATTTGTAGTACGTTTCTCTAGTATTCTACATGTTCTTAATCAACTCGGAAGCATGTTAACTTAATTTGCATTAACCGATTGATCAAAGCTCACCTTTTACAATTAAACTTACTAGGGTTGCATCAACCTACACAATGCTTCAGCCAGATGGTAACTGTGAGGATCTACACAATTCACAACACAACACAACCTCCTGGCGCAACTACGCGTCTGAGGCTTGTCCATGATGGCCTCAGATCAAGTGGATTGCAGTGGATGGTACATTTTTGTTGGGAAGGTTTGGTTATGTTGGCTCTCGTATGGGTGATTGTCTGTCTAAACACCCCCGAAAGAAGTGAGCATGCTGGAGTTAGTCAAGGAGCATCATATATTTAAAGTGGCACCGAATGCTGAATTGCTCATATAGTTCAGTCATTTTGGCTTCTTTTTTTCTTGTGCTAGAGTATGCAACATACTAAATTTGTGGAAGAAACCAATACCATAGATGGTTGCTTACATTCTCAAGTGATTGTGCTGCGTTGCTTTCTCTTGATGCGTCCCATGCTCATGGACATAGAATTTGAGAAAGTAAAAATGTGAAGAAACAATGGAAACTCCAAGCTATCACTCACTTTCACTTATGTTGGCCTTTTGCCCTTTCTATCCTCTTTCTTCTGTTTCGGAATTACGAATTTATATAATGGGGATGCAAAGAATCAAGAAGTGAGTAGAGGTGGGTGATAGATTCAGAAGAGTAGGTGGTACATTTTTGTGCATTGATCAGACTCATTGAAGATGTCATGATTCAGGAAGGACAGAAAACAAGTGAAGAGCTCCCTGTGAATGAGTCTACTTATGATGAGCTCACTAAACATAGTTAGGAATTTCTGAAATATATTCTTAAATGGACAACATGTCGAGCTTTGCATAGAAGATGAAAGACTAGCATTAGCTCAAAAAAAATACCTCATGATACTATTAGTCACTCAAAGATGTTGTTCCTTGGCATAAGGTTCCTTTGTCGAGCTGAAGTCTAAATGCATCATATATAGCGTCTACAGTCGGAACACTTTTGTGTCATCAGCTCATAACTAATCTGAATAGACTAATATGTTATATATCATGATGCATTCCATCCTTATGTGCACAACAATTCAGAAATGCGAATTGAATTACATGATAGACCTGCAATGCTACCAATTTTCGCATAACTTTGGTTCTGACGTGAGTATTAGGTTCGGTGTAGTTGGAATTCTCCGTGAGGCCAATCTAGACTTGACAGCCCACTCTGTCAGAGAAACATTGTGTCACGACAATTTCATTTGTATAGTAAGATGTGCATACTATAAATTGTCATATTAATTTTAAACCTAACCCTTTGAACTTGTTGAATCCCCATCAACAATTGCGCCCTCTCACTATGCCTAACCCTCCATAGTTGGTATCTGCATAAAATAATATGCACATGTATTTGCCAGAAAGAATGCTACTTCATGGTCATGTATTAATTAAAAAATTGTTAGAGCAATCTACAAAGATGAGAGGATCCAATTTCTAGCTTGTCTGAAACCATGTTTGTGCCTCTCCAACCTTTAGAACTATTTCTCGCCTCCTTTGTCAAGTTTTTTTTTTGTTTGAGTTGGCTCCTTTTGTCAAGCTGAAGTCCAAAAATTTCACAATGTTTGCAGCCTGAACAATAACGTGTCATCACTGTCTTAACGTGCGGATATATGTGTCCTGGTAACTCCCATCCTTGTACACGCCAATTGAGAAATGAAAATGGCATGAAACACTAGACTTCCACGCTAGCAATCTTGAGATGGATTTTGTGCTAAGAAAATTATTCTCTAGCTCTCCACATCTTCTTGCTTCTCCTCTATTGTTTCTTCTACTTTGCATTTGGAAGTTTATATAAGATGAGAAAAACATAAGAGAGAGAGAGAAAAAATTGGGGGCTGTTAACAATATATTTAATAATAGCACAGTTTGGGATACAAGCTATATGAAGATAATTTCAGCCAAACACAACAACCTGGATTAAGACAGAAAACGCAGGTGACGCATTTGCATTGATCAGGTCATACATGTTTCAGCGATAAACCTAATACCCTGACCCATTAGTGGAGGCCAAATAATGTGGCCCAAGTGGAACTTTGTGGTTATCTTTGCAATGATCTAGTGGAATACTGCTCTATACATGTACCAATTTGTAATAAGCAAGAGGAAAAAATTATTTAGGGTGATCTTTGTAAGGATGAAAAATACTTCGAGTAATTTGTAGCACATTAGTTTCAAATATTCAGTGTCTTCCTACTAATGTGCACGTTAGTACAAAGACACTGACTGCATGTCATTCCTCCCTCCGCGACCATGATCCATCACTCGCCATTCTGCATAGAGATTTTTTTGAGGAAACTAAGATTAGTTCTGCTAATGTGAGGGCGGCCTGCAGGGTAGGTACGTCAGCCGGATCAAGAGCTCTCAGAGTCAGTCATGGCTAATTTGCAAGAGTGAATCAAAGTGTTCATGGGAAGTGGGGAGGGGGCGTTGGTGTGCTACTGCAATGTGGGTCTACTACCTTTTACATACATGGGCATTTCCTATAGATGCAAAAGGTCGAGTGATGCTCTCGTGGAAGAGATTCTAGAGAAAAGACCAGGCTGGAAGTAAAGCAGTCTTAACCAATACTTTTATGAGCAGTGCTCCTCTATAAATGCTTTATTTTTTGGAAGCATATGTCATTATAGAGCAAGAATGTTATGGCAAGAGACAGAAGAGGATGAGAAAGTTTCATTTAGTAAATGTCCCTAAGTGTGATTACCAAAGGATTGTGGTGGACTTGGTGTTTTAGATTCGATTGCTATGAATCACACTGTATTTTGTAAGTGGGTGAGGAAGTTGGAAAACAATAATGGTAACTGACAGAGTGCGCAAACAAGGAAACACCTTCTGAAGCAAGTGTTGATGTAGGCAAGGAAAGGCAATGGTAGGTCACATTAGACTTATGGTTCTGAATCACACTATTCAGAGGTACACCAAGAGAGTGATTGGTAATGGTGCTAAAACGCTATTGTGGGAGGTTGCACGGGTGAATGATTCCACTCAAGGTTTTTTATTTTGGAAACAACATAATTTTGGACCTCACTGAAATATGCGAAATTTTGGAAATTTTGCATATTTCGAAAATTATTTCGGATTTTAAGATTTCAAATCTCACTTAATTTTAATGATTTTTAACATTATTTAAATTTATTTTGAAATCATTTTGAATCTGCATTGAAATTTCGGGGGTTAAAAATATTTCGGACCCCACTGAAATATGTGAAATTTCGGATCACTGAAATTTCATAGAAATTTTTAACACTGATTCCACTTTGGTTTCCAATTTCCTAGGTTGTATAGCTTTATCAAGGCAGATAACTATTAGATCAGTCAAAGAATCTAGTTGGGACGACATCCTTTTCAGAAGAACCTTGGCGGGTGAGACAGCAGAAGAATGGAAAGATTTTGAAAAAGGTTGTTAATGCAGTGGAACTGAACGAAGATGAAGATAGAGTTCGCTAGAAAATTAGATATTAGAATTGGTTCCATGCCATATCACTATGCTACAACTACTGTAGCAACCTTGAATCTTATGCTATTTTTGCAGAAAGAGCAAAGCATGCCATAAACCTTATAATCATAAAGATTTTGCAGAGACAATTCATGATTTTCATTCCTCGAAGTACATGTTTATGACTTGATTCATATATAGCAAGATGTATGTACAGTTGGCACTAGGGCCTACCATTGTAAATAAACAAAATTACTAAATAAACCATGTTGATGGAGGGCCAGATTTGCATGGTACTCCCACACACAGACACAATGGCGTACCATGGTACTCCCTCTGTAAAGAAATACTATACGAGTGTTTAGATCACTACTTTAGTAATCTAAATGCTCTTATATTTGTTTACGGATGGAGTGCCTGAAAAATCACCATATAAAGCGTCCTTGAATGCTGAACTGCTCATATAGTTCTAATTTTTTCTGACCCTGGAGTGCGTATAATAAATTTTCTTGAATAAAGGATAACATGGGTGGTTATTTATGTTTTCCATATGTTACGTATTGCTTTCTCCTAATGCCTCCCATTCTCATCAACTTCCCCAATACTTCGAGCTGCGACGTAGTGGAACATGGGCTTGTCATAAACGTAAGATGGTATTGGAGCTAGTACAATGCTAGTTTCTGTTTAAAAAAATAGTACTGTACAATGCTAGATGCTGCATTCTGTTATCTCTCTTGTGGGTGCTTGTCAGTTTAGCATCCCTGTAATAACCCTTATCTCAACCGTTACATTGCTTGGTGATTTGAGCCTTTCAGAGGATAAGGTTTCCTATTCATGCTTTGTGGAATTTCAAGTGACCAAAGGGGCCAAAACGACAACGTATAGCTCTTTTTTTTGGCTTTGAGAAAACCAGCCACATGTGACCGCATTTTGGGGCACGCAATGAATATGTTTAGGGCAATCCCACCTGTCGCACTATCACATGCTAGTTACACAAAAGAACATCCGGATCTTTTTGTGTAAGGCTACACAATTCCGAAAAAAAAGGTTATTTGTAGGTCATTCAGTTCTGCATGAATCTGAAGAGTCGCATGGTATAAGAGCTGATGTTCGTACTCATATACTCCCTCCGTCTCGAAATAAGTGTCTCAACTTTGTACTAGCTTTAGTACAAATTTGTACTAAGCTCAAGACACTTATTTTTGGACAGAGAGAGTAGTTCTTTGAACACTCAGTCAAAGGCATTCGTGCTAGCCAGGAGATGAGGTTTCTATTTTTATTATGAGGCCAGGAGATAAGATTTTTAATTGGATGTTAATCAATATTCATCATGGTACAAAAAAACAGATCGAGTGCAGTGCATTCGATTTAGAGGAATTTTACAAAAAAAAAAATGGAGCAAAGATTTCCACATGATTTTTCACCTTTGGTACATTTGGATCATATAGGTGTGGTGAATAGTAAAGCATATAATGTTTTCCCTGTTCCTACAAACTTCACAGTATTCTGGTCATCCACTCCTAACAATTTTTTGCTGAAGCCCGAGGTAATGTAGTCATGCAGCAGCTTAAATTACTCGAACATGTGCATGTGCATGGGTTGAAAGAGACGCAGTATGCAGCCATTACAAATTAGTACTAGTATTTGCTACTGATCAGGCCAACCTTTCCTTTGGGACAGTGCCCCTCCGAACGCCTCGCTCTTGAGCTTTCCTGTATTTTCTTGTTTGTTTCTTGTTCCTGTGTATCACAAGTACGGTCATCTTCCATTCCTAGACATTTTTCAAAATTATATGTTTTGTAATCCTCCAGTCTGAAGAGGACCTTAGTCATACTCCCTCCATTACATTTCATAGTATGCACGTACTCGGTGTCTTACTCATTCGCAGCCAAATGTTTTTATTTAATCACCGCGCCATAGGCTCATAACAGCCTCCTGGCTTTTCGTTTCCTCTTGCTATTTGGTCCCATCTAGTCCCCCTCTGTTGCTCAATGTATAGAGTGGCGTTGAATGCTTATCGCGAATATAGTTATAAGTTCAGTGTCTTAGCTGAACTGATGAAGAATATTGCACATCTAAGTTTCTGGCAGAAAAGGGGCAATGTGGATGGTTGCTTACAGGTCCTCATCAGGGTGCAGCATTGCTTTCTCCTGATGCCTCCCATACTCATGGACAATGAAATTGAGAAAGTGAAAATGTGACTATGGAACTCAAATGCTAGTAGTCCCATTCACTATCCTTGCCTTTGTCCCTTTCTATCCATTCTTCTATTTCACGCTTTCCAGTTTATATAATCGGGATGGAAATAATCATGAAGGGAGAAGAGGTAGGTGGTACAGTGTTGCGCATTGATCAGAGTCACTGAAGATGTCATGCATGATTCAGGAAAGGCCGAAACAAGCGAAAAGTTTAACACATAAAGAATGTCATTTCATACTCATGACCTCCTCACGAACAAGTGTACTTATGATGTGCTTACTATTGCGGTTGCAATTTCCAAAAGAGGTCTCCTAAAATGGACAACAGATTGAGCTTTTTACACAGAAGATGACAAACTATAGCATCAGCTCCAGAACAACATCTTTTTGTTTGGGGTTTACACGCTTGCATTTAGGGTTGTTGCTTGTTTGACATTCATGCTCAAGTCTGTAACGATTTTCGCCCTGTTTTCCGCTAGTTAATTGGGAAACTATCTTCTCGTAATTAATAGACAAGTCAAATGTTTTGCCTCTGTTTAAAAAAGCCACCTTGTGACATTGGACACTGAAAGATGGTATTCCTTGGCATCAGGCTCTGTCAAGCTGAAGTTTAAATGCATCATATATATAGTGTAAGTTTGCATACCCTATTCCTCATGTATGTCATTAGTAATACTACTATTATTCTTCTATCATTAGTAAAAACTACTATTGATTGTTGGCCTAACCAAACCAAGGAAATTATAGATTGCAATCTCTGTTCGCCATTAGTTTCTTGAAAACCAAATGCAAGTAAGTGGTTTATCATTCCTTGGAAGACGGGAACTGTTGTCCTCCATTTACCAATGGCTGGTCACCACTAATGTTGCAACGATCATGTCATGTGCATGTTACTGCAAGTACAGTAGTACTACGTTGTTTCAGTGAACCGACATGACATGTTGCAACAAGGAACTGGAAATGTTGCTCTATGTGTATCAAATTGTAACAAGCAAAAGACAAAAAAAAATATGGTGATCATTGTAAGGATGACTCTGAGTAATTTGAAACACATTAGTTCTCAATATTCAAAGCACACTTTCATAATAGGGCCAATTACATTTCAGCCCTTAACTTGAGCCCACTACTCAAATATGCCCCTAATTTCAAAGTGTGCTCAAATTTGCTCCTCCGCCGTCATGTGGCCTTATAGAAATGTCCTTCCGTGTCATTTCTGTGTAGTCAAAGCGCTTTGACAAATGATTCCCCATCTTTTAGACATTTCTGCCCCTGGTGCTAACATGTGGGCCCTATTTGAATTGTTCTCTCACTCTCACTCTCTTCTCTTTCTTCAACCTCCCGACGCGTGCACTAGATCGGAGCACACGCGCGTAACTGAGGCGATTAGCACCAGAGGCGGCTGGAATTGGCAGAGGAGTGTGATTTGCATGTCGGGGCATGGCTTCATCGAGCTCATCGGCGGCCGACGAGGTAATGTTGCTCATCAATTTGGGGATTTTGCCAAATTAGGGTTCGTTCATCCAAAGTGGGGATTTTTTGTTGTTTAGGTTGATGGTGTAGGCATAGTTTAGTGGTCATCTGAGTTCTTCATCCCCGATCCAACGTTCTGCGGACTTGAGGAGCGCACGAAGCACCGCTGCCCGGGTCATGGACTCGTCCCTGCTCGCCATGTCGCTTGGGGAGGAGCTAGTACATGGAGGCGATTTTTGGGCTGCCAACTTGATGTAATTGATTGGGAACTTAAATTGTGTTATTTTGATTTGTATCAAGCTATAATTTTGGGCCTGATTTGGGTTTGATATTGCAGCAGCCCGATGAATGCGAGTGGCTTGTTTGGATTGACCCGCCTCCGTTAGATCGTGTTGGTCGTGCCTTCGAGGAGATGCATGCTCGTCTAGAAGCAAGTTGGCTTAAAGCTCATCGTTTGGAGAGGAGGGTGATGCATTTAACTAAGAAAAAGAAGCAAATAGAGATGAAGTTGAAGAAGAACAATGAGTTCGGCCACAATCTGGCCACCACCTTCGCGCTGGCCACGCTGCTGCCCGCACAGCTGCCACTGCCCTGTGCCACGTCCAGCCACCGGGCGAGGCAGTCATGGCCGCCGCCCTGTGCCACGTCCCATGCCCGACGAGCCCCGCCTCCCCATGTCCATGGTAGGAGCTTGCCAAAGCTCCTGGTGGTGGAGGTGGCGACGAGGACGCATACCATAGGTGAGCCGAAGTGGGGTGGGCTGCTCGAGGGCCTTCCGGTGGCCGTAGCAGAGGCCGGCCTTGTCCACGACAGCAAGAGGCGTAGGCTCCAGCAGCAAAGCAGGCCGTCCGCGGCGAGCTCAAGGAGGTCGGCAATGGCGTCGTCTGGGCAGGGGTGGCGGCGGCAGTAGGCGAGGCAAGGGTGGCGGCGGCGGCAGTAGGCGAGGCAAGGGTGGCGGCGGCCGCAGGCGAGGCAGGCATGGAGCCAGCCGCTGTGGGCAGACTCGCTGGTTAGATGAGGCGGTGTCGCGGGTTCCGGCAAGGAGCGCTCGGGATCAAGCTTCTGGCGGCCGCCGCGGGTGCGTCTCCACGGAATCGGGAGCAGGGATCCGGTTGCTTTTTGCAAAAAAAAAAAAAATTGCAAGGACCCGATTGAAAACTCATCGGGAAGAGACATTAACATGTCGGCCCCACATGTAAGTTAACGGTCAAACTAAACAGTCAAACAAATGGTTATCTTACATGTGGGCCTCACATGTCATAATCATGATTAATTACAAAACACTTGATGTTTTGGATTATTTTTTAAATAGCCGATGCCCGGTTCTGATAGTTATCAGTCACAAACAAATTTATGGTAGTTTTTTGAAACCCTAACGCAAAATGTGGTGGTTTTATGCTATTCACTCTCTCCAACCTTTGACTATTTAAATTCTGCAAAAATAAAACCTTTGAACTATTTCTCGGGGATCTTTCTCAAGTTGAAGTCCAATCGTCTCACAATGCAGTTTGGACAGTAGCATGTATCACCATTCTGAACATGCGGATATGTGTGTCTTGGTGACTCCCGTGCTTATGCACACTAACTGAAAAATCACCGGAGAAAAGAAGGCTGCATTTCCATATATCCCTGAGAGCATGAGCTTCGAAGCTCTCTTGGCGACAATGGTGACCTGCCACTCTCCCACTCTAGCCTCCCCTACACAGATCCCACCAGCCGCTAGATATCTAGCACCGCGCTGACCTCCACCACCTGAGACCTGACCCCGTTCACTGCTCCGCTCCTTGGTGGCGACCCTGAAGCTTCTCTGGTCCGCATGGATGCTGGTAAGGACACGATTGGCGTCGTCCCCCGTCCAGGTATCCTATTCGAAACCACATCATCTCCATTTCAAATCTTGTATCGCCTTCATCCCTGGGCCCTTCCCCCCTTGACCGGCCCGTCTGCACCCTTTGGGTGACCCTCCCCCCGCTAGCCATGGCTTCCCTGTTCGTCTATGGAGAGCATTCTGCACACTTTCTTTGTGCTTCCCTCGAGCTGCTGACCATGGTCGAGGTGTCCGAGGGTTGTGCTGTATTGCTTTCTCCCGATGCCTCCCATGCTCATGGACATAGAAATCGGGAAAGTGAAAATGTGAAGAAACAATGGACACCCCAATGCTATAGTATTTTTCACCCACCCTTGCTTTTGGCCGTTTCTACCCCACTTCCAAGTTTATATAATGGGGATGGAAGGAATTAAGAAGGGGGAGAGGTAGGTGGTAGATTGAGAAGAGTAGGTGGCACAATGTTGCACATTGATCAGAGTTAGTAGTGAAGACAAAAACAAGAAAATATTTAATGTATAAAGAGTGTCATTTTATAATCACGACATCCTCGCGAATGAGTCTACTTATGGTATGCTCACGAACTCAATTGCAAATCCGTAAAAGATCTCCCAAAATAGACATAATATCAAGCTTTACATGAAGATGGTAGAGTACAACATCAACGAAAACAAAACACCTCGTGATACTTACTGAAAGATGCTATTTATTGGCATCCGCCTATTTTACTAATCTATGGAAACCAAAAAAACCTCAACCAAGAAGACTTGGTATGCAGGGTTCCTTTATGGAGCTAAAGTCTAAGTGCATCATATATAGCATCAGTGAGGGCCCCCCTATTTAAGCCGGACGACATCCCAACAACACTAGCCACATCCGCTCCCTCCTTCTCCGCGCCGCCACTCCGATCTGATCCATCCATTTCTCGCCGCCGTCCAT
>LR738712.1:20008569-20023270 GCA_902687465.1 Secale cereale
GTGCCGTCCCCCCCCTCCTCCGGACCCGCAGCCGCCCTCCCTCCGCAGCCAGGGGGTCCCGGCTTCGCCCCTCCCCCACGCCCTGATTCCCCGCCGGCCGGCCCCGGCCACCGGCCAAGAAACGCCGGCGGCGCCACCAGCGGAGGCTTCATTGCCGTCGCCCGATCCCAGATTCGCGTGATCTGCGCGAATCCGGCCCCCATCGCCTCCCCCCGCCCGTCGCCAGCGAGGGCTCTCGCCTGCGATCCTCCCACCACCTACGGTGAGGAATTCCCCTAGCCTGCCTGGACAGATTCGTTTGCACCATTCTATATTATATTTGCGAGCAATATGGTAGCGGGTGGATGTGGTGTCTGCCAATGCAATCCTTTTTTCCTTTGATCTCGGTTGACCCCATTTTCCATTCATAGGATGTGCATTGCACGTAGTATTTAACACCCGTTCATGTCAGCAAGTTCCTTCTCAAGTTTCTGAGGGTTCTCAGCTGACCCCATCCATGCCCAACACCTACCTGCTGGAAACATATTGCTTGCGCTTGAACTATTGCTTGCTAGTATAGCTTGATTTTTGTTCAGATTGTGTTAGTGGGATGGCTCAGTAACCCTCATGCACCCCTTGTTTAGCCAAGCATTTGATATTCCGCGATGTGCAAATGCAGCGAAGTTCCCTTTTTCTGTAGCTATGTCAGCTAGTGGACATGAATGCCCATTGTACACTTGATGCCTCTTCATCCTTAATGCTGATACACTGGAAAACAAACTAGTAATCTCATGTCATCCATTAGCGACATTGTGCTGCAGACATGCTTTTTCTAATTTAGTTTTGTAATTTTGTTTGCCGTTGGTCATTGGGTATTGTAAGGTCCATGCTATTTGCAGACACGGGTTTATTCCATACCGGATCCAAGGCCAGCTACTTTACAGTAACACGCTGTTATTTGAAAACTAATGACACGGTATATTTCTTGCAATGTAGCGAAGGTATCCTCGAATAACCAATAAAATGGATAAGAAGAAAGATGTCGATGACGTAGAACCTGGATCAGCTCCTTCTCGGCCCGTGGACAGATTTGGCTTTATAAAGACTGAACAAAGCAGCTCCCCTGAGGGGATTCTGAAAAGCAGATCTACAAATGAACGCGGAAGGTATGATCAGGGGTCTCCAGTTGTACTTACAGTCCCAATATGTTCATCTATTTGATAAGTTGGAGGCAGTGAATCTCCTTGATTAATTACCTTCTCTATATGTATGCACGGGCCTTTTTAGCAAATCTTGTGAAAATGGTTAGTCATATTGTATTTGACTTGCTTGGACGATAAAGTATACTTGGTATTTACTATCTTGTTTATGACTGTGTTACTCTGGTACCATGTTGTCACACATGCCATGCTAGTTTACTTATCCAAATCTTCTTTTCTCTAAGCAATCTGTTTCGCGGGCTAAAAATTTGGGTTATTGTAGAGAGGAAAGGAGGATAAGAAAGTGGAGGAAGATGATAGGTGCTGGTGGCAGTGACTGGAAGCATTATGTTAGAAGGAATCCTCATGTGGTTAAGAGAAGAATAAGGAAAGGAATTCCTGATTGTCTCAGAGGACTTGTTTGGCAGTTGATTTCAGGCAGCAGGGACCTCTTGCTAATGAATCCTGGAGTTTATGAGGTGCATCCTTCTATTTGAATCATTATGCATTTATTTGGCCTTGTTAGGGTTCTCTTATAGTGATGACCGTTAACAAAAATATTTATTCTTATTAATCTAGTAGTGATCTGAAGGGGAACATCATAGAATTCCTTTGCCGTACCTTATATATTATGCTGCTTTCATCATAATTTACTTGTGTTGGAGGAAAACAGGATAGTTTAGCTTTGTAGATTATTTTATAAGGAAATTACTCACCTTCCCGCATGTCTCTCTATTGCTCTTATTCCAGATTTGACTGATCTTTTTAATATAACCTATGTTTTCTTTGGACAGACTTTGGTCATATACGAGACATCAACATCAGAATTGGAAATTATTCGTGATATATCGCGTACATTTCCTTCTCATATTTTCTTCCAACAGAGACATGGCCCAGGTCAAAGATCTCTGTACAACGTTTTAAAAGCGTACTCAGTTTATGACAGGGATGTTGGATATGTGCAGGTTTGTGTTCAGCCTGCCAATGTATTATGCAGGGTTGTACATATTCCCTGGATTAACATGCTGTACTTTTGCGTGGTCTTGATGCAGGGAATGGGTTTTATAGCTGGGCTGCTGCTTCTTTATATGAGCGAGGAGGATGCATTTTGGTTAATAGTAGCTTTGCTGAAAGGAGCCGTCCATACTCCAATGGAAGGCTTGTATCAGGTGATTGAACTTTGGAACTTTGGCGGTTTTTGTTTTCCAATGAGCAGATAACTCAAATCACTTTATGAAACCGGAACTTCAGAGTGATGAATGAGAACTATCTCTTTCAGATTTTTGGTGCAATAATTCCAGAGTGTTTGCGTCATGCTTATCATCATGCTTCTACTTTTGTTTTTCTCAGTTTGATATAATAACTATTAAACCAGAATTTTCCACTTGTTCAGCAGCAGTTATCTTTAGTTTGAGCACTTAGCTTTGGAACACATACAACACTAAAGTAACATTTTCTAGAAGAAATCTGCATATTCTGAATTACTATTTAACAAATCTTACTCTTTACATTCCTACAAACAGGCTGGTTTGCCGCTTGTGCAACAATATCTGTTTCAATTTGAGAAACTAGTTCAAGAGCACATGCCAAAGTTGGGACAGCATTTTATTGAAGAAATGATAAATCCAAGCATGTATGCAAGCCAATGGTTTATCACAGTTTTCTCGTATTCCTTCCCATTCCATATGACTCTTAGAGTTTGGGATGTCTTCCTTTATGAGGTAAGAATCTTGCCCATCCTGTGTTTTATGTTTCGTGTTTACCTGAGCTTATGAGTTTTGATCTGTGTTTTACTGAGTTTTCAAACATGTTTGCTTCATATACGGTATGATTACAAGTTTTACATCAGCATTACTCTTTTTAGGACTTTTTTCAGCAGAACTTTATTAAGGGCAGTATATGTAGTGGTATACTCTATACAATCGCTCCTTATATCTGGACCTCTATAGCCATTATTACTTCTAGTTTCGCCAAATATGACATGCAGCAACTGTGGAGTATGATGTACATGTATAGATAAATAGTATCAATATTGGAGTTCTTTTGAGCTTTGGTTCCATTCAGTGACTGTATGCACATTAAATGTTAATTTTCAGATGGAGTGCAGTGTGAATTTAGGAACCAGACAGAATCAGTTTTCAAACAGCCATAGAGAAGCATTCTATTTCTAGGGAATATTTATGTAATATTGCACAGTATTTATATGTTGCAAACAGTTGAATGTAGCTAACACATAGTTGTGAGGTCCTACTCAAATAGTTTCCTAGTAAGACGTGAGATTTTGTTGCCATTTCTATTATACTCCTTTTGTGTCCAATTTTTTTTTTACATGAATGCGCATGGTTTTTTTATATGACTATATTCTTATACCTATTTTGTACATCCACGTATTAAACCAACTGACTGTATCTGATTTACTTGATTTTGCTGATCATTGACTCGATCCTACTTACAGGGTATTAAAGTTGTTTTCCAAGTTGGATTGGGTCTGTTGAGATTCTGCCATGATGACCTGGTAAGTTTCTTGGTGTGCCGTGCTGCTTTTGCTTGAAAGGCATATTTATTTTAAAGAATGGCTGAAGTTACCTTTCTGTCAGGTCAAATTGCCTTTTGAGGAACTTCTGCATTCCTTGAGATATTTTCCAGATGAGGCAACTGATCCTGATA
This sequence comes from Secale cereale, assembly GCA_902687465.1. NCBI lineage: Eukaryota > Viridiplantae > Streptophyta > Magnoliopsida > Poales > Poaceae > Secale > Secale cereale. The sequence continues at coordinate 20,012,415 of LR738712.1, forward strand.
CATTATTTCCACTTGCCTTCTCATTTAAGGTAATCAACTGTTTTATGAAGCAAATGAGATGGCAGCATTAGTATGTCCATGGTTTTGTGAGTTCTTGCTTGCGGGATATTATTTATCCTACTTCTATTGTTTGGTGGTTCGTGGTTGCTGTATCACATATGGCATAAGGAGTAATACGTTTGTGCGTTTGCTGATGATCGGAGACTTGAAATTTGCAGTCCAAGATTGATACTGATAATCAAGTTACACTTGATCCTGCTTGCAGGTGAACAGTAGTCTCGAGGAGCTCGAGAAAGAGTACCGGAAAAGATTGGATGGACACGGACCCAATGCAAGCTCAAGTAGCAGTAAGCGGCTTCTGCCCCTCAAATCGAAAACGATGAGCAGGGCTGTCAGCCAGGTCTTGTCCATCTCAAATGTTGGTAAAAAGTAACACGGTTCTCGTTTTTTGCAAAAACAAACCGCCTTGTTGTTTACGCGTTGTATAGAGCGATCATCACTCGTCGCTTTGTTTCACCTTTTTCTAAGTTATTAAGCCGTGCTTTCATAACCGCAAAGGCTCATGATGTTGTATTTTGCCCTTGTTGCCGGACAAACTGTGAATATTTGTTATAAGAGATGGGACGATATTTCAATAATGAAATGGTGAGAAAATGTTGTGACCCCCGTAACGTTTCCTTGATTGTGTGTCGCTTGTACCCGCCAATGCGGTTATTTATTTGTTTATTAATTATGTGTGTAATTGCAAAAACATGACTCTATGTTGAGAGTTATATCTGTGGAAGGTATAATATATTCCACTCCCTCCGTTCCCATGTTATTGTGAAATTATTGAGTAACCAGCTCAATCACCACATGAAACATTGACAGTTCGATCTCCCCCGGCGGCGCCTAGGGATCCCTTCCTGGATCCAAACTCCGTTGCACACGAGCAGGATTTCCCCTGTGGATCATCTATCAGGGTCAAGGTTTGTGGATTATACTCCACCACCGCCCCCATCCCATCTCACCATCTGCTCGCCTCCTGTTGGTGGCCTCTCTCAGCCGATCTACATTTCATTTGGATGATTTGAATGTTATCATGCATGTAATTTGATACATGTTCTCATGCTTATTACATATTACAATTTGGAACTATAAAATTACTTTGTAAAATTTACTACATGCATACTCCTTTGTATCCACTTTGAAGATCAAAATAGATAATGTTTTCATCATCAGCTATTTCATTCACTTCCCCTCGCCACCCCCTTGCTCTCGCGGTCTACGGCAAACCATAGGTGTGCCACTGCCACCGTTGTTGAGGAAGACTATGGAAGAGGTATGGGCAAGAAGATGTTGAGGAAGACTATGAAAGAGGTATGGGCGAGAAGATGTCGAGGAAGACTATGGAAGAGGTATGGGCAAGAAGACCAGGGAGCAACATGGTCCCACCGCAACTGCCAAGAGACGTAGCATTGCGAGGTCGGTAAAAAAGGTAATAAATCGGGACAATTATTCATCTTATTTATGTTGCATAGTTTTGTCTCTAAATGCATTGATCTCTTTCGCGGAAATTGTGTGTGCTATTGCAGAAAATGAATCATTTTTCTCATTGAGAGGTGATCGTTGGCGGATAGATGGATTTATCCCACAAATGCAGGCTTTGTAAGTCTTTTCTTTACCTTTCTGAATACTATCATTATGTATCTGGTGTTGTTGACAATGTGAAACAACCAAGCTTAATAATAAGAAACATATCTTTTTGATATCGATAAAATTAGCTTTCATGTCTCAAGGTCTCAGTATATTTGTAGAAATACCATCATTAATTGTACAAATGGACGTGTGCGGCAACACGCATTAAAAGCGCACGTGGCTGGAGCACCCCTCACTCCCACCACACCAACCCACAAATCCCTAACGGAGAGGATGGGGGGCGTGGGTTCCTCCGCGAGTCAACGGCGGGGGGAGGAAGCGCCGATGGCCGGCCCGGACTACCTGATGTCCCTTCCGCCTGAGATGCTCGACGACATCCTCCGTCAGCTTCCCTTCGAGAAGTTGGTCGGCACCTGCTGTTTTCCCCTGCTTGGCACCGTCGATGGGAATCCGTCCCCGGCCTCGACATCTGGCCGTGCGCCGCACCCGTCCACAGATTCACTGCCCGCAGCCTGTGGCGGTGCGTCGCGCTCATCCGCAGCTTCACCGCCCATGTCCAAAGGCGCCACTCCCACCGCCCCGCCCGCTGGCTCCTGGCCCTGGCGCACAAGCGCGTCGAGAGGCACAAGCTCAAGTTCGACAAGCCTTGGCCCGCCCACTCGCCTCGCCCGCCCGTGGTCCGCCCGGCCCTTTACTCCTGCAGCAGCGCACTCACCCACCTCTAGCTCTGTGGCTATTGCCACTTGTTGCGCGCTCCTCAGGGCTTCGCAGTGTGACGACCCCGGCCCGACCGTGCACTAATCATACACGCAAATGCACACGATCAAGCCTAAGGACTCACTTGAAGGAATCACAGCACAACTCTAAAACATAAATAAATACATACAAGTCATATATTACAAGCCAGGGGCCTCGAGGGCTCGAATACATAACATGATGTCATACACAAGTCAGCGGAAGCGTTAGGTATCTGGGTACAGATACAACACAGAAGAAGATAGGCCTGTTACACAGGCGGGGCAAAAGAAAAGCTACGATCGAAAAGGCGCAGGCCTCCTGCCTGGGACCTCCGATCCTACTCCTGGTCGTCGTCCGCCGGCTCCTCGTAGAAGTACTCGCCGGCCGGGTAGTAGAAGTAACCAGCCTCGGGCTGGTAGTAGTAGTCGTCCACGGGGGCTGCAGGCACCATGGCTCCGTCGTCTGGTTTATCATGCGGGTAGGACAAAAGGGGAAGCAAAGCAACCGTGAGTACTCATCCAAAGTACTCAGCAAGACTTACATCAGATCTATACTAGCAATGCATCATTTTCAAAGGAGGCTTTATGTGGGTGGACTAGACTGCAGAAAGCCAGAATAGAGAGGGGAAAGCCTAGTCCTGACGAAGACTAGCATCTTCAGGGTCTTGCAGCAATTAGAAGGGAGCAGAATAGTACATCATAATGTATAGTGTTCATAGGAATATCTTCATATCACATATCTCAAGTCACCAGTTCTAGTTGTACCGAAGTGGATACAACTCCGAGTGTCCGTTACCGTAGGACAGGCTATCGATAGATTGTTTCTTCCCTGCAGGGGTGCACCAAGTTACCCACCACGCTCGCTTAACTCCGGCCGGACACACCATCAGGTCGTGCCCGCCCTCGGCTAAACAATACGACGCAACCCGACCGGATACCGCCAGAGAGGATCGAGCACGCCGGACTAATCCTATGCCCCCGGGGGTCATGGCCGTCGCCCCGGACACTCCGCACGTTGCGAGGCCGTTCGGTAGCAGACCTAGCAACCCCTTATACAAGCACGCAGTTGCATCCTAAGTCCAATCCGAACGGGCCGCTCAATCGCTGACGTCGTGACGACTCCGGCTGATGTATACGACGCAGAGCACCCACTCACACCCACGTGGTGGTTAGTGCTATCGGACCCGGAGGCCCCTCGGATCAAATATCCAAATCGCTTAGTGTGTTGGGAGCGCGCGGTAACGAGCAGAGCCTACGATACTGTTGGCCCCGTCGTCCCGTCTCGAGGACTTGTGACAAGGACTGGAATGACCGGCCACGCCTCGTAGTTATCTCGCGGGTACCCTCACTGGTCACCCGACTCCACAGCTCACGCCTCAAAGGCACTCGCGGGTACCCCTCTGGGTCAACCCGCCTCCATCCAACATGTGCAGTAGTCACTTCAAAGTGTCTTCAGACGCACGATACCTCTGGCCGCACGCCTTTGTTCCTGGCGACGTCCGGCCTCGGGGATCGATACGTCTTTAAACACGGTAAACTTCAAAGTGTCTTCAGACGCACGATACCTCTGGCCGCACGCCTTTGTTCCTGGCGACGTCCGGCCTCGGGGATCGATACGTCTTTAAACACGGTATGGTGAAACAGGGCATCCGTGTGGTTTCCATGCCGATGAGGAATCCGAGGAATCACCCTCGTTGGACTCCTAAACGACAAGTCCCGTTAAGGTGGTACCGGAGGAATCACCCTCGGCGGTAATCACCATAGCGGATGCACGACAACAGCTAAGTCGGTAGTGGGAAGAGGAATCACCCTCGGTAACCCATATCGAGCTAGCTATACTACAGGGACAACATCGAAAGTGAGTTCGGAGGTATCACCCTCGTCACCCGATGTTAACTCTGCGGAGTCGAGCATATTAGGGGGGGTTGTGCGGTGATGTGAAGAAGGTCAGGGGAAGGGGGCTCGATCGCTTGATCGAGACAAGGGTACTATGCGAGGCAACTACGAGAGTGCGGGACCATAGCAGTGCTACCCAACCTATACTAAGCAGTTTATGAATAAGACAGGTATCAACAATTTAGCAAAGACAGGCTATGCAACAGTAATAGGAGCAGTAGCAGTAGCAGCAATTCTAATGCAAGAAATAAGAGAGAATAGACATAGGCGATATCGGAAATGCTCAAGGGGGGTTGCTTGCCTGGTTGCTCGGCGGCAAAAGCAAGGTCGTCGGAGGGGGAACCAATCACCGGGACGGCGTCGGTCTCGGGATCTGCGTCAGCGTCGGGCTCTACCGAGAGAGAAGAGGGGGAAGAAACAGATAAATACACAAGCATATGCAACACAGAGCGTGCTAAGCTAACGTGCAGTGCAGGGTTGCCTAAAAACATGTCTAGGTCATATTAGTTATTTTTAAGAATTTGTTTGGATTTATTTTATTAAAGTTGAGCACTATTCATTTATCGAAAACAGGCCGAAAGTTCCATGTTCATCTAGCTAGGGGCATCTGACGGGAATACGGAGGGCGTATCTAGATTCGTATCGAAATTCTGAGCAACTTTCATATATAAATTATTTTCATCGGAGTTACGGATTAAAAGATATGATTTCTCAAAGATTTAAACATTTTCTGAAATTAATTGAATTAGCAGAAATTAATTATGACATCAGCATGAGGTCAGCATTGCGTCAGCAGTCAGCTGAGCTGCTGACTGGTCAACCTGACAGGTGGGACCCACCTGTCAGCCACTGTGATCTTAACAGAGACTTTATTTAAATTAACAGAACTAATTAGGGTGTGGGCCCCATATGTCAGTGACTTAACAGTTATCTAATTAACTTTTATTTATAAAAAACATTTTAATTAGTTTTAAACCGCAGGGGCCCCACATGTCAGTGACTGGGGTTGCCCAGTCAGCTAAGTTGACTGGGTCAACCCAGTCAACGGGGCCCCCAGGGCCCACAGCCAGTGTCACTGAGGGCGGGGCCCACCTGCCATGACGGCAGTGGCCGGCGCTTCGCCGCCGACGACGCCAAAACACGGCGGAGGGCTCGGGCCCTCGTCGGAAAATGCCTACAGGGCACCGTTCGGCGCGCGCGACCCCGCGTTCGAACGAGCGGAGCAGGCCGCGTCGGATGGTGGTGATGTGGTGGCCGGAGCTGCACCGTGGCGACGACGGCGAGCTCGGAGGCGGACGCCGGAGTTCGGGCTCCGACGGAAACGCGGTTACGGCGAGCAAAACGAGCGGTGCTGGGTACGTACGGCGTCTACGCGCGCGGGCGATCATGATGGACATGAGCAAGTGACCAAACGGTCACCGGAATCTCGCCGGCGACGAGCACGGCGGAGATGAGTTCGGCACCACGAGGAACGGCGGCAGCGATGCGGCCTAGTGAGTAGGGAGGGGTAGGGGAGGAGCTGGGGCTCACCTAGCGGCTCACACGATGGCCCGCGGTGGTTTAGGAGCTGCAGAGACGTCGCCGGAGCTGAGGAGGAGCGGCGGCGACCGGAGATGGGGATGGGGACGAACGACCGCTGCACGGCTCCCCGTCCTCGCCTGAGATCACCAGAAGGCGTGGCGGAGCTCGTCGGAGCTGGCAGACATGGTCGACGAGCTCAGGGCCGCCGGTGGCCGTGCGTTCGACGGAGGACGGCGGCGTCGGCTTCGGGTGACAGAGGGGAAGAGGGAGCGGGCGAGCTCGTGGGTGAGGGAGAGGGGAAATGGGAGGGAGGAGTCCAGGGGGAACGGCTCGGCGTCGCCCTTATCCCTCCAGCCACCTGCTCCGTCGGCGTGGCGAGCGGTGGCCGGTGGAGGCGCGGTCGTCCACGGAGACGGCGACACGGCGTGCGGGGCAGGTGAGGAAGAAGGGCTGGGCCGGCTCGGCCCAGTAACAGGTAAGGCCTCCAGGCCCTTTCCTTTTAATTATTTACTGTTTTCCTTTATTTCAACAGCAAAGAAGAAAAAGAAAAGGTAGGGCCATCAGATGAGGTTTGTAAAAGTGTGAGTTGGTCCTAAAATGATGTTGCAATATTCCTCATCACCAAAAATTGGTTTGAGCATATTTGGATCATTTTTGGAATTTACAAAAATGAGAAAGCATTTAATAGTGCTGTTATAACACTGTTTAAATGCCCTAGCCCATTATTTGAGTTGCTGGTGATGTTATTTTCAACAACAGCATTTGTTTTGGAATATTTGCTAAATAATGAACATTATTCCATAATTTTTGGAACAACTTCATTTTGCATTTGAATTTGAATTGGAGTTTTCAGGGGCAAATTTGAGTTGACTTGTTTAACCACTGTGATTAATATTGTAAATGACCATGACATGGCATGATTAGCAGTTGATCACAGTGATCATTACAAGGGGGTGTTACAAATTCTCCTCCTCTAAAAGAAATTCTCGTCCCGAGAATTTAGGAGGTAGAAGCAAAGAGGTCGGGGTATTCCGCCCGAAGATTTTCTTCGCGTTCCCAAGTGGCTTCATCTTCAGTATGATTTGACCACTGCACTTTCAGGAACTTGGTTGTCTTCTGGCGGGTCCGACGTTTAGTTTGATCGAGGATGCGGATCGGATGTTCCTTATAAGACAGATCATCTTGAAGCTCGAGCATTTCGTGATCCACAGCACGATGCGGGGACTCCTTGAAAGATCGGCGGAGTTGCGACACATGGAACACATCGTGGATATGCGAGAATTGCGGAGGCAACTGCAATTTGTAAGCCACGAATCCACGTCTAGCAACCACGGGAAAGGGGCCAATGTAGCGTGGAGCTAACTTGCCCTTGATGCCGAAACGGTGCGTGCCCTTCATAGGGGTGACACGAAGATAAACTTGATCACCGGGATGATAAGTCAGACCCCATCGCTTGCGATCATAGTTGCTCTTCTGGCGGTCCTGAGCCGCCTTGAGATTCTCACGCACAATACGGACTTGCTCTTCGGCGTGTTGAATAATGTCCGGACCAATAACTTGTCGTTCCCCAGTTTCTGACCAGTTCAGAGGGGTTCGACATTTACGTCCGTACAGAACTTCAAAAGGAGCCATCTTCAAGCTTGCTTGATAGCTGTTGTTATAGGAGAACTCGGCATATGGAAGGGATTCTTCCCATTTCTTACCGAATGATATAACACAAGCTCGCAACATATCTTCAAGCACTTGATTGACTCGTTCAACTTGACCTTGGGACTGGGGGTGATAAGCTGAACTCCAGTGGATATGAGTTCCCAAAGCTTCTAGAAAACTTTCCCAGAACTTGGAAGTGAACAAGGAGCCACGGTCCGAGCTGATCTCCTTCGGAATTCCGTGGAGGGATACAATTCGGGAGATATACAGTTCTGCTAACTGGCTAGCAGTGATAGTCTCCTTGACTGGCAGGAAGTGTGCAACCTTTGAGAGTTGATCGATGACGACAAGAATGGCATCGTTACCCTTCTGAGACTTAGGAAAACCAGTAATGAAATCCATCTGCACCTTATCCCATTTCCACAGCGGAATAGGAAGAGGTTGCAGAAGTCCAGCAGGCTTCTGATGTTCTGCCTTCACGCGACGACAGACATCGCATTCAGCAACATAACGAGCAATATCCCGCTTCATATTAGGCCACCAGTACCTTTGGCGGAGATCACGATACATCTTAGTACTTCCAGGATGAATAGACAGCGGTGTATCATGTGCCTCCTTCATGACCTTGTCCGTCATTAGGTCGAAACGAGTTACCACAATGCGGCCTCGGAAGTACAAGGTTCCATCTTCAGATATTGAGAAATCCCTGTATTTCGGAAGATGCAGTTCCTGTTTTATAACATCAACGAAAGCATCTTTGGTTTGCGCCACCTTGACAGCCTTCTCAAGATCCGGCTGTATCACAAGGTCATTAAGCGAACCATGTGGAACGATATGCAGATTCAGCTTGCGTAACTCCTCATAAAGACGAGGTTGAGCTCGCTTAACCTTGAGGTTGGTGCTGTATGACTTGCGACTCAAGGCATCGGCCATCACATTAGCTTTGCCAGGGGTATAAGAAATACCGCAGTCATATTCAGAAATAGTTTCCAACCATCGCTGTTGGCGGAGATTAAGATCCGGCTGAGTGAATAAATACTTCAAACTTTGGCGATCAGTATAAATCTCACACCGGTTACCGAGAAGGTAATGTCGCCATAGCTTCAATGCAAAGATCACTGCAGCAAGTTCCAGATCATGCACTGGATAATTCTCTTCATGCGGACGCAATTGACGTGATGCATAAGCAACCACTCTTCGTTCTTGCATTAGGACACAGCCTAATCCTTGACGAGAGGCGTCACAATATATTACGAAGTCCTTGCGAGAATCTGGAGGAGCAAGCACTGGGGCAGAAACGAGCTTGTCCTTAAGAGCTTGAAAGCTTTCCTGGCATTTATCTGTCCACTCAAACTTAACGCCTTTGTGAAGCAGATTAGTCAGGGGCTTGGCAATCTTGGAAAAGTTCTCGACGAAGCGTCGACAATAGCTTGCAAGGCCGAGAAAACTTCTCACTTGCTTGACATTCTTCGGAGGAGTCCAGTCAAGAATAGCCTGAACCCGTTCCGGATTAACGGCAATGCCATCCTTGGAAATCACATGTCCAAGGTAGGTCACTTCAGAAAGCCAGAACTCGCATTTGGAAAACTTAGCATATAGCTGATGCTCTCGCAGCTTCTCCAGAACAAGACGAAGATGTTCGGCGTGTTCTTCCTTGTTCTTTGAGAATACCAGAATATCATCCAGATATACCACGACAAACTTGTCGAGGTAATCCATGAATATATAATTCATCAAGCGGGAGAAGGTAGCTGGAGCATTAGTCAGTCCAAAAGACATGACGGTGTACTCATAAGAGCCATAGCGAGTAACAAATGCAGTCTTTGGAATATCCTCTTCGCGGACACGGATCTGGTGATAACCCAACCTCAAGTCGAGTTTAGAAAACACCGATGATCCAGCCAGTTGATCACATAAGTCATTGATCCGAGGAAGCGGATATTTGTTCTGGATGGTTGCCTGGTTGATAGGTCGGTAATCTTGTGTAACATCCCCACCATCACACTACAGTACTACTCCCTTAATGGTGGCCATGTCATCATGATTATCATGCTGATCTGCCACTTGTCCAAATCCTAGCCAAATTCAGAAATTCAAATTGCATGTCAAATATTTAATTTTTCTGTCATGCAATTAAAATAGTTCATCCTATGGCAAATAATCCCTAGATATTTCTCATGTTGAAACCAACATTTTTGCAATTCCCAAATTGCCCCTGGAAATTATTTCAGAGATCCAACCACATTATTTTGGCTCTTTTCATTTTCCAAAAATGCTTAACCTTTTCCAATTGGTCCCAAACTTTTTGAGCAGCCTCAAAATACTGTCAACTATTTTTGGTGCCAAATCTCTGTTGTAGCTAAAAATTATTTGGTGCCATAATAATTTACAACAGCAGCTACTTCTTTTAACTGAAAGGAAAAGGGGAAAGCTCCTACTGTTCTCTGGCCCAAGTGAAGCAGTGGTAGAGCCCGGCCCATATACCCCTCACTCACCTGCTCCCCCCCTTCGTGTCGGCGCCTCCATGGCTGGAGCTGGCCGCTCCGGCCGCTGCTCGCCACGACGCCGGGGCAGTTGGCCCCGGGATAAGGCCGGCGCCCCATCCATCCCCCTGGCCCCCTCCTCCATTCGCCGCCTCCTCCCCCTTCCTCCTCGCCTCTCCTCCTCTTTCCCCATCGAAGCCCGAACGCGCTCGTCGCCGTCTTCCGTCGTCGCCGTAGCCACCGGTGTCCCCGAGCCCTGCAACCGTGTCCGGGGGACGTGTCTACCTCGGCTACGTCCTCCACGAGCTCCTGTTCGAGCCGGGCGACGCCGTAGCGAGCAGATCAAGCCGCCCCTTTTGCTGCGGCCACCGGCGATCTCCGACGACTGCGGCCTTCCCCTGCGCTACTAAGCACCTCGAGGGCCTCCGTGTGCCGCGCAGTAAGCCTCCGCACCTCCTCCCCCTCTCCGTTAACTCTCCCGCGCCCCGTAGTCGCCTGCTCGCTGACGCCCGAACCCACCGCCGCTCGCGCTCGTCGCCGGCGCCGTTCCGATGACCAAATGGTCTCGGGCCCGTGTCCGTAAAGTTCGCACGCGCGCATAGGTCATCCCTAGATGATTAGAACGCCCGCGCGCGTCCTCCTTTGCCTTCTCCGTCGCACGGCCGAGCCACCCCGCCGCCGATGAGCTCGTTGCACTCAGCAACGGCCATCTCAGCCCCTCGCGCCACCGCCATACGACGCGCGGCGCCGAGCCGCGTCGAACGCGCCGCTCCGTGCGCCAAACGGTGGCCGGAGCTGCGTTTCCGACCACCTTCCGTGCCGCGCCGCCGTGAAAAACGCGTCGCCGGCGTTTAAACGCCGGCCGCTGACGTGGCGTAGCTTGGGGTCCACCCAGGGTCGCTGACTGTGGCCCCGGTGGGTCCCGATGACC
>LR738712.1:20023483-20036156 GCA_902687465.1 Secale cereale
CCGATAGCACTAACCACCACGTGGGTGTGAGTGGGTGCTCTGCGTCGTATACATCAGCCGGAGTCGTCACGACGTCAGCGATTGAGCGGTCCGTTCGGATTGGACTTAGGATGCAACTGCGCTTGTATAAGGGGTTGCTAGGTCTGCTACCGAACGGCCTCGCAACGTGCGGAGCGTCCGGGGCGATGGCTCAGACCCCTGGGGGCATAGGTTTAGTCCGGCGTGCTCGATCCTCTCTGGCGGTATCCGGTCGGGTTGCGGCGTATGGTTTAGCCGAGGGCGGGCACGACCTGATGGTGTGTCCGGCCGGAGTTAAGCGAGCGTGGTGGGTAACTTGGTGCACCCCTGCAGGGAAGAAACAATCTATCGATAGCCTGTCCTACGGTAACGGACACTCGGAGTTGTATCCACTTCGGTACAACTAGAACTGGTGACTTGAGATATGAGATATGAGATGATGTTGCTGCAAACACTATATATTATTATGATGAAACTATTCTGTTCCCTCCTCATTGCTGCAAGACTCTGAAGATGCTAGTCTTCGTCAGGACTAGGCTTTTTCCCTCTCTTTTCTGGCTTTCTGCAGTCTAGTCCACCCACATAAAGCCTCCTTTGAAAATATTGCATTGCTAGTATAGATCTGATGTAAGTCTTGCTGAGTACTTTGGATGAGTACTCACGGTTGCTTTGCTTCCTCTTTTGTCCTACCCACTTGATAAACCAGACGACGGAGCCATGGTGCCTGCAGCCCCCGTTGCTGACTACTACTACCAGCCCGAGGCTGGCTACTACTACTACCCGGCCGGCGAGTACTACTGCGAGGAGCCGGCGGACGACGACCAGGAGTAGGATCGGAGGTCCCAGGCAGGAGGCCTGCGCCTTTTCGATCGTAGCTTTTATTTTGCCCCGCCTTTGTAAAAGGCTTATCTTCTGTCATGTTGTATCTGTACCCAGATACCTAACGCTTCCGCTGACTATGTGTGAGACATCATGTTATGTATTCGAGCCCTCGAGGCCCTGGCTTGTAATATATGACTTGTATGTATTTATTTATGTTTTAGAGTTGTGCTGTGATTTCCTTCACGTGAGTCCTTAGGCTTGATCGTGTGCATTGGCGTGTATGATTAGTGCACGATTAAGCCGGGGTCGTCACAGGTTGGTATCAGAGCCGACTGCCTGTAGGAACCCCCTTTCCAACTCCTTGGCCGAAGTCGAGTCTAGAGGTCCAAAAATGTTTTACTAACTTGGCTGTGTGGCTTATGGCCCCACGTCGCCAATTGGGTGGTGTAGCTTCTTTTATTCCTCATCTATACTCTGGGACTCTGAATCTCTCCTCTATTCGGGTTAAAGATTTTACTAACTCCAACATTAGGTTCTCGTAACCGCTTCTCCCGGTGAGCCCCCTCATTCCAGAAGATGGCATGTCATCATCAGAAGACTCCGAAGATACTCCTCGAAGTTCATCGAGACCATTATGCCCACTGCTTTTGCAAGTGCCCTATTACCGATAATCACCGTGAACAACTACACATCCTTACCGTTTGAATCTTCGTTCCCAGCCACCCCTTTCTGAATAAGATACCCCGAAGTACTCCTTGTAATCTGAAAACCCTTTGAGCCTACCGTCGTGCAGCTTCTTTCGCACTGCGGTTGATTCCTCACAACACCAGGGATCCATTCATCCCCAGTTGTTCTTGCATTCCACAAAATACTTCGTATTGCTATCTGATCTCCCAAAAATCCTCTGCAGACTCTTGCTATTGAAATTTTTGTCTGTCTGCATCATGGTAAATTCCATATAACCTTCGTTGACATCCTTGTCGCTATCATTATGCGTCCCTTGATTCAATATGCTGTGAATATTCGTAAATCATCAGTTGTTTCCTACTAATCCATCCTTCCGGCTCAGACGTCATCCCGGATATGAGCTGGTTCTCGGAAAATCAATCCTTAATTGATTGGCCATTGATTTCTTTTCAACCTATCCATCTTTTGATCAGAGCTTTTGCTTCTGGTTCTTCGTCCCGAAATTATAATTCCCCTGTACCCAAGCGTCGAATTATTTCAATGTTTCTATAATTCGATGGCCTTGCATTCCTTCTTCTCTGGTGGAGTACCGATACTCACATCAGATCCTTTGACGACCACCCGATTTTTGTTGGATTAATTATCCGACAATGTCCTTTATATTCAGCAAATCTTGAGCACTTTATCTCGGATACATAATACCTCTGGTAAATTGTATCCCTTTCCTTTGTCAACCATGCTCTGCTTCCAAGCTTGTGTAAATCGCTTCTGAAGTTGTAGTATATGTTCCTAAGTTGCACCGGTGGGTTGAACATATACCTTCCCTAATCGTGTGAACTTGAAAGTTCTACGAGTCTTATTCTTCTGGTGCTTCACCAGATAAATCTTCCGCACTACCATATCTTCGAAGACGAGAAGTGAATGAAAGGTTATGCATTGGATAAGTGGGAGTCGACCTTGAACCTTGTGTTCATGCCCATGGACCCGATGTAGAACTTACCATGGAAGCTGCTCGTATTACTTCCTTGGTACAAGCTCATCTTGCACCTGTGAATTGATCCTTTGCAATCGTGGTTCTGACCATATTTTCCCCTTGATCCCATTTCCCGGACAAGTTAAACTACTTGTCTTCTACAGATCAACTCACCTATCCAACCTCTATCCTGATCTACCTTCGAGTATTACCCCCTGATATCTCGAGAATATCACAGGAAATACAATACTTCGTAGGAGTTTTTCCTCAACTTCTATTGACCCCCAATTCCAATTCTCTCGGGTTCTGAGTTGTTTGTCGCTCAAGAACACCGATAAGTCAATCGATTCTGCACCCCGATTCAATAACTCTAAGTAAATTCATTGCTTACGAGTTTAATATTCCTTCAAGTCATTCCTAGCCTGATCGGCTATATCAGTATCATGCTAAATTTAACCGTGCTTCCGGGTCCTTCTTCCCGGAGCACAATTTTCGACGATAAGTTAAGCTTACGTCGATCTTTTTCATTTTATCAATTCACCTCGAACCACAAGCTTATTTCGAGCTTGTGCCGTATCTGTGGTTTCAATAACCTTTTGCTTCATCATTCCTTTGACTGGATGCCATCGCCGATCGATTGCATCTTCATGAAACCTCTCGACAAAGATGTCGTGGTCATCACCAATATTTGATTTGTCACAAGTTATCAATTAAATTCATGGTGATAACTACCATCCCTACCCCTCGATAATTTGTGAGGTCATCGATGACGTCCCTGATGTCTACCAACACAGACCTGGTTGTGTTCGGTAATTCCTCGTGTTCCGAGATAATTTTGGAAGTGTTCCTTTGAATCTCCTCAAATCTTCAGGCCCAACCCTTATTTGAAACACCATGTCTTTACTACCTCGCAGCATGACAATGGTACTACGAATATCGACAAGAACAATTGGAAGCGCAATACTAAATGTTTCTTGATCTATTATCCAAACATCGTTGTATGGGTAATCTCCTGATACAATCCTCGCCCCTTTATCTAAATACTTTTGAGCTGGCTGTCCTATCATGTATATCATGCTCCGCTCTTTCTTGCGAAATGATATACCCCTAACTCTTGTGTGTGTAAACACATTTCCCTTTTCATTGGCGTGATTAATCAATTAATCACATTTTCCTTTCCATTTGTTTGTTTAACCTTTCTTGAGATCATTAAGACATGAGCAGGAATAATTCCCTGCTTATGAAAATACCTCTGTCTGCAACTCAGTCAGTGAGACCCTGTTACTTTTGTTGATGACATTCCGGTAACCACCGATGGACGAGAACTTTGCCTATTGGTCCGCCTCGTTCAACAAGCAGGAAAATGGTTCTCTTCGTCCCTCGCCCTTGGTACCGACGTTGTCGCCAGCATAGCTGACAGACTTGTCGCTGATATATCTTGTGCTCGTGGCCGTGTAAGTTGTCACCGTTCTCTCTACTTTTGATCGACCCTAGTCGCAGTTCCACAAGATCGGAACCTGACTCTTCTGTGCATCCTTGATTTCCGAAGCATCCTTTGCTCTTGGCTTTGTGTGTTACCACGAGCCACCCTTCGAGAGTTGATTCCTTCCCGAAACTCTGGACCCTTTTCATACTATGTTCAGGTATCGATCGAATGTCCATTAGATTGAAACTTCTTATGGTACTTTCACACTTCACTCCCGATGATTCTCCTAAATTTCAACTCGAGAGATTCTTTCTGCCGCATCCCTTGAATTATCTGCCGGATAATCGACCTTGTAAGAGGTCCGATCCTCCGAAGTTACTCTTTTTCTTCCCTACTCAAATCTCGGGACGAGATTTCTTGTAGTGGAGGAGATTTGTAACATCCCCACCATCACACTACAGTACTACTCCCTTAATGGTGGCCATGTCATCATGATTATCATGCTGATCTGCCACTTGTCCAAATCCTAGCCAAATTCAGAAATTCAAATTGCATGTCAAATATTTAATTTTTCTGTCATGCAATTAAAATAGTTCATCCTATGGCAAATAATCCCTAGATATTTCTCATGTTGAAACCAACATTTTTGCAATTCCCAAATTGCCCCTGGAAATTATTTCAGAGATCCAACCACATTATTTTGGCTCTTTTCATTTTCCAAAAATGCTTAACCTTTTCCAATTGGTCCCAAACTTTTTGAGCAGCCTCAAAATACTGTCAACTATTTTTGGTGCCAAATCTCTGTTGTAGCTAAAAATTATTTGGTGCCATAATAATTTACAACAGCAGCTACTTCTTTTAACTGAAAGGAAAAGGGGAAAGCTCCTACTGTTCTCTGGCCCAAGTGAAGCAGTGGTAGAGCCCGGCCCATATACCCCTCACTCACCTGCTCCCCCCCTTCGTGTCGGCGCCTCCATGGCTGGAGCTGGCCGCTCCGGCCGCTGCTCGCCACGACGCCGGGGCAGTTGGCCCCGGGATAAGGCCGGCGCCCCATCCATCCCCCCTGCCCCCCTCCTCCATTCGCCGCCTCCTCCCCCTTCCTCCTCGCCTCTCCTCCTCTTTCCCCATCGAAGCCCGAACGCGCTCGTCGCCGTCTTCCGTCGTCGCCGTAGCCACCGGTGTCCCCGAGCCCTGCAACCGTGTCCGGGGGACGTGTCTACCTCGGCTACGTCCTCCACGAGCTCCTGTTCGAGCCGGGCGACGCCGTAGCGAGCAGATCAAGCCGCCCCTTTTGCTGCGGCCACCGGCGATCTCCGACGACTGCGGCCTTCCCCTGCGCTACTAAGCACCTCGAGGGCCTCCGTGTGCCGCGCAGTAAGCCTCCGCACCTCCTCCCCCTCTCCGTTAACTCTCCCGCGCCCCGTAGTCGCCTGCTCGCTGACGCCCGAACCCACCGCCGCTCGCGCTCGTCGCCGGCGCCGTTCCGATGACCAAATGGTCTCGGGCCCGTGTCCGTAAAGTTCGCACGCGCGCATAGGTCATCCCTAGATGATTAGAACGCCCGCGCGCGTCCTCCTTTGCCTTCTCCGTCGCACGGCCGAGCCACCCCGCCGCCGATGAGCTCGTTGCACTCAGCAACGGCCATCTCAGCCCCTCGCGCCACCGCCATACGACGCGCGGCGCCGAGCCGCGTCGAACGCGCCGCTCCGTGCGCCAAACGGTGGCCGGAGCTGCGTTTCCGACCACCTTCCGTGCCGCGCCGCCGTGAAAAACGCGTCGCCGGCGTTTAAACGCCGGCCGCTGACGTGGCGTAGCTTGGGGTCCACCCAGGGTCGCTGACTGTGGCCCCGGTGGGTCCCGATGACCCCTTTGACCTGGGTCAAATGCACTGACGTGTGGGCCCCGCGTTGAAACGTTTTATAATAACCCCAAAATGCTAATTAATATGTTAATTAAGTTAAGTAATTAGTTAATTCTAATTAGTCTCTATGACATGTGGGGCCCACCCCTGTAAATTACTCTGTTAGATTAGCTAAAAACGCTGTTAGAGCCAGAGAGGCTGACAGGTGGGGCCCACCTGCCAGTTTGACTGGTCAGCTGCTGCTGAGGCAGTGCTGACGTCAGCATGGCGCAATAATCTATTTCTGCTAATAAAAATAAATTCAGAAAATGCTAAAATCTTTAGAAATTCATATCTTTTAAACCGTAGCTCGGATCGAAAAAGTTTATATATGAAAAACGATCAGAAAAACGAGACGAATCCGAATATGCCCTCCTCATACCTGCTACATGCCTCTAGCTAGATGAACATGGAACTTTCGGTCTGTTTTCGATAAATGAATAGTGCTCAACTTTAATAAAATAAATCCAAACAAATTCCTAAAATAGCTAAATGACTTAGACATATCTTTAGACAACCCTGCACTACATCCTAGCCATCACCTACCTCGAACTACCTGTACGTGAAACCGTTCCCCCTCCGGTTCATCTGTCTGACAGACGTCCGGAACCGGGAATAATTCCCGGATGGGTTCCCCTTCTTCGTTACCGGTAGCACTGCGTTAGTTTGTCATGCTTTGTGATTGTTGGCGTTACCGTGTATTTATATTGTTTCTTCTCCCCCTTTCTTCCCGGTAGACCCCGAGACCGTCGACGATGCCCCGGTGATCGACTACTTCACCGCCGTTGTTCCTTTTCATTTGCCAAGCAACCAGGCAAGCAACCCCCCCCCCTTGAGCATTTCCGATATCGCCTATGTCTATTCTCTCTTATTCTTGCATTAGAATTGCTGCTACTGCTACTGCTCCTATTACTGTTGCATAGCCTGTCTTTGCTAAATTGTTGATACCTGCATTTATTCATAAACTGCTTAGTATAGGTTGGGTAGCACTGCTATGGACCCACACTCTCGTAGTTGCCTCGCATAGTACCCTTGCCTCGATCAACCGATCGAGCCCCTTCCCCTGACCTTCCTCACATCACCGCACAACCCCTCCTAATATGCTCGACTCCGCAGAGTTAACACCGGGTGACGAGGGTGATACCTCCGAACTCACTTCTGATGTTGTCCCTGTAGTATAGCTATCTCGTTGTGGGTTACCGAGGGTGATTCCTCTTCCCACTTCCGACTTAGCTTTTGTCGTGCATCCGCTATGGTGAATACCGCCGAGGGTGATTCCTCCGGTACCACCTTAACGGGACTTGTCGTTTAGGGATCCAACGAGGGTGATTCCTCGGATTCCTCATCGGCATGGAAACCACACGGATGCCCTGTTCACCACACCGTGTTTAAAGACGTATCGATCCCCGAGGCCGGACGTCGCCAGGAACAAAGGCGTGCGGCCAGAGGTATCGTGCGTCTGAAGACACTTTGAAGTTTACCGTGTTTAAAGACGTATCGATCCCCGAGGCCGGACGTCGCCAGGAACAAAGGCGTGCGGCCGGAGGTATCGTGCGTCTGATGACACATTGAAGTTACTACTACACATGTTGGATGGAGGCGGGTTGACCCAGAGGGGTACCCGCGAGTGCCTTTGAGGCGTGAGCTGTGGAGTCGGGTGACCAGTGAGGGTACCCGCGAGATAACTACGAGGCGTGGCCGGTCTTTTCCAGTCCTTGTCGCAAGTCCTCGAGACGGGACGACGGGGCCAACAGTATCGTAGGCTCCGCTCGTTACCGCGCGCTCCCAACACACTAAGCGATTTGGATATTTGATCCGAGAGGCCTCCGGGCCGATAGCACTAACCACCACGTGGGTGTGAGTGGGTGCTCTGCGTCGTATACATCAGCCGGAGTCGTCACGACGTCAGCGATTGAGCGGTCCGTTCGGATTGGACTTAGGATGCAACTGCGCTTGTATAAGGGGTTGCTAGGTCTGCTACCGAACGGCCTCGCAACGTGCGGAGCGTCCGGGGCGATGGCTCAGACCCCTGGGGGCATAGGTTTAGTCCGGCGTGCTCGATCCTCTCTGGCGGTATCCGGTCGGGTTGCGGCGTATGGTTTAGCCGAGGGCGGGCACGACCTGATGGTGTGTCCGGCCGGAGTTAAGCGAGCGTGGTGGGTAACTTGGTGCACCCCTGCAGGGAAGAAACAATCTATCGATAGCCTGTCCTACGGTAACGGACACTCGGAGTTGTATCCACTTCGGTACAACTAGAACTGGTGACTTGAGATATGAGATATGAGATGATGTTGCTGCAAACACTATATATTATTATGATGAAACTATTCTGTTCCCTCCTCATTGCTGCAAGACTCTGAAGATGCTAGTCTTCGTCAGGACTAGGCTTTTTCCCTCTCTTTTCTGGCTTTCTGCAGTCTAGTCCACCCACATAAAGCCTCCTTTGAAAATATTGCATTGCTAGTATAGATCTGATGTAAGTCTTGCTGAGTACTTTGGATGAGTACTCACGGTTGCTTTGCTTCCTCTTTTGTCCTACCCACTTGATAAACCAGACGACGGAGCCATGGTGCCTGCAGCCCCCGTTGCTGACTACTACTACCAGCCCGAGGCTGGCTACTACTACTACCCGGCCGGCGAGTACTACTGCGAGGAGCCGGCGGACGACGACCAGGAGTAGGATCGGAGGTCCCAGGCAGGAGGCCTGCGCCTTTTCGATCGTAGCTTTTATTTTGCCCCGCCTTTGTAAAAGGCTTATCTTCTGTCATGTTGTATCTGTACCCAGATACCTAACGCTTCCGCTGACTATGTGTGAGACATCATGTTATGTATTCGAGCCCTCGAGGCCCTGGCTTGTAATATATGACTTGTATGTATTTATTTATGTTTTAGAGTTGTGCTGTGATTTCCTTCACGTGAGTCCTTAGGCTTGATCGTGTGCATTGGCGTGTATGATTAGTGCACGATTAAGCCGGGGTCGTCACATCTTGTACCAGCCTATTCGTACCATCTTTCTTCTTGACGAAAAGAGACGGTGCTCCCCAGGCAGAGGAGCTAGGAAGGATGAAGCCCTTCTTGAGTGATTTGTCGATTTCCTCCTTAAGCTCGAGACATAGCAAAGGCTACATCAACGTCGGAGAAAGGAACTGAAACGGGGTAGCTGCAAGTGCGGACGGCGGATCTCGATCGCAGAAGGATCCTGAGCTCCATGTGCACTCTGATGCAGAACCCGGTCTCGGACGGGAATCAGAGGTCCACGAACTGGCGTGTAACCTCCAACCGCAGGCCACTCGACACCTGGAGGTGTGTTGATCCTGCGCGGGCAAAGGATAGACTGAGGAAGTGTCCCTGCTTGGACAGCCGGTACCAACTGCGTCAACGTCTGGTAGAGAACTGTCCGAGTGATGGACAACTCGACCGCCAGGGCCCGAGCAGTACGATCCAGCGCCTGAGTGTGCTGAATCAGAACCTGCGGGTCATAACGTCGACTCTCGTACGGGGCACAGATAGCTGAGTAGTATCCAGTCTCATCTCCAGCAGGTGCATACGGAATGTACCGAAACTCAGAGGCATCCAAGCTATCTCTGTGCTCTCCTCGGAGGCGTGTGACAGCAGCGTAGGCAGCATCATGGACTGCCATCGCAACCGTCACGCCACTACCGCGAAAGCGGTACAGCTCAGTGTCTGAGTCATCCTGCCGGTCGTAGATACGAACAACAGCATAATACTGCTCCTGGTTGAACTCGCGATACTCCTCGTAGACCATGTACTCGGGGTACCAGCGGTAGCCCAGTCTGGTCATGAGAGCGACTAGAATGGCCGGAAACCCAGGGGCATCTCGAGCCCAGGTGCGAAGCACAAGCTGAGTCTCCGGGCGAGGTGGAAACAGAGGATCCATCTGGAAGAGGAAGATACAGACTTGTCAAGTCCTGATGATAATTAAACAGAACTTGGTAAGAAAGGTTAAACAAACAAATGGAAAGGAATGATTATCAGACTAATCAGGTCAATGATAAGAAATCGCACTGATATCCAGCTCTCCGGGTAGATGTGAAAACGAGAACCTAATGGAGTTAGTAAAACTTAACCCGAATAGACGAGAGGTAAGAGTCCCAGAGTATAGACGAGGAATAAAAGAAGCTACACCACCCAATTGGCGACGTGGGGCCATAAGCCACACAGCCAAGTTAGTAAAACATTTTTGGACCTCTAGACTCGACTTCGGCCAAGGAGTTGGAAAGGGGGTTCCTACAGGCAGTCGGCTCTGATACCAACCTGTGACGACCCCGGCCCGACCGTGCACTAATCATACACGCAAATGCACACGATCAAGCCTAAGGACTCACTTGAAGGAATCACAGCACAACTCTAAAACATAAATAAATACATACAAGTCATATATTACAAGCCAGGGGCCTCGAGGGCTCGAATACATAACATGATGTCATACACAAGTCAGCGGAAGCGTTAGGTATCTGGGTACAGATACAACACAGAAGAAGATAGGCCTGTTACACAGGCGGGGCAAAAGAAAAGCTACGATCGAAAAGGCGCAGGCCTCCTGCCTGGGACCTCCGATCCTACTCCTGGTCGTCGTCCGCCGGCTCCTCGTAGAAGTACTCGCCGGCCGGGTAGTAGAAGTAACCAGCCTCGGGCTGGTAGTAGTAGTCGTCCACGGGGGCTGCAGGCACCATGGCTCCGTCGTCTGGTTTATCATGCGGGTAGGACAAAAGGGGAAGCAAAGCAACCGTGAGTACTCATCCAAAGTACTCAGCAAGACTTACATCAGATCTATACTAGCAATGCATCATTTTCAAAGGAGGCTTTATGTGGGTGGACTAGACTGCAGAAAGCCAGAATAGAGAGGGGAAAGCCTAGTCCTGACGAAGACTAGCATCTTCAGGGTCTTGCAGCAATTAGAAGGGAGCAGAATAGTACATCATAATGTATAGTGTTCATAGGAATATCTTCATATCACATATCTCAAGTCACCAGTTCTAGTTGTACCGAAGTGGATACAACTCCGAGTGTCCGTTACCGTAGGACAGGCTATCGATAGATTGTTTCTTCCCTGCAGGGGTGCACCAAGTTACCCACCACGCTCGCTTAACTCCGGCCGGACACACCATCAGGTCGTGCCCGCCCTCGGCTAAACAATACGACGCAACCCGACCGGATACCGCCAGAGAGGATCGAGCACGCCGGACTAATCCTATGCCCCCGGGGGTCATGGCCGTCGCCCCGGACACTCCGCACGTTGCGAGGCCGTTCGGTAGCAGACCTAGCAACCCCTTATACAAGCACGCAGTTGCATCCTAAGTCCAATCCGAACAGCCCGCTCAATCGCTGACGTCGTGACGACTCCGGCTGATGTATACGACGCAGAGCACCCACTCACACCCACGTGGTGGTTAGTGCTATCGGACCCGGAGGCCCCTCGGATCAAATATCCAAATCGCTTAGTGTGTTGGGAGCGCGCGGTAACGAGCAGAGCCTACGATACTGTTGGCCCCGTCGTCCCGTCTCGAGGACTTGTGACAAGGACTGGGAAAGACCGGCCACGCCTCGTAGTTATCTCGCGGGTACCCTCACTGGTCACCCGACTCCACAACTCACGCCTCAAAGGCACTCGCGGGTACCCCTCTGGGTCAACCCGCCTCCATCCAACATGTGTAGTAGTATCTTCAAAGTGTCATCAGACGCACGATACCTCTGGCCGCACGCCTTTGTTCCTGGCGACGTCCGGCCTCGGGGATCGATACGTCTTTAGACACGGTATGGTGAAACAGGGCATCCGTGTGGTTTACTTGCCGATGAGGAATCCGAGGAATCACCCTCGTTGGACTCCTAAACGACAAGTCCCGTTCAGGTGGTACCGGAGGAATCACCCTCGGCGGTAATCACCATAGCGGATGCACGACACAAGCTAAGTCGGAAGTGGGAAGAGGAATCACCCTCGGTAACCCACAACGAGCTAGCTATACTACAGGGACAACATCAAAAGTGAGTTCGGAGGTATCACCCTCGTCACCCGATGTTAACTCTGCGGAGTCGAGCATATTAGGGGGGGTTGTGCGGTGATGTGAAGAAGGTCAGGGGAAGGGGGGCTCGATCGCTTGATCGAGGCAAGGGTACTATGCGAGGCAACTACGAGAGTGCGGGACCATAGCAGTGCTACC
The DNA here is from genome assembly GCA_902687465.1 of Secale cereale. Classification (NCBI taxonomy): domain Eukaryota; kingdom Viridiplantae; phylum Streptophyta; class Magnoliopsida; order Poales; family Poaceae; genus Secale; species Secale cereale. The sequence continues at coordinate 20,035,489 of LR738712.1, forward strand.
CAACCTATACTAAGCAGTTTAAGAGTGATGACAGGTATCAACAATTTAGCAAAAACAGGCTATGCAGCAGTAATAGGAGCAGTAGCAGTAGCAGCAATTCTAATGCAAGAATAAGAGAGAAAAGACATAGGCGATATCGGAAATGCTCAAGGGGGGTTGCTTGCCTGGTTGCTCGGTGGCAAAAGCAAGATCGTCGGAGGGGGAACCAATCACCGGGACGGCGTCGGTCTCGGGATCTGCGTCAGCGCCGGACTCTACCGAGAGAGAAGAGGGGGAAGAAACAGATAAATACACAAGCATATGCAACACAGAGCGTGCTAAGCTAACGTGCAGTGCAGGGTTGCCTAAAAACATGTCTAGGTCATATTAGTTATTTTTAAGAATTTGTTTGGATTTATTTTATTAAAGTTGAGCACTATTCATTTATCGAAAACAGGCCGAAAGTTCCATGTTCATCTAGCTAGGGGCATCTGACGGGAATACGGAGGGCGTATCTAGATTCGTATCGAAATTCTGAGCAACTTTCATATATAAATTATTTTCATCGGAGTTACGGATTAAAAGATATGATTTCTCAAAGATTTAAACATTTTCTGAAATTAATTGAATTAGCAGAAATTAATTATGACATCAGCATGAGGTCAGCATTGCGTCAGCAGTCAGCTGAG
>LR738712.1:20039106-20061768 GCA_902687465.1 Secale cereale
CGCGGTCGTCCACGGAGACGGCGACACGGCGTGCGGGGCAGGTGAGGAAGAAGGGCTGGGCCGGCTCGGCCCAGTAACAGGTAAGGCCTCCAGGCCCTTTCCTTTTAATTATTTACTGTTTTCCTTTATTTCAACAGCAAAGAAGAAAAAGAAAAGGTAGGGCCATCAGATGAGGTTTGTAAAAGTGTGAGTTGGTCCTAAAATGATGTTGCAATATTCCTCATCACCAAAAATTGGTTTGAGCATATTTGGATCATTTTTGGAATTTACAAAAATGAGAAAGCATTTAATAGTGCTGTTATAACACTGTTTAAATGCCCTAGCCCATTATTTGAGTTGCTGGTGATGTTATTTTCAACAACAGCATTTGTTTTGGAATATTTGCTAAATAATGAACATTATTCCATAATTTTTGGAACAACTTCATTTTGCATTTGAATTTGAATTGGAGTTTTCAGGGGCAAATTTGAGTTGACTTGTTTAACCACTGTGATTAATATTGTAAATGACCATGACATGGCATGATTAGCAGTTGATCACAGTGATCATTACAAGGGGGTGTTACACGCAGGCTTCCCCAACCTCTTCACCCTATGTGCCTCGACTACGTGGTCCTCCCTTTCCATGGCGCCGCGGCGCAACTCCAACTCATAATCTCCTCGGCACCACACCTCACGAGGCTCTTGTTGGCTGATGTCATGATCGGCGATGAGGAGGCTTATATCGAAACATGTGCCATCCAGGCGCCCAACCTCCGTTTCCTCACGTCCCTTGACAACGGATGCCGAATTGCGGGGAGCTCCCATTGCTGAAGGTGGCATAAATTTCCATTGATCCCCTATTCGGGACCCCAAACTTCATCAACACTTTCCGACGGATTTCTAGTGTTAAGGAGCTTTACTTGCACACCGACTCAGATTACAGAACTACATTGCTTCAAATGTCCATGGAACAAATAGTTGAATTCTAAATTTTTGTAATTTGAGGCGACATGCATTGATGGCAATCTCTAAACTATGTCCTTTTTTTAGGAAATGTCCATCTCTATTTAATTGGTCAAAGCACTGATATTGCTGAGAGCAAATCTAGTAGAGTTGCCATCCCGTGCCATGCCATCACAATTTTTGAAGCGCTCTCCGTGTCTGGCCTCCCAGATTGCATATTTGTTGCCTCGAAGGTCACTTTGGAGAGCGCTCCATCTAGGAAACCCGTGGCACCAAGGAAGTTTTAGCGCACCCGCAACTCATCTTCCACCTCCCTTCCCCTCCCCCTCCACCTCCCCCTTGTCCCAGAGCCCTAACCACCGCCCCCGCACTGACCCCTCTTCGCCGTCATAACCCAGATCTAGGATTGATAGTTCATCCAGATACGATAGGGGGTTGGTGAAAGGCTCAGAGAACAGAGGGAGAAGTTTCAGCTGGCCCTCGCTTGGATCTTCAGAGCCACACGACTCATTGTTCTTCGACGTAGGTGAAGGCGTGATATCGACGCGCCCTGTCCGGTCGTGGTTGGCCCGGCCCTTTACTCCTGCAGCGCACTCACCCACCTCTAGCTTTGTGGCTATTGCCACTTGTTGTGCGCTCCTCAGGGCTTCGCAGGCTTCCCCAACCTCTTCACCCTCTGCCTTGAGTACGTGCTCCTCCCTTTCCATGGCACCGCGGCGCAACTCCAACTCATAATCTCCTCGGCACCGCACCTCACGAGGCTCTTGTTGGCTGATGTCATGATCGGCGATGAGGAGGCTTATATCGAAACATGTGCCATCCAGGCGCCCAACCTCCGTTTCCTCATGTCCCTTGACAACGGATGCCGAATTGCGGGGGAGCTCCCATTGCTGAAGGTGGCACAAATTTCCATTGATCCCCTATTCGGGACCCCAAACTTCATCAACACTTTCCGACGGATTTCTAGTGTTAAGGAGCTTTACTTGCACACCGACTCAGATTACAGAACTACATTGCGTCAAATGTCCATGGAACAAATAGTTGAATTCTAAATTTTTGTAATTTGAGGCGACATGCATTGATGGCAATCTCTAAACTATGTCCTTTTTTTTAGGAAATGTCCATCTCTATTTAATTGGTCAAAGCACTGATATTGCTGAGAGCAAATCTTGTAGAGTTGCCATCCCGTGCCATGCCATCACAATTTTTGAAGCGCTCTCCGTGTCTGGCCTCCCAGATTGCATATTTGTTGCCTCGAAGGTCACTTTGGAGAGCGCTCCATCTAGGAAACCCGTGGCACGAAGGAAGTTTTAGCTCACCCGCAACTCATCTTCCACCTCCCTTCCCCTCCCCCTCCATCTCCCCCTTGTCCCAGAGCCCTAACCACCGCCCCCGCACTGACCCCTCTTCGCCGTCATAACCCAGATCTAGGATTGATAGTTCATCCAGATACGATAGGGGGTTGGTGAAAGGCTCAGAGAACAGAGGGAGAAGTTTCAGCTGGCCCTCGTTTGGATCTTCAGAGCCACACGACTCATTGTCCTTTGACGTAGGTGAAGGCGTGATTTCGACGCGCCCTGTCCGGTCGTGGTTGGCCCGGCCCTTTACTCATGCAGCGCACTCACCCACCTCTAGCTCTGTGGCTATTGCCACTTGTTGTGCGCTCCTCAGGGCTTCGCAGGCTTCCCCAACCTCTTCACCCTCTGCCTCGAGTACGTGCTCCTCCCTTTCCATGGCGCCGCGGCGCAACTCCAACTCATAATCTCCTCGGCACCGCACCTCACGAGGCTCTTGTTGGCTGATGTCATGATCGGCGATGAGGAGGCTTATATCGAAACATGTGCCATCCTGGCGCCCAACCTCCGTTTCCTCACGTCCCTTGACAACGGATGCCGAATTGCGGGGGAGCTCCCATTGCTGAAGGTGGCACAAATTTCCATTGATCCCCTATTCGGGACCCCAAACTTCATCAACACTTTCCGACGGATTTCTAGTGTTAAGGAGCTTTACTTGCACACCGACTCAGATTACAGAACTACATTGCGTCAAATGTCCATGGAACAAATAGTTGAATTCTAAATTTTTGTAATTTGAGGCGACATGCATTGATGGCAATCTCTAAACTATGTCCTTTTTTTAGGAAATGTCCATCTCTATTTAATTGGTCAAAGCACTGATATTGCTGAGAGCAAATCTAGTAGAGTTGCCATCCCGTGCCATGCCATCACAATTTTTGAAGGGCTCTCCGTGTCTGGCCTCCCAGATTGCATATTTGTTGCCTCGAAGGTCACTTTGGAGAGCGCTCCATCTAGGAAACCCGTGGCACCAAGGAAGTTTTAGCTCACCCGCAACTCATCTTCCACCTCCCTTCCCCTCCCCCTCCACCTCCCCCTTGTCCCAGAGCCCTAACCACCGCCACCGCACTAACCCCTCTTCGCCGTCATAACCCAGATCTAGGATTGATAGTTCATCCAGATACGATAGGGGGTTGGTGAAAGGCTCAGAGAACAGAGGGAGAAGTTTCAGCTGGCCCTCGCTTGGATCTTTAGAGCCACACGACTCATTGTCCTTCGACGTAGGTGAAGGCGTGATATCGACGCGCCATGGCCCGCCCACTCGCCCTGTCTGGTCGTGGTTGGCCCGGCCCTTTACTCCTGCAGCGCACTCACCCACCTCTAGCTCTGTGGCTATTGCCACTTGTTGTGCGCTCCTCTGGGCTTCGCATGCTTCCCCAACCTCTTCACCCACTGCCTCGAGTACGTGCTCCTCCCTTTCCATGGCGCCGCGGAGCAACTCCAACTCATAATCTCCTCGGCACCGCACCTCACGAGGCTCTTGTTGGCTGATGTCATGATCGGCGATGAGGAGGCTAATATCAAAACATGTGCCATCCAGGCGCCCAACCTCCGTTTCCTCATGTCCCTTGACAACGGATGCCGAATTGCGGGGGAGCTCCCATTGCTGAAGGTGGCACAAATTTCCATTGATCCCCTATTCGGGACCCCAAACTTCATCAACACTTTCCGACGGATTTCTAGTGTTAAGGAGCTTTACTTGCACACCGACTCAGATTACAGAACTACATTGCGTCAAATGTCCATGGAACAAATAGTTGAATTCTAAATTTTTGTAATTTGAGGCGACATGCATTGATGGCAATCTCTAAACTATGTCCTTTTTTAGGAAATGTCCATCTCTTTTTAATTGGTCAAAGCACTGATATTGCTGAGAGCAAATCTAGTAGAGTTGCCATCCCGTGCCATGCCATCACAATTTTTGAAGCGCTCTCCGTGTCTGGCCTCCCAGATTGCATATTTGTTGCCTCGAAGGTCACTTTGGAGAGCGCTCCATCTAGGAAACCCGTGGCACGAAGGAAGTTTTAGCTCACCCGCAACTCATTTTCCACCTCCCTTCCCCTCCCCCTCCACCTCCCCCTTGTCCCAGAGCCCTAACCACCGCCCCCGCACTGACCCCTCTTCGCCGTCATAACCCAGATCTAGGATTGATAGTTCATCCAGATACGATAGGGGGTTGGTGAAAGGCTCAGAGAACAGAGGGAGAAGTTTCAGCTGGCCCTCGCTTGGATCTTCAGAGCCACACGACTCATTGTCCTTCGACGTAGGTGAAGGCGTGATATCGACGCGCCCTGGCCCGCCCACTCGCCCTGTCCGGTCGTGGTTGGCCCGGCCCTTTACTCCTGCAGCGCACTCACCCACCTCTAGCTCTGTGGCTATTGCCACTTGTTGTGCGCTCCTCAGGGCTTCGCAGGCTTCCCCAACCTCTTCACCCTCTGCCTCGAGTACGTGCTCCTCCCTTTCCATGGCGCCGCGGCGCAACTCCAACTCATAATCTCCTCGGCACCGCACCTCACGAGGCTCTTGTTGGTTGATGTCATGATCGGCGGTCAGTATTAAGATAAAAATCATGGTCACTGGCCCCAAGACCAATTTTTATCAGAATCTCAATCTAGTCCATACAACCCTATCATTAACTGGATCGTGTTCAACATTGTATGGAGCCTCTCAAAATTATATCCTAGGCAGAGTCTTTACTTGGTGGAATCTTAACTTTTACAAATTCTATAAAAATTGTATGACAGTGTTCAACATTATAATTTGACTCTATTTGATTCAACCACTTCTTGTGATTTGTTGTATACATTTGCCGTCACAAAGTACCAAATGCTCTTTACTTTGCCCTACATTTCTTATACAGAGATTCCAATGTATCACAGATTTTGAAAAACTGTATAGGTAGAACCAGAAATGAACATGAATTCTACATCAACCCTTCGATGTGCAGTCCTAGCAAGGGAAGACCGATCAAATACTTGATCGCCATATTGATGAATCCAGCAAAAGGTAGGACCTCACATCTCAACATCGTGGATCACCATAAAAAAATTATCATCACAACTCTTGCCACAAACTGATTATCCTTTGCCCCATCCATGAAAGATGACGCTAACCAAGAACTGATTGCCTCTTCAGGCTGGTTACCGCTGGTTATTTTCTTCCCAATGTCTCCCATCCTCACGAGTCATGAGTAATATTAAAAGTAAGAGCCACTCCACAATGCTAAAACAAACTAGTCATATAGCTCCACACACAACTGCCCATACACTGGACAGCTATCTCACAATTTATATAACATGGTGTGAAGAAAGAAAAGAAAGTACTCCAAAGTTGGAGCTATGTGCACAGTACTATAGATGTCATTGTCAGACAAGCAATGTGAAGTACACTCTCAATAACACGGTGGCCATTTACTTCAAAGTTGGAGCTTGCCGCTCTATATATCTTTCACAACACAGTACATCAGCACCGAGTTTCAACAACCATGCAAGCAATAGAGCAAAGCAATTGCATAGATCATGAGTTCACATCTCACAATAGTACTCTTCTGAGCACCAAACGGTTCATGGGAATTTAAGCACAACAAATTACAAGCAGATTGACACAATAATGTGGGAGACTTGCCGGTGTTGCAAACTTCAAGTGGCAGCGACCGTGGGGGGAGGGAACAGGGTTATCTCCACATTGTCATGAACACCCTGCAGAAGCATTTCACCGTCGTAGGTGACAACTTTCCTCTTCTTGGCGGCCCGCAAGGTGCCAACTAATGCTTCAAATATGTTTGCGCATCGGTCGTCATTGAAGATGACACCAAACTTGACCTGCAAACCACAATACTTCAATTACACAAGTTGAAATCCATTGATTATGTTCACAAGATGCAGGAAAGCTGCGCTACAAACTTTCTCATGGATAAGTTTCTATGGTTCCTGTAAAATCATATAAGTTTCTGTGTTACAAGCCCAAGCATTGACAACGATACTAATAGGGTGCATGTTCAGAACTCACAAACACATAACTCTTTCAGCGAAATAAGAATAGCATTTAGCAAGTCTTTGAATCATAAGTTCAGTTGCCTGCTGCAGTGTTGTGCTTCAAGAATATGCCATGTCAGCATAAGCATGAAACATCAAGATTGATGCAGCTCTATGAAGTCTACAATAATGATGTCACACTGACTGAAGTATTCTTGCGTCCATTTGTCTGTTTTGATGTCAAAATTTATGAAGAGTTAAAAGGATGAGGCAGGTTAAAAAAAAGATGTGATTGACAGGGCAACATGCTACACACAATAAGTCTCCCTCCCAAGTCCAGAGATAAGGGTCGTTATAGCCATCTCATCAAGTCGAGAAGCGTATATCTTTTTACAGTTTCCAGGCAAAATGGGTGGTTCTAGCCATCTCATCAAGTCCAGAATTGTATGTCGTTTTACAATTTCTAGGTAAAAGAATGGTTTTAGCCATCTCATCGAGTCCACAGGTGTCTATCGTTTTGGCATTGCTCTGATTAACAAGTATTTCTCCTGTTAATGCTCTTCCTTGGAGAGAGCACACCAGAATTAAGAAACAATTAGAGGACCTAGGATTAAGAGAAGGAAATGATGATTAACTGAGGATATTCCTTAATTCACATGACCATGGCAAAAACGACCAACATTACTGAACAGAGGGAGTACTTAATTTAGCATTCGTCACAAAACAGGAAGATGGAGAAATCACAGTGACGAGCCGTTTTAAGCCACTAATAAGCACTTTAGAACCTTACATGATCAAGAAAGAGGAAACAACAGGGAATATGTGACTGAAGCCTACAACATGACAAAATACTAGGCAGCTTGACACTTGGCATGGGAATGCAAAACTCATTAGATGGCGCAATGCATTATTCATGTTCTTGTCTAATTCATTCAGTCATGAGCAGGCTATAACAGCAACTTAACGAACATAACCATCATCCTGAAATTGTCAACATTCAGATAACACTGTACTACAGTGTTATAAGCAAGGCTTGCGAAAATTCTGGAGAAAGTGCACAGTTATGCAGTAATTGTTTGTGAATTTCTTTCTCATGAAATTGTAGTGGATGTCTTGATTGCCAATAGGGCATCCATCCCCTTGCATATCAGACTGCAGTGCCATGTGCGGCGAGCTGGTGGTTTCTGCTCGTCCAGTGGATAAAATGTGAACACATCATCATACTGAACACAACATACAGTGTAGGAAAATTTATACTACTCGTACTTTGTAAAATTCTGTCCCGCAGGCAGGGAAGGGGAGATTCGTCTTTACGGTTTTGATTCGACCTACTCAGCTTTTCAGTTACCCAGACCATTCACGTTTTCATCATCAGCTATGTTCCATGGCCCTGCACTACTGGTCTCACCAAACAACAACAAGAACAACAAGAAAAGCAAAGCCTTTCAGTCCCAACCAAGTTGGGGCAAGGCTCAGAACTACTGTACAGATCATGGATCTGCGCCGCACGCATCATTTTCAGAGCCCAGCAATTCGTTCGTTCAGACGGACGAATCCGCAGAGATCGCCACGGGATCCAGCAAAACGGGCAATGGCGGGAGATTAGAATCCGCATCGGGCGATGAGCGGTGTGCCGGCATGACACGGTCGAGAGAAATGGGGGTCGAGATCGGGGGAGACGGCGGATCTGAGAGTGGTTCGTGGATACGTACCTTGTAGGTGCCGTCGGGCTGCTGCTGGCCGAGCCTCTGGATCTCCTCCCTGAGCTTCCCGACCTCCTCCTCGACGTGCCCAAGGTTCATGGCGCCTCTTCTTTCTTTCTGCGATGCTTCTTGGATCTTGTCGCCGCAGCGGGATGCTACTTATCAATAGGGATTTTGATTTTTCTTTTTACCGGGGTAGATGGACGAGGGCCCGCGGTTCGGTTTGGTTGGTTGAAGGCTTCAGTGTGGCAGTGGCACCAACCGTCGAGGGGGAGCACAGGGACCGTTGGATCGGAAATGGACGGACGTGATCAAGGCGACGATGGGGCAGCCATGGATTAAGTCACACACAGATATTGTAATATCACCTTGCACAAAACCATGGATTGAGTCTCCATGGGAGCTACTCTTTTTTTTTTCTTTAGAAAAAGTCTCCATGAGACCTTGATTTAAAAGCAAATGGATACGCTGGTTGACACGTCTCACTCATCTTTGGGTGCCTTGTTTAGCTAAGGTGAGGGGCTACCCCGAATTTTTTTACATGGTATGTAGCTTTCTTTTACACGGTGTGTAGCTTTTGTTAGAAGAAAAGAAATGGCGGCGGGTCTCGATGGTGGAGACAATGTCGCGTTGCATCCATTTTACATCACCATTTCTTATCGCAAAATTTTCAAAATTGTCCATATTTTACACAGCATCACACAATTATTATGTCTTTTTCTTTGTCCATATTGTCCACGAAGGAGGGAATTGTCCGAAAACTACAAAAAAAACACCAATAATGATAGCAGCAAAGAAATTAGTTATTCGGAGCTTGGAAAAATCAGGAAAAAAACATATACATGGGAAGAGAGCCAGGGCCACCGGACCCAAGCCATGGAGGTGCATGTGGGGCTTACACGGCTTGACCTGGGCCGCGAGCCAGGGGCACGTGGGGCTCACATGGAACCCTTGCCTCTCTCCTGTGCCCCTGGTCATATTTTACCCTAAAACCCATGGCTCTAATTTACATGAATTTTTCACCACAATCTTCGAGGTGGAAACACAAATCACTTCTCTCTCACGGAGGACTGATCTGTCGGGATCATTCCCCTCCGAACAAGGGAAATCAAAGCCATCAACATCATCAACACTATGTTCATTGTGGGGGTGGATCATCACCAACTCGAATCTACACTACCACCATCTCCATCCTCTTTTCAATCTATGAATTATTACCCCGGTTCTGTTGTTGAGATCACTTTCATGGTGTTGATTGTTGCTTGGGGAGTTGGTGTTTAGTGATTTATTGATGAAGATTTGTATGTTCAGATTGTTATTACCCCATTTGATCATGATAATGATCACTAAGATGCCGTGTGAGTAATCCATTACACTTGAGGACTTAGGAGGAACCCAGTTGTCGGTGTCAAAACCGACAGATCTCGGGTAGGGGGGCCCAAGCTATGCATTTAGAGGATCGACGGTAACAGGAGGCTGGGGACACGATGTTTACCCAGGTTCAGGCCCTCTCGATCGAGGTAATACCCTACTTCCTGCTATATTAATATGGATGTATGATTACAAGAGTTGATCTACCTCGAGATCGTAGTGGCTAAACCCTAATGCCTAGCCTATGAGGATATTATGATGTTGATGATCCCCTCTACAGACTAAACCCCCTGGCTTACATACACGCCAGAGAGGGCCTAGGGTTACAAGGGTGACTTGGGGAGGAAGTAATTGATACATCCGGACTCCATGCTTGCCTTTCTACGTATATAGGAGTCCTGGCCGAATACGGGGGAGAGTCTTCTGCTTATTCTTTTGTTGCTCATCAATACGGTCCAGCTTCATCGACCCGGACGCCTGAAGAACCCTGAGTACAGGACTCCCTCAGTAGCCCCCGGACGCTGTCTTGTTAGGGTCCGTTGGGTGCACTTGGAATTTTATGATTTCATCTGCTGGCTTGAAGGAGGTAGATTTTGATCTTTTGGCAAGGATTACGTCGTCCTTGTCCACCGTTGATCGTAAGGTAGTTAATTCTTCGGCCGCGAGGGCTTTGGATAATGTCTCTAAGGCTAAAGATGTCGTTTTGTTCTCGGCGCGGAGTGCTCTATCCGGATCACTTGTTAATGTGATTTCTCCATTGGGCCCTGGCATTTTAAGCTTCATGTACCCATAATGGGGTATAGCTTGAAAGCGTGAAAAAGCGTCCCGTCCTAAAAGGGCATGCTACTTCTCGAGCTTGCGTTGTATTCCCTCGAAGAGGAAAGGGTGATGCAGCACAGTAGCGTAAGTATTTCCCTCAATTTTTGAGAACCAAGGTATCAATCCAGTAGGAGACCACGCGTGATTCCCTCGCACCTGCACAAACAAATAAGAACTTCGCAGCTAACACGATAAGGGGTTGTCAATCCCTTTACTGTCACTTACGAAAGTGAGATCTGATAGATATGATAGGATAGTATTTTTGGTATTTTTGGTACAAGAACAGAAAGTAAAGAAGCAACGTCAATAGAAATTGAAGGGAAAGTAATATGATAAAGATAGACCCGGGGGCCATATGTTTCACTAGTGGCTTCTCTCATGATAGCAGAATTCTACGGTGGGTGAACAAATTACTGTCGAGCAATTGATAGAAAAGCGCATAGTTATGAGAATATCTAGGCATGATCATTATATATAGGCATCACGTCCGTAACAAGTAGACCGAAACGATTCTGCATCTACTACTATTACTCCACACATTGATTGTTATCCAGCATGCATCTAGAGTATTAAGTTCATAAGAATAGAGTAACGCTTTAAGCAAGATGACATGATGTAGAGGGATAAACTCAAGCAATATGATATAAAACCAATCTTTTTATCCTCGATGGCAACAACACAATACGTGCCTTGCTGCCCCTACTGTCACTGGGAAAGGACACCGCAAGATTGAACCCAAAGCCAAGCACTTCTCCCATTGCAAGAACTATAGATTTAGTAGGCCAAACCAAACCAATAATTCGAAGAGACTTGCAAGGATATTATAATCATACATAAAAGATTTCAGAGAAGAATCAAATATTGTTCATAGATAATCTTGATCATAAACCCACAATTCATCAGATCTCGACAAACACACCGCAAAAAGATTACATCGAATAGATCTCCTCGAAGATCGAGGAGAACTTTGTATTGAGATCCAAAAAGAGAGAAGAAGCCATCTAGCTAATAACTATGGACCCGAAGGTCTGTGGTAAACTACTCACAACTCATTGGCGAGGCTATGGTGTTGATGTAGAAGCACTCCGTGATCGATCCCCCCTTCGGCGGAGCTCCGGAACAGGCCCCAAGATGGGATCTCACGGGAACAGAAGGTTGCGGCGGTGGAATTAGGGTTTCGTCTATTGCCTCGATGTTTTTAGGGTACAAGGATATATATATATGAGGAAGGAGGGCATCGGGGGAGCCAGAGGGGGCCCACGAGGGGGGGGGGCCTGCCCCCGGGCATACCCTGCCCCCTCGTGGCCGCCTCTCTCGTCCCCTCGTGTGTACTCCAAGTCTTCTGTGAAGATACGGTTCCAAAAATAACTCTCCCGAAGGTTTCATTCCGTTTGGACTCCGTTTGATATTCCTTTTCTGTGAAACACTGAAATAGGCAAAAAAACAACAATTTGCATTGGGCCTTGGGTTAGTAGGTTAGTCCTAAAAATAATATAAAAGTGCATAATAAAGCCCATTAAACATCCAAAACAGAATATATAATAGAATGGAACAATCAAAAATTATAGATACGTTGGAGACGTATCAGGGCGTGGTATCCGCTATTGAAGGGAACAATGTGGAAGGGCAGTTCCTCCGACCTATAGTTATCAGATGTGTCGAATACTACATCGAACTTAATGCTTCCCGAACACCGGGCTTCTCGGCTAGGTATAATTCCTCTAAAGGTTGTGTTAGTGTGCTCAATGCGGGATTTGTCGATCTGCATTTTTGCAAGCGTTTCCTCATATATGAGGTTCAGTCCGCTTCCTCCTTCCATAAGTACTTTAGTGAGGCGAAAACCTTCCACTATTGGGTCTAGTACAAGAGTTGTTGTTGCTCGGATCGGCAGGACTCGGGGTGCGTCTTCGGCAGAAAAACTAATTGCCGTGTCGCTCCATGGGCTTGCAGAGCTAATTTGGTAGACCTCGGCAAGTTAGCGATTCGCTCTCTTGCGGTGGTTATTTGAGGAGAATGTCTCGAAGATAGTAAAGACACCGACGTCTTTCTCCCCTGATACGACGGTGTCAAGGATTGCCGCACCGCTCTTTGCTACCTGCCGGTGTACCCAACATGCCCTAAGACAATGGTTTGGGATATTGTCCGGGGTTGCGTGTATTTGGGAAGGTTTATCGAGTAGTTCGTCTAGTACGGACCCGTGCCTTAAAAAAGGTTTGTTCTTCTTGCCAATAGGCATATTATCGGATGACCTTCTAGGGTATGTCCGTTTAGCCTTAATAGTGTGTTGTCCGGATATGGACTGTTCGAGAGGTGTATTCTGGGCTTTCCAAGTATTTTCCATTGCGTAGTACTTTTGTTCTAAATGCGACGGTTCTGTTAAACTCGGAACACGACGTCGGTTGAGGGCATTCAAGATTCCCTCGTCCGTACAGTTGTAATAAAATAGGGAGACCGCCTCGTCGTCGCAGCAGTCCCTGATCTTGTTTTTAATAAGCAGGAATCTGGCGCAGAAGTGGTTGATCATTTCCTCGGGCTGCTGGTGTATGTTCGCGAGATCATCTATGTCCGGGTGTTCGGATTTACTTGGAGAGTTTTTCCTAGGGTGGGTGGGTGTTGGTCATTTTGAGTCCCGACCCAAAGTGGTATTCGGAGTTTTGACAACCTCCGATGTGGACGATCCGGGCTCGACAGGATCTAATCGTTCCATGGGCCCGACGTCAATCCCAGAGCTCAAAAAACATAAAGTGCCACCCGACAGAGGCGTGTTCGGCTCGATGGGTTCAGAGATCCGAACTGTGACGGTCTCCGTCTCAAGAGGGGGAGTCTCTTCGGCTCGATCCTCAACTGCTGCCACTAGATGAGTGATTGGGATGGTATTGATCTCATCATGACCGGATTTATGTCTGATCTGATCTCCTGGCGATGAAAGCCCCAGGGCGGCGATGTAGTCCAGCAGCTCATTTAAGGGCGAGAGATCTGCCGAGGTCGCGTCATCGGAGTGGCTGGAGTCAACATAAGGGTGGTGCTCGATGAACGCAGGGAGCGCAGCCGGCCCTGAGGCCACGCGGGCGCATACAACGAACCCGCCGAGCTGGAGAACCTGGCCGATGGCCAAGTTGTTACTGAGGGTGATCCCATCACTGATGACAAGACGAGCCATCGATCGCTCATCGCGAGCGCACAACGGAGCTCTCAATGAAAGCACCATTGTTGGTGTCAAAACCGGCAGATCTCGGGTAGGGGGCCCAAGCTATGCGTTTAGAGGATTTATGGTAACAGGAGGCTGGGGATGCGATTTTTACCCAGGTTCAGGCCCTCTTGATCGAGGTAATACCCTACTTCCTGCTATATCAATATGGATGAATATGATTACAAGAGTTGATCTACCTCGAGATCATAGTGGCTAAACCCTAATGCCTAGCCTATGAGGATATTATGATGTTGACGATCCCCTCTATAGACTAAAACCCCTGGCTTATATACACACGAGAGAGGGCCTAGGATCACAAGGGTGACTTGGGGAGGAAGTAATTGATACATCCGGACTCTACGCTTGCTTTTCTACGTATATAGGAGTCCTGACCGAATACGGGGAAGAGTCTTCTGCTTCGTCTTTTGTGGCCCATCAATACGGCACATCTTCATCGACCCGGACACCTGAGGACCGCTGAGTACAAGACTCCCTCACCAGTTGTTTGCAGCCATGTGAAATTGCATAAAGTTCAATGTTGCTTCTCAGGCTCAAGTTGCTCTTCCTCTCATGCAACGCGCTTGCCGACAGGATCTCAACCATTGTGCACGACGGTCGTCTTTGCCGTGGGTTGTAGGCGGCTCCTGCATACGTCTCACCAGCTCCCTACATCGGCGAGTTGTAGGCCGTCTCACCGGCTCTTGCATGGCTGGGTTGGCGCATGTCCCACCGGCAACCGCACCCCGCCCACGCCGTAGCGCGGCGCGGTGCTAGTTTCTTCATCGCCAGGCGGCCGCGTGTCTCACGGGAGAAGAGAAGGGAGAGACAGAGGTGATTTTGTGGGACCCACCAATAGGTGGTGCCTAAACAGCCATCCTGACATTTTTCGATGCCAAGCAGAGAATCTTGTTTGGATACGGCCTTAAGGTTAAAAATGGATGGGATTATGAAGGGACTTCAGATATTTGGAGATGAAGGTTCGTTTCCAATGAGCTTTACAATCTTAAGGTTTAAATCAGACTTCACTCCTTCCTTGTATGTCGAAAATTATCACACCCCCAATCATCAACCGTGCCACTATTTCTTTTACCATGTCTAAGAGCATCTCCAATAGAAGATGTAGATGCAAAAATAACTAATTTGTGCATCTCCGAGTCCCAAAACCCTCTCTCCAACACATGATGTAGATGTAAAAAAAATACATCTTCATCTCCCAAAGATGTAAAATACAACACTTCGTGATGCATATATACATCTCCACCCATTGGAGATGTAAACACGGCAGCCGCGCGCCAACCGCCAATTGTTGTTCCATTTCTTCTCCCTCAACCCATCTTCTTCCTCCCGCCGCCCGCTCACAACACCATGCCGCCCCGTGCTAGATCTGTCCCCTCCAACACCCCTGCCGCCGGTTTCGCCGCGTTTTGACCACCGGCCGCCGCCCCACGCCATGAATCGGGCGTTTTTTCGTCGCCGCTCGATTCCACCTCCGCCACTCGATTCCACCACCACACCGACATCCCGTACCACCAAAACGCCCGCCGCCTGGCCTCACATTGCCGCACCGACGGTCGCCCGCGGCCCCGCACCGCCGCCTGATACGTCCATTTTGCATCATGCTTTTATGTTGATATTTATTTCATTATGGGCTGTTATTACACGTTATGTCACAATACTTATGCATTTTCTTCTTTATTTTACAAGGTTTACATGAAGAGGGAGAATGCCGGCAGCTGGAATTCTGGGTTGGAAAAGGAGCAAACATTGGAGACCTACTCTGTACAACTCAAAAAGCTCCGAAACTCCACGAAAGACCTTTTCAGAAAATATAAAAGATATCTGGCGAAAGAGATCTGCCATGGGGGGCACCACCTGTCCATGAGGGTGGGGGGGCGCGCCCCCTCCCCCTAGGCGTGCCCCCTGCCTCGTGGGCCACCCGCTGACCCCCCGATGCCCATCTTCTCCTATATGAGGTGTTTTGACCTAGAAAAAAATTATAAGGAGGCTTTCGGGACCAGACGTTGCCGTCTCGAAGCGGAACCTTGGCGGAACCAATCTAGGGCTTCGGCGGAGCTGTTCTACCGGGGATACTTGCCTCCGGGAGGGGGAAATCATCATCGCCGTCATCACCAACAACTCTCCCATCTTGGGGAGGGTTATCTTCATCAACATATTCACCAGCACCATCCCCTCTCAAACCCTAGTTCCTCTCTTGTATCCAATCTTTGTACCCAAACCTCAGATTGGTACGTGTCGGTTGCTAGTAGTGTTGATTACTCATTGTAGTTGATGCTAGTTGGTTTACTTGGTGGAAGATCATATGTTCAGATCCATTATGCATATTAATAACCCTCTGATCATGAGCAATATTATGTCTTGTGAGTAGTTACTTTTGTCCCTGACGACATGGGAGAAGTCTTGCTATAAGTAGTCATGTGAGTTTGGTATTCATTCAATATTTTGATGAGATGTATGTTGTCTCTCCTCTAGTGGTGTCATGTGAACGTCGACTACATGACACTTCACCATTGTTTGGGCCTAGAGGAAGGCATTGGGAAGTAATAAGTAGATGATGGGTTGCTAGAGTGATAGAAGCTTAAACCCTAGTTTATGCGTTGCTTCGTAAGGGGCTGATTTGGATCCACTTGTTTCATGCTATGGTTAGGTTTACCTTAATACTTCTTTTGTAGTTGTAGATGCTTGCAATAGAGATTAATCTAAGTGGGATGCTTGTCCAAGTAAGGGAAGCACCCAAGCACCGGTCCATCCACATACCAAATTATCAAAGTATCGAACATGAATCATATGATCATGATGAAAACTAGCTTGACGATAATTCCCATGTGCCCTCGGGAGCGCTTTCCTTCATATAAGAGTTTTTCCAGGCTTGTCCTTTGCTACAAAAGGGATTGGGCTATCTTGCTGCACCTTATTTACTTTTACTATTTTTCACTTGTTACCAATTACCTTATCACAAAACTATCTGTTACCGATAATTTCAGTGCTTGCAGAAAATACCTTACTGAAAACTGCCTATCATTTGCTTCTGCTCCTCGTTGGGTTCGACACTCTTATTTATCTAAAGGACTACGATAGATCCCCTACACTTGTGGGTCATTAAGACTCTTTTCTGGTGCCGTTGCCGGGGAGTGAAGCGCCTTTGGTAAGTGTAATTTGGTAAGGAAACATTTATATAGTGTTCTGAAATTTACTATCACTTGTTACTATGGCTCATAATCCCTTGAGGGGCTTGTTCGGGGTATCTTCACCTCGACCAGAAGAGCAAAGAGTTGCTCCTCAACCTACTGAACCTACTGAAAATGTTTGCTTTGAAATTCCTTCAGGTATGATAGAGAAACTGCTAGATAATCCCTTTACAGAAGACAGAACACTGCATCCCGATTTACACCTAATCTATGTGGATGAAGTTTGTGGATTATTAAGCTTGTAGGTATGCCCGAGGATGTTATCAAGAAGAAGGTCTTCCCTTTATCTTTGAAGGGAGATGCATTGACATGGTTTAGGCTATGCGATGATATTGGATCATGGAAATATAATCGACTGAAGTTGGAATTTCATCAGAAGTTCTACCCTATGCATTAGGTTCATCGTAATCGTAATTATATATATATAATTTTTGGCCTCGCGAAGGAGAAAGCATCGCTCAAGCTTGTGGGAGGCTTAAGTCAATGTTATATTCATGCCCCAATCATGAGCTCTCAAGAAAAATGATCATTCAAAAATTTTATGCTCGACTTTCTCTCAATAATCGCTCCATGCTCGATAATTCTTGTACTGGTTCTTTTTATGATGAAGACTATTGAATTCAAATGGGATTTATTGGAAAGAATTAAACACAACTCTGAAGATTGGGTTCTCGACGAAGGTAAGGAGTCAGGTATGACCCCTAAGTTTGATTGTGTTAAAACTTTTATGGATACCAATGTTTTCCGTGAATTTAGCACTAAATATGGACTTAACTCTGAGATAGTAGCTTCTTTTTGTGAATCATTTGCTACTTATGTTGACCTCCCCAAGGAGAAGTGGTTTAAATACCACCCTCCCATTGAAGTAAAAGTAGTTGAACCTGTTAAAGTTGAAGAAAAGACTATCACTTACAATGTTGATCCTATTGTTCCTACTACTTATATTGAGAAACAACCTTTCCCTGTTAGAATAAAGGATCATGCTAAAGCTTCAACTTTGGTTTGTAAGAGTAGTACTGGAACACCTACACCCTCTGAGAAAATTAAAGTTGAACCTAGTGTTGCTATGGTTAAAGATCTCTTGTTTGAAAATTTAGATGGACATGTTATTTACCTCCAAGAGGAAGCTGCTAGAATAGCCAAACCCGACACTAGGAATAAACATAGACCTATTGTAGGCCTGCCTGTTATTTCTGTTAAAATAGGAGGTAATTGCTATCATGGTTTATGTGACGTAGGTGCTAGTGAGAGTGTAATACCTATTTCCTTATATGATGAAATTATGCACGCCATTGCACCCGCTGAGCTAGAAGGTATTGATGTCACTATTAAGCTTGCTAATAGAGACACTATTTCACCAATTGGGATTGTTAGAGATGTTGAAGTCTTGTGTGGGAAAGTTAAATACCCTGCTGATTTTCTTGTTCTTGGTTCCCCACAAGATGATTTTTGTCCCATTATATTTGGTAGACCCTTCTTGAATACTGTTAATGCTAAGATAGACTGTGTAAAAGATATTGTCACCGTTGGTTTAGGGGATATGTCTCATGATTTTAACTTTGCTAAATTTCGTAGACAACCCCATGATAAATAATTACCTAGCAAGGATGAAATTATTGGTCTCTCTTCTATTATTGTGCCTCCTAACGATCCTTTAGAACAATATCTGCTAGCCATGAAAATGATCTGTATATGAATGAGAGAAGGGAAATAGATGAAATAATCTTTAAGCAAGGACCCATATTGAAAAACAACTTGCCTGTTGAAATCCTAGGGGATCCTTGATGACCCACAAGTGTAGGGGATCTATCGTAGTCCTTTCGATAAGTAAGAGTGTCGAACCCAACGAGGAGCAGAAGGAAATGACAGGCAATTTTCAGTATGGTATTTTCTGCAAGCACTGAAATTATCGATAACAGATAGTTTTGTGATAAGGTAATTGGTAGCAAGTGACAAATAGTAAAAGTAAATAAGGTGCAGCAAGATGGCCCAATCCTTTTTGTAGCAAAGGACAAGCCTAGACAAACTCTTATATAAAGGAAAATGCTCCCGAGGACACATGGGAATTATTGTCAAGCTAGTTTTCATCATGATCATCTGATTCGCGTTCGGTACTTTGATAATTTGGTATGTGGGTGGACCGGTGCTTGGGTGTTGTCCTTACTTGGACAAGCCTCCTACTTATGATTAACCTCTAATGCAAGCATCTGCAACTACAAAAGAAGTATTAAGGTAAACCTAACCATAGCATGAAACAAGCGGATCCAAATCAGCCCCTTACGAAGCAACGCATAAACTAGGCTTTAAGCTTCTGTCACTCTAGCAACCCATCATCTACTTATTACTTCCCAATGCCTTCCTCTAGGCCCAAATAATGGTGAAGTGTCATGTAGTCGACGTTCACATGACACCACTAGAGGAGAGACAACATACATCTCATTAAAATATCGAACGAATACCAAATTCACATGACTACTTATAGCAAGACTTCTCCCATGTCCTCAAGAACAAAAGTAACTACTCACAAGACATACTATTGTTCATGATCAGAGGGGTATTAATATGCATAATGGATCTGAACATATGATCTTCCACCAAGTAAACCAACTAGCATCAACTACAAGGAGTAATCAACAGTACTAGCAACCCATAGGTACCAATCTGAGGTTTGGGTACAAAGATTGGATACAAGAGATGAACTAGGGTTTGAGAGGAGATGGTGCTAGTGAGGATGTTGATGAATATAACCCTCCCCAAGATGGGAGAGTTGTTGGTGATGGCGGCGGTGACGATTTCCCCCTCGCGGAGGGAAGTATCCCCGGCAGAACAGCTCTGCCGGAGCCCTAGATTGGTTTCCGCCAAGGTTCCGCCTCGAGACGGCGGCGTCTGGTCCCGAAAGCCTCCTTCTGATTTTTTTCCAGGTCAAAACACCTCATATAGGAGAAGATGGGCATCGGGGGGTCATCGTGTGGCCCACGAGGCAGGGGTGCGCGCCTCCCACCCTCGTGGACAGGTGGTGGCTCCCCTGGTGATTCTCTTTCGCCATATGTTTTTTATATTTTATGAAACGGTGTCCTGTGGAGTTTCGGAGCTTTTTGAGTTATGCAGAATAGGTTTACAGTATTTGCTCCTTTTCCAGCCCAGAATTCCAGCTGCCGGCATTCTCCCTCTTCATATAAATCTTGTAAAATAAGGGATAAAAGGCATAAGTATTATGACATAACGTGTAATAACAGCCCATAATGCAATAAATATCAACATAAAAGTATGATGCAAAATGGACGTATCAACTCCCCCAAGCTTAGACCTCGCTTGTCCTCAAGCGAAAGCTGATATCGAAAAATGTGTCCACATGTTTAGAGATAGAGGTGTCGATAAAAATAAAATACGGACATGAGGGCATCATGATCATTCTTATAACAGCAACACACACGCGCGCGCGCGCGCTCGCGCGCGCGCGCACACACACACACACACACACACACACACACACACACACATATATATATATATATATATATATATATATATATATATATATATACAGCCGGTCTATTCTCATAATATTATGAGAATAATATTTTCATAACACTTCCGCACTGCACGCATAACACGAGGGCACTGCACTCTTACTGCAACACAGAGACCAGTGAACTTCACGTTGAAGAAACTGTACGTGTTGTTTTTTCGGTACTTTTTTGGTCTAGTTTTTTAACCGTTTGTCGGAACAATGCGTGTAATATACCGTTGAAAAGGTATGGATTATGCGTTACTTCGCCATGTTGAACATTTTTCGAGATTGCGCACGGTTTAAGAGCAGTTTTGAAAACGGTGCGACCGACGAATAATGGCAGCGAGCGTTTTTTTCCATTTTTTCTAAACCGCTCGTCGGAATGAAGCATATGATACACCGTTGGAAAGATATCATCGGCGCGCATCTTTTTCATATATAATTTTTTGTCTAATTCGTTACGGTTTAAAAGCAGTTTCAAAATTACTAAATCACGGAATTCGGTTTTTGAATTTTTTTAAATTTTTCGATACTGTTTTCCCTCCAGTTTTTTAACCGTTTGTCGAAAGGAGGCATGTAATATACCGTTGAAAAGCTATGAACGAGACGCAACTTTCATATGTTGAAATGTTTTTGAGATTCCTTACGGTTTTAAGTTAATTTTGAAAATCGTGCGGCGGACGATAAGTTACAGCGGCCATGTTTTCGTGAAATTTTTTCAAACCGCTTATCGGAATGATTCAAATGGTACACCATCAAAAAGATATCGACAAGGCGCAAATTTTTCATGTAGAACACTCTCTCTAATTCCTTACGGTTTAACAGCAGTTTTGATTTTATCAAAATGCGGGCACTCTGTTTTTCGCGACACCGAAATCGACGCGTGCACTGCATCGGACAGAAAAGCGCACTGCTTCAAACTGCATCAGACGGGCAAGTGAACTTCATGAATTCTTTTGTCGGACGTCAAATTTCTCAGTCGAGTTTTTATTGTCTTTTTTTCAACATTTTTTATGAACGAGAAATGAACCACATTTTCGATAAGTGAACCACATTTTTTTTCGATAAGGAAGTGAAGTGCGCTTCACATCGAGCGTAAGTGAACCACAACATTCTCGATAAGTGAACCACATTTTTTTTGTCATTTCCATAACAATTTTCTGCATTTTTATGTTGGGAGTAAGTGAACCGCTTCACTAAGGAAAATGATCCGCAAAACTACCCAAAATGAACCGCAACACACCAAAAGTGAACGACATGAGTTTTCTTTTTGCCTTTTTCATACGTTTTTAATCAAAAAATCTTTTACTTTTTTAGCGACGTGTAGGACGAGGTGAACTTCATCGTCCTGTTTTTGTAAAGTGCACCAACAAGGGTTTCTTAGTGAATTGCATCGTTTTTTAACAGATTATGAACTAGTCCATACAATATTGCAAAAATAACTCCTCCAAAAACAATAAAACGTGAACTCCTTGGTACATTTTTCCACAAAAGCGAGCCACATAGACAAAGGGAACCTGCACGGCACAAGTGACAAACTACACAATATTTCAAGAAAAAAAGAGACAAACTACACTTGAGCATCGCCGGTCAACTATGCTCTACACTGCAAATCTAAACAGTGAAATTGTTATTAGCTGCACTGGGGGAGCACCAATCGAACTCAAGACCTCCCACTTCTGAATCGAACTCCAGCGTCGACCATGTTCCTCGTTCGAGCTGCAGCCCCCACCGGCAGTACTACACACCCATTTATATAGTTAGAAGCTTTCGACGTCGTGGGCAGAACTGCAGTCCCCCATTGGTCGAGTTGCACTTCCCCACGGGCAGTACTACACGCGCATGTGCAGAGTTAGAATCCTTCGACGACATGGGCAGAACTGCAGGTCCCCGCTGGTCGAGCTGCACTTCACCGTGGGCAGAACTGCATGCCCGTGTGCAGAGTCGCCGTCGTCGCAGGCAAATAGCGCGAGCAGAAAGAGAAGCACAGGCACGGTGACCCACCGCCGGTACTGGCAAACAACAAAAATTCTGGGACGGGATTCACTCGTGCCCACAATTTTAGCTACGGTGAGCTGCACATCTCGCTCATGGGCGAACTGCATCTTGACGTGCAGTGAGCTACTCGCGCCGATGGACTGCGCCCCATGCACCAGAGATGATGAACGGGAGGAGTAGGCGGGGGAAACACTTGGATCTGCCAAGGGGTCGACGTAGTTTGGGAAGGGGGCAGTGGCGGCGGACGGAGGGACCTCGCTGGAAAGCAAGACTAGCAGAGTGCGCCGGGGGGAGGGAACGGTGGCCGCTCGGGATTCTTCGTCTGCAGGGAACACATCAGCGGGATCTGACCTCGGCTACCGAGATCCGTCGCTTGAGTTGTCGGAGACTGCGGTTGTGGGGGATAGGCTCGGAGCCGAGCAGCCCGGCAGCACGTCACGGTGTTGTTCGGCCAGCCATGAACCCTGACCATGCCGGGAGGAGGCAGCTTGCCAACTGCCTCGCTCCAGCACACATCGAGAGTCGGGGGTGCTCTCCATGGATCCAGGGGCGCCTCGATGGTGGGATGGTTATGTTGGGGGCGGGTGGTGG
>LR738712.1:20061955-20110014 GCA_902687465.1 Secale cereale
GTTATGAGAATAAGGTCTTAAGGGGTGTTATGAGAATAGACCCACCCTATATATATATATTGCCATATGATTCTTATGTTAAAGTAACAATTCATTCACAATGTCAAGTATGAATCAGAAACTTCATTGAAAACCAACAAACTATTATCTCAATCATTGAAGCAATTGCAATTTATTATAACATCGGATAGAGTCAATATAAGAGCTTTTCAGCAAGTCCACATACTCAACTATTATATAGTCTTTCACAATTGCTCACACTCACGCAATACTTATGGGTATGGAGTTTTAATCGGACATAGAGAAAGACAGGGGCTTATGGTATTGCCTCCCAACCTTTTACCTCAAGGGTAATGTCAACAATAATAGACCATGATAACTTACATCCAAGTGGGGATATATGTCACGATCTTTCTGCTACTTCTCGAGCTTGCGTTGTATTCCCTCGAAGAGGAAAGAGTGATGCAACACAATAGCGTAAGCATTTCCCTCAGTTTTTGAGAACCAAGGTATCAATCCAGTAGGAGACCACGCGCGAGTCCCTCGCACCTGCACAAACAAATAAGAACTTCGCAGCCAACGCGATAAGGGGTTGTCAATCCCTTTACGGTCGAAAGTGAGATCTGATAGATAGGATAGTTTGATATTTTTGGTATTTTTCGATATAAGAAAAGAAAGTAAAAACAGCAAAGTAAAGTAGATTGTAGATTGATATGTTGAGAATAGACCCGGGGCCATAGGTTTCACTAGTGGCTTCTCTCATGATAGCAGAATTCTGCGGTGGGTGAACAAATTACTGTCGAGCAATTGATAGAAAAGCGAATAATTATGAGAATATCTAGGCATGATCATTATATATAGGCATCACGTCCGTGACAAGTAGACCGAAACAATTCTGCATCTACTACTATTACTCCACACATCGACCGCTATCCAGCATGCATCTAGAGTATTAAGTTCATAAGAACAGAGTAATGCTTTAAGCAAGATGACATGATGTAGAGGGATAAACTCAAACAATATGATATAAACCCCATCTTTTTATCCTCAATGGCAAAAATACAATACGTGCCTTGCTGCCCCTGCTGTCACTGGGAAAGGACACCGCAAGATTGAACCCAAAGCCAAGCACTTCTCGCATTGCAAGAACTATAGATCTAGTAGGCCAAACCAAACCGATAATTCGAAGAGACTTGCAAGGATATTATAATCATACATAAAAGAATTCAGAAAAGAACCAAATATTTCTCGTAGATAATCTTGTTGATAAACCCACAATTCATTGGATCTTGACAAACACACCACAAAAAGATTACATCGAATAGATCTCCTCGAAGACCAAGGAGAACTTGGTATTGAGATCCAAAAAGAGAGAAGAAGCCATCTAGATACTAACTATGGACCCGAAGGTTTGTGGTAAACTACTCACAACTCATGGTGAGGCAATGGTGTTGATGTAGAAGCACTCCGTGGAAGATCCCCCCTCCGGTGGAGCTCCGGAACATGCCCCAAGATGGGATCTCACGGGAACAAAAGGTTGCGGCGGTGGAATTAGGGTTTTCTCTGTTGCCTCGATGTTTTCAGGGTACATGGGTATATATAGGA
The DNA here is from genome assembly GCA_902687465.1 of Secale cereale. Taxonomy (NCBI): domain Eukaryota; kingdom Viridiplantae; phylum Streptophyta; class Magnoliopsida; order Poales; family Poaceae; genus Secale; species Secale cereale. The sequence continues at coordinate 20,063,561 of LR738712.1, forward strand.
GCAAGGAGGGCATTGGGGGAGCCAGAGGGGGCCCACGAGGGTGGGGGCGCGCCCTGTAGGAGGGGGCGCGCCTTGGACCCTCGTGGCCGCCTCCTTCGTTCCCTCGCGTGTGCTCCAAGTCTTCTGTGTTGATTTTGTTCCAAAAATAACTCTCGTGAAGGTTTCATTCCGTTTGGACTCCGTTTGATATTCAATTTCTGTGAAACCCTGATACGTCCAAAACGTATCTATAATTTTTGCTTGCTCCATGCCACTTTTGGGTGATATTGCTATGATATTCATACACTTCCATACACTTTTGATCATATTTGGACTAACTTACTAATCCAGTGCACCCCAGTGCCAGTTTCTGTTTTCGGCTGATTTTGTATTTCAGGTTTTCACGTTTCGAGAACTGCCCAGAAAAATCTAGAAAAATTATATAAAAAATCAGCGATACGGAAACAACACTGCGTCCGAAGGGCAGCCTGGGGGGGGGGGCACAGGGGCTCCAGGCGCCCTGTGGGCGCGCCCCCCCTGGGCCGCGCCGGGGGGGGCGCCTCGGCCCGCCGAGAGTCCCCCGGTGCCCTACTTTGGCATATATTTAAAGGGTTCCCCGTAACCCTTGAAACAGGACTTCTTTTCGCGATCCCATCTCTGTTCCGCCGCCGCCGCCGCTTCCAAGATCGGGAGCACCAGGAGAACTCTTCCCGGCACCCTGCCGGAGGGGAGGATCACCACCGGGAGCTTCTCCACCACCATGGACGCCTCCCGGATGACTCGTGAGTAGTCTCCCTTGGACCATGAGTCCATGACCAGTAGCTATGTGATGTTCTCCTCCCGTTCTTGTGCTTCACTAATTAGTCCTCGTGAGCTGCCCTACATGATCGAGGCACCTATGTAATCCTTATGCTGTTGCTATGTTGAGTTTGCTGGGATCCGATGGATTATGAGATTATGTTCAGATTGATCTTGAGTAATATATTTGATTCACCTCTTTTATATTTTAGTTCATAAGTAATTCTTGCATGTTCTCCGTTGTTATTTATTGCTTTGGCCAAGTAGTAGGTAGTGACTCCAAGAGGGAACGTTATGCTCGATTGTGGGTTCATGCCCCTCGATGACTAGCTTGAGTGACAGAAACATGAGTCTAGGGGATGTGCTGTTGCCACAAGGGGGAAAACAATGGTGCTTGTGCCCGCGGGTGCAAGGATTGTTTACTTTACGCAAAGTTCTTTTAATGCAGTTGTCTGTTGCATTGAGTTTACACTATGGGTGGGACTCGCAACTTAATACCAGCGAGATGTTCTGGATAGATATCTCAAGGTGGATGATTAGTAGTAGATATTGATGGATTTCGGTCTACTTACTTTGGCGTACCGCCCATGCTTTGAACCTCAACCTTTCTTGCAATGTAGTCAACATTGGTTTGCGTTCGTGGTCCTGTCAATTGCCCAGCTGTAATTTGTTTACCTCACATAGATGTTTTATCGTCTTTTGGGAGAGAGACATCACTAGTGCACATCATGAGACTCCGGTCCATATTACCATCATTGATCACATCCACTATTTACTTTTCGCTATTTTATTTACTATTGCAAAATACTATCTATCACTACTATCATATTGCTTTTAACCCTTTGTGAACTACAAGGCCAGAGAGATTGACAACCTCTCTGTACTCGTTGGGAGCAAAGTTATTTGTATCTGTGTGCAGGTCCACGTTGATTGCTAATTGCGCCGTTAGCAGTTGACACCTACCTGTTGAACCTAGGAGTCTCTGGGGATTCGATCCTTGGCATCTTTGCTAAGGGAAAACACTTCTACTTACTGCATCTTACACCTTCCACTTGGGGTAACCAACGAGGGGTTCGAGGCCCATCAAGGAGTATTTTCTGGCGCCGTTGCCGGGGACTCCACTCTCCAGGATAGGGGAGTTGCATGCTATCTTTTACCTTTGCTTTTTAGTCTTGTTAGTTTACCTATCATTTTTTGCTTTAGTTCCTTTTTATCGAAAATCACAAAAATAGTTATCTTGCTTGCTTGCTACTATGGGTTCCACCGAGAACACCAAGTTGTGTGACTTCACTAGTCACAACAACGATGACTTTATCAGCACACTTGTCACTACACCTGCCACTTCAGCACCTTCATATGAAATTAAACCTGCTTTACTGAACTTAGTTATGAAAGAACAATTCTCCGGTGCTAGAGATGATGCTGCTTTACACTTGAACAACTTTGTAGAACTTTGTGATATGTAAAAGTACCAAGAAATAGATGGTAATATTGTTAAGCTTAAGCTTTTTCCTTTCTCCTTGAGAGGAGGAGCTAAAATTTTGTTTCAGTCTTTGCCTAGAAATAGCATAGATTCATGGGACAAGTGCAAAGATGCTTTTATCGGAAAATACTATCCACCTGCTAAAATTATCCAACTTAGAAGTAACATCATGAATTTTAAACAATTGGATAATGAACACGTTGCCCAAGCTTGGGAACGTATGAAGTCTCTTATCAAAAACTGCCCTACTCACGGTTTGACTACTTGGATGGTTATCCAAACTTTTTATGGAGGCTTGAACTTTACCTCGCGGAACTTGTTAGATTCGGCCACGGGAGTAACTTTTATGTCAACTACACTTGGTGCTGCCACAAAGCTTCTCGATGAGATGATGACCAACTATTCCCAATGGCACACCGAACGCGCTCCAACAGGTAGGAAGGTAAACTCTGTCGAGGAGATTTCCTCCCTCAATGAAAAAGTTGACTTGATTATGTCTCTACTTTCGAAGCAATCTACTGTTGATCCTCGTGATGTTCCTTTAAATTCTTTGATTGCTCAAGAACAAGTAGATGTTAATTTTATCTCTAGAAACAATTTCAACAACAATGCTTATAGGAGTAACTTTGGTAACAATTCTAGACCGTTCCCCTCTAACTCTTATGGGAACAACAATGCTTATCCTAGTACCAAGAACTCCAATACTGAACTAGAGACCATGCTTAGAGATTTCATCACTACCCAAAAAGCCTTTAATAAGAATGTAGAAGAGAAACTACATAAACTAGATGATCTTTCTTTCAAGGTAGACCACTTAGCCAATGAGGTAAAATTGCTAAAAATTGAAACTTCTCCTCTTAAGGAGAGGGAAGTCATCCCTATTAATGCCACTCAAGTGCAAATCAATGAAAATATTAGGATGATGGCTAAGCTTAAAGAAAGATGGGCTAGAGAAAGGGAGGAAGAGGAAAGAATTAAGAGCCTTCCTACCCACCATACTGTTGCTACTATCCAAGTTATTGAGGATGTTCACACTCTTAGCACCCAATGTACTCCTGGTCCCAATGGACCTATTAATGGTGATGCTATAGAAACTACCAAACAGGTGAGCCTTAAGGACACCACTACCACTTTACTTTATGCTCGTGACCTTGATTTTGATAATTGCACTCTTACAGAAGTTATTGATTTCCTTCACAAAATGTCTAGAGATCCCCGCACTAGCACGCTTAACCTTGCCTTCACAGAGCATATCACTAATGCTCTCATCAAAGCTAGGGAGGAGAAACTCAGAGTAGAAGCCTCCATACCTAGAAAGCTAGAGGATGGTTGGGATCCTATGATAAAAATTTATTTGAATGACTTCTCTTGTTATGCATTATGTGATGTTGGTGCTAGTACCTCTGTTATGCCCAAAAGGATATATGATATGCTTAAATTGAAACCTTATGATTCTTGTTCTTTTGGTGTTCGTCTCGTTAATTCTTCCATAAAGAAACCTTTGGGGAGGATCAACGATGTTCTTATTGTTGTCAATGATAATTATGTGCCCGTTGATTTCACTATTATGGATATTGAATGTGATCCTTCATGTCCAATTATTTTGGGACGTCCCTTTTTGCGCACCGTTGGTGCTGTCATTGACATGAAAGAGGGTAATATAAAATTCCAGTTTCCTCTCAAGAAAGGGATGGAACACTTCCCTCGTAAGAAGTTCAAGTTACCTTTTGAGTCCGTTGTACGGGCTAGCTATTCTTTTACTCTTGATAAAACTTGATCTTTGCATTATGCCTAGCTTAAAGGCATAAAAGAAAGCGCTTTTGGGAGACAGCCCACATGAATAAATTTTTTGCTTTTGTTGTGTCTTGATGTTGTTTACTGCTGTAGCATCATCATTGTATCTTTGCTTTTCATATTTGTGCCAAGTATAGCCTCTGATTGCTAGAAAGTTCAAAAGTTGTGAGGTGCTGTCTAGGAAACAGATTCTGTCCTTGGATAGAAAAATTCGTATAAAATCACCAGATCATCTTTTTGGTCTGAATTTTTTTGACAGCGTTCTCTATATAATTGTCTTTCGTGCGTCAGTTCTGAGTTTTTTGATTTGAGTTGCAGAAGTATCCCGAACAGGTCAATTACTGCCTGCTGTTCTGTTTTTCACAGATCCTGTCCTGTTTTGCCTTACCTTCACTTTGCAAATTAAGAACTTGCTTTTTCTTTGCAAAAACCTTTTGGCAATCTTGAGAAACAGTAGAACTTCAAGAATATCCTTATTTCCAGCAAGGTATAATTATTTTATTAAGGGTACTAACCTCGCTAATCAGATTATGATGAGTTATGTATGAAGGGAGTTTTCAAGTGTGCGAGGGAAGATGATAAAAAGATTCAGGAGTGTCAAGCGCTCAAGCTTGGGGATGCCCCCGTGCACCCCCAAGAAATATTCAAGGAGACTCAAGCGTCTAAGCTTGGGGATGCCCCCCGTGCATCCCCTTCTCCATCAACATTATCAGTTCGTCTTTCGTTCCGCTATATTTTTATCACTTCATGTGTTATGTGCTATGCTTGGAGCGTCTTGCTTTTAGTTTTCTTTTTAGTTTTTCATAACGAGTCGGAACTCAGCATTCCTTTATGTGGGAGAGAAACACGCTCCACCCCTACCTAGAACATTACATAGAATTTTCATGTCTATCTATGTTGTGTGTGTTCTTTGTCTTTTAATAGCTACTATCGTGCTTTGCTCTTAGTATTCATGCTTATCTTTTCAAGAGCTTTTATTTAGTTGGTTGCTTGAACTCTCTTTAATTACCATGCTCACCTTATTAAGAGAGTTTGCTTCCGTTGCATGGGTTAATGTGTCTATGATGAAGATGCTACTTTCATGATGGTGCTTAGTAGTTCAGGTTTTCTTATGGTTAATCTCAGATAGCTGGGGGGTTCCCAATGTGTTATTGGAGTACCAACTTGGTTTGTTTACCTATGATGTGGTATGGTTTAGTAATATCTTCCTTCGAGAATTTATTTTGATTGACTTGGCGTATGCTCATGCATATTCAAGACTGTAAAGGAAGTCTGTCAAGCCTTGGTGATCTTTTGTTTCTGAGTAGCGATATAACTACCATGCCTGATTCAATATTGCTTTGTCGCTCTGCATGATTATGACCGTCATTGCTCTCTTAGTTGGTCGCTCCCAGTCTTTTGCTAACCTACACCTGCACTAAGCAAATTAACCATGCAATACATAGCTCATGGGAAAGTAGCCTAAAAACTATTGTGGTAAAGAATATGTTGCTTATGTATCTCATTTCTTATGAGTTGCTTGCTGAGCGGTAACCATGTTTCTGGGGACGCCATCAACTGTCACACTTTTGTTGAATATCATGTGAGTTGCTATGCATGTTCGTCTTGTCTGAAGTAAGTGTGATTTGCCGTGGGTTGAATTAATATGCATATTGTTAGAGAAGAACATTGGGCCGCCAACCAAAGCCATGCATCATGGTGGAAGTTTCAGCTTAGACCTTAATCCTCAATCTCTCATGAGAATATGCTTATGCATTAAAGAGGAGTCCATCATCTATTTTCTATGTTGTCCCGGTATGGATGTCCTCAAGTTGAGATCTATCAAAAACGAGAAATCAAATGCGATCTATCTCCTTGGACCTTTGTACAGGTGGCATAGAGGTACCCCTTTGTGACACTTGGTTAAAACATATGCAACGCAATGATAACCCATGGGGATCCGAGCTAATTAGGACAAGGAGCGAGCACTATTAGTATTCGATGCATGAGGCTTGCAACCTATAGGATGTTTTATACATGACACATATGAAGTACTACTACCGTTGACACAATTTCTTCCATGTTCCAAAATAAAAAGCTCTAGCACTTCAAAGCACCAATTACTGAGAGCATGATTGTCATTCTGAGTGTAATGTGCATTGTGCCAAAGTAGCATTGTCTTTTGCAAGATTGTGATATCGTTTATTCTGAAATGATTGTATCTAGTCATCACTTAAACCTTGAAGGTGCCCCTGCACTTATGTTTTGCATCACTAAAGGGGGCAAGCTAGATATCACTTGATCATATCTGCACATCATGTTCATTGCAAATCTTTTTGATGTTTCAGTTTCATGTTCTAAAACTTTCAGTCATTTGTGATTTTCTCTTGAGACAACTTAGTTACTTTAGAATCATTGTCTCGGTAAGCTTTTGTCATATGACTATGAGAAAGTCCCATATGGTTAATAGCATGTCACCACAGAAATTATTCTTGTTATCATTTACCTACTCGAGGACGAGCAGGAATTAAGCTTGGGGATGTTGGTACGTCCAAAACATATCTATAATTTCTGCTTGCTCCATGCCACTTTTGGGTGATATTGCTATGATATTCATACACTTCCATACACTTTTGATCATATTTGGACTAACTTACTAATCCAGTGCACCCCAGTGCCAGTTTCTGTTTTCGGCTGTTTTTGTATTTCAGGTTTTCACATTTCGAGAACTGCCCAGAAAAATCCAGAAAAATTATATAAAAAATCAGCGATACGGAAACAACACTGCGTCCGAAGGGCAGCCTGGGGGGGAAGGGGCACAGGGGCTCCAGGCGCCCTGTGGGCGCCCCCCCCCTGGGCCGCGCCGGGGGGGCGCCTCGGCCCCCCGAGAGTCCCCCGGTGCCCTACTTTGGCATATATTTAAAGGGTTCCCCGTAACCCTTGAAACAGGACTTCTTTTCGCGATCCCATCTCTGTTCCGCCGCCGCCGCCGCTTCTAAGATCGGGAGCACCAGGAGAACTCTTCCCGGCACCCTGCCGGAGGGGAGGATCGCCACCGGGAGCTTCTCCACCACCATGGACGCCTCGCGGATGACTCGTGAGTAGTCTCCCTTGGACCATGAGTCCATGACCAGTAGCTATGTGATGTTCTCCTCCCGTTCTTGTGCTTCACTAATTAGTCCTCGTGAGTTGCCCTACATGATCGAGGCACCTATGTAATCCTTATGCTGTTGCTATGTTGAGTTTGCTGGGATCCGATGGATTATGAGATTATGTTCAGATTGATCTTGAGTAATATATTTGATTCACCTCTTTTATATTTTAGTTCATAAGTAATTCTTGCATGTTCTCCGTTGTTATTTATTGCTTTGGCCAAGTAGTAGGTAGTGACTCCAAGAGGGAATGTTATGCTCGATTGTGGGTTCATGCCCCTCGATGACTAGCTTGAGTGACAGAAACATGAGTCTAGGGGATGTGCTGTTGCCACAAGGGGGAAAACAACGGTGCTTGTGCCCGCGGGTGCAAGGATTGTTTACTTTACGCAAAGTTCTTTTAATGCAGTTGTCTGTTGCATTGAGTTTACACTATGGGTGGGACTCGCAACTTAATACCAGCGAGATGTTCTGGATAGATATCTCAAGGTGGATGACTAGTAGCTATGTGATGTTCTCCTCCCGTTCTTGTGCTTCACTAATTAGTCCTCGTGAGCTGCCCTACATGATCGAGGCACCTATGTAATCCTTATGCTGTTGCTATGTTGAGTTTGCTGGGATCCGATGGATTATGAGATTATGTTCAGATTGATCTTGAGTAATATATTTGATTCACCTCTTTTATATTTTAGTTCATAAATAATTCTTGCATGTTCTCCGTTGTTATTTATTGCTTTGGCCGAGTAATAGGTAGTGACTCCAAGAGGGAACGTTATGCTCGATTGTGGGTTCATGCCCCTCGATGACTAGCTTGAGTGACAGAAACATGAGTCTAGGGGATGTGCTGTTGCCACAAGGGGGAAAACAACGGTGCTTGTGCCCGCGGGTGCAAGGATTGCTTACTTTACGCAAAGTTCTTTTAATGCAGTTGTCTGTTGCATTGAGTTTACACTATGGGTGGGACTCGCAACTTAATACCAGCGAGATGTTCTGGATAGATATCTCAAGGTGGATGATTAGTAGTAGATATTGATGGATTTCGGTCTACTTACTTTGGCGTACCGCCCATGCTTTGAACCTCAACCTTTCTTGCAATGTAGTCAGCATTGGTTTGCGTTTGTGGTCCTGTCAATTGCCCAGCTGTAATTTGTTTACCTCACATAGCTGTTTTATCGTCTTTTGGGAGAGAGACATCACTAGTGAACATCATGAGACTCCGGTCCATATTACCATCATTGATCACATCCACTATTTACTTTTCGCTATTTTATTTACTATTGCAAAATACTATCTATCACTACTATCATATTGCTTTTAACCCTTTGTGAACTACAAGGCCGGAGAGATTGACAACCTCTCTGTACTTGTTGGGAGCAAAGTTATTTGTATCTGTGTGCAGGTCCACGTTGATTGCTAATTGCGCCGTTAGCAGTTGACACCTACCTGTTGAACCTAGGAGTCTCTGGGGATTCGATCCTTGGCATCTTTGCTAAGGGAAAACACTTCTACTCACTGCATCTTACACCTTCCACTTGGGGTAACCAACGAGGGGTTCGAGGCCCATCAAACCCTGAAATAGGCAAAAAACTGCAATCTGCACTGGGCCTTTAGGTTAATAGGTTAGTCCCAAAAATAATATAAAAGTGTATAATAAAGCCCATTAATCATCCAAAACATCATATATAATAGCATGGAACAATAAAAAATTATAGATACGTTGGATACGTATCAAGCATCCCCAAGCTTAATTCATGCTCATCCTCGAGTAGGTAAATGATAAAAACAGAATTTTTGATGTGGAATGCGAACCAACATAATTTTCAATGTAATTCTCTTTATTGTGGCATGAATGTTCAGATCCGAAAGATTCAAGACAAAAGTCTATATTGACATAAGAAATAATAATACTTCAAGCATACTAACAAAGCAATCATGTCTTCTCAAAATAACATGGCCAAAGAAAGTTATCCCTACAAGATCATATAGTCTGGCTATGCTCCCTCTTCATCACATAAAATATTCATATCATGCACAACCCCGGTTTCAGCCAAGCAATTGTTTTCATACTCAATTTTTTAAAACCTTTCATATTTCACGCAATACATGAGCGTGAGCTATGGATATAGCACTATAGGTGGAATAGAGTGGTGGTTGTGGAGAAGACAAAAAGGAGGAAGATAGTCTCACATCGACTAGGCGTATCAACGGGCTATGGAGATGCCCATCAATAGATATTAATGTGAGTGAGTAGGGATTGCCATGCAATGGATGCACTAGAGCTATAAATGTATGGAATCTCAACAAAAGAAACTAAGTGGGTGAGCATCCAACTTGCTTGCTCACGAAGACCTAGGGCATTTGAGGAAGCCCATCGTTGGAATATACAAACCAAGTTCTATAATGAAAATTCCCACTATTATATGAAAGCGACTAAACATGAGACTCTCTATCATGAAGATCACAGTGCTATTTGAAGCACAAGTGTGGAAAAGGATAGTAGCATTGTCCCTTTTCTTTTCTTTTTTTTATTTTCCTTTTTTGGGCCTTTCTTTTTTTTCTTTGGCCTTTCCTTCTTTTTTTTCTTTTTTTTTCTTTGGGACAATGCTCTAATAATGATCATCACACTTATATTGATTTACAACTCGATATTACAATCGATACTAGAACAAAGTATGACTCTATATGAATGCCTCCGGCAATGTACCGGGATGTGCAATGAATCAAGAGTGACATGTATGAAAAATTATGCATGGTGGCTTTGCCACAAATACGATGTCAACTACATGATCATGCATGGCAATATTACAATGATGAAGTGTGTCATAACAAACGGAACGATGGAAAGTTGCATGGCAATATATCTCGGAATGGCTATGGAAATGCCATGATAGGTAGATATGGTGGCTATTTTGAGGAAGGTATATGGTGGGTGTATGGTACCGACGAAAGTTGCGCGGTACAAGAGAGGCTAGCAATGGTGGAAGGGTGAGAGTGCGTATAATCCATGGACTCAACATTAGTCATAAATAACTCATATACTTATTGCAAAAATTTATGAGTCATCAAAACAAAGTAATCAACGCATGCTCCTAGGGGAGAGGTTGGTAGGAGTTAACCATCGTGCGCCCCCGACCTCCACACAAAGGTTGGCACTCAATAAATACCTCATGCTCTAACTTCGTCACATAGCGGTTCACCATACGTGCATGCTACGGGAATCACAAACTTTAACACGAGTATTTCTCAAATTCATAATCACTCCACTAGCATGACTCTAATATCACCATCCCAATATCTGAAAACAATCATCAAGTATCAAACTTCTCATCATATTCAATGCACTTTATGTGAAAGTTTATACTATATTCATCTTGGATGCCTATCATGTTAGGACTAGTTTTATAACCAAAACACATTACCATGCTGTTCTAAAAGACTCTCAAAAGGATATAAGTGAAGCATGAGAGATCAACAATTTCTTCAAAATAAAATCACCACCGTGCTCTAAAAGATATAAGTGAAGCACTAGAGCAAAAACTATTCAACTCAGAAGATATAAGTGAAGCACATAGAGTGTTCTAACAATTCCTAGGCCATATTTAACTCTCTCAAAAAGGTGTGTCCAGCAAGGATAATTGTGGCAAACTAACAAGCAAAGACTCAAATCATACATGATGCTCCAAGCAAAACACATATCATGTGGTGAATAAAAATATAGCTCCGAGTATAGTTACTGATAGATGATTACGAAAGAGGGGATGCCTTCCCGGGGCATCCCCAAGCTTAGGCTTTTGGTTGTCCTTGAATTTTACCTTGGGGTGCCTTGGGCATCCCCAAGCTTAGGCTCTTGCCACTCTTTGTTCCATAGTCCATCAAAGCTATACTCAAAACTTGAAAACTTCACAACACAAAACTTAGCCAAAAATCTCGTGAGCTCCGTTAGTATAAGAAAACAAACCACCACTCAAAGGTATTGTAATGAACTCATTCTTTGTTTATGTTGGTGTTAAACCTACTGTATTCCAACTTTTCTATGATTCATACTCCCCAATACTACTCATAGATGCATCAAAATAAGCAAACAACACACGAAAAATAGAATCTGTCAAAAACAGAACAGTCTGTAGTAATATGTAACTTTCGAATACTTCTGTAACTCCAAAAAAATTAATTGGTAAACATGAGTAATTTGTCTATTAATAATATGCAAAAAGAATCAACTAAATAGCACTCTCCAGTAAAATCTGGTGACCATTCTCGTGAGCGCTAACGTTTCTGTTTTTTACAGCAAGATCATATAAACTTCACACAAGTCTTCCCAAAGGTTCTAATTGGCACAAACACTAATTAAAACAAAAAACCACATATAAACAGAATATATATGCAATATTTACTCCTAAACAGAAGCAAAAACAAAGAAAATAAAATTGGGTTGCCTCCCAACAAGCGCTATCGTTTAACGCCCCTAGCTAGGCACGATACAAGGATAGATCTAGGTATTGCCATCTTTGGAAGGCAATCCATAAGTGTCTCTCATATAGATTCATATGGTAATTTGATTTTCTTTCTAGGAAAGGGTTCCATGCCTTTCCTTAACGGAAATTGGAATCTAATATTTCCTTCCTTCATATCAATAATGGCAGCAATCGTTCTATGGAAAGGTCTACCAAGAATAATAGGACATGAAGGATTGCAATCTATGTCAAGAACAATGAAATCTACGGGCACATAATTCCTATTGGCAACAATAAGAACATCATTAATCCTTCCCATAGGTTTCTTGATAGTAGAATCCGCAAGATGCAAATTTAAAGAACAACCATCAAGCTCATGGAAACCTAACAAATCACACAAAGTTTTTGGGATAGTTGAAACATTTGCACCCAAATCACGCAAAGCAAAGCATTCATGATCTATAATTTTAATTTTAATAGTAGGTTCCCACTCATCATAAAGCTTTCGAGGGATAGAAACTTCTAATTCAAAATTTTCTTCATAAGATTGCATCAAAGCATCAACTGTGTGTTTGGTAAAAGCCTTATTTTGACTATAAGCATGCGGAGAATTTAGTACGGATTGCAACAAGGAAATACAATCAAGCAAAGAGCAATTATCATAATTGAATCCCTTGAAATCCAAAATAGTGGGTTCATCACTATGCAAAGTTTTAATCTCTTCAATCCCACTTTTAACAATTTTACCATCAAGATCTAAAAACTCTGAATCATTGGGACGCCTTTTAACTAAAGTAGACTCATCTCCAGTCCCATCTTTATCAAGATTCATACTATAAAACAAGGATCTAATAGGAGACACATCAATAACTTTCAGATATGCATCTTTATTTACATGATAACTAGAAGAACACGCTTTTATAAAGCTCTCTTTTTTAGCATGCATCATAGCGGTTCTTTCTTTGCATTCATCAATGGAAATTCTCATGGCTTTGAGATACTCATTGATATCATGCTTAGGTGGAATAGATATAAGTTTCAAAGAAGCAACATCAAGAGTAATTCTATCCACACTTCTAGCCAACTCATCAATCTTAAGCAATTTTTCTTCAAATAAGGCATTGAAATTCTTTTGCGAAATCATAAACTCCTTAACACTAGTTTCAAATTCCGAGGGCATCTTACCAAAATTTCCATAAAAGTTATTGTAGGAATTACCATAATTATTAGAGGAATTACTAGGAAAAGGCCTAGGATTAAAGTTTCCTCTATAAGCATTGTTACCAAAATTATTCCTACCAACAAAACTCACATCCAAAGATTCATTATTATTTTCAATCAACGTGGATAAAGGCATATCATTAGGATCAGAAGAAGCACTCTTAGTAGCAAATAATTTCATTAGTTCATCCATCTTTCCACTCAAAACACTAACCTCTTCAATAGCATGTACTTTTTTTTACTAGTAGATCTTTCGGTGTGCCATTGAGAGTAGTTAACCATAATATTATCTAGGAGTTTGGTAGCTTCTCCTAAGGTAGTTTCCATGAAAGTGCCTCCTGCGGCCGAATCTAAAAGATTTCTAGAAGAAAAATTCAAAACAGCATAAAAGTTTTGTATAATCATCCATAAGTTCAAACCATGTGTAGGACAATTACGTGTCATTAATTTCATTCTCTCCCAAGCTTGTGCAACATGCTCATGATCTAGTTGCTTAAAATTCATAATATCGTTTCTAAGAGAGATACTCTTAGTAGGAGGGAAATACTTAGAGATAAAAGCATCTTTGCACTTATCCCACAAATCAATACTATATCTAGGCAAAGAGGAAAACCAAGTTTTAGCACGATCTCTAAGTGAAAACGGAAATAACTTCAATTTAACAATATCATTATTCGTACCCCTCTTCTTTTGCATATCACACAAATCAACAAAGTTGTTTAGATGGGTAGCGGCATCTTCACTAGGAAGGCTGGAAAAGTGATCTTTCATGACAAGATTCAACAAGGCAGCATTGATCTCACAAGATTCAGCATCGGTAATAGGTGCAATCGGAGTGCTAATAAAATCATTATTGTTGGTATTGGAGAAGTCACACAATTTGGTATTGTTTTCAGCCACAGTGACAAGCAAGCAATCCAACACACAAGCAAACAAGAAGCAAGCGAACGATAAACACACGGCAAAAAGAAGGGCAACTAAAATGGCAAGGGTGAAGTGGGGGAGAGGAAAACGAGAGGCAAATAAAGGTAATGCGAAGGATAAGGGTTTGTGATAGGTACTTGGTATATGACTTTTGCGTAAGCCTCCCCGGCAACGGCGCCAGAAATTCTTCTTGCTACATCTTGAGCTTGCGTTGTATTCCCTCGAAGAGGAAAGGGTGATGCAGCACAGTAGCGTAAGCATTTCCCTCAGTTTTTGAGAACCAAGGTATCAATTCAGTAGGAGACCACGCGCGAGTCCCTCGCACCTGCACAAACAAATAAGAACTTCGCAGCCAACGCGATAAGGGGTTGTCAATCCCTTTACGGTCACTTACGAAAGCGAGATCTGATAGATAGGATAGTTTGATATTTTTGGTATTTTTAGATATAAGAATAGAAAGTAAAAACAACAAAGTAAAGTAGATTGTAGATTGATATGTTGAGAATAGACCCGGGGGCCATAGGTTTCACTAGTGGCTTCTCTCATGATAGAAGAATTCTACGGTGGGTGAACAAATTACTGTCGAGCTATTGATAGAAAAGCGAATAATTATGAGAATATCTAGGCATGATCATTATATATAGGCATCACGTCCGTGACAAGTAGACCGAAGCGATTCTGCAACTACTACTATTACTCCACACATCGACCGCTATCCAGCATGCATCTAGAGTATTAAGTTCATAAGAACAGAGTAATGCTTTAAGCAAGATGGCATGATGTACTGGGATAAACTCAAACAATATGATATAAACCCCATCTTTTTATCCTCGATGGCAACAATACAATACGTGCCTTGCTGCCCCTGCCGTCACTGGGAAAGGACACCGCAAGATTGAACCCAAAGCCAAGCACTTCTCCCATTGCAAGAACTATAGATCTAGTAGGCCAAACCAAACCGATAATTGGAAGAGATTTGCAAGGATATTATAATCATACATAAAAGAATTCCGAAAAGAACCAAATATTTCTCGTAGATAATCTTGATCATAAACCCACAATTCATCGGATCTCGACAAACACACCGCAAAAAGATTATATCGAATAGATCTCCTCGAAGACCAAGGAGAACTTGGTATTGAGATCCAAAAAGAGAGAAGAAGCCATCTAGATACTAACTATGGACCTGAAGGTCTGTCGTAAACTACTCACAACTCATGGTGAGGCAATGGTGTTTATGTAGAAGCACTCCATGGAAGATCCCCCCTCCGGTGGAGCTCCAGAATAGGCCCCAAGATGGGATCTCACGGGAACAGAAGGTTGCGGCACTGTAATTATGGTTTTCTCTGTTGCCTCGATGTTTTCAGGGTACATGGGTATATATAGGAGGAAGGAGGGCATCGGGGGAGCCAGAGGGGGCCCACGAGGGTGGGGGCATGCCCTGTAGGAGGGGGCGTGCCCTGGACCCTCGTGGCCGCCTCCTTCGTTCCATCGCGTGTACTCCAAGTCTTCTGTGTTGATTTTATTCCAAAAATAACTCTCGCGAAGGTTTCATTCTGTTTGGACTCCGTTTGATATTCCTTTTCTGCGAAACCCTGAAATAGGCAAAAACAGCAATCTGCACTGTGCCTTTGGGTTAATAGGTTAGTCCCAAAAATAATATAAAAGTGTATAATAAAGCCCATTAATCATCCAAAACATCATATATAATAGCATGGAACAATAAAAAATTATAGATACGTTGGAGACGTATCACTTTCCAACACAATGTGCTTGCCAAAGGATAAAATGTAAAAAGGAAAAGTGATTTTCACCTTGACTCTTATAAGGCAAGAATAATTGATAGGCCCTTCGCAGAGGGAAGCAGAGGTTGTCTTGTGCTTTTATGGTTGGATGTGCAAAGTCTTAGCGCAAAAGAACATCATTTTATATTGCCACTTGTGATAAGGACCTTTATTATGCAGTCCGTCGCTTTTATTACTTCCATATCACAAGATCGTATAAAGCTTATTTCCTCCACACTAATAAATCATACATATTTTAGAGAGTTTGCAACAATGACAACTTACTTGAAGGATCTTACTCAATCCATAGGTAGGTATGGTGGACTCTCATGGCAAAATTGGGTTTAAGGATGTATGGAAGCACAAGTAGTATCTCTACTTGGTGCAAGGAGTTTTGGCTAGAATGAGGGGGAAAGGCAAGCTCAACATGTTGGATGATCCATGACAATATACTTTATTTTGAATATAAGAAAACAAAACCCATTATGTTGTCTTCCTTGTCCAACAACAACTCTTTAGCATGTCATATTTTAATGAGTGCTCACAATCATAAAAGATGTCCAAGATAGTATATTTGTATGTGAAACTTCTCTTTCTTTATTACTTCCTATTAATTGCAACGATGACCAAAACTATGTCTGTCAACTCTCAACAACTTTTATTCATCATACTCTTTCTATGTGAAGTCATTACTTCACATAAGATCAATATGATCTCTTTGATACTTTTTATATTTTCTTTTATTCTAACATGATCAAAGTGAGGAAATCAAGCCCTTGACTCAACACTAATATTTATTATATAGCTTACGGACTCGATTACAAAGGTAAATATCATAAAGAAAAAGCTCACAACTAGATCATGCTAACTTTATTCTACTAGATCAAGATACTACCAAAAGGATCGAACTAAGAAAAAACGGTAAAGATAGGAGTGTGATGGTGATACGATACCGGGGCACCTCCCCCAAGCTTGGCAGTTGCCAAGGGGAGTGCCCATACCCATATGATTATGTCTCCTTCTTCGGAGGTGGTGATGATAGGGTTGTTGATGATGTAGGCTTGTCGTTCATCTTCCCAGGCATGGGCTCATCACCGTAGAAGGATGATCGAGTCTCCGGGATACTCAAATCTGCAGCCAAACTCATCTTCTTGAATCTATAGTCACACTCACAGTTTTGGTTTTGCAGGTCATATATCTGGGCCTGGAGGTGTTCGAATTTCTCTTGGAGATTGGAGATGGCTTCCCCGAAGATCCTTGAGTCTAGCTTGAGGTTGTTGGCGAGCTCCGTGATCATCATGTGGTTGGCGTTGAGTCCTTGTTCCACCATACCTTGGCACTTGAAAACTTGTTGCTCTGTTGCTTCGAGTCTCGTCTCCATGCTTCCGGTCCTCCTTGGCCCCTCAACATCGCGGATGTGCAGCACCCCTTCATGCAACTCCATCGTTTGAGGGTGATGCAGCACCTCCGCGAGGTAGGGGTTGATGACCTTCTCAAAGAACTTGTCCTTGGGGGTACTGGGAGACGCCATGATGATCTAGATTTGTCAAAAACAAAAGCTCGAAACGAAATCAGAGGATTTTTGCGTGATATGGTGGTCAAAGCCTACGGGAGAATATATAATGATTTTTTTCCTGACCAAAAGGAGTAACATATAAGAAATCGGAGTCTGGGAGGCACATGAGGTGCCAACGAGGCAGGGGGCGCGCCTAGGGGAAGGGGGCGCGCCCTCCACCCTCGTGGACGCCTCGTGTCTCTTTCGGACTGCCACTTATTTTTCTATTTTTCTAAATATTCCAAAATGGAGAACAAATGCCTTTAGGACTGTTTTGGAGTCGGTTTACTTACTGAACCACATACCTCTTCCTTTTCAGGGTCTAAATCATTCTGGAAAGTGTCCCTTATGTATTCCTCCGGGGTTACGATTTCAACAACATTTGTTTCAACATTTATAGGATTACCTGAGATATAATGTTTGATTCTTTGACCGTTCACCACCTTCGGATTTGTGCCTTCGAAGTTGTTGATCTTTATGGCACCGGAACGATAGACCTCCTCGATAACGTAAGGACCTTCCCATTTAGAGATAAGTTTTTCGGCAGAAAATCTTAAACGAGATTTGTATAGCAAGACATAATCACCTACGTTAAACTCACCCTTTTGTATCCTTTTGTCATGCCATCTTTTAACCTTTTATTTGAACAGCTTGGCATTCTCATAAGCTTGGGTTCTCCATTCATCAAGAGAGCTAATGTCAAATAACCTCTTCTCACCGGCAAGTTTGAAATCATAATTGAGCTCTGTAATAGCCCAATATGCCTTATATTCTAGCTCGAGAGGTAAGTGACATGCTTTTCCATAAACCATCTAATATGGAGACATACCCATAGGATTTTCGTATGCAGTTCTATAGGCCCATAATGCATCATCAAGTTTCTTGGACCAATTCTTTCTAGATCTATTAACTGTCTTTCGCAAAATTAATTTCAGCTCTCTATTACTTAATTCTACTTGACCACTAGTTTGAGGATGATAAAGGGATGCAATTCTATGGTTAACATCATACTTAGCAAGCATTTTACGGAAAGCACCATGAATAAAATGTGAACCACCATCAGTCATTAAGTATCTAGGGACTCCAAATCTCGGGAAAATAACTTCTTTAAGCATCTTAATAGAGGTGTTGTGATCAACACTACTAGTTGGAATAGCTTCTACCCACTTAGTAACGTAATCAACAACAACTAAAATATGTGTATACCTATTAGAGGAAGGAAACGGTCCCATATAATCAAAGCCCCAAACATCAAATGGTTCAATAACAAGTGAATAATTCATAGGCATTTCTTGACGTCTATTAATATTACCAATTCTTTGACATTCATCACAAGATAAGACAAACTTACGGACGTCCTTGAAGAGAGTAGGCCAATAAAAACCAGATTGCAATACCTTATGTGTAGTTCTATCTCCAGCATGGTGCCCTCCATAAGCTTCGGAGTGGCACTTGCGTATGATCTGTTCCTGTTCATGCTCAGGTACACAACGTCTAATAATACCATCTACTCCTTTTTTATAAAGATGTGGGTCATCCCAGAAGTAATGTCTCAAATCATAGAAGAACTTTTTCTTTTGCTGGTATGTGAAACTAGGTGGTATAAACTTAGCAATAATGTAATTAGCATAATCAGCATACCATGGAGCAGTACGAGAAGTATTTATGACAGCTAATTGTTCATCAGGAAAGCTATCATCAATAGGTTGTGGGTCATCAAGTATATTCTCTAGCCTAGACAAGTTATCTGCAACGGGGTTCTCAGCTCCCTTTCTATCAATACTATGCAAATCAAATTCTTGCAGCAAGAGAACCCATCTAATAAGTCTAGGTTTAGCATCTTTCTTTTCCATAAGGTGTTTGATAGTAGCATGATCAGTGTGAATAGTTACTTTAGAATCAACAATATAGGGTCTAAACTTATCACAAGCAAATACAACAACTAAAAATTCTTTCTCAGTAGTAGCATAATTTCTCTGGGCATTGTCTAGAGTTTTACTGGCATATTGGATAACATTCAATTTCTTATCAACTCTTTGTCCTAGAATAGCACCTACAACATAATCACTAGCATCAGACATAATCTCAAAGGGTAAATTCAAGTCAGGAGGCTGGAAAAAAGGTGCAGAGATCAATGCTTTCTTAAGTATTTCAAATGCTTCTAGAAAATCATCATCAAAAACAAAAGGAATATCTTTTTGTAAGAGATTAGTCAGAGGCCTGGAGATTTTGGAGAAGTCCTTAATGAACCTCCTATAAAACCCGACATGACCAAGGAAACTTCGTATACCTTTGATGTCCTTGGTACATGGCATCTTTTCAATAGCATCAACTTTAGCTTTGTCAACTTCAATACCTCTTTAAGAAATTTGATGTCCCAAGACAATGCCTTCATTAACCATAAATTGGCACTTATCCCAATTCAAGACAAGATTAGTGTCTTCACATCTCTGAAAAACTCGATCAAGGTTGCTCAAGCAATCATCAAAAGAAGTTCCGTAAACGGAAAAATCATCCATGAAACCTCAACAATATTTTCACAAAAATCAGAGAATATAGCCATCATGCATCTTTGAAAGGTAGCAGGTGCATTACATAAACCAAAAGGCATACATCTATAAGCAAAGGTACTAAAAGGACAAGTAAAAGTGGTCTTTTCTTGATCCCCTTTTGACACAGGTATTTGAGAGAAACCAGAATAACCATCTAGAAAGCAAAAATGAGTATGTTTGGATAACCTTTCTAGCATTTGATCAATAAAAGGCAAGGGGTAATGATCTTTCTTAGTAGCTTTATTTAATTTGCGGAAATCAGTTACCATCCTATAACATGTAACAATTCTTTGTGGGATCAATTCATCTTTATCACTAGGAACAACAGTCATACCTCCCTTCTTAGGGACACAATGGACATGACTTACCCACTGGCTATCAGCAACTGGATAGATATTACCTGCCTCTAGAAGCTTTAGTATTTCCTTCCTTACCACTTCTTTCATTTTAGGATTTAACCGTCATTGATGATCAATAACCGGTTTAGCGTCCTCTATTAATTTTATCTTGTGTTGGCATAAAGTGGGACTAATGCCCTTAAGATCATCCAGGGTATACCCAATAGCAGCACAATGCTTCTTTAGAGTTTTCAATAATCTTTCTTCTTCCTGCTCTGAAAGGTTAGCACTGATAATAACATGATATATCTTCTTTTCATCTAGATAAACATACTTATGATTGGTAGGTAATGGTTTAAGTTCAAACACGGGATCACCCTTGGGTGGAGGAGGATCCCCTAGAATTTCAACAGGCAAGTTGTTTTTCAATACGGGTCCCTGCTTAAAGAATATTTCATCTATTTCCCTTCTCTCATTCATATACATATCATTTTCATGGTCTAGCAGATATTGTTCTAAAGGATCGTTCGGAGGCACAGCAATAGAAGCAAGACCAATAATTTCATCCTTACTAGGTAATTCTTTATCATGGGGTTGTCTACCAAATTTAGCAAAGTTAAAATCATGAGACATATCCCCTAAACCAACAGTAACAATGTCTTTCACGTAGTCTATCTTAGCATTAACAGTATTCAAGAAGGGTCTACCAAATATAATGGGACAAAAGTCATCTTGTGGGGAACCAAGAACAAGAAAATCAGCAGGGTATTTAACTTTCCCACACAAGACTTCAACATCTCTAACAATCCCAATTGGTGAAATAGTGTCTCTATTAGAAAGCTTAATAGTGACATCAATACCTTCTAGCTCAGCGGGTGCAATAGCAGGCATAATTTCATCATACAAAGAAATGGGTATTACACTCGCACTAGCATCTACGTCACATAAACCATGATAGCAATGATCTCCTATTTTAACAGAAATAACAGGCAAGCCTACAACAGGTCCATGTTTATTCCTAGCATCGGGTTTGGCTATTCTAGCAGCTTCCTCTTGGAGGTAAATAACATGTCCATCTAAATTTTCAACCAAGAGATCCTTAACCATAACAACACTAGGTTCAACTTTAATTTGCTCAGAGGGTGTAGGTGTTCTAGTACTACTCTTATGAACCACAGTTGAAGCTTTAGCATGATCCTTTATTCTAACTGGGAAAGGTGGTTTCTCAATATAAGCAGTAGGAACAATAGGATCAACATTATAAGTGATAGTCTTTTCTTCAACTTTAACAGGTTCAACTACTTTTACTTCAATGGGAGGATGGTATTTAAACCACTTCTCCTTGGGAAGATCAACATGAGTAGCAAATGATTCACAGAAAGAGGCTATTATCTCAGAGTCAAGTCCATATTTAGTGCTAAATTCACGGAAAACATTGGTATCCATAAAAGCTTTAACACAATCAAACTTAGGGGTAATACATGACTCCTTACCTTTGTCGAGATCCCAATCTTCAGAGTTGCGTTTAATTCTTTCCAATAGATCCCATTTGAATTCAATAGTCTTCATTATGAAAGAACCAGAACAAGAATTATCGAGCATGGTGCGATTATTGAGAGAAAGCCGAGCATAAAAATTTTGAATGATCATTTTTCTTGAGAGCTCATGATTGGGGCATGAATATAACATTTACTTAAGCCCCCCAAGCTTGAGCGATTCTTTCTCCTTTGCGAGGCCAAAAATTATATATATAATTACGATCACGATGAACCCGATGCATAGGGTAGAACTTCTGATGAAATTCCAACTTTAGTCGATTATAGTTCCATGATCCAATATCATCGCATAGCCTAAACCATGTCAATGTGTATCCCTTAAAAGATAAAGGGAAGACCTTCTTTTTGATAACATCCTCGGGCATACCTGCAAGCTTAAATAATCCACAAACTTCATCCACATAGATTAGGTGTAAATCGGGATGCATTGTTCCCTCTCCTGTAAAAGGATTATCTAGCAGTTTCTCTATCATACCCGAATGAATTTCAAAGAAAACATTTTCAGTAGGTGCAGTAGGTTGAGGAGCAACTCTTTGCTCTTCTGGTCGGGGTGAAGATACCCCTATCAAGCCCCTCAAAGGATGATGAGCCATAGTAACAAGTGACAGTAAATTTCAGCACACTATATAAATTTTTCCTTACCAAAGGCGCTTCACTCCCCATCAACGGTGCCAGAAAAGAGTCTTGATGACCCACAAGTGTAGGGGATCTATCATAGTCCTTTCGATAAGTAAGAGTGTCGAACCCAACGAGGAGCAGAAGGAAATGATAGGCAGTTTTCAATAAGGTATTTTCTGCAATCACTGAAATTATCGATAACAGATAGTTTTGTGATAAGGTAATTGGTAGCAAGTGACAAATAGTAAAAGTAAATAAGGTGCAGCAAGATGGCCCAATCCCTTTTGTATCAAAGGACAAGCCTGGACAAACTCTTATATGAAGGAAAACGCTCCCGAGGACACATGGGAATTATCGTCAAACTAGTTTTCATCACGATCATCTGATTCGTGTTCGGTACTTTGATAATTTGGTATGAGGGTGGACCGGTGCTTGGGTGTTGTCCTTACTTGGACAAGCCTCCCACTTATGATTAACCTCTAATGCAAGCATCCACAACTACAAAAGAAGTATTAAGGTAAACCTAACCATAGCATGAAACAAGCGGATCCAAATTAGCCCCTTACGAGGCAATGCATAAACTAAGGTTTAAGCTTCTGTCACTCTATCAACCCATCATCTACTTATTACTTCCCAATGCCTTCCTCTAGGCCCAAATAATGGTGAAGTGTCATGTAGTCGACGTTCACATGACACCACTAGAGGAGAGACAACATACATCTCATCAAAATATCGAAGGAATACCAAATTCACATGACTACTTATAGCAAGACTTCTCCCATGTCCTCAGGAACAAAAGTAACTACTCACAAGACATAATATTGTTCATGATCAGAGGGGTATTAATATGCATAATGGATCTGAACATATGATCTTCCTCCAAGTAAACCAACTAGCATCAATTACAAGGAGTAATCAACACTACTAGCAACCCACAGGTACCAATATGAGGTTTGGGTACAAATATTGGATACAAGAGATGAACTAGGGTTTGAGAGGACATGGTGCTGGTGAAGATGTTGATGAAGATAACCCTCCCCAAGATGGGAGAGTTGTTGGTGATGACGGCTGTGACACCCCGAGACCGATGCGCCAGGTGTCAGCCAGTTATTCGTAGACGTTGCCTTGTCATCTGCTTGCATGTTGCATCTTTGCCTTGTCATCATGTGCATTGCATCAGCATGTCTTCAAAACTTGCATCCGTCCGAGTCCGCCCGTCCTTTCCGTTATCCGTTCTGAACCCAGACACACTCGCCCGCGCCTGCGGCACCTCCGAATATTTATTTTATGAGTGGCCGAAAAATGTTCTTGGAATGGGATGAAACTTGGTGTGTAGTCTTATTATAGTGTAGACAGGCCGCCTGCCAAATTTTATCGCATTCGGAGTTCATTTGATAGCCCAACCGTTAAACTATAGCGGCACTAGTCGTCGGTTTATTCGTCGGACGTTTTGGTCTCCGAAACGCGTGCCGGGCTGCACTTCTCTTCTTTCCCCTCGGCCCAAAGCCCTCCTACACAGCCCACTAGGCCTCTCCTAGACCACCTCCGCTCCGGAACCGTCGGATCGAGATCCGAGGCTCCGAAACGACCTAAAACCCCCCTCCTAACCCTAATCCTAGCCCCCTTCCCTATATAAACTCCTCCCCATACCAAATTTGGCATCCTCTAGCCTATCCCCTAACCTCCAGCCACCCCCCTCGAAATCCGGTCGGGCACGGACACGTCCACCCCGAGGTTGTATTTTTTTCACTAAGTCCCCGGCTCTATCTTAAAAATGTATGCATGTTTGAGTGGCTGTAATTTTTTGTGTGTATGTCCAAATTGAGTGAATGATATGTCAAACTGTTCGTTGTGATATGCTCTTCATTTTGCTCCACTGTGGCATGCTTGTTTGAGATCGTCTTGATGCCCTAATCATCATTGCAAGAGTGCTATATGTTTAAAACTGCTGTTAACTGTAATTTTGTTGCATGCTTGTGGTGATGATAACTTTGTGCATGTTGGTCCAAATGGAGCATATGATATGTCAAAATGTTCATTGTGAAGTGCTCTACATGTTGGTTGCTGTAGAATTCATGTTAGGTGCCATATTGACATGTTAATCTCTGTTGCAGAAGTGCATGTGGTTGTTAAGTGCTGAAACTTGTTGTGAGATGCTGTTTTGTCTTGCTCATAGCTATTGATGTGTTTGTCTTTTATGCCACATGTCTATATGTTTTAGAAGCACAATCTTATGGTCTTTGCTGTGGTGCAATCCACTTTCCATGTTATGCCTTGAGGTGTTTGCAACAAGCTTGCAAAGTAGCCTTCTCGCTATTGTTGTTTTCTAGGACTTGTTAAAAACTGCTAAGTCTGGAATCTGTTAAACCTGATGCTATGTTTGCTTGATGCCCCACTCAAATCCTTGCATGTTTTGGGTTGCCAAATGATCATATCTTGTTGTCCATGTTATGCTCTATCCATTCATGCCCTTGTTTGCATATATGGCCTGCTGTAGCTTATTTATTTCTTGCTCTCAAGTTGCTATAAATTTACCTGTCAGACTTTTATCAGCATGATCAATTTGGTGGAGCTTGTTGTTATTGATCCATGCCTCCTATGGAGATGCTCCAATGGAGTTGTTTGATGTATGCTATGTCTATTACATGTACATGATCTTTATATACTTAGTAGAGTTGATATGCTTGTTGTTTTGAGCCTCCAAAGGCAGCATCGTGATGATGTTTTTGCCTTCCCAGATTTTGACTAAGTCTGGATAAATTTATTGCAACTTGCCATGCTTGCTTAATTGTGTTCCAACAAGTTTTTGGGTGTGCTCTAAGTTCAAGATTGTTTAGTATCATGTCTATTTCACATCCATGCCTGGTGTTATCATGTTTGGGTGCTGTAGCATATATATAACTTCCTCCAAAGTTGCTATGTTGCTGTTTTTGACAGCTTGTTGTTATATCTTGTTTCGTGTGTATGTGTTGAACCGTTGCTCCGTTTTGAGCGTGCCCTATATGAAACTTGTGTGATTTTGCATGTAGAAGCATAATATCATGTTGTTTACATGTTTGGAGTGTGTTTGCTTGTTGGTTGGATGCATCTTGCATATTTTACATGCTTGTCTTGTTTTGCTCATATCTTCTAGGTCGTAGCTCCGAATTAAACAAACTTTATATGAAACTTGACTAGAATTTCGAGTAGATCATCATGGTGCATGTCAACTTGCTGTTTGACAACTTTAACTTAAGGTTTGTTCAGATCTGGACCAATTTAGAAATGTGCATATGAGGACTTACCGGAATTGCTATATGTTGATTCCGGCATCATTTAAACTTGTTGGTTTGTGTTGTTCTTGTGTGCTTCATCCCATGCCATGTTTTGCGCCATATAGACTTGTCCTGCATCATACTTAGTTGAGCATCTTGTCATGTTCTTGAGTGGTGTGTTTACCATGTTGTGTGTTTCTTCTCGCTAGTTCTTTTCCGTTGCGTTTGTGAGCATTCGTTCGTCTACACGTGGCTTGTCTCCGAGGCTTCTTCTTCGTCTACTTCATGGAATCGTTCTTCTTCCTTGCGGGATCTCAGGCAAGATGACCATCACCTTGGATACCATTACTATCATTGCTATGCTAGATGTCTCGATGCTATCGCTATATGTCGCGCTACCTATCTTTTGTCAGCCTCTCCTTGTTGCCATGAAACCTCTAACCTTTTGACACCTTCCCAGCAAACCGTTGTTTGGCTATGTTACCCGCTTGCTCAGCCCCTCTTATAGCATTGCTAGTTGCAGGTGAAGATGAAGATCGTTCCATGTTGGAACTTGTTGTTGGTATATCACAATATATCTTTTACATGTTAACACACCTATATACTTGGCAATGGGTGGAAGGCTTGGCCTTTTGCTCAGTGTTTTGTTCCACTCATGCCACCTTAGGAGCCGATAAACCGGTGTTATGTTCCTTGATTTTGTGTTCCTTACACGGTTGGGTATATGGGGACCCCTTGACAGTTCGTCTTTCAATAAAACTCCTCCAGCAAGGCCCAACACTGGTTTTAATTTGCAACATAATAATAACTTAATTAATTAATTAAATTGCATAGGGGGTCGCGTCCCCGAGGATTCTTCTACATAGCAGGGGGCAGTGCTGATGGTGTTGGTCCCAAACTAGAGCCACTTGCGGTGCCACCCAGTTAGCTGGGGTCTTCGGTTGCTGTACGTAGTGCTCATCCAGACGTGGCCTAAGACGAGATGCACGCGGCTACCATCAGGGTGTCGGCACGCCGGGAGGTCTTGCTGGACTTGTTTTACCATTGTCGAAATGTCTTGTGCACCGGGATTCCGAGCCTGATCGGATTGTCCCTAAGATAAGGGGCAATATTATTATTACTTCTGCTGATCGTGAGAGCTTGTGATGGGCTAAGTTGGGACACCCGTGTAGGGTTATGATCTTTCGAAAGTCGTGCCCGCGGTTATGTGGCAGATTGGAATTTTGTTAATGTCCGGTTGTAGAAAACTTGTCAGAGGATCCGAGATAAAACACACAACTGCGTGAGTAACCGTGGCTGTCTCTTTTCACTTTGAGAAGAGAACACGGTGGGGTTATGTTTGACTCGTAGGTAGTTCAGGATCTTTAGCGATCATTACTAGTTTGCGACCGTTTGCGTAGATGCTCATCTTATTCTTGTACTCGTAAGTTAGCCACCATATATTGCTTAGGCGCTGCTGCAACCTCACCACTTTACCTATTCCTACCCTTTGAGCTTTGCTAGTCTTGATACCCATGGTTATGGGATTGCTGAGTCCTCGTGGCTCACAAATACTACAACAACAGTTGCAGGTGCAAGTTTCCGATGACTTGACGTGAGAGCGGTGTTACCTTTATTTGGAGTTCTTTCTTCTTCTTCTTCGTCAGTCTTCGGCTAGGTTCCTGGTCGGCAACCTGGGATAGCAGATGGATGTCATTGTGCTTTTCATGTTTGCATCCGTAGTCGGATGCTTTGTATTGATGTTGTTGTATTCATGTGAATTGTATGTATTGTTGTATCCCCATGTACTATGTAATGGTTCGATGTAATGATATCCATCTTGCTAAGCGCCTGAGATGCGGTTGTGCCCCAATCACATATGAGTCACGTGATCGGGATAGAATCGCATCTTGGGCTTGACAAGTTGGTATCAGAGCCTCGACCGACCATAGGAGCCCCCTTGATTGATCGTAGTTTGGCCATTGTCGAGTCTAGAAGAAAACTATTTTGGAGTCTAGTTATATCAGAGAGTAGGAATTCTTTTTACTCCCCAGCCCCTTCGTCGCTCTGGTGAGGAATCTTGACGTAGGTGTTTTGAATTACCCCTCTTCCCCTTCAATTTTTTTTAGGATCGTGGTTAGTTTTCGTTCGTTAATTGTCAGTTCTTTCATCTGGTGCATCTCTCGTCAAGTCGATTTGAACCTCCTCGTCTTTTGCTTCAACCCTCAGTTCTTTCCAACTGATGTTGTTTTCCCCGTCTGAAGTTGTCTTTCTTTTTCCCACCCGCCCACCCCTTTTCTTCTCGGAGCCGGAGTCCTTAATCGAGTATCCATCCTACTCGTGTGAATCCTTTGCATTCTTTCCTCAGTTATTTCAACCGGTGAATTCTCGTCTAGCTTGTCATCATTCTTCTCTTTTCTTCTTCGATGAATTTTCCTCTCGTTTGATATTTCTTCATCTCTTTTTCTTCTTCGGTGGATTCAATTTGAGTTTTCGGTGTTCATCTTATTCTTTTCCCTTGGCTCAGATATTTTCCCCTTGCTCGTTCAGCTCTCACCATTTAATTGTCCGGAGTTCTGAAGACATCTCAGGAGATTCGTTTCTGTTCTAATTAATTCAAGGTTGTCACCTCATTCGAGTCTTTGAATCGTTCCGATGCATCATCTCCTTTTCGATCATTTTCAACAATGTTTTCTCTTCGATGGGCTCATAACCCATAGGTCTTTCCCAGGATCTTACCTGACTCTTCTAATTTCCCGGAGTGTTCCGAAATCCTTTTCAAACGTGACGTAAGTATGGATTCCATCAGTCATATGCCTTCTCCAAGACCGCTTTCAAAATCTTTCATCGTTGGTTCAACCTTTCTTCTTTTCATTCTTCCGGAGTATTTCATTAATTCTTTTCATTGTGTTCCTCCGAAGGTCATCATTTCAGAAGATTCTTCGTTTTCAGTTTTCAACTTCGTCCTCCAAATATTCTTCATTGATGCCTCTTCGTTCGTCTCACAATTGTCCGGTGCTTCGTTCAAGTACTCTTTGATCAGTTCACGATATCTTCGTTCTCGTCATTCTAATTTCCTCAAGTGCTTTATTCTTCCCGGCGATTCATTCTCTTGTATTCACTCATTTTCAATTCTTTACGGTGGTTTGTTCTCTTTCATCATTCGATTTTAAATCTTCCCGGTGGTTCGTTCTTTTTTTTCACTCGATTTTAATTCTTACGGTGGTTCGCTCAGGAGTTCTTTTCCGGTGTTATCATATCAATTGTTCGTTTTTCCAATCCTACCGGTGGTTCATGAAGACTTTCTCGAGTTCGTGTTATATCCCTCGTTAATCTTTCCAACCAGAATAAGTAGGATGTGAATCCATTGTTCATCAATTTAATTGATGGACGAGAAGCATAACATAATTCTTATTCATTCTCGTCAAGTTGATTTATTCCTCGCTTCGGAGTTTATTCTTGATGAATAAATTCTAGTTCCAAGTGTTTGCTACCTCTTGAGCTTGTATTGTATTCCCTCGAAGAGGAAAGGGAGATGCAGCACAGTAGCGTAAGTATTTCCCTCAGTTTTTGAGAACCAAGGTATCAATCCAGTAGGAGACCACGCGCGAGTCCCTCGCACCTGCACAAACAAATAAGAACTTCGCATCCAACGCGATAAGGGGTTGTCAATCCCTTTACGGTCACTTACGAGAGTGAGATCTGATAGAGATGATAGTTATATTTTTGGTATTTTTGGTTTAATAAAACAGCAAATAAAAGCGAGAAAATTAAAGTAGATGTAGGTTGATATGTTGAGAATAGACCCGGGGGCCATAATTTTCTATAGTGGCTTCTCTCATGATAGTGGTATTCTACGACGGGTAAACAAATTACTGTCGAGCAATTGATAGAAAAGAGAATAATTATGAGACTATCTAGGCATGATCATTGTATATAGGCATCACGTCCGAGACCAGTAGACCGAAACGATTCTGCATCTACTACTATTACTCCACACATCGACCGCTATCCAGCATGCATCTAGTGTATTGAGTTCATACGAACAGGGTAACGCTTTAAGCAAGATGACATGATGTAGAGGGATAAACTCAAGCAATATGATGTAAACCCCATCTTTTTATCCTCGATGGCAACAATACAATACGTGCCTTGCTGCCCCTACTGTCAGTGGGAAAGGACACCGCAAGATTGAACCCAAAGCCAAGCACTTCTCCCATTGCAAGAACTATAGATCTAGTAGGCCAAACCTAACCAATAATTCGAAGAGACTTGCAATGATATTATGAGCACACATAAAAAGTCCAGAGAAGAACCAAATATCTTTCATAGATAACCTTGATCATAAACTCACAATTCATCGGATCTCGACAAACACACCGCAAAAAGAGATTACATCGAGTAGATCTCCTCGAAGACCGAGGAGAACTTTGTATTGAGATCCAGAGAGAGAGAAGAAGAAGCCATCTAGATACTAGCTATGGACCCGAAGGTCTGTGGTGAACTACTCACAACTCATGGTGAGGGCGATGATGATGATGATGAAGGCCTCCGTGATGGATCCCCCTCCCAGAACAGGCTCCAAGATGGGATCTCCGCGGGAACACCAGCTACGGCGGTGGAATTAGGGTTTTCTCTCTGCGTTCGGAGTTTCTGGGGTACGTAGGCATATATAGGAGGAAGAGGGGCACCAGGGGCCATGGGGCCTGCCCTCGAGGCAGGGGGGCGCGCCCCCCACCCTCGAGGGTGGGCCCCCTGTCCTCTGGCTTGGCTCCGAAGTTTATCTCGCTTGATTTCCTCCAAAAATATCTCCTGCGAAGGTTTCATTCCGTTTGGACTCCGTTTGATATTCATTTTCTGCAAAACGCTGAAATAAGCAAAAAACAACAATCTGGACTGGGCCTTTGGGTTAGTAGGTTAGTCCCAACAATGATATAAAAGTGAATGATAAAGCCCATTAAACATCTAAGACTTCATAAATAATAGCATGGAACAATCAAAAAATTATAGATACGTTGGAGACGTATCAGTGTTTTATTCTTTTCTTCCCGGAGTTCATTGTTTCTCGGCCTTCTCGTCGGAACCCCCTCTAATCATCGCAAGGCTTTAATCTTATTCTTATTCTTTTCATCCTTCATCATCCTTTCATTACCGGAGTTCTTCATGGTGGTTCATCGCAATTCAAATCGTTCTTTGAGTGTTCATCAAATTCTTTTGGATCAAGCGCAAGCTTTATTGTTTTACATATCGAGATGCAAATAATTCTCCCTTTTCGTTTGAGGGGAGTTGTTCATTTCTTCATTCTCGTCTATTCAATCTTTTGGTTGCGGCATAATTCACCTGAAGTTTTCAGATGTTAAAAATAAGCCCACAACAGCTTATTCTTTCGTTGTTGATTTTCTCAACAACTCCGTTCAAGTCTTTCGTTTGAAGTTGTTCTTTCAAATTCATTCGTGATGAAGGATGTAATCTTCTTCCTCGTTCTTTTATTTCACCCTTTCAATTCTTCCGGAGGCATTGTGTTCTTCATCTTGTCAACTTCTTGTTCTATTGCTTCCATTTTCAGCCGGAGTGCTGCCCGAATCCCTTCATTGGAATTCCTTTTCAATCTCTTTTAACCGGAGTGGTTTCAATGTCTCCCTTGTCATGTAAACTCTTGGTTCTTGCCATTGCCTTGTTACCTCATTTTACCGGAGCATCTCAATTATGTTCATCTCTGTTGTTCTTTCTTTCAAGTGGCTCAAACTCTCAAGGTTCTTTGGTTTCACTCTTTTGTCCTCGAAGAACTTTGTTCTTCCTTTTTCATCTTCCGTCTCGTTCCTAAGATCTCGGGACGAGATCTCTTGTTAGTAGGGGAGTGTTGTGACACCCTGAGACCGATGCGCCAGGTGTCAGCCAGTTATTCGTAGACGTTGCCTTGTCATCTGCTTGCGTGTTGCATCTTTGCCTTGTCATCATGTGCATTGCATCAGCATGTTTTCAAAACTTGCATTCGTCCGAGTCCGCCTGTCCTTTTCGTTGTCCGTTGTGAGCCTAGACACACTCGCACGCGCCCGCGGCACCTCCGAATATTTATTTTATGAGTGGCCGAAAAATGTTCTCGGAATGGGATTAAACTTGGCGTGTGGTCTTATTATAGTGTAGACAGGCCGCCTGCCAAATTTCATTGCATTCGGAGTTCGTTTGATAGCCCAACCGTTAAACTATAGCGGCACTAGTCGTCGGTTTATTCGCCGGACGTTTCGGTCTCCGAAACACGTGCCGGGCTGCACTTCTCTTCTCTCCCCTCGGCCCAAAGCCCTCCTACATAGCCCACTAGGCCTCTCCTAGACCACCTCCGCTCCGGAATCGTCGGATTGAGATCCGAGGCTCCGAAACGGCCTAAAACCCCCCTCCTAACCCTAATCCTAGCCCCCTTCCCTATATAAACTCCTCCCCATACCAAATTTGGCATCCTCTAGCCTCTCCCCTAACCTCCAGCCACCTCCCCTCGAAATTCGTGCCTCCACCGCCGTTTTCAGCGCCAGCCACCTCACAGGCGCCAAGTGGCACGCCCCGATTGGCTCCCCGCCGCCAGCCGCCGCTCCGGGCCAATGGCCTCGCGCCACCTGGCCACTCCGCGTGCTTCCCTGTGCCTCCAGCCGCGCGGGCCCGCTCGGCCCACCCGAGGCCCGCCGTGGCCCGAATCTCCGTCGCAGCGCCCAGCGCTCCCGAGTGCTCCGCCTGCCTCCGCCCGTCGACCGAAGCTCGCCGCCGCCCTGCATCGGCGCCCCGCCGCCCTCGCGCACCACCGGCGACCACCGCCGTCTCGGGATCCGCCGCCGCCGCAACCGACTCGAGGTGGCCTTGAGCTCGTCAGCGTCGCCGCCATGGTTTTTTTCCCAAGCTCGCCGCCCCGCGAGACTTCTCCACCGTCGACCGTCTCTCCGGCCAGATCTGGCGAAGGGCCGGCTGGATCCGCCTCCTGGCCTCGACCGCACCCCGGCGGCCACGCCCTCCGTCGCCGGATCGGGCCCCTTCGCTTCTTCCTCGTGGCCGGTCTCGTTCTAGATCGGGACAGGCCGGACATGTCTGACCGGGTCCGGACATGTCCGACCACCTCCTCCTCGTGCCACTGACCCGTGGGCCCCAGCCGCCGGACGTGTCCGGTCGGGCACGGACACGTCCACCCTGAGGTTGTCTTTTTTTCACTAAGTCCCTGGCTCTGTCTTAAAAATGTATGCATGTTTGAGTGGTTGTAATATTTTGTGTGTATGTCCAAATTGAGTGAATGATATGTCAAAATTTTCATTGTGATATGCTCTTCATTTTGTTCCACTGTGGCATGCTTGTTTGAGATCATCTTGATGCCCTAATCATCGTTGCAAGAGTGCTATATGTTTAAAACTGTTGTTAACTATAATTTTGTTGCATGCTTGTGGTGATGATAACTTTGTGCATGTTGGTCCAAATGGAGCATATGATATGTCAAAATGTTCATTGTGAAGTGCTCTACATGTTGGTTGCTGTAGCATTCATGTTAGGTGCCATCTTGCCATGTTAATATCTGTTGGAAAAGTGCATGTGGCTCTTAAGTGCTGAAACTTGTTGTGAGATGTTGTTTTGTCTTGCTCATAGCTATTGATGTGTTTGTCTTTTATGCCACATGTCTATATGTTTTAGAAGCACAATCTTATGGTCTTTGCTGCGGTGCAATCCACTTTCCATGTTATGCCTTGAGGTGTTTGCAACAAGCTTGCAAAGTAGCCTTCTCGCTATTGTTGTTTTCTAGGACTTGTTAAAAACTGCTAAGTCTGGAATCTGTTAAACCTGATGCTATGTTTGCTTGATGCCCCACTCAAATCCTTGCATGTTTTCGGTTGCCAAATGATCATATCTTGTTGTCCATGTTATGCTCTATCCATTCATGCCCTTGTTTTCATATATGGCCTACTGTAGCTTATTTATTTCTTGCTCTCAAGTTGCTATAAATTTACCTGTCAGACTTTCATCGGCATGATCAATTTGGTGGAGCTTGTTGTTATTGATCCATGCCTCCTATGGAGATGCTCCAATGGAGTTGTTTGATGTATGCTATGTCTATTACATGTCCATGATCTTTATATACTTAGTAGAGTTGATATGCTTGTTGTTTTGTGCCTCCAAAGGCAGCATCGTGATGATGTTTTTGCCTTCCCAGATTTTGACTAAGTCTGGATAAATTTATTGCAACTTGTCATGCTTGTTTAATTGTGTTCCAGCAAGTTTTTGGGTGTGCTCTAAGATCATGCTTGTTAAGTATCATGTCTATTTCACATCCATGCCTCTTGTTATCATGTCTGGGTGTTGTAGCATATATATAACTTGCTCCAAAGTTGCTATGTTGATGTTTTCGACAGCTTGTTGTTATATCTTGTTTCGTGTGTATGTGTTGAACCGTTGCTCCGTTCTGAGCGTGCCCTATATGAAACTTGTGTGATTTTGCATGTAGAAGCATAATATCATGTTGTTTACATGTTTGGAATGTGTTTGCTTGTTGGTTGGATGCATCTTGCATATTTGACATGCTTGTCTTGTTTTGCTCATATCTTCCAGGCCATAGCTTCGAATTAAACAAACTTTATATGAAACTTGACTAGAATTTCGAGTAGATCATCATGGTGCATGTTAACTTGCTGTTTAACAAATTTAACTTAAGGTTTGTTCAGATCTGGACCAATTTAGAAATGTGCATATGAGGACTTACCGGAATTGCTATATGTTGATTCCGGCCTCATTTAAACTTATTGGTTTGTGTTGTTCTTGTGTGCTTCATCCCTTGCCATGTTTTGCATCATATAGACTTGTCTTGCATCATACTTAGTTGAGCATCTTGTCATGTTCTTGAGTGGTGTGTTTACCATGTTGTGTGTTTCTTCTCACTAGTTCTTTTCCGTTGCGTTCGTGAGGATTCGTTCGTCTACACGTGGCTTGTCTCCGAGGCTTCTTCTTCGTCTACTTCATGGAATCGTTCTTCTTCCTTGCGGGATCTCAGGCAAGATGACCATCACCTTCGATACCTTTACTATCATTGTTATGCTAGATGTCTCGATGCTATTGCTATATGTCGCGCTACCTATCTTTTGTTAGCCTCTCCTTGTTGCCATGAAACCTCTAACCTTTTGACACCTTCCCAGCAAACCGTTGTTTGGCTATGTTACCCGCTTGCTCAGCCCCTCTTATAGCGTTGCTAGTTGCAAGTGAAGATGAAGATCGTTCCATGTTGGAACTTGTTGTTGGTATATCACAATATATCTTTTACATGTTAACACACCTATATACTTGGCAATGGGTGGAAGGCTTGGCGTTTTGCTCGGTGTTTTGTTCCACTCATGCCACCTTAGGAGCCGATAAACCGGCGTTATGTTCCTTGATTTTGCGTTCCTTACATGGTTGGGTATATGGGGACCCCTTGACAGTTCGTCTTTGAATAAAACTCCTCCAGCAAGGCCCAACATTGGTTTTAATTTGCAACATAATAATAACTTAATTAATTAATTAAATTGCATAGGGGGTCGAGTCCCCGAGGATTCTTCTACATAGCAGGGGGGCCAGTGCTGATGGTGTTGGTCCCAAACTAGAGCCACTTGCGGTGCCACCCAGTTAGCTGGGGTCTTCAGTTGTTGTACGTAGTGCTCATCCGGACGTGGCCTGAGACGAGATGCGCGCGGCTACCATCTGATACGTCCCAAACGTATCTATAATTTCTGTTTGCTCCATGCATGTTTTGGGTGATATTGCTATGCTTTTGATACACTTTCATACACTTTTGATCATATTTGGACTAACCTATTAACTCAGTGCACCCCAGTGCCAGTTTCTGTTTTCTGCTGTTTTTGTATTTCAGGTTTTCCCATTACTTAAATTGCCAGAAAAATTCCGGGAAAAATATATAAAAAATCAGCGCTCCAGAAGCTTCCACGCGCCAGAAGTGGGGCCAGAGTGGAGCCAGGGGCAGCCCAGGCGGCCCCACCCCTGGCCGCCTAGGCAGGGCGCCTGGGCCCCCCTCTCCGCCTCTGGTTACCCCCCTTCGCATATATTTATCTCCCGTCGCGGAAACCCTGATTCCGGAACCCTTTTCTCCAGAAGCAATTCCGATGTCCGCCGCCATCGCCACCAAGTTTCGGGGGACCAGAATTCCTGTGCCGGCATCCTGCCGGGACGGGGAAGTGCCCCCGGATTCATCTCCATCGACGTTGCTTCCTCCCTCCATGATGCGGGAGTAGTTCCTCCTCGGGGCTGAGGTTTCTACCAGTAGCTATGTGGTCAATTCTCTCTACCATGAAATGATCTTGTTTGTGATCATAGGCTATGTTAATCTAGGGTGATCCCATGATATTTCCCCTTCCTCTATGTATTGGATTGATGTACTCACTTGTCTTTATCTAGTATAATCTCCGAGACCAAGGTGACAGCGGTCTATTGGACATGGATTAGAAGAATATTTTCATGAGTGATTTCCTCTTTTGTGTGTTGATTGAAGATTGAGAGTCTCTTGGTGCTTGTCTTTGACTATCCTTGAGATATGTTGTGGTGATTGTGGTACTCTCTTTGGATGGCCGCGGTGACATTGGGAAATCCATAGATTGAGAACTACGAACTTTGAGGTGTGCTTTTGTAGCCCTACATAATTCTCGTCATCTCTTGACCACAAAGGAATGACCTCCGAGTGCGTCCCCCTTGCATGTTTTATGGGAAATATCATGTGATTCAATTATGTTAATGTTGTTGGGAGTTGCCACTAGTGAAAGTATGATCCCTAGGCCTTGTTTCCACCATTGCAATACCAATTGTGCTCACGTTTACCACTTGTTTGCTTGCTGCACTTTTTATTACAGATTTATATTACTTTGCTTTGCCACTCCTATCATCCATATTTTACCATCTCTTCGCCGAACTAGTGCACCTATACATCTGACAAGTGTATTTGGTGTGTTGGGGACACAAGAGACTTCTTGTTTCTTAATTGTAGGGTTGCTTGAAAGGGGTACATTCAATCTCCACTTCCCTGAGTTCGATAAACCTTGGGTTACTCACTTAAGGGAAATTTGCTGCTGTCCTACAAACCTCTGCTCTTGGAGGCCCAACACTGTCTACAGGAATAGAAGCGTGTAGTAGACATCAAGCTATTTCTGGCGCCGTTGCCGGGGAAGTGAGGTAAGTGAAGGTACCTTCTCTAGATCTTGCAATTAAATCTTTTTGTTTCTTGTTTTTATTTCACTAGTTTTGCTTAATGGAAAACAACAAAAATATGAGAGAGCTTTATAAGCTCTACCTTGAACTTGGACATGATGTGTTTGAAGAGAAAATTAAAAAACCTTTGGAACTTTATTATTTGCATAACAATCATGATGGTGGTGATGTTATTAGTATGTTTTTTTTAATATCAATATTGCTAATGACATGGAAAGCTCTAAGCTTGGGGATGACACGTTTGATGAACATGATATTTTTAGTCCCCCAACTTTTGAAGAGAAAATTTACTTTGATGATACTTTGCTTCCTATATATGATGATTACAATGATAAATGTGAGCTTTTTAGTCCACCTACTATTGAAGATAAAATTTATTATGCTTGTGATATGCCTCCTAAATATGATGATTACCATGATGGTTATGATTGCTTTACTCTCACTATTCCTAATAAGAAAGATTTTGCTTATATGAAGAGTAATGATACTTTTATGCTTTTGGATCATGGAAATGATGCCTTATGTGATGCTTATGTTGTTGAGTTTATTCGTGATCCCACTAAAAATTATTATGAGAAGGGAACATATGCTTATAGATATTTCAATAATATCAAGTTCCCTCTCTTTATGTTGAAGGTTTTGAAGCTGCACTTGTTTTGTCTTCCTATGCTTATTGCTTTGTGCTTCAATGAATTATTCTATTGCAATATTCCTATGCATAGGAAGCATGTTAGGCTTAAATGTGTTTGGTATTTGCTTCTTGATGCTCTCTTTTGTTCTTCAACTCTTATTCCTACGAGAGCATCATTAAAGCATCATGCCTAGCTTAAAGGCATAAAAGAAAGCGCTTTTGGGAGGCAGCCCACAACGAATAAAGTTTTATTTTGCTTTTGTTGTGTCTTTATGTTTATTAATACAGTAGCATCATTATTGTATCTTTACTTTTCAGCTTTGTGCCAAGTTTAGCCTCTGATTGCAAGAAAGTGCAAAAGTTGTGACGTGCTGTCCAGGAAACAGATTTTGTCCTTGGACAGAAAAATTCGTATAAAATCACCAGAGCATCTTTTTGATCTGAATTTTTTTGACCACGTGCTCTATACAATTGGCTTCCGAGCGTCTGTTCTGAGTTTTTTGATTTGAGTCGCAGAAGTGCCCCGAAAAAATTATTTACTACCTGCTGGTCTGTTTTTCACAGATTCTGTCCTGTTTTGCCTTTTCTTCGTTTTGCAAACCTTGAGCTTGCTTTTTCTTTGCAAAAACCT
Source organism: Secale cereale (assembly GCA_902687465.1). NCBI lineage: Eukaryota > Viridiplantae > Streptophyta > Magnoliopsida > Poales > Poaceae > Secale > Secale cereale. The sequence goes on from LR738712.1 coordinate 20,101,454, forward strand.
TTTGGCAATCTTGAGAAATAGTAGCTCGTCAAGATTATCCTTATTTCCAGTAGGGAAAAATTATTTTATTGTGGGTACTAACCTCGCTAATCAGATTATGATGAGTTATGTATGAAGGGAGTTTTCAAGTGTGCGAGGGCAGATGATAAAAGAAGATTCAGGAGGGTCAAACGCTCAAGCTTGGGGATGCCCCCGTGCACCCCCAAGAAATATTCAAGAAGACTCAAGCGTCTAAGCTTGGGATGCCCCCATGCATCCCCTTCTCCATCAACAATTATCAATTCGTCTTTCGTTCCACTATATTTTAATCACTTCATGCATTATGTGCTATGCTTGGAGCGTCTTGCTCTTAGTTTCCTTTTTAGTTTTCTTTAGCTTTGCTTGCTGTTCATAATAAGTTAGATCCTAGCCTTCATTCTTTGGGATAGAAATACGCTCCACTCCACTGTAGAACACAACATAGGCTTGCATGCGTATCTTCTTGTGTGTGTTCTTTATCTTTTCATAGCTGCTGTCATGCTTAGCTCTTAGTTTTCATGCTTATCTTTTTAAGAGCTTTTGTTTAGGTTGTTGCTTCTGGAACTCTCTTGAGTTATCATGCTTATCTTGTTAAGAGAGTTGGCTTCTGTGGCACTGGTTGATATGTCTATGATAAAAATGCTATGTGCATAATGGTGCTTAGTAGTTCATGTTTTCTTATGGTTAGTCTCAAATAGCTGGGGGTTCTTAATGTGTTATTGAAGTACCAGCATGATTTGTTTGCCTATGATGTGGTATGGTTTAGTGATATCTTCCTCCAAGAATTTATTTTGATTGACTTGGCATATGCTCACGCATATTTAAGACTGTAAAGAAAGTCTATCAACCTTGATGATCTTTAATTTCTGAGTAGTGATATAACTTCCATGCCCGATTCAATGTTGCTTTGTCGCTCTGCATGATTATGGCCGTCATTGCTCTCTTAGTTGGTCGCTCCCAGTCTTTTGCTAGCCTTCACCTGTACTAAGCGGACTGACTGCTTGTGCATCCAAAATCCTTGAAACCAGTTATGCCATATGAGTCCACCATACCTTCCTATATATGGTATTTACTTGCCATTCCTAACGAAGACTTTCTTGTACCATCTCAAAATTATTCAAAAGCATTTCTCTTTTGTGCCTCTGGTTTAGCTCATGAGGAAGTAGTAGTTAATTCATGATCTTTTTAAGTTGGACAAGTTTTACCCCGGGATTGCATGTCTAATCTGCAAACCCCTAATACGAGAAGGAACTGGCATGAGTGCGCCCGGCTCATAAAAGAGAATACAACAAACAAACCCTCCTTCACGCTTTGTTCATGAGAAATCAGAAAACTTTTGGCAGTGATAAACAAAGGAGATTTAGGGGATGTGATCGTCCCCGTGCGAGAGCCTTTCCTCGAAACTTGTCCAGCTCGAGAAGTAATTGAGTTATCTACTAGCATTCGTTGACGAATTATGCACCTCCCAAAAGCTTTTTATCTCTGTTTTTAAAACCACGAGCTCTGGTACTTGTTTAGTCTTTGCTTCCAGCCACGGGTTTTCAACCTTGCCATCAAAATCCACGGTTCGAGAGTCTCCACCTTCTTTCTTCAAAGTACCAACTATTGAGAGCATGATTGTCATTCTGAGTGTAATGTGCATTGTCCCAAAGTACCATTGTCTTCTGCATGATTATGATATCGCTTATTCTGAAATCATTGTATCTAGTCATCACTTAAACTTCGGAGGTGCTCCTGCATTTATGTTTTGCTTCACTAAAGGGGGCAAGCGAGGTATCACTTTGTCATGTTTGCACACCATGCTCACTACAAATCTATTGGGTGTTTCAGTATCATATTGTAAACTTTCAGTTCCTTGTGATATTCTCGTGAGGCAACTTAATTACTAAAGATTCATTATCTCAATAAGCATTTGTCATATGATTGTGAAAGACTCTTTGGTAGCATGTCACCACAGAAATTATGCTTGTTATCATTTACCTACTCGAGGACGAGCAGGAATTAAGCTTGGGGATGTTGATACGTCCCAAACGTATCTATAATTTCTGCTTGCTCCATGCATGTTTTGGGTGATATTGCTATGCTTTTGATACACTTTCATACACTTTTGATCATATTTGGACTAACCTATTAACTCAGTGCACCCCAGTGCCAGTTTCTGTTTTCTGCTGTTTTTGTATTTCAGGTTTTCCCATTACTTAAATTGCCAGAAAAATTCCGGGAAAAATATATAAAAAATCAGCGCTCCGGAAGCTTCCACGCGCCAGAAGTGGGGCCAGAGGGGAGCCAGGGGCAGCCCAGGCGGCCCCACCCCTGGCCGCCTAGGCAGGGCGCCTGGGCCCCCCTCTCCGCCTCTGGTTGCCCCCCTTCGCATATATTTATCTCCCGTCGCGGAAACCCTGATTCCGGAACCCTTTTCTCCAGAAGCAATTCCGATGTCCGCCGCCATCGCCACCAAGTTTCGGGGGACCAGAATTCCTGTGCCGGCATCCTGCCGGGACGGGGAAGTGCCCACGGATTCATCTCCATCGACGTTGCTTCCTCCCTCCATGATGCGGGAGTAGTTCCTCCTCGGGGCTGAGGTTTCTACCAGTAGCTATGTGGTCAATTCTCTCTCCCATGATATGATCTTCGTTGTGATCATAGGCTATGTTAATCTAGGGTGATCCCATGATATTTCCCCTTCCTCTATGTATTGGATTGATGTACTCACTTGTCTTTATCTAGTATAATCTCCGAGACCAAGGTGACAGCGGTGATGGCTTCTCGCCCCTCGTTGGTTACCCCAAGTGGAAGGTTTGAGATGTAGCGTAGCGGTAGTTTTCCATTGGCAAAGATACCAAGGATCGAATCCCGTGAGACTCCGAGGGTCAACAAGAAGGTGTCAATAGCGCCAGAGACTTTTGCTTGACAGGACCTGCACACAGATACAAATAACTTTGCTCCCAACGAGTATAGAGAGGTTGTCAATCCCTCCGGCCTTGTCGTTTACAAAGGATCAAACGCAAGAGATAATAGTGATAGGTATGACTACAACTAGTAAATAAGAACAGAAAGTAAATAACGGGTGTGATCAGTGATGGTAATATGGACCGGGGTCCCATGATGTTCACTAGTGATGTCTCTCTCCCAAAAGACGATAAAACAGCTAAGCGAGGTAAACGAATTACAGCTGGGCAATTGACAGGATTATGTGCGCAAACCAATGCTAACTATGCTGCAAAGAAAGGTAGAGGCTCAAAAGCATGGGCGGTATGCCAAGGCAAGTAGACCGAAATCCATCTGCATCTACTACTAATCATCCACCTTGAGATATCTATCCAGAACATCTCGCTGGTATTAAGTTGCGAGTCCCACCCATAGTGTAAACTCAAAGCAACAGACAACTGCATTAAAAGAACTTTGCGTAAAGTAAACAATCCTTGCACCCGCAAGTACAAGCACCGTTGTTTTCCCCCTTGTGGCAACAGCACATCCCCTAGAATCATGTTTCTGTCACTCAAGCTAGTCATCGAGGGGCATGAACCCACAATCAAGCATAACGTTCCCTCTTGGAGTCACTACCTACTACTTGGCCAAAGCAATAAACAGCAACGGAGAACATGCAAGAATTACTCAAGAACATAAATATAAAAGAGGTGAATCAAATATATTACTCACACACAATCTGAACATAATCTCATAATCCATCGGATCCCAGCAAACTCAGCATAGCAACAGCATAAGGATTACATATGTGCCTCGATCATGTAGGGCAGCTCACGAGGTCTAATCGATGAAGAACAAAGAGGGGAGGAGAACATCACATAGCTACTGGTCATGGACCCATGGTCCAAGGGAGACTACTCACAACTCATCCGGGAAGCGTCCATGGTGGTGGAGAAGCTCCCGGTGGTGGTTCTCCCCTCCGGCAGGGTGCCGGGAAGAGTTCTCCTGGTGCTCCCGATCTTGGAAGCGCGGCGGCGGCGGAACAGAGATGAGATCGCGAAAAAGGGTTCCGTCCTCGAGGGTTTCGGGACGCGGTGTAAATATATGCCAAAGGGGGTCACCAGAGAAGGCAAGGGGGGCCCAGGCGCCCCCCCCCCCCCCGGCGCGGCCAGGAGGGGGGCCGCCTGGGCCGCCCCTGGCTCCCCTCTGGCCCCACTTCTGGCGTGTGGAAGCTTCCGGAGCGCTGATTTTTTATATATTTTTCCCGGAATTTTTCTGGCAATTTAAGTAATGGGAAAACCTGAAATAGAAAAACAGCAGAAAACAGAAACTGGCACTGGGGTGCACTGAGTTAATAGGTTAGTCCAAATATGATCAAAAGTGTATGGAAGTGCATAAATATCATAGCAATATCACACAAAAGAGGCATGGAGCAAGCAGAAATTATAGATACGTTTTGGACGTATCAACATCCCCAAGCTTAATTCCCGCTCGTCCTCGAGTAGGTAAATGATAACAAGCATAATTTCTGTGGTGACATGCTATCAACCATATAAGAACTTTTCACAGTCACATGACAAATGCTTACTGAGATAATGAATCTTTAGTAATTAAGTTGCCTCATGAGAATATCACAAAGAGCTGAAAGTTTTACAATATGATACTGAAACACCCAATAGATTTGTAGTGAGCATGGTGTGCAACCATGACAAAGTGATACCTCGCTTGCCCCCTTTAGTGAAGCAAAACATAAATGCAGGAGCATCTCCGAAGTTTAAGTGACGACTAGATACAATGATTTCAGAATAAGCAATATCATAATCATGCAGAAGACAATGGTACTTTGGGACAATGCACATTACACTCAGAATGACAATCATGCTCTCAATAGCTGGTGCTTTGAAGAAAGAAGGTGGAGACTCTCGAACCGTGGCTTTTGATGGCAAGGTTGAAAACCCATGGTTGGAAGCAAAGACTAAACATGTACCAGAGCTCTTGGTTTTTAAAAACAGAGGTAAAAATGATTTTTGGGAGATGCATATTTCGTCAACGAATGCTAGTAGATAACTCAATTACTTCTCGAGCTGGACAAGTTTCGAGGAACGGCTCCCGCACGGGGATGATCACATCCCCTTAATCTCCTTTGTTTATCACTGCCAAAAGTTTTCTGATTTCTCATGAACAAAGCGTGAAGGAGGGTTTGTTTGTTGTATATTTTTTTATGAGCCGGCCGCACTCATGCCAGTTCCTTCTCGTATTAGGGGTTTGCAGATTAGACATGCAATCCCGGGGTAAAACTTGTCCAACTTAAAAAGATCATGAATTAACTACTACTTCCTCATGAGCTAAAACAGAGGCACAAAAGAGAAATGCTTTTGAATAATTTCGATATGGTACAAGAAAGTCTTCGTTAGGAATGGCAAGTAAATACCATGTATAGGAAGGTATGGTGGACTCATATGGCATAACTGGTTTCAAGGATTTTGGATGCACAAGCAGTCAGTCCGCTTAGTACAGGCGAAGGTTAGCAAAAGACTGGGAGCGACCAACTAAGAGAGCAATAACGGCCATAATCATGCAGAGCGACAAACCAACATTGAATCGGGCATGGAAGTTATATCGCTACTCAGAAATTAAAGATCGTCAAGGCTTGATTGACTTTCTTTACAGTCTTAAATATGCGTGAGCATATGCCAAGTCAATCAAAATAAATTCTTGGAGGAAGATATCACTAAACCATACCACATCATAGGCAAACAAATCATGCTGGTACTTCAATAACACATTAAGAACCCCCAGCTATTTGAGACTAACCATAAGAAAACATGAACTACTAAGCACCATCATGCACATAGCATTTTATCATAGACATATCAACCAGTGCAACAGAAGCCAACTCTCTTAACAATATAAGCATGATAACTCAAGAGAGTTCCAGAAGCAACCAACTAAACAAAAGCTCTTTAAAAAGTAAAGCATTAAAACTAAGAGCTAAACATAATAGTAGCTATTGAAAGACAAAGAACATACACAGCAAAGATAAACATGAAAATCCTATGTTGTGTTCTAGGTTGAAGTGGAGCGTGTTTCTCTCCCACAAAAAGAAAGCTGGGTTCTAACTCGTTATGAAAAGCAAGCAAAGCTAAAGAAAACTAAAAAGGAAACTAAAAGCAAGACGCTCCAAGCATAGCACATAACGCATGAAGTGATTAAAATATAGTGGAACGAAAGACGAACTGATAATTGTTGATGGAGAAGGGGATGCACGGGGGCATCCCCAAGCTTAGACGCTTGAGTCTTCTTGAATATTTCTTGGGGGTGCACGGGGGCATCCCCAAGCTTGAGCATTTGACCCTCCTGAATCTTTTTATCATCTTCCCTCGCACACTTGAAAACTCCCTTCATACATAACTCATCATAATCTGATTAGCGAGGTTAGTACCCATAATAAAATAATTTTTCCTTGCTGGAAATAAGGATAATCTTGAAGATCTACTGTTTCTCAAGATTGCCAAAAGGTTTTTGCAAAGAAAAAGCAAGCTCAAGGTTTGCAAACGAAGAAAAGGCAAAACAGGACAGAATCTGTGAAAAACAGACCAGCAGGTAGTAAATAATTTTTTCGGGGCACTTCTGCAACTCAAATCAAAAAACCCAGAACAGATGCCCGAAAGCCAATTGTATGGAGCACGCTGTCGAAAAAACTCAGACCAAAAAGATGATCTGGTGATTTTATACGAATTTTTCTGTCCAAGGACAGAATCTGTTTCCTGGACAGCACGTCACAACTTTTGAACTTTCTTGCAATCAGAGGCTAAACTTGGCACAAAGCTGAAAAGTAAAGATACAATGATGATGCTACTGTAGTAACAAACATCAAGACACAACAAAAGCAAAGTAAAACTTTATTCATTGTGGGCTGCCTCCCAAAAGCGCTTTCTTTTATGCCTTTAAGCTAGGCATAATGCAAAAAGATCATGTTGTATCAATTGAACCATCATCAAGATCATCAAAAAGCTATTCAATAGTACAACTAGTCTTAAGAGGACTTTCAAATAAAGGCCTAATAGAGATACTTCTAGGGAGAAGACCAAAAGGTAAAAAGTCAATGGAAGATTCATTTATAAATTTATCAAAGAGAGGTGTTTCTTCCAAAGTCTTCACAGTTTCAACCCCTTTGGCAATAGGTGGATTACTTTTGGAACGAGGAGCCTTTGGAACGTAAACGAACTTAGGCTCCTTCTTTGCCGGAGTTTCTACCTTTTTGGTTTTGATTGAGGAGAAAGTAGTTCCTAAAGTATCAAAGATTTCCTCAATCTTGTCTATCCTAGAAGAATCCAAGTCATGGGATTTGATGGTCTCCAAAGTTTTGAGAATTTTATGCATGGAGCTATCAAGTCTATTCAAATTCCCTTGGATCTTACGATCCAACTCATTTATCTTATTAATGTTTGGCATCTCTAGCTCTATCTTTTCAAGTTTTTTCATAATGTGAGCTAGGGTAATGTCCTCCTGAATGCTAACAACAGGGGGATTTCCAACAAGATTTTCAATAATACTAAGAGATTCCCAAACTGGGGCTTCTAGGAAATTTCCATTGATAGCAGAATCTAGAATAAACCTATTCCAAGAAGTAATTCCAACATAAAAATTTCTAAGCAGGATAGTAGTAGATTGCTTCTTGGTGGCTCTTTTATGAGAATCATTAATTCTATACCAAGCATCTTTTAGACTTTCCCCACTTCTTTGTTTAAAGGTGAGAACTTCTGCCTCACCAAAGGCAAAAGGACCAGACATAATGCCAACTAAAGAATGAGATAACTATTTTTGTGATTTTTGATAAAGGGAACTAAAGCAAAACTGAAAGGTAAACTAACAAGACTAAAAAGCAAAGATAAAAGATAGCGTGCAACTCCCCTATCTTGAAGAGTGGAGTCCCCGGCAACGGCGCCAGAAAACTTTGCTTGATGGCTTCTCGCCCCTCGTTGGTTACCCCAAGTGGAAGGTTTGAGATGTAGCGTAGCGGTAGTTTTCCCTTGGCAAAGATACTAAGGATCGAATCCCGTGAGACTCCGAGGGTCAACAGGAAGGTGTCAATAGCGCCAGAGACTTTTGCTTGACAGGACCTGCACACAGATACAAATAAATTTGCTCCCAACGAGTACAGAGAGGTTGTCAATCCCTCCGGCCTTGTCGTTTACAAAGGATCAAACGCAAGAGATAATAGTGATAGGTATGACTGCAACTAGTAAATAAGAACAGAAAGTAAATAACGGGTGTGATCAGTGATGGTAATATGGACCGGGGTCCCATGATGTTCACTAGTGATGTCTCTCTCCCAAAAGACGATAAAACAGCTAAGCGAGGTAAACGAATTACAGCTGGGCAATTGACAGGATTATGTGCGCAAACCAATGCTAACTATGCTGCAAAGAAAGGTAGAGGCTCAAAAGCATGGGCGGTACGCCAAGGCAAGTAGACCGAAATCCATCTGCATCTACTACTAATCATCCACCTTGAGATATCTATCCAGAACATCTCGCTGGTATTAAGTTGCGAGTCCCACCCATAGTGTAAACTCAAAGCAACAGACAACTGCATTAAAAGAACTTTGCGTA
>LR738712.1:20110213-20172248 GCA_902687465.1 Secale cereale
TAAAGTAAACAATCCTTGCACCCGCAAGTACAAGCACCGTTGTTTCCCCCCTTGTGGCAACAGCACATCCCCTAGACTCATGTTTCTGTCACTCAAGCTAGTCATCGAGGGGCATGAACCCACAATCAAGCATAACGTTCCCTCTTGGAGTTACTACCTACTACTTGGCCAAAGCAATAAACAGCAACGGAGAACATGCAAGAATTACTCAAGAACATAAATATAAAAGAGGTGAATCAAATATATTACTCACACACAATCTGAACATAATCTCATAATCCATCGGATCCCAGCAAACTCAGCATAGCAACAGCATAAGGATTACATATGTGCCTCGATCATGTAGGGCAGCTCACGAGGTCTAATCGATGAAGAACAAAGAGGGGAGGAGAACATCACATAGCTACTGGTCATGGACCCATGGTCCAAGGGAGACTACTCACAACTCATCCGGGAAGCGTCCATGGTGGTGGAGAAGCTCCCGGTGGTGGTTCTCCCCTCCGGTAGGGTGCCGGGAAGAGTTCTCCTGGTGCTCCCGATCTTGGAAGCGCGGCGGCGGCGGAACAGAGATGAGATCGCGAAAAAGGGTTCCATCCTCGAGGGTTTCGGGACGCGGTGTAAATATATGCCAAAGGGGGTCACCAGAGGAGGCAAGGGGGGCCCAGGCGCCCCCCCCGGCGCGGCCAGGAGGGGGGCCGCCTGGGCCGCCCCTAGCTCCCCTCTGGCCCCACTTCTGGCGCGTGGAAGCTTTCGGAGCGCTGATTTTTTATATATTTTTCCCGGAATTTTTCTGACAATTTAAGTAATGGGAAAACCTGAAATAGAAAAACAACAGAAAACAGAAACTGGCACTGGGGTGCACTAAGTTAATAGGTTAGTCCAAATATGATCAAAAGTGTATGGAAGTGCATAAATATCATAACAATATCACACAAAAGAGGCATGGAGCAAGCAGAAATTATAGATACGTTTTGGACGTATCAAGCGGTCTATTGGACATGGATTAGAAGAATATTTTCATGAGTGATTTCCTCTTTTGTGTGTTGATTGAAGATTGAGAGTCTCTTGGTGCTTGTCTTTGACTATCCTTGAGATATGTTGTGGTGATTGTGGTACTCTCTTTGGATGGCCGCGGTGATATTGGGAAATCCATAGATTGAGAACTACGAACTTTGAGGTGTGTTTTTATAGCCCTACATAATTCTCGTCCTCTCTTGACCACAAAGGAATGACCTCCGAGTGCGTCCCCCTTGCATGTTTTATGGGAAATATCATGTGATTCGATTATGTTAATGTTGTTGGGAGTTGCCACTAGTGAAAGTATGATCCCTAGGCCTTGTTTCCACCGTTGCAATACCAATTGTGCTCACGTTTACCACTTGTTTGCTTGCTGCACTTTTTATTACAGATTTATATTACTTTGCTTTGCCACTCCTATCATCCATATTTTACCATCTCTTCGCCGAACTAGTGCACCTATACATCTGACAAGTGTATTTGGTGTGTTGGGGACACAAGAGACTTCTTGTTTTTTAATTGCAGGGTTGCTTGAAAGGGGTACGTTCAACCTCCACTTCCCTGAGTTCGATAAACCTTGGGTTACTCACTTAAGGGAAATTTGCTGCTGTCCTACAAACCTCTGCTCTTGGAGGCCCAACACTGTCTACAGGAATAGAAGCATGTAGTAGACATCACCATCAGGGTGTCGGCACGCTGGGAGGTCTTGCTGGACTTGTTTTACCATTATCGAAATGTCTTGTGCATCGGGATTCCGAGCCTAATCGGATTGTTCCTAAGATAAGGGGTAATATTATTATTACTTCTGCTGATCGTGAGAGCTTGTGATGGGCTAAGTTGGGACACCCCTGCAGGGTTATGATCTTTCGAAAGCCGTGCCCGTGGTTATGTGGAAGATTGGAATTTTGTTAATGTACGGTTGTAGAAAACTTGTCAGAGGATCCGAGATAAAACACACAACTGCATGAGTAACCGTGACTGTCTCTTTTCACTTTGAGAAGAGAACACGGTGGGGTTATGTTTGACTCGTAGGTAGTTCAGGATCTTTAGCGATCATTACTAGTTTGCAACCGTTTGCGTAGATGCTCATCTTATTCTTGTACTCGTAAGTTAGCCACCATATATTGCTTAGGCGCTGCTGCAACCTCACCACTTTACCTCTTTCTACCCTTTGAGCTTTGCTAGTCTTGATACCCATGGTTATGGGATTGCTGAGTCCTCGTGGCTCACAGATACTACAACAATAGTTGCATGTGTAAGTTTCCGATGACTTGACGTGAGAGCAATGTTACCTTTTGTTGGAGTTCTTTCTTCTTCTTCTTCGTCAGTCTTGGGCTAGGTTACTGGTCAGCAACCTGGGATAGCAGATGGATGTCGTTGTGCTTTTCATGTTTGCATCCATAGTCGGATGCTTTGTATTGATGTTGTTGTATTCATGTGAATTGTATGTATTGTTGTATCCCCATGTATTATGTAATGGTACGATGTAATGATCTCCATCTTGCTAAGCGCCTAAGATGCGGTTGTGCCCCAATCACGTATGAGTCACGTGATCGGGATAGAATAGCATCTTGGGCTTGACAACGGCGGTGATGATTTCCCCCTCCTAGAGGGAAGTATCCCCGGCAGAACAGCTCTGCCGGAGCCCTAGATTGGTTTCCGCCAAGGTTCCGCTTCGAGACGACGGCGTCTGGTCCCGAAAGCCTACTTCTGATTTTTTTTTCCAGGTCAAAACACCTCATATAGGAGAAGATGGGTATCGGGGGGTCATCGTGTGGCCCATGAGGCAGTGGTCGTGCCCAGAGAGGGGGGGGTGCGCCCCCCACCCTCGTGGACAGGTGGTGGCCCCTTGGTGATTCTCTTTCGCCAGATATTTTTTATATTTTCTGAAACGGTGTCCCATGGAGTTTCAGAGCTTTTTGAGTTGTGCAGAATAGGTTTCCAGTATTTGCTCCTTTTCCAGCCTAGAATACCAGCTGTCGGCATTCTCCCTCTTCATGTAAACCTTGTAAAATAAGAGAGAAAGGGCATAAGTATTGTGACATAACGTGTAATAACAGCCCATAGCGCAATAAATATCAACATAAAAGCATGATGCAAAATGGATATATCAATCCTCCTCCACCCAAGGGTGATCCCGTGTTTGAACTCAAACCATTACCTGATACTCTTAAGTATGTTTATCTTGATGAAAAGAAGATATATCATGTTATTATTAGTGCAAACCTTTCAGAGCAGGAAGAAGAAAAACTATTGAAAACTTTGAAGAAGCATCGTGCTGCTATTGGATATACTCTGGATGATCTTAAGGGCATTAGTCCCACTTTATGCCAACACAAGATAAAATTGGAAGAGGACGCTAAACCGGTTATTGATCATCAACGACGGTTAAATCCTAAGATGAAAGAAGTGGTAAGGAAGGAAATAATAAAGCTTCTAGAGGCAGGTATAATCTATCTAGTTGCTGATAGCTAGTGGGTAAGTCATGTCCATTGTGTCCCTAAGAAGGGAGGTATGACTGTTGTTCCTAATGATAAAGATGAATTGATTCCGCAAAGAATTGTTACAGGTTATAGGATGGTAATTGATTTCCGCAAATTAAATAAAGCTACTAAGAAAGATCATTACCCTTTGCCTTTTATTGATCAAATGCTAGAAAGGTTATCCAAACATACTCATTTTTTCTTTCTAGATGGTTATTCTGGTTTCTCTCAAATACCTGTGTCAAAAGGGGATCAAGAAAAGACCACTTTTACTTGTACTTTCGGTACCTTTGCTTATAGACGTATGCCTTTTGGTTTATGTAATGCACCTACTACCTTTCAAAGATGCCTGATGGCTATATTCTCTGATTTTTGTGAAAAGATTGTTGAGGTTTTCATGGATGATTTTTCCGTTTACGGAACTTCTTTTGATGATTGCTTGGGCAACCTTGATCGAGTTTTGCAGAGATGTGAAGACACTAATATTGTCTTGAATTGGGAGAAGTGCCACTTTATGGTTAATGAAGGCATTGTATTGGGACATAAAGTTTCTGAAAGAGGTATTGAAGTTGACAAGGCTAAGGTTGATGCTATTGAAAATATGTCATGCCCAAAGGACATCAAAGGTATACGAAGTTTCCTTGGTCATGCAGGGTTTTATAGGAGGTTCATTAAGGACTTCTCCAAAATCTCCAGGCCTCTGCCTAATCTCTTACAAAAATATGTTCCTTTTGTCGTTGATGATGATTGTTTAGAGGCATTTGAAATACTTAAGAAAGCATTGATCTCTGCACCTATTGTCCAGCCTCCTATCTGGAATTTACCCTTTGAGATTATGTGCGATGCTAGTGATTATGTTGTAGGTGTTGTTCTAGGACAAAGAGTTGATAAGAAATTGAATGTTATCCAATATGCTAGTAAAACTCTAGACAGTGCCCAGAGAAATTATGCTACTACTGAGAAGGAATTTTTAGCAGTTGTATTTGCATGTGATAAGTTTAGACCTTATATTGTTGATTCTAAAGTAACTATTCACACTGATCATGCTGCTATCAAATACCTTATGGAAAAGAAAGATGCTAAACCTAGACTTATTAGATGGGTTCTCTTACTGCAAGAATTTGATTTGCATATTATTGATAGAAAGGGAGTTGAGAACCCCGTCGCAGACAACTTGTCTAGGCTAGAGAATATTCTTGATGACCCACAACCTATTGATGATAGCTTTCCCGATGAACAATTAGCTATATAAATACTTATCGTGCTGCTCCATGGTATGCTGATTATGCTAATTACATTGTTGCTAAGTTTATACCACCTAGCTTCACATACCAGCAAAAGAAAAGAAAATTCTTCTGTGATTTGAGACATTACTTCTGGGATGACCCACACCTTTATAAAGAGGGAGTAGATGGTATTATTAGACATTGTGTACCCGAGCATGAACATGAACAGATCCTACGCAAGTGCCACTCTGAAGCTTATGGAGGACACCATGCTGGAAATAGAACTGCACATAAGGTACTGCAATCTGGCTTTTATTGGCCTACTCTCTTCAAGGATGCTCGTAAGTTTGTCCTATCTTGTGATGAATGTCAAATAATTGGTAATATCAGTCGACGTCAAGAAATGCAAATGAATTATTCACTTGTTATTGAACCGTTTGATGTCTGGGGTTTGATTATATGGGAACGTTTCCTTCCTCTAATGGGTATACACATATTTTAGTTGCTGTTAATTACGTTACTAAGTGGGTAGAAGCTATTCCAACTAGAAGTGCTGATCATAACACCTCTATTAAGATTCTTAAAGAAGTTATTTTTCCGAGGTTTGGAGTCCCTAGATACTTAATGACTGATGGTGGTTCACACTTTATTCATGGTGCTTTCCGTAAAATGCTTGCTAAGTATGATGTTAACCATAGAATTGCATCCCCTTATCACCCACAGTCTAGTGGTCAAGCAGAACTAAGTAACAGAGAGTTGAAATTAATTTTGCAAAAGACAGTTAATAGGTCTAGAAAGAATTGGTCCAAGAAACTTGATGATGCATTATGGGCCTATAGAGCTACATACAAAAATCCTATGGGTATGTCTCCATATGAAATGGTTTATGGAAAAGCATGTCACTTACCTCTTGAGCTAGAACATAAGGCATATTGGGCTATTAAATAGCTCAACTATGATTTCAAACTTGCCAGTGAGAAGAGGTTATTTGACATTAGCTCGCTTGATGAATGGAGAACCCAGGCTTATGAGAATGCCAAGCTATTTAAAGAAGAAGTTAAAAGATGGCATGACAAAAGGATACAAAAGCGTGAGTTTAACGTAGGTGATTATGTCTTGCTATACAACTCTCGTTTAAGATTTTTTGCAGGAAAACTTATCTCTAAATGGGAAGGTCCTTACGTTATCGAGGAGGTATATCATTCCGGTGCCATAAAAATCAACAACTTCGAAGGCACGAATCCGAAGGTGGTGAACGGTCAAAGAATCAAACATTATATCTCAGGTAATCTTATAAATGTTGAAACCAATGTTATTGAAATCGTAACCCCGGAGGAATACATAAGGGACACTTTCCAGAATGATTTAAACACCGAAAAGGAAGAGGTATGTAGTACGGTAAGTAAACCGACTCCAAAATAGTTCTAATGGCGATTTTTCACCGTTTTGGAATATTTACAAAAATAGAAAAATAAGAGGCAGTCCGTAAGAGAACCGAGGCGTCCACGAGGGTGGAGGGCGCGCCCCCTGCCTCGTGGGTGTTGGAAATATGCCCTAGAGGCAGTAATAAAATGGTTATTATTATATTTCCTTGTTCATGGTAATTGTCTATTGTTCATGCTTTAATTGTATTATTCGGAAACAGTGATACATGTGTGAATACATAGACCACAACGTGTCCCTAGTAAGCCTCTAGTTGACTAGCTCGTTGATCAACAGATGGTTACGGTTTCCTGACCATGGACATTGGATGTCATTGATAACGGGATCACATCATTAGGAGAATGATGTGATGGACAAGACCCAATCCTAAGCCTAGCACAAGATCGTGTAGTTCGTATGCTAAAGCTTTTCCAATGTCAAGTATCCTTTCCTTAGACCATGAGGTTGTGCAACTCCCAGATACCGTAGGAATACTTTGGGTGTGCCAAACGTCACAACGTAACTGGGTGGCTATAAAGGTACACTACGGGTATCTCCGAAAGCATCTGTTGGGTTGGCATGAACCAAGACTGGGATTTGTCACTCCGTATGACGGAGAGGTATCTCTGGGCCCACTCGTTAATACATCATCGTAATGAGCTCAATGTGACTAAGGGGTTAGTCACGGGATGATGTGTTACGGAACGAGTAAAGAGACTTGCCATAACGAGATTGAACAAGGTATCAGTATACCGACGATCGAATCTTGGGCAAGTACTATACCTATAGACAAAGGGAATTGCGTACGGGATTGATTGAATCCTCGACATCGTGGTTCATCCGATGAGATCATCGAGGAGCATGTGGGAGCCAACATGGGTATCCAGATCCCGCTGTTGGTTATTGACCGGAGAGTCGTCTCATTCATGTCTGCGTGTCTCCCGAACCCGCAGGGTCTACACACTTAAGGTTCGGTGATGCTAGGGTTGTAGAGATATTAGTATGCAGTAACCCGAAAGTTGTTCGGAGTCCTAGATGAGATCCCGGACGTCACGAGGAGTTCCGGAATGGTCTAGAGGTGAAGATTTGTATATAGGAAGTCCAGTTTCGGCCACCGGGAAAGTTTCGGGGGTCACCGGTATTGTACCAGGACCACCGGAAGGGTCCCGGGGGTCCACCGGGTGGGGCCACCTATCCCGAAGGGCCCCATGGGATGAAGTGGGAAGGGAACCAGCCCCTGGTGGGCTGGTGCGCCCCCCATGGGCCTCCCCTTGCGCCTAGGGTTGGAAACCCTAGGGGTGGGGGGTGCCCCACCTGACTTGGGGGGCAAGTCCCCCCCCCCCTTGGCCACCGCCCCCCTTGAGATTGGATCTCTAGGGGCCGGCGCCCCCCCAGGACCCCTATATAAAGAGGGGGGAGGGAGGGCTGTGCACCCAAGCCCCTGGCGCCTCCCTCCCCCCCCCCGTGTTACACCTCTCCCTCTCGCTGAGCTTGGCGACGCCCTACCGAGATCCCCGCTGCTTCCACCATCACGTCGTCGTGCTGCTGGATCTCCATCAACCTCTCCTCCCCCCTTGCTGGATCAAGAAGGAGGAGACGTCTCTCCCAACCGTACGTGTTTTGAACGCGGAGGTGCCGTCCGTTCGGCGCTCGGTCATCGGTGATTTGGATCACGACGAGTATGACTCCATCAACCCCATTCTCTTGAACGCTTCCGCTCGCGATCTACAAGGGTATGTAGATGCACTCCCCTCTCCCTCGTTGCTAGATGACTCCATAGATTGATCTTGGTGATGCGTAGAAAATTTTAAAATTCTGCTACGTTCCCCAACAGTGGCATGATGAGCTAGGTCTATGCATAGTATCTTGCACGAGTAGAACACAAAGTAGTTGTGGGCGTCGATTTGTTAATTCTCTTGCCGTTACTAGTCTTATCTTGATTCGGCGGCATCGTGGGATGAAGCGGCCCGGACCGACCTTACACGTACGCTTACGTGAGACAGGTTCCACCGGCTGACATGCACTAGTTGCATAAGGTGGCTAGCGGGTGTCTGTCTCTCCCACTTTAGTCGGATCGCATTCGATGAAAAGGGTCTTTATTAAGGGTAAATAGAAATTGGCATATGACGTTGTGGTTTTGGCGTAGGTGATACGTCCAAAACGTATCTATAATTTCTGCTTGCTCCATGCCTCTTTTGGGTGATATTGCTATGATATTTATACACTTCCATACACTTTTGATCATATTTGGACTAACCTATTAACTCAGTGCACCCCAGTGCCAGTTTTTGTTTTCTGCTGTTTTTGTATTTCAGGTTTTCCCATTACGAGAACTGCCAGAAAAATCCCGGAAAAATTATATAAAAAATCAGCGTTCCAGAAGCTTCCCGGCAGCCAAAGTAGAGCCGGAGGGGGGCCACCAGGGCTCCAGGCGCCCTGGTGGCGCGGCCCCCCTCCTGGCCGCGCCGGGGGGGCGCTTGGGCCCCCCAGGCCTCCGCTGATGCCCCCCTTTGGCATATATTTATATCGTGTCCCGAAACCCTCGAGACGGGAACCCTTTTTCGCGATCTCATCTCTGTTCCGCCGCCACCGCGCTTCCAAGATCGGGAGCACCAGGAGAACTCTTCCCGGCACCCTGCCGGAGGGGAGGATCACCACCGGGAGCCTCTCCACCACCATGGACGCCTCCCGGATGAGTTGTGAGTAGTCTCCCTTGGACCATGGGTCCATGACCAGTAGCTATGTGATGTTCTCCTCCCGTTCTTGTGCTTCACTAATTAGACCTCGTGAGCTGCCCTACATGATCGAGGCACATATGTAATCCTTATGCTGTTGCTATGTTGAGTTTGCTGGGATCCGATGGATTGTGAGATTATGTTCAGATTGTGTTTGAGTAATATATTTGATTCACCTCTTTTATATTTATGTTCGTAAGTAATTCTTGCATGTTCTCCGTTGCTATTTATTGCTTTGGCCAAGTAGTAGGTAGTAACTCCAAGAGGGAACGTTATGCTTGATTGTGGGTTCATGCCCCTCGATGACTAGCTTGAGTGACAGAAACATGAGTCTAGGGGATGTGATGTTGCCACAAGGGGGGAAACAACGGTGCTTGTGCCCGCGGGTGCAAGGATTGTTTAATTTACGCAAAGTTCTTTTAATGCAGTTGTCTGTTGCTTTGAGTTTACACTATGGGTGGGACTCGCAACTTAATACCAGCGAGATGTTCTGGATATATATCTCAAGGTGGATGATTAGTAGTAGATGCAGATGGATTTCGGTCTACTTGCCTTGGCGTACCGCCCATGCTTTGAACCTCTACCTTTCTTGCAACATAGTTAGCATTGGTTTGCGCACATAATTCTGTCAATTGCCCAGCTGTAATTCGTTTACCTCACATAGCTGTTTTATCGTCTTTTGAGAGAGAGATATCACTAGTGGACATCATGGGACCCCGGTCCATATTACCATCATTGATCACATCCGCTATTTACTTTCCGCTTTTACTTATTACTTGCAGCAATACCTATCACTATTATCACTTGCGTTTGATCCTTTGTAAACGACAAGGCCGGAGGGATTGACAACCTCTCTGTACTCGTTGGGAGCAAAGTTATTTGTATCTGTGTGCAGGTCCACGTTGATTGCTAATATCTGGCGCCGTTAGCAGTTGACACCTTCTTGTTGAAACTGGGAGTCTCAGGGGAAATCGATCCTTGGTATCTTTGCCAAGGGAAAACTTCCGCTACACTGCATCTCAAACCTTCCACTTGGGGTAACCAACGAGGGGCGAGAAGCCATCAAGCAAAGTTTTCTGGCGTCGTCGCCGGGGACTCCACTCTTCAAGATAGGGGAATTGCACGCTATCTTTTACCTTTGCTTTTTAGTCTTGTTAGTTTACCTTTCAGTTTTTGCTTTAGTATCTTTTATCGAAAATCACAAAAATAGTTATCTTGCTTGCTTGCTGCTATGGGTTCCACCGAGAACACCAAGTTGTGTGACTTCACTAGTCACAACAACGATGACTTTATCTGCACACCTATCACTACACCTGCCACTTCAGCACCTTCGTATGAAATTAAACCTGCTTTACTAAATCTAGTTATGAAAGATCAATTCTCCGGTGCTGGAGATGATGCTGCTTTACACTTAAACAATTTTGTTGAACTTTGTGATATGCAAAAGTACCAAGAAATAGATGGTAATATTGTTAAGCTTAAGCTTTTTCCTTTCTCCTTGAGAGGAGGAGCTAAAATTTGGTTTCAATCTTTGTCTAGAAATAGCATAGATTCATGGGACAAGTGCAAAGATGCTTTTATCGGAAAATACTATCCACCTGCTAAAATTATCCAACTAAGAAGTAACATAATGAATTTTAAACAATTGGATAATGAACAAGTTGCCCAAGCTTGGGAACGTATGAAATCTCTTATCAAGAACTGCCCTACTGAACTAGAGATTATGCTCAAAGATTTCATCACTACCCAAAAAGCCTTCAATAAGAGTGTAGAAGAAAAACTAAACAAACTAGATGATCTCTCTTCGAAGGTAGACAATTTAGCCCATGAGGTAGAATTGCTTAAAATTAGAACTTCTCCTCTTGAGGAGAGGAAGGTCACTCCTATGAATGTTATTCAAGTGCAAATTAATGAAAACATTAGGATGTTGGCTAAACTTAAAGAGAGATGGGCTAGAGAAAAGGAGGAAGAAAATAGAATTAAGAACCTTCCTACCCACCACACTGTTGCTACTATCCAAGTTGTTGATGATATCCAAACTCTTAGCACCCAATGCACTCCTGGTCCCATTGGACCTATTAATGGTGATGCTATGACCATAGAAACTACCAAACAAGTGAACCTAAAGGACACCACTACCACTTTACTTGATAGTAGTGACCTTGATTTTGATAATTGCACTCTTACCGAAGTTATTGATTTCCTTCACAAGATGTCTAGAGATCCCCGCACTAGCACGCTTAACATTGCCTTCACAGAGCATATCACTAATGCTCTCATCAAAGCTAGGGAGGAGAAACTTAGAGTAGAAGCCTCCATACCTAGAAAGCTAGAAGATGGTTGGGATCCTATGATTAAAATTAAGTTGAATAACTTCTCTTGCTATGCTTTATGTGATGTTGGAGCTAGTACCTCTGTTATGCCCAAAAGAATATATGATATGCTTAAATTGAAACCTTTTGATTCTTGTTCTTTTGGTGTTCGTCTCGTTGATTCTTCCATAAAGAAAC
The DNA here is from genome assembly GCA_902687465.1 of Secale cereale. Taxonomy (NCBI): domain Eukaryota; kingdom Viridiplantae; phylum Streptophyta; class Magnoliopsida; order Poales; family Poaceae; genus Secale; species Secale cereale. The sequence continues at coordinate 20,121,607 of LR738712.1, forward strand.
CTTTGGGGAGGATCGACGATGTTCTTATCATTGTCAATGACAATTATGTTCCCGTTGATTTTACTATTATGGACATTGAATGTGAACCTTCTTGTCCAATTATTTTGGGACGTCCTTTTCTACGCACCGTTGGTGCTATCATTGACATGAAAGAGGGGAATATAAGATTCCAATTTCCTCTCAAGAAAGGGATGGAACACTTCCCTAGAAAGAAGATTAAGTTACCTTTTGAGTCCGTTATACGGGCTAGCTATTCTTTTACTCTTGATAAAACTTGATCTGTATGCATTATGCCTAGCTTAAAGGCATAAAAGAAAGCGCTTTTGGGAGGCAGCCCACATGAATAAAATTTTATTTTGCCTTTGTTGTGTCTTGATGTTGTTACTACAGTAGCATCATCATTGTATCTTTGCTTTTCAACTTTGTGCCAAGTGTAGCCTCTGATTGCAAGAAAGTTCAAAAGTTGTGACGTGCTGTCCAGGAAACAGATTCTGTCCTTGGATAGAAAAATTTGTATAAAATCACCATATCATCTTTTTGATCTGAATTTTTTCGACAGCATGCTCTATACAATTGTCTTTCGTGCGTCTGTTTTGAGTTTTTTGATTAGAGTTGCAGAAGTGCCCCGAAAAAATCATTTACTACCTGCTGTTCTGTTTTTCACAGATTCTGTCCTGTTTTGCCTTTCCTTCATTTTGCAAACCTAGAGCTTGCTTTTTCTTTGCAAAAACCTTTTGGCAATCTTGAGAAACAGTAGACCTTCAAGAATATCTTTATTTCCAGCAAGGAACAATTATTTTATTATGGGTACTAACCTCGCTAATCAGATTATGATGAGTTATGTATGAAGGGAGTTTTCAAGTGTGCGAGGGAAGATGATAAAAAGATTCAGGAGTGTCAAACGCTCAAGCTTGGGGATGCCCCCATGCACCCCCAAGAAATATTCAAGGAGACTCAAGCGTCTAAGCTTGGGGATGCCCCAGTGCATCCCCTTCTCCATCAACATTATCAGTTCGTCTTTCGTTCCACTATATTTTTATCACTTCATGTGTTATGTGCTATGCTTGGAGCGTCTTGCTTTTAGTTTCCTTTTTAGTTTTCTTTAGCTTTTCATAACGAGTCGGAACTCAGCTTTCTTTGTGTGGGAGAGAAACACGCTCCACTTCTACCTAGAACATAACATAGAATTTTCATGTCTATCTTTGTTGTGTGTGTTCTTTGTCTTTCAATAGCTACTATCATGTTCAGCTCTTAGTATTCATGCTTATCTTTTTAAAGAGCTTTTGTTTAGTTGGTTGCTTGAACTCTCTTTAGTTATCTTGCTTATCTTATTAAGAGAGTTTGCTTCTGTTGCATTGGTCGATATGTCTATGATAAAAATGCTACGTGCATAATGGTGCTTAGTAGTTCATGTTTTCTTGAGGTTAGTCTCAAATAGCTAGGGGGTTCCCAATGTGTTATTGGAGTACCAACATGATTTTTTGCCTATGATGTGGTATGGTTTAGTAATATCTTCCTTCAAGAATTTATTTTGATTGACTTGGCGTATGCTCACGCATATTTAAGACTGTAAACAAAGTCTGTCAAGCCTTGATGATCTTTTGTTTCTGAGTAGCGATATAACTTCCATGCCTTATTCAATGTTGCTTTGTCGCTCTGCATGATTATGACCGTCATTGCTCTTTTAGTTGGTCGCTCCCAGTCTTTTGCTAACCTCCACCTGTACTAAGCGGACTGACTGCTTGTGCATCCAAAATCCTTTAAACCAGTTATGCCATATGAGTCCACCATACCTTCCTATACATGGTATTTACCTGCCATTCCTAACGAAGACTTTCATGTACCATCTCGAAATTATTCAAAAAAATGCATTTCTATTTTGTGCCTCTGTTTTAAGTTCATGAGGAAGTAGTAGTTAATTCATGATCTTTTTAAGTTGGACAAGCTTCACCCCGGGATTGCATGTCTAATGTGCAAACCCATAATACGAGAAGGAACTGGCAAAGAGTGCGCCCGGTCAAAACTAATATAACAAACAAACCCTCCTTCACGCTTTGTTCATGAGAAATCAGAAAACTTTGGCAGTGATAAACAAAGGAGATTAAGAGGATGTGATCGTCCTCATTCGGGAGCCGTTCCTCGAAACTTGTCCATCTCAAGAAGTGATTGAGTTGTCTGCTAGCATTCGTTGACGAAACATGCATATTCAAAAAAATATTATTACCTCTGTTTTTAAAACCAAGAGCTCTGGTACATGCTTTGTCTTTGTTTCCGACCACGGGTTTTCAACCTTGCCAACAAAAGCCACGGTTCGAGAGTCTCCACCTTCTTTTAAAGCACCAACTACTGAGAGCATGATTGTCATTCTGAGTGTAATGTGCATTGTCCCAAAGTAGCATTGTCTTTTGCATGATTGTGATATTGTTTATTCTGAAATCATTGTATCTAGTCATCACTTAAACCTTGGAGGTGCCCCTGCATTTATGTTTTGCTTCACTAAAGGGGGCAAGCGAGATATCACTTTATCATATTTGCACACCATGCTCATTACAAATCTATTTGATGTTTCAGTATCATATTGTAAAATTTTCAGTTCTTTGTGATTTTCTCATGAGGCAACTTAGTTACTACAGATTCATTGTCTCAGTAAGCTTTTGTCATATGACTATGAAAAGTCCTATATGGTTAATAGCATGTCACCACAGAAATTATTCTTGTTATCATTTACCTACTCGAGGACGAGCAGGAATTAACCTTGGGGATGTTGATACGTCCAAAACGTATCTATAATTTCTGCTTGCTCCATGCCTCTTTTGGGTGATATTGATAGCATATTTATACACTTCCATACACTTTTGATCATATTTGGACTAACCTATTAACTCAGTGCACCCCAGTGCCAGTTTCTGTTTTCTGCTGTTTTTGTATTTCAGGTTTTCCCATTACGAGAACTGGCAGAAAAATCCCGGAAAAATTATATAAAAAATCAGCGTTCCAGAAGCTTCCCGGCAGCCAAAGTAGAGCCGGAGGGGGGCCACCAGGGCTCCAGGCGCCCTGGTGGCGCGGCCCCCCTCCTGGCCGCGCCGGGGGGGCGCCTGGGCCCCCCAGGCCTCCGCTGATGCCCCCCTTTGGCATATATTTATATCGTGTCCCGAAACCCTCGAGACGGGAACCCTTTTTCGCGATCTCATCTCTGTTCCGCCGCCGCCGCGCTTCCAAGATCGGGAGCACCAGGAGAACTCTTCTCGGCACCCTGCCGGAGGGGAGGATCACCACCGGGAGCCTCTCCACCACCATGGACGCCTCCCGGATGAGTTGTGAGTAGTCTCCCTTGGACCATGGGTCCATGACCAGTAGCTATGTGATGTTCTCCTCCCGTTCTTGTGCTTCACTAATTAGACCTCGTGAGCTGCCCTACATGACCGAGGCACATATGTAATCCTTATGCTGTTGCTATGTTGAGTTTGCTGGGATCCGATGGATTGTGAGATTATGTTCAGATTGTGTTTGAGTAATATATTTGATTCACCTCTTTTATATTTATGTTCGTAAGTAATTCTTGCATGTTCTCCGTTGCTATTTATTGCTTTGGCCAAGTAGTAGGTAGTAACTCCAAGAGGGAACGTTATGCTTGATTGTGGGTTCATGCCCCTCGATGACTAGCTTGAGTGACAGAAACATGAGTCTAGGGGATGTGCTGTTGCCACAAGGGGGAAAACAACGGTGCTTGTGCCCGCGGGTGCAAGGATTGTTTACTTTACGCAAAGTTCTTTTAATGCAGTTGTCTGTTGCTTTGAGTTTACACTATGGGTAGGACTCGCAACTTAATACCAGCGAGATGTTCTGGATAGATATCTCAAGGTGGATGATTAGTAGTAGATGCAGATGGATTTCGATCTACTTGCCTTGGCGTACCACCCATGCTTTGAACCTCTACCTTTCTTGCAACATAGTTAGCATTGGTTTGCGCACATAATTCTGTCAATTGCCCAGCTGTAATTCGTTTACCTCACATAGCTGTTTTATCGTCTTTTGGGAGAGAGACATCACTAGTGAACATCATGGGACCCCGGTCCATATTACCATCATTGATCACATCCGCTATTTACTTTCCACTTTTACTTATTACTTGCAGCAATACCTATCACTATTATCACTTGCGTTTGATCCTTTGTAAACGACAAGGCCGGAGGGATTGACAACCTCTCTGTACTCGTTGGGAGCAAAGTTATTTGTATCTGTGTGCAGGTCCACGTTGATTGCTAATATCTGGCGCCGTTAGCAGTTGACACCTTCTTGTTGAAACTGGGAGTCTCAGGGGAAATCGATCCTTGGTATCTTTGCCAAGGGAAAACTTCCGCTACACTGCATCTCAAACCTTCCACTTGGGGTAACCAACGAGGGGCGAGAAGCCATCAGTAGGTAAGAAACGTTCTTGCTAGAAACCTATAGCAGCCACGTAAAAACTTGCAACAACAATTAGAGGATGTCTAACTTGTTCTTGCGGCATGTGCCGTGTGATGTGATATGGCCAAAAGGATGTGATGAATGATATATATGTGATGTATGAGATTGATCATGTTCTTGTAATAGGAATCACGACTTGCATGTCGATGAGTGTGACAACCGGCAGGAGCCATAGGAGTTGTCTTATTTTATTGTATGACCTGCGTGTCACTAAAATCGCCATGTAATTACTTTACTTTATTGCTAACCGTTAGCGATAGTAGTAGAAGTAATGTTTGGCGAGACGACTTCATGAAGACACAATGATGGAGATCATGATGATGGAGATCATGGTGTCATGCCGGTGACGATGATGATCATGGAGCCCCGAAGATGAAGATCAAATGGAGCAAAATGATATTGGCCATATCATGTCACTATTTGATTGCATGTGATGTTTATCATGGTATACATCTTATTTGCTTAGAACGACGGTAGTAAATAAGATGATCTCTCACTAAAATTTCAAGAATTGTGTTCCCCCTAACTGTGCACCGTTGCTAAGGTTCGTTGTTCCGAAGCACCACATGATGATCGGGTGTGATAGGCTCTAATGTTCGCATACAACGGGTGTAAGCCAGATTTACACACACAATACACTTAGGGTTTACTTGACGAGCCTAGCATCTACATACATGGCCTCGGAACACGGAAGACGGAAAGGTCGAACATGAGTCGTATAGAAGATATGATCAACATAAAGATGTTCACCGTTGATGACTAGTCTATCTCACGTGATGATCGGACACGGCCTAGTCGATTCGGATCATGTATCACTTAGATGACTAGAGAGATGCCTATCTGAGTGGGAGTTCATTAAATTTGTTTAGATGAACTTAATTGTCATGAACATAGTCTAAAATCTTTACAATATGTCTTGTAGATCCAATGGCCCACGCTAATGTTGCCCTCAACTTCAACGCGTTCCTAGAGAAAACCAAGCTGAAAGACGATGGTAGCAACTATACGGATTGGGTCCGTAACTTGAGGATCATCCTCATAGCTGCCAAGAAAGCATATGTCCTTGAAGCACCGCTGGGTGATGCACCTGTTTTCCCAGCAACTCAAGACGTTATGAACGCCTGACAGTCATGTAGTGATGATTACTCCCTGGTTCAGTGCGGCATGTTTTACAGCTTAGAATCGGGGCTCCAAAAGCGTTTTGAGCAGCACGGGGCATATGAGATGTTCCAAGAGCTGAAAATGGTTTTCCAAGCTCATGCCCGAGTCGAGAGATATGATGTCTCCGACAACTTCTACAGTTGTAAGATGGAGGAGAATAGTTTTGTCAATGAGCATATACTCAAATTGTCTGGGTTGCACAATCGCTTGTCTCAGTTGGGAATTAATCTCCGAGATGAAGCGGTCGTTGACAGAATCCTTCAGTCGCTCCCACCTAGCTACAAGAGCTTTGTGATGAACTTCAATATGCAAGGGATGGAGAAGTCGATTCCCGAGGTGTATTCAATGCTGAAATCAGCGGAGGTGGAGATCAAGAAAGAACATCAAGTGTTGATGGTGAATAAAACCACTAAGTTCAAGAAAGGCAAGGGTAAGAAGAACTTCAAGCAGGACGGCAAAGGAGTTGCCGCGACCGGTAAGCCAGTTGCCGGGAAGAAGCCAAAGAATGGACCCAAGCCTGAGACTGAGTGCTTTTATTGCAAGGGAACGGGTCACTGGAAGCGGAACTGCCCCAAATACTTAGCAGATAAGAAGGCCGGCAACGTCAAAGGTATATGTGATATACATGTTATTGATGCGTACCTTACCAGCGCTCGTAGTAGCTCCTGGGTATTTGATACCGGTGCAGTTGCTCACATTTGTAACTCAAAGCAGGAGATGCGGAATAAGCGGAGACTGGCGAAGGACGAGGTGAATGGTTCCAAGGTCGATGTGATCGCCGTCGGCACGCTACCTCTGCATCTACCTTCGGGATTAGTTTTAAACCTCAATAATTGTTATTTAGTACCAGCTTTGAGCATGAACATTGTATCTGGACCTCGTTTAATGCGAGATGGCTACTCATTTAAATTTGAGAATAATGGTTGTTCTATTTATATGAGAGAAATGTTTTATGGTCATGCCCCACTGGTCAATGGTTTATTCTTAATGAATCTCGAACGTGATGTTACACATATTCATAGTGTGAATGCCAAAAGATGTAAGGTTGATAATGATAGTCCCACATACTTGTGGCACTGCCGCCTTGGCCATATTGGTGTCAAACGTATGAACAAGCTTCATGCAGATGGACTTTTGGAGCCTCTTGATTATGAATCATTTGACACGTGCGAACCATGCCTCTTGGGCAAGATGACCAAGACTCCGTTCTCCAGAACAATGGAGCGAGCAACCAACTTATCGGAAATCATACACACTGATGTGTGCGGTCCAATGAGTGTTGAAGCTCGCGGTGGCTATCGTTATGTTCTCACCCTCCCAGATGACTTAAGTAGATATGGGTATGTCTACTTGATGAAACACAAGTCTGAGACCTTTGAAAAGTTCAAGGAATTTCATAATAAGGTTGAGAATCAACGTGACAGAAAAATAAAGTTCTTACGATTGGATCGTGGAGGAGAATATTGAAGTCACGAATTTGGCACGCACCTAAGGAACTATGGAATTGTTTCACAATTGACGCCGCCTGGAACACCTCAGTGTAATGGTGTGTCCGAACGTCGTAATCATACTCTGTTGGACATGGTGCGATCTATGATGTCTCTTACCGACTTACCGCTATCATTTTGGGGTTATGCTTTAGAGACTGCCGCATTCACTTTAAATAGGGCACCGTCTAAATCCGTTGAGATGACACCGTATGAACTTTGGTTTGGCAGGAAACCTAAGTTGTCATTTCTAAAAGTTTGGGGATGCGATGCTTATGTCAAGAAACTTCAACCTGAAAAGCTCGAACCCAAATCGGAAAAATGCGTCTTCATAGGATATTCTAAGGAAACTATTGGGTATACCTTCTACCTCAGATCCGAAGGCAAGGTCTTCGTTGCCAAGAATGGATCCTTTCTGGGGAAAGAGTTTCTCTCGAAAGAAGTGAGTGGGAGGAAAGTTGAATTTGATGAGGTGATTGTCACCCCTTCCGAACCGGAAACTAGCGCAGCGCAGGAAGATGTTTCTATGGTGCCTGCACCGACTAGGGAGGAAGTTAATGATAATGATCATGAAGCTTCAGATCAAGTTACTTCTGAACTTCGTAGGTCCACAAGGACACGTTCCGCACCAGAGTGGTACGGCAACCCTGTCCTGGAAATCATGTTGTTAGACAACGGTGAACCTTCAAACTATGAAGCGATGGCGGGCCTGGATTCCAACAAATGGCTTGAAGCCATGAAATCCGAGGTAGGATCCATGTATGATAACAAAGTATGGACTTTGGTGGACTTGCCCGATGATCGGCACGCCATAGAAAATAAATGGATCTTTAAGAAGAAGACTGACACGGATGGTAATGTGACCATCTATAAGGCTCGACTTGTCACTAAAGGTTATCGACAAGTTCGAGGAATTGACTACGACGAGACTTTCTCTCCCGTAGCGATGCTGAAGTCCGTCCGAATCATGTTAGCAATTGCCGCATTTATGATTATGAGATATGGCAAATGGACATCAAAACGGCATTCCTTTATGGCTTCCTCAAGGAAGAAATGTATATGATGCAGCCGGAAGGTTTTGTCGATCCTCAGAATGCTAACAAGGTATGCAAGCTCCAGCGCTCAATCTATGGGCTGGTGCAAGCATATCGGAGTTGGAACATTCGCTTTGATGAGGTGATCAAAGCGTTTGGGTTTATACAGACTTGGGGAGAAGCCTGTATTTACAAGAAAGTGAGTGGGAGCTCTGTAGCATTTCTCATATTATATGTGGATGATATATTGCTGATGGGAAATGATGTAGAACTCTTGGAAAGCATAAAGGCCTACTTGAATAAGTGTTTTTCAATGAAGGACCTTGGAGAAGTTGCTTACATATTAGGCATCAAGACTATAGAGATAGATCGAGACGCCTCATTGGTCTTTCACAAAGCACATACCTTGACAAGATATTGAAGAAGTTCAATATGGATCAGTCCAAGAAAGGGTTCTTGCCAGTATTGCAAGGTATGAGATTGAGCACAACTCAATGCCCGACCTCGGCAGAAGATAGAGAAAAGATGAGTGTCAACCCCTATGCCTCGGCCATAGGTTCTATTATGTATGCCATGCTGTGTACCAGACCTGATGTGAACCTTGCCATAAGTTTGGTGGGGAGGTACCAAAGTGATCCCGGTATGGAACACTGGACAGCGGTCAAGAACATCCTGAAGTACCTGAAAAGGACTAAGGATATGTTTCTCATTTATGGAGGTGACGAAGAGCTCGTCGTAAAGGGTTACGTCGATGCTAGCTTCGACACAGATCTGGATGACTCCAAGTCACAAATCGGATACGTGTATATTTTGAATGGAGGGGCAGTCAGCTGGTGCAGTTGCAAGCAAAGGGTCGTGGCGGCATCTACATGTGAAGCGGAGTACATAGCTGCTTCCGAAGCAGCACAGGAAGGAGTCTGGATGAAGGAGTTCATCACCGACCTAGGAGTTATTCCAAGCACGTCGGGCCCGATGACTCTCTTCTGTGACAGCACTGGAGCCATTGCCATTGCCAATGAGCCCAGGTTTCACAAGAAGACCAAGCACATCAAGTGTCATTTCAACTCCATCCGGAATTATATTCAAGATGGAGACATAGATATTTGTAAAGTGCATACGGATCTGAATGCCGCAGATCCGTTGACTAAACCTCTTCTACGAGCAAAACATGATCAACACCAGAACTCTATGGGTGTTCGATTCATCACAATGTAACTAGATTATTGACTCTAGTGCAAGTGGGAGACTGTTGGAAATATGCCCTAGAGGCAATAATAAAATGGTTATTATTATATTTCCTTGTTCATGATAATTGTCTATTGTTCATGCTTTCATTGTATTATCTGGAAATAGTGATACATGTGTGAATACATAGACCACAACGTGTCCCTAGTAAGCCTCTAGTTGGCTAGCTCATTGATCAACAGATGGTTACGGTTTCCTGACCATGGACATTGGATTTCATTGATAACGGGATCACATCATTAGGAGAATGATGTGATGGACAAGACCCAATCCTAAGCCTATCACAAGATCGCGTAGTTCATATGCTAAAGATTTTCCAATGTCAAGTATCCTTTCCTTAGACCATGAGGTTGTGCAACTCCCGGATACCGTAGGAATAATTTGGGTGTGCCAAACATCACAACGTAACTGGGTGGCTATAAAGGTACACTACGGGTATCTCCGAAAGCATCTGTTGGGTTGGCACGAACCAAGACTGGGATTTGTCACTTCGTATGACGGAGAGGTATCTCTGGGCCCACTCAGTAATACATCATCGTAATGAGCTCAATGTGACTAAGGGGTTAGTCACGGGATGATGTGTTACGAAACGAGTAAAGAGACTTGCCATAACGAGATTGAACAAGGTATCGGTATACCGACGATCGAATCTCGGGCAAGTACTATACCGATAGACAAAGGTAATTGCGTACGGGATTGATTGAATCCTCGACATCGTGGTTCATCCGATGAGATCATCGAGGAGCATATGGGAGCCAACATGGGCATCCAGATCCCGCTGTTGGTTATTGACCGGAGAGTCGTCTCGGTCATGTCTGCGTGTCTCCCGAACCCGTAGGGTCTACACACTTAAGGTTCGGTGACTCTAGGGTTGTAGAGATATTAGTATGCGGTAACCCGAAAGTTGTTCAGAGTCCCGAATGAGATCCCGGACGCCACGAGGAGTTCCGGAATGGTCCAGAGGTGAAGATTTGTATATAGGAAGTCTAGTTTCGGCCACCGGGAAAGTTTCGGGGGTCACCGGTATTGTACCGGGACCACCGGAAGGGTCCCGGGGGTCCACCGGGTGGGACCACCTATCCCGGAGGGCCCCATGGGCTGAAGTGGGAAGGGAACGAGCCCCTGGTGGGCTGATGCGCCCCCCATGGGCCTCCCCCTGCGCCTAGGGTTGGAAACCCTAGGGGTGGGGGCGCCCCACCTGACTTGGGGGGCAAGTTCCCCCCTTGGCCGCCCCCCCCCCCCTTGAGATTGGATCTCTAGGGGCCGGCGCCCCCCCCAGGACCCCTATATAAAGAGGGGGGAGGGAGGGCTGCGCACCCAAGCCCCTGGTGCCTCCCTATCTTCCCCCGTTACACCTCTCCCTCTCGCTGAGCTTAGCGAAGCCCTGCCGAGATCCCCGCTGCTTCCACCACCACGCCATCGTGCTGCTGGATCTACATCAACTTCTCCTCCCCCCCTTGCTGGATCAAGAAGGAGGAGACGTCTCTCCCAACTGTAAGTGAGTTGAACGCGGAGGCGCCGTTCGTTCGGCGCTCGGTCGTCGGTGATTTGGATCACGACGAGTACGACTCCATCAACCCCGTTCTCTTGAACGCTTCCGCTCGCGATCTACAAGGGTATGTAGATGCACTCCCCTCTCCCTCGTTGCTAGATGATGCTACCTCTTGAGCTTGCGTTGTATTCCCTCAAAGAGGAAAGGGAGATGCAGCACATTAGCGTAAGTATTTCCCTCAGTTTTTGAGAACCAAGGTATCAATCGAGTAGGAGACCACGCGCCAGTCCCTCGCACCTGCACAAACAAATAAGAACTTCGCAGCCAACGCGATAAGGGGTTGTCAATCCCTTTACGATCACTTACGAGAGTGATATCTGATAGAGATGATAGTTTATATTTTTGGTATTTTAGGTTTAATAAAACAGCAAATAAACAACGGCAAAAGAAATTAACGGGAAAGTAATATGATAGAGATAGACCCGGGGCCATAGTTTTCTCTAGTGGCTTCTCTCATGATAGCGATATTCTACGACGGGTAAACAAACTACTGTCGAGCAATTGATAGAAAAGCGAATAATTATGAGACTATCTAGGCATGATCATTGTATATAGGCATCACGTCCGAGACAAGTAGACCGACTCCTGCCTGCATCTACTACTATTACTCCACACATCGACCGCTATCCAGCATGCATCTAGTGTATTGAGTTCTTACGAACAGAGTAACGCCTTAAGCAAGATGGCATGATGTAGAGGGATAAACTCAAGAAATATGATGAAAACCCCATCCTTTTATCCTCGATGGCAACAATACAATACGTGCCTTGCTACCCCTACTGTCACTGGGAAAGGACACCGCAAGATTGAACCCAAAGCCAAGCACTTCTCCCATTGCAAGAACTATAGATCTAGTAGGCCAAACCAAACCAATAATTCGAAGAGACTTGCAAGGATATTATGAGCACACATAAAAAGTTCAGAGAAGAACCAAATATCTTTCATAGATAACCTTGATCATAAACTCACAATTCATCAGATCTCGACAAACACACCGCAAAAAGAGATTACATCGAATAGATCTCCTCGAAGACCGAGGAGAACTTTGTATTGAGATCCAGAGAGAGAAGAAGCCATCTAGATACTAGCTATGGACCCCGAAGGTCTGTGGTAAACTACTCACAACTCATGGTGAGGGCGATGATGATGATGAAGATGGCCTCCGTGATGGATCCCCCTCCCGGAACAGGCTCCAAGATGGGATCTCCACGGGAACAGCAGCTACGACGGTGGAATTAGGGTTTTCTCTCTGCGTTCAGAGTTTCTGGGGTACGTAGGCATATATAGGAGGAAGAGGGGCACCAGGGGCCACGGGGCCTGCCCTCGAGGCAGGGGGGCGCGCCCCCACCCTCGAGGGTGGGCCCCCTGTCCTCTGGCTTGCCTCCGAAGTTTATCTCGCATGATTTCCTCCAAAAATATCTCATGCGAAGGTTTCATTCCGTTTGGACTCCGTTTGATATTCCTTTTCTGCAAAACTCTGAAATAGGCGAAAAAACAGCAATCTGGATTGGGCCTTTGGGTTAGTAGGTTAGTCCCAAAAATGATATAAAAGTGAATGATAAAGCCCATTAAACATCTAAGACTTTATAAATAATAGCATGGAACAATCAAAAATTATAGATACGTTGGAGACGTATCAAGCATCCCCAAGCTTAATTCCTGCTCGTCCTCGAGTAGGTAAATGATAAAGAAAGAATTTTTGATGTGGAATGCTAACCAATATAGTTTTTCAATGTAATTCTCTTAATTGTAGCATGAATGTTTAGATCTGAAAGATTCAAGATAAAAGTCTATATTGACATAAGAAATAACAATACTTCAAGCAATACTAACAAAGCAATCACGTCTTCTCAAAATACTATGGCTAAAGAAATTTATCCCTACAAAATCATATAGTGTTGGCTATGCTCCCTTGCTATCACACAAAATATTCATATCATGCACAACCCCGATTTCACGCAAGCATTTGTTTTCATGCTCTATCTTTTCAAAACTTTCAACTTTCACGCAATACATGAGCGTGAGCCATGGATATAGCACTATGGGTGGAATAGAGGTGGTTGTGGAGAAGACAAAAAGAGGGAGATAGTCTCACATCGACTAGGCGTATCAACGGGCTATGGAGATGCCCATCAATAGATGTTAATGTGAGTGAGTAGGGATTTCCATGCAACGGATGCACTAGAGCTAAATATGAATGAAAGCTCAACAAAAGAAACTAGTGGGTGTGCATCCAACTTGCTTGCTCACAAGACCTAGGGCATTTGAGGAAGCCCATCGTTGGAATATACAAGCCAAGTTCTATAACGAAAATTCCCACTAGTATATGAAAGTGACTAAACATGAGACTCTCTACAATGAAGAACATGGTGCTACTTTGAAGCACAAGTGTGGAAAAAGATAGTAGCAATTGTCCCTTTTTTCTTTTCCTTTTTTTCCCTTTTTTTGGGCCTTTCTTTTTTCCTTTTCTTTGGCCTTTCTTCTTTTTTTTCTTTTCTCTTTTGCGGAGGGGCTTTATAGATTCAGCCTTTCCTCCCATGGGACAATGCTCTATAAATGATGATCATCACACTTTCATTACAACACAAGATTACAACTTGATACTACAACAAAGTATGACTCTATATGAATGCCTCCGGCGGTGTACCGGTATGTGAAATGAAACAAGAGTGACATGTATAAAAATTATGCATGGTGGCCTCGCCACAAATACGATGTCAACTACATGATCATGCAATGGCAATATGACAATATGATGCGTGACATATAAACGGAACGGTGGAAAGTTGCATGGCAATATATCTCAGAATGGCTATGGAAATGCCATGATAGGTAGGTATGGTGGTTGTTTTGAGGAACAATATGGTGGCTGTTTTGAGGAAGGATATATAGTGGGTTTATGGCACCGGCGAAAGTCGCGCGGTACAAGAGAGGCTAGCAATGGTGGAAGGGTGAGAGTGCATATAATCCATGGACTCAACATTAGTCATAAGAACTCATATACTTATTGCAAAAATCTACGAGTCATCAAAACAAAGCAATCAACGCATGCCCCAAGGGGGGAGGTTGGTAGGAGTTAACCATCGCGCGCGCCCGACCTCCACACAAAGGTTGACACTCTACAAATACCTCATGCTTTAACTTAGTCACACAACGGTTCACCATACGTGCATGCTACATGAATCACTAACCTTAACACAAATATTTCTCAATTTCACAATTACTCCACTAGCATGACTCTAATATCACTATCCTCATGCCTCAAAACAATTATCAAGCATCAAACATCTCTTTCTACTCAATGCACTTGATGTGAATTTTTTTACTACATTGATATTGGATGTTTATCATGTGAAGACTAGTTTCTCTAGCCTAAACACTTTACCATGCTATTTTAATAGACTCTCAAATAGATCTTTGTGAAGCATGAGAGTTCAACAATTTCTACAAAATATTACCACCACCGTGCTCTAAAAGATATAAGTGAAGCACTAGAGCAAAAGCTATTCAACTCAAAAGATATAAGTGAAGCATATAGAGTGTTCTAACAATTTCTAGGGCATATTTAACTCTCTCATGTAGGTGTGTCCAGCAAGGATGATTGTGGCAAACTAACAAGCAAAGACTCAAATTATACAAGACGCTCCAAGCAAAACACATAACATGTTGCGAATAAAAATATAGCTCCAAGTATAGTTACCGATGGATGAAGACGAAAGAGGGGATGCCTTCCCGGGGCATCCCCAAGCTTGGGCTTTTGATTATCTTGAATTTACTTGTGGTGCCAAGGGCATCCCCAAGCTTGGGCCTTTGCTACTCCTTGTTCCATAGTCCATCAAAGCAATACTCAAAACTTGAAAACTTCACAACACAAAACTTAGACAAAAATTCTCGTGAGCTCCGTTAGTAAGAGAAAGAAAACCAGCACTCAAAGGTACAGCAAGGAATTCATTCATTGTTTATATTGGTGTTAAACCTACTGTACTCCAAGTTCTCTATGGTTCATATCCTCCAATATTACTCATAGATGCATCGGAATAAGCAAACAACACACGAAAAACAGAATATGTCAAAAACAGAACAGTCTGTAGTAATCTGCTGGGTTCGCCTACTTATGGAATTCCAAAAAATTCAAACTAAATTGTTAAATTTTCGCAATTTGTCTACCAATAAGCAGCAAAAAGAATCAACTAAAAATCATGCTCCAGTAAAATCTGAAGACTACTTTAGCGAGCGCTAACGATTCTGTTTTTCACAGCAAGATCATATAAACTTCACACAAGTCTTACCAAAGGTTCTACTTGGCACAAACACTAAACAAAACATGAAAAAACATCTAATCAGGGGCTAGATGCAATATTTATTCCCTAACAGCAACAAAAACAAAAAACATAAAATTGGGTTGCCTCCCAACAAGCGCTATCGTTTTACGCCCCTAGCTAGGCATGATACAAGATAGATCTAGGTATTGCCATCTTTGGAAGGCAATCCATAAGTGGCTCTCATGATAGATTCATATGTTAATTTGATTTTCTTTCTACGAAAGTGTTCCATGCCTTTCCTTAACGGAAATTGGAATCTAATATTTCCTTCCTTCATATCAATAATTGCACCAATCGTTCTAAGGAAAGGTCTACCAAGAATAATAGGACATGAAGGATTGCAATCTATATCAAGAACAATGAAATCTACGGGCACATAATTCCTATTGGCAACAATAAGAACATCATTAATTCTTCTCATAGGTTTCTTAATAGTGGAATCCGCAAGATGCAAATTTAAAGAGCAATCATCAAACTCATGGAACCCTAGCAAAACACACAAAGCTTTTGGGATAGTCGAAACACTAGCACCCAAATCACACAAAGCATAGCATTCATGATCTTTTATTTTTATTTTGATAGTAGGTTCCCATTCATCATAAAGCTTTCTAGGTATAGAAACTTCCAACTCAAGTTTTTCTTCATAAGATTGCATCAAAGCATCAACTATATGTTTGGTGAAAGCTTTATTTTGACTATAAGCATGCAGAGAATTTAGCACGGATTGCATCAAGGAAATACAATCAATCAAAGAGCAATTATCATAATTGAATCCCTTGAAATCAAAAGTAGTGGGTTCATCACTATGCAAAGTTTTAATCTCTTCAATCCCACTTTTAGCAATTTTAGCATCAAGATCTAAAAACTCCGAATTATTGGGACACCTTAAAGCAGGATCATCTCCAATCCTATTCTCATCAAGATTAATACTAGAAAACAAGGATCTAATAGGAGACACATCAATAACTTTCAGATCTTCATCTTTATTATCACGATAACTAGAAGAACACGATTTAATATAATCTTCTCTTTTAGCACGCATTCTAGCGGTTCTTTCTTTGCATTCATCAATGGAAATTCTCATGGCTTTGAGAGACTCATTGATATCATGCTTAGGTGGGATAGATCTAAGTTTCAAAGAATCAACATCAAGAGTAATTCTATCCACACTTCTAGCCAATTCATCAACTTTAAGCAATTTCTCTTCAAGCATAGCATTGAAATTCTTTTGTGAGATCATAAACTCCTTAACACTAGTTTCAAATTCAGAAGGCATCTTTCCATAAGAGTTGTTGTAGGAATTACCAAAATTATTAGAGTAATTACTAGGAAAAGGCCTAGGATTAAAATTACCTCTATAAGCATTGTTACCAAAATTATTCCTACCAACAAAATTCACATCCAAAGATTCATTGTTATTCTCAATCAAAGTGGACAAATGCATATCATTAGGATCAGAAGAAGCACTCTTAGCAGCAAACAATTTCATAAGTTCATCCATCTTTCCACTCAAAACACTAATCTCTTCGATAGCATGCACTTTTTTACTAGTAGATCTTTCGGTGTGCCATTGAGAATAATTAACCATAATATTATCTAGGAGTTTGGTAGCTTCTCCTAAGGTAGTTTCCATGAAAGTGCCTCCGGCGGCCGAATCTAAAAGATTTCTAGAAGCAAAATTCAAGCCAGCATAAAAGTTCTGAATAATCATCCATAGATTCAAACCATGTGTAGGAAAATTACGTATCATTAATTTCATTCTCTCCCAAGCTTGTGCAACATGCTCATGATCTAGTTGCTTAAAATTCATAATATCGTTTCTAAGAGAGATGATCTTAGCAGGAGGGAAACACTTAGAGATAAAAGCATCTTTGCACTTATTCCACGAATCAATACTATTTCTAGGCAAAGAGGAGAACCAAGTTTTAGCACGATCTCTAAGTGAAAACGGAAATAACTTCAATTTAACAATATCGTTATCCGTATCCCTTTTCTTTTGCATATCACACAAATCAACAAAGTTGTTTAGATGGGTAGCAGCATCTTCACTAGGAAGGCCGGAGAATTGATCTTTCATGACAAGATTCAACAAAGCAACATTGATCTCACAAGATTCAAAATCGGTAATAGGAGCAATCGGAGTGCTAATAAAATCATTGTTGTTGGTATTGGAGAAGTCACACAATTTGGTATTGTTCTGAGCCATAGTGACAAGCAAGCAATCCAACACACACAAGCAAACAAGAAGCAAGCGAACGAGAAACACATGGCGGAAGAAGGGCGAATAAAACGGCAAAGGTGAAGTGGGGGAGAGGAAAACGAGAGGCAAATAAATGTAATGCGAAGGATAAGGGTTTGTGATAGGTACTTGGTATTTGACTTTTGTGTAAGCCTCCTCGAAAACGGCGCCAGAAATTCTTCTTACTACCTCTTAAGCTTGCATTGTATTCCCTCGAAGAGGAAAGGGAGATGCAGCACAGTAGCATAAGTATTTCCCTCAGTTTTTGAGAATCAAGGTATCAATCCAGTAGGAGACCACGCGCCAGTCCCTCGCACCTGCACAAACAAATAAGAACTTCGTAGCCAACGCGATAAGGGGTTGTCAATCCCTTTACGGTCACTTATGAGAGTGAGATCTGATAGAGATGATAGTTTATATTTTTGGTATTTTTGGTTTAATAAAACAACAAATAAACAACGGCAAAAGGAATTAACGGGAAAGTAATATGATAGAGATAGACCCGGGGGCCATAGTTTTCTCTAGTGGGTTCTCTCATGATAGCGATATTCTACGGCAGGTAAACAAATTACTGTCGAGCAATTGATAGAAAGCGAATAATTATGAGACTATCTAGGCATGATCATTGTATAGGCATCACGTCCGAGACAAGTAGACCGACTCCTGCCTGCATCTACTACTATTACTCCACACATCGACCGCTATCCAGCATGCATCTAGTGTATTGAATTCTTACGAACAGAGTAACGCCTTAAGCAAGATGACATGATGTAGAGGGATAAACTCAAGCAATATGATGAAAACCCCATCTTTTTATCCTCGATGGCAACGATACAATACGTGCCTTGCTGCCCCTACTGTCACTTGGAAAGGACACCGCAAGATTGAGCCCAAAGCCAAGCACTTCTCCCATTGCAAGAACTATAGATCTAGTAGGACAAACCAAATCAATAATTCGAAGAGACTTGCAAGGATATTATGAGCACACATAAAAAGTTCAGAGAAGAACCAAATATCTTTCATAGATAACCTTGATCATAAACTCACAATTCATCGGATCTCCACAAACACACCGCAAAAAGAGATTACATCGAATAGATCTCCTCGAAGACCGAGGAGAACTTTGTATTGAGATCCAGAGAGAGAGAAGAAGCCATCTAGATACTAGCTATGGACCCGAAGGTCTGTGGTAAACTACTCACAACTCATGGTGAGGGCGATGATGATGATGATGAAGGCCTCCGTGATGGATCCCCCTCCCGGAACAGGCTCCAAGATGGGATCTCCACGGGAACAGCAGCTACGGCGGTGGAATTAGGATTTTCTCTCTGCGTTCGGAGTTTCTAGGGTACGTAGGCATATATAGGAGGAAGAGGGGCAACAGGGGCCACGGGGCCTGCCCTCGAGGTAGGGGGGCGCCCTGGGAAGGGGGGCGCGCCCCCACCCTCGAGGGTGGGCCGCTTGTCCTCTGGCTTGGCTCCGAAGTTTATCTCGCGTGATTTCCTCCAAAAATATCTCCTGCGAAGGTTTCATTCCGTTTGGACTCCGTTTGATATTCCTTTTCTGCAAAACCCTGAAATAGGCAAAAAAAATAGCAATCTGGACTGGGCCTTTGGGTTAGTAGGTTAGTCCCAAAAATGATATAAAAGTGAATGATAAAGCCCATTAAACATCTAAGACTTCATAAATAATATCATGGAACAATAAAAAATTATAGATACGTTGGAGACGTATCAGATGACTCCATAGATTGATCTTGGTGATGCGTAGAAAATTTTAAAATTCTGCTACGTTCCCCAACAGTGGGCACCTCGTGTGCCTCCCGGACTCCGATTTCTTACACGTTACTTCTTTTGGTCAGTAAAAATTCATTATATATTCTCCCGAAGGTTTTGACCATCGTATCACGCAAAAATCCTCTATTCTTGTTTCGAGCTTTTTTCTGCTAGGGTTGACAAGGCGAGGCATCATGTCATCCTCCTCCTCCAACAATGAGGGCAACGATGCTTCTGTAATGAAGATAGAGCTGGAGAGGGAAGGACCCGAGGAGATCAACAAGGAGAATAGGATCAAGAAGGCTGTGGAAGATTAGGCTCCGGCAACAGGAGAAGAAGACATCCTGCAACCCCTTCCAAACCTTTTTACTTCAACTGAGATTGAAGCTTTCAAGATGATTGAGTTAGCTCAAATACAAAACAAGTATCTCACAAGTGAAAATATTTTGCTGAAGGAGCATATCGCCGCACTCAAAGGTATTATCCGCAAGTTGGAGGATCTCCTACGCTCGATGTATGATGATCCGGCATCACTGCTTTCAACTCCATCATCACCAACTTCGAAGAAGGAGACATAATCATATGGGTATGGGCACTCCCTTGGCAACTGCCAAGCTTGGGGGAGGTGCCCCGATATCGTATCACCATCACACTCCTATCTTTATCGTTTTTCTTAGTTCGATCCTTTTGGTAATATCTTGATCTAGTAGAATAAAGTTAGCATGATCTAGTTGTGAGGTTTTTTGCTTTATGATATTTATCTCTGTAACCGAGCCCGTGAGCTATATAATAAAGATTAGTGTTGATTCAAGGGCTTGATTTCCTCACTTTGGTCATGAGAGAATAAAATAAAATATAAAAAGTATCAAATAGATCATATTGATCTTATGGGAAGTAATGACTTCACATATAAAGAGTATGAGGAATAAAGTTGTTGAGAGTTGACAAACATAGTTTTGGTCATCGTTGCAATTAATAGGAAGTAATAAAGAAAGAGAGGTTTCACATACAAATATACTATCTTGGACATCTTTTATGATTGTGAGCACTCATTAAAATATAAAATGCTAAAGAGTTGATGTTGGACAAGGAAGACAACATAATGGGTTATGTTTTCTTATATTCAAAATAAAGTATATTGTCATGGATCATCCAACATGTTGAGCTTGCCTTTCCCCCTCATGCTAGCCAAAACTCCTTGCACCAAGTAGAGATACTACTTGTGCTTCCATACATCCTTAAACCCAGTTTTGCCATGAGAGTCCACCATACCTACCTATGGATTGAGTAAGATCCTTCAAGTAAGTTGTTATTATTGCAAACTCTCTAAAATATGCATGATTTATTAGTGTGGAGGAAATACGCTTTATACGATCTTGTGTATGGAAGTAATAAAAGCGACATACTGCATAATAAAGGTCCTTATCACAAGTGGCAATATAAAGTGACGTTTTTTTGCGCTAAGATTTTGTGCATCCAACCAAAAAAGCACATGACAACCTTTGCTTCCCTCTGCGAAGGGCCTATCTATTATTCTTGCCTTATAAGAGTCAAGGTGAAAATCACCTTTCCTTTTTACATTTTATCCTTTGGCAAGCACATTGTGTTGGAAAGATCCTGACATATATACCCAATTGGATGTAAGTTATCATGGTCTATTACTGTTGACATTACCCTTGAGGTAAAAGGTTGGGAGGCAATACCATAAGCCCCTATCTTTCTCTGTGTCCGATTAAAACTCCATACCCATAAGTATTGCGTGAGTGTGAGAAATTGTGAAAGACTATATGATAGTTGAGTATGTGGGCTTGCTGAAAAGCTCTTATATTGACTCTTTCTGATGTTGCGATAAATTGCAATTGCTTCAATGACTGAGATCATAGTTTGTTGGTTTTCAATAAAGTTTCTGATTCATACTTGACATTGTGAATGAATTGTTACTTTAGCATAAGAATCATATGACAATATATTTATTTGTGCTGTTGTTATAAGAATGATCATGATGCCCTCATGTCCGTATTTTATTTTTATCAACACCTCTATCTCTAAACATCTAGACATATTTTTCGATATCAGCTTTCGCTTGAGGACAAGCAAGGTCTAAGCTTGGGGGAGTTGATACGTCCATTTTGCATCATGATTTTATGTTGATATTTATTGCATTATGGGCTATTATTACACGTTATGTCACAATACTTATGCCTTTTATCCCTTATTTTACCAGGTTTACATGAAGAGGGAGAATGTCGGCAGCTGGAATTCTGGGCTGGAAAAGGAGCAAACATTGGAGACCTACTATGTACAACTCAAAAAGCTCCGAAACTCCACGAAACACCGTTTCAGAAAATATAAAAAATATCTGGCAAAAGAGATCTGCCAGGGGGGCCACCACCTGTCCACGAGGGTGGGGGGCGCGCCCCCTGCCTCATGGGCCACCCGGTGACCCCCCGATGCCCATCTTCTCCTATATGAGGTGTTTTGACCTGTAAAAAATCATAAGGAGGCTTTCGGGACGAGACGCCGCCGTCTTGAGGCGGAACCTTGGCTGAACCAATCTAGGGCTCCGGCGGAGCTGTTCTGTCGGGGATACTTCCCTCCGGGAGAGGGAAATCGTCACCGCCGTCATCACCAACAACTCTCCCATCTTGGGGAGGGTTATCTTCATCAACATCTTCACCAGCACCATCTCCTCTCAAACCCTAGTTCCTCTCTTGTATCCAATCTTTGTACCCAAACCTCAGATTAGTACATGTGTGTTGCTAGTAGTGTTGATTACTCCTTGTAGTTGATGCTAGTTGTTCCTGAGGACATGGGAGAAGTCTTGCTATAAGTAGTCATGTAAATTTGGTATTCGTTCGATATTTTGATGAGATGTATGTTGTCTCTCCTCTAGTGGTGTCATGTGAACGTCGACTACATGACACTTCACCATTGTTTGGGCCTAGAGGAAGGCATTGGGAAGTAATAAGTAGATGATGGGTTGCTAGAGTGACAGAAGCTTAAACCCTAGTTTATGCGTTGCTTCGTGAGGGGCTGATTTGGATCCACTTGTTTCATGCTATGGTTAGGTTTACCTTAATACTTCTTTTTGTAGTTGTGGATGCTTGCAATAGAGGTTAATCATAAGTGGGATGCTTGTCCAAGTAAGGGTAGCACCCAAGCACCGGTCCACCCACATACCAAATTATCAAAGCATCGAACGCGAATCATATGATCATGATGAAAACTAGCTTGACGATAATTCCCATGTGTCCTCGGGAGCGCTTTCCTTCATATAAGAGTTTGTCCAGGCTTGTCCTTTGCTACAAAAGGGATTGGGCCATCTTACTGCACCTTATTTACTTTTACTATTTGTCACTTGTTACCAATTACCTTATCACAAAACTATCTATTACCGATAATTTCAGTGCTTGCAGAAAATACCTTACTGAAAACTACCTATCGTTTCCTTATGCTCCTCGTTGGGTTCGACACTCTTACTTATCGAAAGGACTACGATAGATCCCCTACACTTGTGGGTCATCACCGCCACCCCGCCACTCGGCACCTCCCCCCCCCCCCCCGCGCACTGCCGCACCGCCCGCCGCCCGCCATGCCGCAGAAGAAGTTCCTGAAGTGCAAGACGGGGTTCTTCGGCGTGCGGGCGAAACCATCCGGCCACTTCGAGTTCTCCGACGCCGCCCGCTGCTTCTAGCTTAGCCCCTACCCCACCGCCCATGAGCCCACGCGTGCCGAAAGGCCTAAGACGAACCTCAACTTCCTGGAGATCGAGACTCGGGCAGATGCGGAGATGCTCGTGCCGTAGGGCATTCAGATGGACAAGATACCGGTGAAGAAGCCGAAGAAGAGGTCGACCATTGTCGCCGATCCCAGCGATAGCGACGAGGCGTCAATGGCAAGGTTCGCGCGGGAGCATCCGAAGTATGTTCAGGGCGAGCACGAGTTCTTCGGGAAGCACGACGTCGAGCAGAAGAAGAGGAAAGAGGTGAAGAAGGAGGACGATACCGACCCCTCGACGGTGATCCCTGTCGAGTCCTCGGAGAAGGACGACGAGGAGTTCTGGGAGCCATCTGATGAGGACGAGGAGTGGTATTGGATGTCCTTGGACGGCGAGTAGTTTGCATTAGTTGTTGCAGTCGTTTAATTTATGTTTTTAATTTAGAATTATGTTTGAACTATGTTTGAAATTTAGTACCAGCTGAAGTTTCTAGTTTTTTACATCTCCAGTTCGCATCACCTATTGGAGTTGCTCTTTTACATCTCCCAGATACACCATCTGTTGACATTGCCTCCTTTTTTAAGATGTAAAAGGCATTTTTTGGAAACGTGCATCCTACCTATGCAGAGTCCAAGCAAGGAATCTTGTTTGGATACGGCCTTAAGGTTAAAAATGGATGAGATTATGGAGGGTCTTCAAATGTTTGGAGACGAAGGTTCGTTTTGAATGAGCTTTACAGCCTTAGAGCATCACCAGCCGTTGTGCCTTTCCAGGGACGTTTTTTCATCCGGCTGGGGCTGCGCCGGCGCAAATTTTGGGCCTAGGTGGCAAATATTTCCAGCCGTCTCCACCCCAAGCATCTCTGCACCTCGATGAGCAGGACGCGTGGCGGCAGCTCGGAGGTTCACGAGCGCGTGGCGCGCAGCGAGGAAGAGCACCGACGCCCTGTGCCCCGCCGCGGCCAGCGAGGCTAGGAGGAGCTCGCGCACCGCCGCGGCCTCCGAGCGCGACCATCGACGCTCTGTTCTCATGCCCCGCGTGCCCGCTGTTCCAGTGCCACCCCGCGCCCACGCCGCGCTGCCCCGGCCGCGCCCACGCCGCGCTGTCTCGAGCAGGAGGAGGCCGTGGTCGACAAGCTCCTCGGCGGCGCTCGTGCTGCTCGCCGACGCGCTGCTGGGCCCCGTGGATGGCCCTGCCATCGTCTCCGTGCCCCGCCACCGTCTCCGCGTGGATGGCCCCGCCGCGTCGCTGGGCCCTCGGCTTCTGCGAGGGCAGGAGGCGCGCGCGTGTGGAGCCGGACGGGACGGCGAGTGGACCCGGCCGGGGGCGAATCAGAACGGCGGCGAGCAAGCAGGGAGCGCGTGCGGGTGGAGCAGCACGGGGCGGCGAGCAGATGTTTCTTGCGCTCCGTGGGGAGAAGCCGAAGATGGTGGCGGTGCCAGGCACGGGCACGCAGGTCGGGCGGCGCTCGGCGAGCAGGACGCGGTGGCGCGCGCGAGTGCCCCGACCACGCACAGGAGGGCGCGGGCGAGCTCCGCCCCGTCCATGCACAGGAGGGCGCGGGCGAGCTCCGCCTCGGCCAACGCAGGCAAGCACCGGCGAGCTCCGCCCCGGCCATGCGCAGCTCTGCCCCGGACAGGAGGGTGCGTGCGAGCTCCGGCCACGACGCCTCCCCGTGCAGCTCGGAGTGCACGCGGCTCGGTGTGTGTGCGTGGGGGCAGAAGGAAAGAGAAAAGAGAGGAAAGAGGGGATGGGTGGCTGACGTGGGCCAATCGCTTCGCTTTAAACAAAGTGCCGGTGCTCCCAGATGCCCCCCGATAGCCTGGGTGTGGGCTGGGCACGCCGGCTCTGTTTTTTATGAAAACCGGCTAAAAGCAAGATCGTGAGGGCGTGCCTTGGACGATTTTTGCTCGCCGGTGCTAAAAAAGTCGCCTATGGGCCGTCTTGGGAGATGCTCTTAATAAGGTTTAAATCAGACTTTACTCATTCCTCGTCTGTCCAAAGTTACCACACTCCCGATCAGCAACTGTGCCACTATTTCTTCCTTTTACCATTTCTAAGACCTCCTCCAATGCATTGGCGCTAAGATGTGGTGCTAAGCACATTAAAAAGCTAAGCAACTAAAGTCCACAATGCAAAGGTGCTTAACTTGTTGTAGCTAAGCATCTTTCATTTAATGAATAAGCAACTAAAGGTATCCATGCATTGGTAAACTTCTTTCATTTAAGTATTTTCCTAGGTTCCCGCGCTTGGCATTGTTTCTTCCTGGGTCACCACACCCATCTCTCTCCTAATAATTACCTTGCCACATCATCTTTTTTGCCTACATGGCAGGCTTAGCACATGTACAAGGTGAAGCATTGGGAGGGACCTAAGGCCCCTCCCAATGCTCCACCTTGTACAGGTGCTAAGGCTGCCATGTAGACAAAAAGTCTGACGTGGCAAGGTAATTAAGAAAAGAGAGATGAGTGTGGTGACCCCAGGAAGAAACAATGCCAATAGCGATAACCTAGGCAAAACATTTAAATGGAAGAATCCCACCAATGCATGAAGAACTTTAGTTGCAAAATCATTAAATGAAGGATGCTTAGCACCAACAAGTTAAGCACCTATGCATTGGGGGTTTTGGTTGCTAAAGTTTTTAATGTGCTTAGCACCTCACGTAAGCACCAATGCATTGGAAGTAGCCTAAAGGTCAAATCTACTGCTACTACAGTCCAAACAGCTTGCCATCGTTTCCTCGCCGCCCCTCGCGTGCCGCCGCGTCGGTATCCGGGGTTCGCGAGGCGACTACGCATCGGGAGAATCGCTGTCCCAATACCTGACGCGCGGGACGACGCAACACGCGCCCCCCACCCCACACCCCCCTGCTGTGTGCCGTCTGACCGCCGAACCACCAGGCACGGACGTGGACGTCGCCAGCGGTGGCACGGCACGCCTCCGCCTCCGCCTCCGCAACAACCACTCCCACTCCACGCGGCCTCTCCACCCCTCCTCCCGCTCCCACTCCCACTCCCACGAGCACCCACCGAAGCAGCAGCAGGACGAGGTGAGGAGCCGAGCTAGGCAGGCGGCACGCGGCGGATGGCGGAGGCGGAGGGGGAGGTGAGGAGGGACATGTGGGGGCAGGAGTACCGGACGGCGTCGGCGGACTGCGCGGCGGCGCTGGACGACTACTACGCGCAGACCATGTCCTTCGGCCGCGGCCGCGGCCGCGCCGTCCTCCGCGCCGCCGCCGCCGACCCGTCCTGCGCGCTCGCCGCGCTGCACGCCGCGCACTTCGTCGGCCCGCGCGACCGCGCCGGGGCCGCCGCCTTCCTCGCCGCCGCCGCCGCCAGCCTCGTAAGCGACAGCCTCGCCTCTGCTCGATCTCCTCGCTCTTTTCGCCTCCGAATCCTCCGTTGACCGTGGTTGCGCTCCGTGCGCTTGTCTGCTTCAAACCAGGGCAAGGCGACGGAGTACGAGCGGGCGGTGTACCGGGCGCTCTCGGCGCTCGTCGGCGACGACAGGGACACGGAGGTGGCCATCGACCGGCATTTCCAGGTTCGCTCTCGCGGCTTGATTTTATTTTATCTCTTTCTCGTGCCGATTAGATTTGGAAGCGGCCGCAGATTGACTGACGGAAAAGCATGCGTGGCAGCTGCTCAAGGAATTCCCCAGGGATCTCATGTCCCTCAAGAGAGCGCAGCTCCTCTGCTTCTACGTCGGACGCCCGGACACGTCCCTCCAATTCGTCCAACAGGTGAGCTGCTTCAAATTTGTTCAAATCTGCTTCTATGTGACACACAGTGCAGCAGCATTTCATTATTACCATATTCATTAGAAACGCAGAAACTTCAAATCAAGCTGCTCCTTGTACGAAAATGCTACTGTGCTAAAAGTAAAAACTCTTTCTGACTGATTCATTTCGCCTCGTTGCTGAATAGGTTTTGCCGGAGAACCAAGATCGGAACTACATATACGGCATGCTCGCTTTCCCTTTGCTGGAGCTCGGAAGAATGGACGAAGCTGAGACAGCTGCTCGCAAAGGCTTGGATATAAACAAGAACGACTTCTGGTCGCAGCATAATGTATGTAGATGATTTGTGATTTGCCTATATTTAGCTTTAGTGATTACATCTACTTGCTAGCTGTAAGTAGTATATGAACCTTATATACCTGATGACATGGTATTTAGTAAATCAGTCACATAATTAACCTGCTGAATAATAGCATCAAGCCTTTTTTCAAATCTTGTTGAAGCTAGGTACGTGTCTAAAGAAATGGCTTTCCAAATATGAGAGTATTTTGAGGTATCGAATATACAGAGATCCAGTGTTTAGACTTGCTAACTTAGAACAAATTACTATCGACAAAAATAACGAGCCTTGAGAACTTCTTATAACCATAAACTGAACTAAAACTATGCAATAGGATAGAGATCAAACTCTGCTAATTAAGATGTTAAAATCCTGCTCTAGGCCAGGGTCACTTGATACAGTTTCAACTAAATGAATCCAACAGCAATTAGCACACTATGCTGCAACTCTAATGCTCTGCTCCTTTCACGAGTCCTTAGCCTTAATTACCACTGGAAAGTCTTTCATACTTAGCACAGATTGTCCTAATAAATCTGAATACCAGGCTCACGTCTATGGTTAAACAGTCAATAACCATCCAGGGCTGATTACTAGCTGATTAAAACAGTTGACCCATCCATAAGTCTTTAGTTACAGTAAAATCCCATTCCAAGGAACAAAACGGTTTACTCCCTACTTGATCGAGATGTACCCGTGGCATCGTTTTGGATGACTAGAACTCTAGAAGGCGACACGACCCCGGGTAACTCGTAGTGGAGGGATGTGTTGCACAGCACCATGGGTTGGTGGTGTGGAGGCTTTGTGCTGTCCTGCAAACTCTGCCAAGCTCGGTTTTTCGATCTGCACACATACCCAAGTAGTACTTGGACTGTATTGTTTTTTTCCGAGAAAAGGCCTATGCAGCTTTTCATTCAAAATGTTTCCAATGTTCAGAGTTCCTGGACTGATCCACTAATATTTGGACAAATATGACACAATCAGTTTCATTTAGCTTAGTCAGTGAGTTCATTCAGATGCTATAGCCTTTTTTCTCTTAACGTTCATGTCCTTGCATTTTCATTCCTTTGGAAGAGATTATAGTAAACACTTCCTTTGCGAAAGGAAAATCATGATAATTTTCTTGTTATGGTGGGATATGTTTTTATGTTCTTACTGGATTCTCCTCATGCATGGGCTGTTAAATTAAGATAACTTCCCTTAGCATACGAGTTTCGCTAGCTGACCTGTGCATATTTAAGCAATAAAACGTTCTTCAATATAAGCTACATCCTACATTCTATCTTGCAGACGTGCCATGTTTTCCAGCAGGAATGTCGCTTCAGAGAAGCTACTGAATTCATGGAATCATGTTCTCCATCATGGACAGTATGCTCATCATTTATGTATGCACTTCTCCAAATACCCTTTCTAGTGACACGAATAGAAAAGCAGGAATGTGATTTCGTAGAAAATCTGTTTCCTTCTTCCTTGTAGGTTTACCCACAACTGGTGGCATGTGGCAGTCTGTTACTTGGAAGGCGAAGCCCCTATTAGTAAAGTTATGGAGGTATATGATCAAAACATCATGAAGGAACTTGATAGAAGTGATTGTGAGCCAGCAGAGGTATTATATTATTATTGGTGATTATTTTTCCTAGATATTGACGTCTGAGGCACTGAATAATTTTTCATGCCTTCAGGTGTACTTGAATGCTCTCGGTTTGCTACTCCGTTTATATGTGCGTGGTGAGATAGGTCCAGCCAAAGAGAGGCTAACAACATTGCTAGATGAGCTTAAGAATGAGGTACTACTGGAATTTTTTTTTTATATCCATTAGAAGATGTGGATTTAACTGTGCTGCCTATTCTCAAGAGCATTTTAAGATATAAACCAAAGCTATAAGAGATCCATTCTTCTGACTATTCCAGTTTGAACTTTGTCCAGTCCATTTGGCATGCGGAATGGCTCCTTGATTTACTTCTGTTATGGGCATTATCAAGTATGAATGAAATTAAAGCAGCAGAAAATCTGCTGGACTCAATACGGTCAAGGTCAGGTATCTGAATGGCTCTCTTTTACTGGAAACACAAGACTGTCATGTTACAAGTGTTCTCAATTTTTTTTTCCTTCAGAGTCTCTTCAATGGACACGAAGAGGCAGCAAGTGATGCACAAGGCAATTCAGGTGTGCTAAATTCTTTGTGCAAGGTCAAATGCTATTGGAGAGATACCACGTGTACAGTGTAATTAATACATAAGAGAACATTGACAGTATCCTGGATAAAAAAAGTACTCCCTCCTATCCAAATTAATTGACGCTGCTTTACACATATGTTCCTTTCCATTATCTCTTGTTATTTTGTAATTTTCTCTACTTGCTTGTTTGTCTATTGCACCACTCGTTCTCAATGATAAGATCGCAAAAAAATTCCGGGGAAGTTGATCGACTTTTTTGCTGCCGTTTGTTGTTTTCTTTGATACAGCTAGCAGATGCTGTTTATAAGTATGGAAAAGGAGAGCACAAGGCGGTGTTTGACACCCTGGGTCCAGATTTCGATGGGCTTAGCTATAAAGTAGGATCACCGAACCTAGTGTTTCAAGACAAGTAATTATGAATTTTCTCTTACTGAACATGGACAAATGGTACAATTAGATGATTGGCGCATCAGATGAACAAGTGGACGTCTTCAATGAAGTTTGGTACACTGTCTTAATAAATGCTGGAGAGACTTC
Source organism: Secale cereale (assembly GCA_902687465.1). NCBI lineage: Eukaryota > Viridiplantae > Streptophyta > Magnoliopsida > Poales > Poaceae > Secale > Secale cereale. Next base: position 20,151,398 of record LR738712.1, read on the forward strand.
TAAAGGTATTTGGTCTTCAATGCTTGAAAGAAACAACTACTGCCTCCCAGTACTAAAGCAGCAAGAATTAATATGGATCGGAGGGAGTAGTATTTTTATTGTTGATCTCTATATATGTGAGGAGCCTAGCTAACACAGTTTTGATGGTACACAGCGATTGAGCTGCTCGTCAAACAAATCAGCAAACGGCAGGGCGCACCTTTCTTGTGGCGGTTGCTGGTAGAGTGCTTTTACAACCGCATCGCTTTCTTTCCATTTTGTACATTGCATTCTCACTGTTGTCTCTTAGCTGACTTAGTAAAGATTTGAAAACTGTCAACCAAAGTACAGCATGTGCAAACTCATGAGCTGAGCCTTACGAAAAATGAACTTGGCATGCGCGAACTACATCAATCCATCAGACTGGTTGACCCTTTTATCCAGAACTTAGTGCTTGTTATTGCTCATTAGATAAGTCCTTTTGGACATTGGCACTGTTCTGTGTTGAAGGTGACACTTTGAGACCACCATTTTATAGGAAAATAGGTTGACTGACACAATGCATCAAGTAAGTAATGCTAATGATCTTAGCATCCCTTCTTCGCAAAAAGAAGAAGAAGATTTTAGCAGAGCTCTACGACTCACTTGCGTTGACTCACACAATCATTAGACATAAGAAGACACTCCTAGCAAGGAATTCTTATCTGTAACCCGGTAACTGTGATGAAACTACTACTGTATGACTGAGGTAAGAACTTTGCTTCGTGTTTTTTTGCAGGAGAAAGCATACGCAGCGGATGGCAGAGCTGTGGATGCTTCAGTGGCTGCCGAGAAGGCAAATGCTCTGCAAGCTGCTCATTTTCGTTAGCATCGAGCTCCTGCTCAATCCACGGAAAGGTTATTTTTATTCGTACTTGTTGATGTTCATGTATGTATGTGTAACTGGGAAGTTGTTGCTGGTACGGACAATGAAAGTTTGTCTAATAAAGCATAATAAAGACACCGGGTTAGCTTCAGAAAGCTTGGAGCCTCAGAGTGGTGTTCTGTTTGTGTCGAGGCATATTTGCTGCCCCCTTCCAGGCAAATTAAGTGCTTCTCAGAGAAACACATGGTTGGAATGGGCTGCATTATCCAAGATCGTCAGGCCCTGCGCTGCGGTTGTTGCCGATACAGGTATCATCGTGGAAACAATTTATGGCACAATTGATAGGTATGTCATACTGTGGATATCTAATTAAGCCTCTTGCATGCCAATATCCCAGACCACACATTTTGTTTTTCAATTGCACGGGCATTTGTTTTCTTCCTTTTTGAAAAGCAAGTTGGAACCCCATCGCATAGGCATGTGGTAGGATAAAATGTATTCCTTTACATGAAGCACAACGGATCACTGGAGAGCAATTGAGATGTAATTAACCATTTTATTCCCATGATGTATCAGTAGTCAACTAAGAGGGGGGCAAAAGCAGCCTATCAAGAGTCTGTTATTCTTATGCAGCAAGGATATACTCTCTCTTCTACAGTAACTTTTAAGGATACTTGAACCTATCACACGGTGTAAGATTGTTGAACGGTGTTGATGTCGAGGCCCTTGAGCTTCACAACTGACTCCACATGCCCCTTGAGAGTCTGAAGCTCCATGAGCCTGCCATGTACCATCATCAATAAGCACATAGGTAGATTCATAACTGTCAAGAAATATGGCAGATCATGGAAAGCATCCCATACATGGAATTCTTTAATTTGCAAGTGCCTGCTGGGAATACATCCCTACATACCTTGCAATGTCAGCCCTCCGCTTCGCCGGTCATCTCATTCAGCTCGTTGTACCCCGCCTTCTCAGGGAAGAACTTGGCATCAGGCAGCTGTAGAACAATTTGTCGTACGGCATTTTAAATGAAACATCAGTTGCAAGATGCATGGAATATAGTGGGCACTCAATAGCTAACAAGGAAAGGAAAATTATGGTGGTGCAATATGAATTGCTCTTTGGTCAATGGCAAGATCCCATACTTTCCCGCTCAGAGCGTATCGGATGAGGAACTTGATGATGTCGAGCGGGAAGTAGAAGACGATGTTGTAGAGCCACACGATGCCGGCCCAGCCCCATCCGATGCCTCTGATCGAGGTGAATGCCCAATCGGTGTATACAGCGATCAGTGTAGCCATCTGCGTTTTTTTGAAGGGGGTGAAGCATGCTCACTGAAACTTGACTTGTACATTTACATGCATGTAAAGCAAACAGGGGTTGAGACTGTGAGACCGTGAGAAAAAAAAATACCAGCTGCGTGACCAAGAAAGCGAAGAGCAAGAGAAAGCCGGGGCGCTCGACGAACGACCACCTTCGAGACCTTGTAACGAAGATGAGCGCTTGGCTGATGGTGCTGACTTGAAGGAATACAGCAGAGGCAAGCATTTGGAAGTCATCTTGAGCCGTCTTCTCAAGGCTTTTTACATGAAAGATCCTCTGAAAATTCCATTGAACAACTAGTTGATAAGCCAATTCATATCAAGAGGTTAATTCATTATCTGAAATCAATGCTTTAGAAAAAACATAATTTAATTTCATTTAGGTACTCCTTACCGGGAAAAAGTTAGTCTTGTATGCAACCCAGAAGAAAATGACAGTCGTCATTGCCAAGTATCCGCCAAGAACCATCCCTGTTGTGAAAATTTCAGCCAAATTCCAGCCGTCAGGTAGCGGAGAAGGCTTTACTCGATCCTTGGATATTGTCATTATGGTGCCTGTTCATGCCACAAAATGGTTGAGAGTGAACACTGTCATATATAATTTTCTACTTTCTACTGTGATATTGTGAGGCATGGGGCAAATGGAAGGAAAAGAAGGTAATGTACCTTCATTCAGAATTGCTATGATCAGGACCATAAATGGTGGGAAATCAAACTCCCATATGAGGGCAAGTAGCATAAATCCAAGCTGTTGAGGGTAAAGAGGAATCAGATGCATAATCACACACACAAAAATGTAAGGTTCATGGACATAATTTCACAGATCAAGATGAAAACATCATATAGTGGAACATCAGTGTTATTAACAGGATTTTTTTTTCTTTAAATGAGTAGTTACATTTGACCTGCAAAATATTCCCAAACACCTAAGAGAATCATCAACTATGTAAACAGAGCATGAGCCAATGCACTTCGGTAAACTTATAGTCATAGTAAGAGTAATTCAAACATACCACAATACGTATTGTAATTGAGACCGCATATATCTGCAAACATGAATTTGGGTGATTAGCATATGGGCTAAATGACACAAGCATAAATGCAAGAATAACTCTTCAAATAAATGGGAGGAAAGAAAAATCTCATCCAGTGGGTTCAATCTGACATACAGTGTAGTTCTTCATCCGCTGGAAAATTGCTCGACTTGTAAGGACAGCACTAATGATCACACTTAGACCAGGTTCCGTGAGTACGATATCAGAAGCATCCCTCGCTGCATCTGTCGCATCGGCAACTGCTATGCTGATATCAGCTTTCTTTAGGGCTGGTGCATCATTTACGCCATCGCCAATCATTCCACAAATGTGCTTCCGTGCTTGTAGGCGTTTCACAATCTCATATTTGTGCTCTGAGCAAAGAACAAATGTTACCATTATATTATTGTTATGTTCCTTTTTCAGTCATTTCAATTTTTTCTTGTTCTAACTGATTACAACACATACCTGGGAATACGCCAGCAAAACCATCGGCTTTCTCAATTAGATCAGCAATAGACTCATCCTTGTTCTGCCCCAGCAAAGAAGATGAAGGGTACATGTTTGTACCCATTCCTAGACGACGCCCTGTTTCCTTCCCGATTGCTACTTGGTCGCCTAAGGAAAAGAAGAAAAATGCACAATCAGATGTATTAACAAAATTATTGAAAAACTGAAATTGTAAAGCAAGATAAGATACGGTATATTTCCAGTACATCATGTGCCGCTTACAGCACAAATAACAGATATTAAACATCACGGGCATGGTGCTCATCAAAATTGTGATATTTAAGAATGGAAAGACAAAATAAATAGTAAGAACTCAATTGGCAGTGTACCTGTGATCATCTTCACATTCACACCAAGGTTAAGTGCCCTTTGAATTGTATCTGCGCTGTCGTGCCTCGGTGGATCAAAGAGTGGCAAGAGAGCAACAAAATGCCACGGGCTACCCGGGCTCTCTTTCCTCCCGTCAGGCACGTCCTACAAGGCAGAATACGATGACCACCACTAAGTTCCTGCCTTGCAAGCTTCAACTGCACTGTGAAGGGGCATCCCCAGAACCTTTCTCACCTGATATGCTACACCAAGTGACTGAAATCCACATTCCGCGAACTTGTCGATGACAGCGTGGACTTTTTGTGCGAGCTCTGACTTGTTGTGGGTGAGGTTGAGAATCTGCAGATCAATTTGTTGTGCAATAAATGACAACATTATGTAAATGTAAGATTCAATCCAGTAAATAGTAATGCTTTTAAAGCTATTTTCAGTGGATAAAAAAAGATTATACCTGCTCTGGCGCACCTTTGCTAACACGGTACATCTTTCCATCGCCATCGATGTATGTCAACGCGGTTCTTTTGTCGGTAGGGTTGAACGGCAGGAAATGGGCCTCTTGGATACCAGCACGCGCCTATGTAAAGCGTTGACAGGTGTCCATTTTAGCAAATAAACATGACAAGTGTTCGTCTCATAATTCGACAAATTAATGTACCTCCTTTGGATCGCCTAGCATCCCAACTATTGCCGTATCAATGGCGTCTTGATTTCCTATCCGGGATGCTCTAGCAGCCATCAGAATCACCTGGTCCTTAGTCACTCCTTTTTCAAAAACCTGGACCAGCAAAGTGTGTAAGTGCTTTGAGGTTACATGTGAGATAACACAAAGTGAGTGGGTGTTCAAGTGAATTACCTCGATAAGGTTCTTGTCCACACTGAGCTTATTTAGAGTCAGGGTTCCAGTTTTAGCACTGCAAAGAACATCCATGCCAGCCATATCCACGATTGCAGTCATCCTCTTTGTTATAGCTCCCTGCAGGAAGAAAACTCAGGAACTGATTGTGTAGAGCAGAAGTTCAGGCCTGGTCACAATATGGTTAATACTGTCCCTGGAATGATGCAAACCTGCTGAGACAGGCGATGAGATCCATTCGCCATGGTGACCGACAAGACTGTGGGCATCGCTATGGGAATGCCTCCAATGAGAAGCACCAGAAGGTTGTTGATCCCGGGGCGGTATGCCCTCTGTTGGATAAGATACATGACAATGAGCTCGATGATCACTCCCACAAAAATTGAGCAGATACAGAAGTTCTCGATGTCTGCTAACACCTGCGTCAATCGGATGATAATGAACACGTCAATGTAGCGATGATTCAATGAGATAACGGTGTCGGATCGATGGAAGTATCCGAGGCTCGTCAAGCTTGCCTGTTGGAAATGGCCAACTTGGTTGGTGGAGTCCACGAGATATGCGGCCTTTCCAAAGAAAGTGTGCGCACCAGTTGCTATGACAACGGCCTCGATCTCGCCTTGCTTGACCGTCGAACCAGAGTAGACGCCGTCACCAGGCCCTTTGGTGGCTGGTAGCGATTCTCCGGTCAGGGCAGACTATAAACAAAAGACCAAACAGTGAGATGTAGAGGACATGAAAATCTGAATGAAATTTGATAAGAGGACAGGACGAGCCTGATCAATCTTCAAAGGATCGCCGTGTAGGAGGCGGGCGTCGGCAGGAATGATATCTCCAAGTTTGATACTGATGATGTCCCCGGGCACAAGGGCGGCGGCCTCCTCCTCGGTCCAACGACCGTCACGGAGAACCTATCCAGCAGCAACATAAGAATTGAGTTTCACAAGTTAAAATAAAATGGACTCCAACAGGGTGACACGTACATGCAGAAACAGGGGAAAGAAAAAAGAAACCACAAAGTAAGTTGAATATGGACCTTGGCTTTTTGTGCAAGACGGGTCATAAGCGCGGCGGCAGCATTTCCAGCATTATTTTCCTCGATAAAACTGATTGCCGAGTTTATAAGCAGCAGCATTATGATACCGATGAAGTCTTGCCAGTCTGGTGGCTTCCCCTGGTGACAGAAACAGAACACATCTCACATCACATATATATTCAGAATTGAGAACAGAGCAGGACATACACACATCATCACTCATCACCACAGTAAAACATTTTACCGCAAATTCTGCCATACTATGTGCTAGGCCTTACCCCTCCGTTCGCCAGTGCGATGGTCATGATCGCCGCTTCCTCCATGACCCATGACAGTGGATTCCACATGAACCCCAGAAACTTGAGGAACTTGCTCTCCTGCAGCCATCAACACTCCAACTTAATCGAGTGTGTAACATCAGTGAGAAGAAGAAAATTGAACTGGCTGAATGAACCGTCGTGACCTCCTTCTCCTCGAGCTTGTTCGGGCCAAAGATCTGCAGCCGCTGCTGCGCCTGCTTGGAAGTGAGCCCCACGTGGCTGCACCGAAGGTTCTCAAACACTTGATCGACCGGGATGTGCTCCTAAAATTGACGGTCGCTTTTAGCAATCCAAACAAGTAGCATTGGCATGAGCAAATTTGAACGTGCAAGTGTGCTGCAGCCTACTACTCCAAGGAACTCTGAAGAGGAAGAACCAAGCTAAGAGACAATTATTTCTTTTCTAATTAAACAGAGGATCATAATAAGTATACATACTTTTCCCCACGGTCAAGGCACCTTTAGTTAGAACAAAAAAGACTGAAGCAAAACATCAGTATTTCGAGCAACCATTACTATGAATTTTGATCGACCTTCTATACAAAACAATCCAAAGCCAGAGTGCATGCATTTACAGCAGCCGTCCTACACGGATCGGAAAACAATAATCAAAGCTATAAAACTGTGAGGGTTTTTTAAAAATATTTGCGGCTGTGGGATTTTAAAATTGAAATGCTAAGATTTGGGGGAAATTTGAACGTGCAAGTATGCTGTACTACTCCAAGGAACCCAGAAGAGGAAGAACCAAGCTAAGAGGCAAAAAAAAAATCCAATTAAACAGAGGATCATAAGAAGTATACATACTTTTTCCACGGTCAAGTCAACTTTAGTTGTAAATTTGGGAGATTTTGTTTAAAAAAAAATTGTGGCTGTGAGATTTTAAAACTGAAAACTAAGATTTGGGGGGAATTTTGCGGTGAAATGTTGCTAAGATTTGGGGGGTGCGATTCTAGAGCAGTGCAGAATGCAGGACAGGGAGGCGGTGGGGAAATCGGCACCCCGAACAAGAATTGATCTGCAAGAAGAGGCGCTAGCAGAGCAGCTCCGGCACCCTGCAAAAACCCCAGCGGCCGAGCACAGAAAGCTATCGAAAAACCACAAGAACCAACTAGTAATTACCAGATCGACGGCCTCCTTCTCCTTGAGGACGGCGTTGAGGTTCCCCTCCTGCCTGCTGGCCATGGCCATGGCCATGGAGCGAGCAGTAGGCACTGCGCGCGCTCCCCTGAATCTTCCCACGGCCAACTGCTACTCTCTGCTCTCCTCCTCTTCTCTTCTTCTTCTGAGTGTGGTCTTTGTTTTTGTGCGGGAGAAGGAGAGAGTGTGATGAGTCCTCCGAATCTGGGACAGTGGGGGAAGGGAAGGTGGCAGAAGAAACCAAGAACCCAAGAAAGCAACAAGGAATGGAAACGGGGCCAAGATGAGAGGAGTAGTACGTCGCAATGAAAGAGGGTAGGTATGTAAACCATGTGCCGAACCAGCTGGATGGTTAGGTGGACGGTGGTATTCCCATCCTATCACGTTTTAAGAGCATCTCTAGCAGACCCCGTGAAAGGACCGAATCCGTATAATTTCGACGAGTATACGGGTTCGACCCGTTTTTCTTGCCAGAACAGACTTCGTATCCCGAGCCCGACCCGTAATAAGTTTATTGTGGCCCGGAAAAAGACCCTCTCCACCGCTATTTATGCGGTCTCATCGCTCGGATACGGGTCAAACCCATCTGCCTCCGCCGGCGCTCCGCCGCGATTCCCCTTCCCCTCCGCCGCGATTGTTTGGGGGCGCGGAAGTGGCTCAACTATGGGAGCTGGCCCCGCCAGCCAGCGTTCGAACGCCGCAAGCTCAAAGATATGAGCGCGAGCTCGTGGTCCGCCGTCGCGGCTCCTCTGCCATGGGGAGCTCGCTCGCGGGCGCCTCGAGCTCGCGGCTCACTCCAGTTAAGAGAGAGCAGGAGGAGCTCGGGCCGCTCGCCGTCAAACTCGAGGTCGACGCGGACCAGCCGCGTCGAGGCGTCATCGGCCCTGAAGACTACCTCCCCCATTGTGTGGATATCTAAGCCTCTTGCATGCCAATATCTCATACCACACATTTTGTTTTTAATGGCACGGGCATTTTTATTTTATTTTTGAAAAGCAAGTTAGAACCCCCAGTTGCAGAGGCAAGAGATAGGATAAATGTATTCCTTTACATGAAGCACGACGAACCAGTGACTGGAGAGCAACTGAGATGTAGTAACCGTTTTATTCCCACGATGTATCAGCAGTCAACTCAGAGGGGGCAAAAGCAACCTATCAAAAGTCTGTTATTCCTATGCAGCAAGGATATACTCTCTCTTCTATAGTAACTTTTAAGGATACTTGAACCTATCACACGGTGTAAGATTGTTGAATGGTGTCGATGTCGAGGCCCTTGAGCTTCACAACCGACTCCACATGCCCCTTGAGAGTGTGGAGCTCTCTGAGCCTGCCATGTACAATCAACAAGCACATAGTTAGATTCATAGTTGTCAACAAATATGGAAGATGGGATTCTTCCATTTGCAAGTGCCTGCTGGGTATCTGTCCCTACATACCTTGCAATCTCGGCCCTCCGCTTCGCCTCCTCGGCCATCTGATTGAGCTCGTTGTAGCCCGCCTTCTCAGGGAACAGCTTGGCATCCCGTGGCTGCAGCCCATGGAGCGTCCTCTGTGCATGGGCCCACTTGAGCTCCCTCTCTTCCTTACCAAAGTGCTTCTTCCTTGTGAACGCGATCTATAAAGAAAGGGCAATGACAAATGAACCATCATTTACAAGATGCATAGAATGTGGTGGGTTCTCAATAGCTAAAAAGACAAGGAAAAATATGGTGGTGCAATTTGAATTACTCTTTGGTCAATGACAAGATCCCATGCTTTCCCGCTCAGAGCGTATCGGATGAAGAACTTGATGATGTCAAGCGGGAAGTAGAAGACGATGTTGTAGAGCCACACGATACCGGCCCAGCCCCATCCGATGCCTTTGATCGAAGTGAATGCCCAATCGGCGTATACAGCGATCAGTGTAGCTATCTGCATTTTGAGAGTTATTTACCCAAAACCACCACACTTGAGGCTAGGGTAACAACTCAGTACCACATTGAAGGCAGGGCACAAAAAACCATCGAAAATGGGCCTAATGCATAACGCGGAGCACTGACGCTTGAATTTGATGGCGAAAACAGCAAAACCGACAGGTGGGGCCTGCCTGTCGGGGCTGATGTGGCAAAGACCAAGCAGAAAAAAAACTTTGACCAGCTGAGGTGGCAAATGAGACGTGGACCCTGCCTGTCTGTGACAACATGATCTTCTTCATCCCATTTCTTTTTCTATGTGGCATTACATCGAGCAGTTTGTGGGCGGCCGGACTCCGGCGACTATGCCCACAGCAGCGAGCACCGTGGTGGCGGCGGCGGCAGGGGAGGGGGGCGTGAGGCTCGTAGCCCGACGCCACTCCCTTCGGCGTGGACGCCCGAGCTCTCTGCGCCCGTGCGGCCTGAGAGCTCCATGGCCACCATGGCCATGGCAGCCGAGCAGCTGCTTGAGCTAGACCCAGGCCGCCTTGTCTACGCGCGACCCTCGCCACGAGCATGCACACACCTACATGCGCCCAGCAACACTCCCGCGAGTTCCGGCAGCAGCTCGTCCCGCCCTGACCTTGGTCGTCAGCCATGGCTGACCTCGGCCGCATAGACGCACCTCACGCGTGGCCCTACACCTGCGCGCTCGCGTGGCCCCGCCTCGCCGCAGGCCGCCATTGCTGTCCGCGCCGGCGAGCGCACTATGCTTCCCGGGCGCCTCCCCATGGCAACGCGCGAGGTCCAGTGGTCGCAGTCGAGCTCCGGCGAGATCCCGCACTGGCTGTGTCCGCGTTCACCTCCGACGGGCGACCACTTCCAGGATGCGGTCCTCAGACACAACCTAGTCTCCCGACGCGACGGCTTGGTCAGGCGTTGCTGTCGTGCACGTCCTCTCCGGTGGCTGCGCCGGTGATGTTCATGTCCAGTGCTCACAACTTGTTCGGCTAAATGCCCAGAGAGAAAAGGAGGAAGAAATAAAAAGAAAAGGTGAAAAATTAATAAACACTTGAGTCATTGACAATGGGACCCTCGTCCAACTCAGCATATTGTCCACACAAGCATGCCATCTCATCCCGACAGGCGGGCCCCACCTGTCAGTTTCGCTGTTTTCGCCATCAAATTCGAGCGTTAGTGCTCCGCGTTACGCATTAGGCGCATTTCCGGTGGTTTTTTGTGCCCTGCCTTTAATGTGGTACTGAGTTGTTACCCTAGCCCCAAGTGTGGTGGTTTTGGGTAAATAACTCGCATTTTGAAGGGGGTGAAACTTGCTCACTGGAACTTGACTTGTAAATTTACATACATGTAAAGCAAACAGAGGATGGGATGGTGAGAAAAAAAGTACCAGCTGTGCAACCAAGAAAGCGAAGACCAGGAGAAAGCCGGGGCGCTCGACGAACGACCAGCTTCGAGACCTTGTAACAAAGATGAGAGCTTGGCTGATGGTGCTGACTTGAAGGTATATCGCAGAGGCAAGCATTTTTAAGTCATCTTGAGATGTCTTCTCAAGGCTTTTTACATGAAAGACCCTCTGAAAAATATTGAACAACAAGTGTCGATGCATGTCTAAGGATCAGATCACAAACTATCGTAATGGTCCTAATAGTTGGTAGCTTGGTGAACCACATATCAAGAGGTTAATTCATTATCTGAAATCAATGTTTTAGAAGAAAAAAACAGAATTTAGTTTCATTTAGGACCTTTTCGAAAAAAAAGGTTTCATTTAGGTACTCCTTACAGGGAAAAAGTTAGTCTTGTATGCAGCCCAGAAGAAAATGACAGTCATCATTGCCAAGTATCCGCCAAGCACCACCCCTGTTGTGAAAATTTCAGCCAACTTCCAGCTGTCGGGTAGTGGAGAAGGCTTTACTCGATCCTTGGATATTGTCATTATGGTACCTGTTCATGCCACAAAATGGTTAAGGGTGAACATTGTCATATAATTTTCTACTTAATACAGCGATATTGTGAGGCGCGGGAGGAATGGAAGGAAAAGAATGGTAATGTACCATCATTCAGAATTGCGATGATCAGGACCATGAATGGCGGGAAATCAAACTCCCATATGAGGGCAAGTAGCATAAATCCAAGCTGTTGGGTATAAAGAGGGATCAGATGCATAATCACAAAATAAAAAATGTGAGGTTCATGGACATAATTTCACAGATCATAAACTGGAAAATCAGAGTTAACTGGAAATCAGTGTTAACAGAAAAAAGCTCATTAAATGAATAGTTATAATTGACACCTAAGAGAATCATCGGCTATGTAAACAGAGCATGAGCCAATGCAATTTGGCAAACTTATGATCCTAATAGAGACTCAGAGTCAATCAAACATACCACAATACGTATTGTAATTGAGACCGCATAGATCTGCAGGCATGAATGTGGATTGATTAGCATATGGGCTAAATAACACAAGCATAAATGAAGGAACAACTCTTCAAATAAATGGGTGGGAAAGAAAAAATCTCATCCACTGGGTTCAATCTGACATACAGTGTAGTTCTTCATCCGCTGAAAAATTGCTCGACTGGTAAGGACGGCACTGATGATCACACTTAAACCAGGTTCCGTGAGTACGATATCAGAAGCACTCCTCGCTGCATCTGTCGCATCGGCAACTGCTATGCCGATATCAGCTTTCTTTAAAGCTGGTGCATCGTTTACGCCATCGCCAGTCATTCCACAAATGTGCTTCCGTGCTTGGAGGCGTTTCACAATCTCATATTTGTGCTCTGAGCAAAGAACAAATGTTACCGTTATATTATTATTGTTATGTTCCTTTTTCAGTCATTTGATTTTATTTTCTTCTAACTGATTACAACACATACCTGGGAATACGCCAGCAAAACCATCGGCTTTCTCAATTAGATCATCGACTGGTAAATCAGCAATAGATTCATCCTTGTTCTGCCCCAGCAAAGCAGATGAAGGGTACATGTTTGTACCCATTCCTAGACGACGCCCTGTTTCCTTCCCAATCGCTAGCTGGTCGCCTAAGGAAAACAAAAAAATGCACAATAAGATGTATTACCAAAATTATTGCAACTGAAATTATAAATAAAACAAGATAAGATACGACATATGGTTCAATGTTCCAACTCTACTTATGGCACAACTTTTTAAGGGATACTTACATGACATCACAAATAAATAGTATTAAACATCAAAGACATGGTGCTCATAAAAATTGGGAGATTTAAGAACAGAGAGAAGAGAACGAAATAGAATTCAACCGGTAGTGCATTTACTTGTGATCCTCTTCATCGAATTGGATATTTAGGAACAGAGCAAAAAAGTAGTACCCAATTGGCAGTGTACCTGTGATCATCTTCACATTCACACCAAGGTTAAGTGCCCTTTGAATTGTTTCTGCGCTGTCGTGCCTCGGTGGATCAAAGAGTGGCAAGAGAGCAACAAAATGCCACGGGCTACCCGGGCTCTCTTTCATCCCGTCTGGCACATCCTACAAGGCAGAAAAGAATGACCACCACTAAGTTCCTGCCTTGATAACTTCAACTGCACTGTGAAGGGGCACCCCAAGAACCTTTCTCACCTGATATGCTACACCAAGCGACCGAAGTCCACGTTCTGCGAACTTGTCAATGACAGTGTGGACTTTTTGTGCGATCTCTGACTTGTTGTAGGCCAGGTTAAGAATCTGCGGGTCAATTTGTGAAATCAATTTACATTATTATGCAAATGTTTTTTAATCATTTTGCAGTAAAATAAGATTATACCTGCTCTGGTGCACCTTTGCTAACACGGTACATCTTTCCATCGCCATCAATGTATGTCAACGCAGTTCTTTTGTCGGTAGGATTGAACGGCAGAAAATGGACCTCTTGAATACCGGCACGCGCCTACGGGAAGCGTTGACAGATGTCCATTTAGCAAATAAACATGACAGGTGTACATCTCATTATTCGACAAATCAATGTACCTCTTTTGGATCGCCTAGCATCCCAACAATCGCCGTATCAACGGCATCTTGATTTTCTATCCGGGATGCTCTAGCAGCCATTAGAATCACCTGGTCCTGAGTCACTCCTTTCTCAAAAACCTGGACCAAGAAATGATGTATGTGCTTTGAGGTTTCATGTGAGATAAGATGACACAAAGTGAGTGTTCAAGTGAACCTTACCTCGATTAGGTTTTTGTCCACACTAAGCTTATTCAGAGTCAGGGTTCCAGTTTTATCACTGCAAAGAACATCCATGCCGGCCATCTCTTCGATCGCAGTCATCCTCTTTGTTATAGCTCCCTGCAGGAAGAAAACTCAGGAATCGATTGCATAGTGCAAAAGTTCAGGTCTGGTCATAGTATAGTTAAGAGACACTGTCCCCACCCCGCAAAAAAAAAAAAGAGACACTGTCCCCATAATGATGCAAACCTGCTGAGACAAGCGATGAGACCCGATCGCCATGGTGACCGACAAGACTGTGGGCATCGCTATGGGAATGCCACCAATGAGAAGCACCAAAAGGTTGTCGATCCCGGGGCGGTATGCCCTGTGCTGGATAGGATACATGACAATGATCTCGATGAACATTCCCACGCCAATAGAACAAATACAAAAGTTCCCAATGGCTGTCAACACCTGCTTCAATTGCATGATCATGAACACATTATTCAATGCGATTACAGTGCAAGATCGATACAAGTATGTGAGGCTTGCCAAGCTTGCCTGTTGGAAATGACCAACTTGGTTGGTGGAGTCGACGAGATGTGCGGCCTTTCCAAAGAAAGTGTGCACACCAGTTGCTATGACAACAGCCTCGATCTCCCCCTGCTTGACCGTCGAACCGGAGTAGACGCCATCACCAGGACCTTTGGTGGCTGGCAGCGATTCTCCAGTCAGAGCAGACTATAAACAGAAGACTAAACAGTGAGATGTGGAGACCTATTTAACTTGAAAGCAAAGCTGAAGGTGACTTGAATGTAACAGCGGGAAGGACCTGATCAATCTTCAAAGGATCGCCGTCTAGGAGGCGGGCGTCGGCAGGAATGATATCTCCAAGTTTGATGCTGATGATGTCCCCAGGCACAAGGACGGCTGCCTCCTCCTCGGTCCAACGACCGTCACGGAGGACCTACTTAGCAGCATAATAATGAGTATGTATCACAAGTTAAAATGGACTCCAACAAGGTGATGCGTACATGCAGAAACAGGGGAAAGAAACCCCCACAAATTAAGTTGAATATGGACCTTGGCTTTTGGTGCAAGACGGGCCATAAGCGCGGCGGCGGCATTTCCGGCATTGTTCTCCTCGATGAAACTGATGGTGGAGTTTATAAGTAGCAGCGCGATGATACCGACAAAGTCTTGCCAATCTGGTGGCTTCGCCTGATTACAGAACACACATCTCACATATTGAGAACAAAGCAAGACATACACTCTACTCAGCACCTAACTAGAACATTACCACAAATTATGCTATATATGTGTTAGGTCTTACCCCTCCGTTGGCCAACGCGATGGCCATGATCGCCGCAGCCTCCATGACCCATGAGAGTGGGTTCCACATGAACCCCAGAAACTTGAGGAACTTGCTCTCCTGCAGCCATCAAACACTCCAACTTAATCAAGCACATAGCATCAATGAGAAGAACATTACTGCTCTCAAGAACACCAAGGACAAAATCTTTCCCCACAATCAAATGTGCTGAATGAACCTGACCTCCTTCTCCTCAAGCTTGTTCGGGCCGAAGATCTGCAGCCGCTGCTGCGCCTGCTCGGAAGTGAGCCCCTCATGGCTGCACCGAAGGTTCTCAAACACTTGGTCAATCGGGATGTGCTCCTGAAATTTTTGTTACGACCATCGCTTTTAGCAAATAAACCAAATAAGTAGCATTAGCATGAGCAAAATCTGAACGTGTAGGCATGCTAGCTCCAGCCTACTACTCCAAGGAACCCAGAAGAGAGAGAACCAAGAGACATTTTTTTCCCAATTAAACAGAGGATCATGAGCCCATCCACATCCAAGCACAGCGGCCAGTAAAAACCACAGGAAGCGCCACCCCAACCAAGAGCAGGGCGTCGGTTAATTACCAGGTCGACGGCCTCCTTGAGGACGGCGTCGAGGTCCCCCTCCTGCTTGCTGGCCATGGAGGGAGGCGGGCAGGCAGTGCGCAGCCTCTGGATCCTCCCAACGCCAACTACTCTTCTGGACCCTCCTCCTCCCCTGCTCTTCTTCTTCTTCTTCCTCGTCTTTAGGATTTATTGGTTGATTTATTTACATGTACGCAGCGTATGGTCTTTGTTTTTGTGCAGGAGAGGGAGAGGGAGAGGGAGTGATTCTGAGATGGATAGAGAGGTGGTCGGGAGTAGCTTCCCACGTGTCGCGCAAGAGACAGTGGGAGAAGGGAAGGTGGTGGAAGAAACCAACAAGTAACGGAAACGGAAGATTGAAGATGGGAGGAGTACGTCGCGATGAAAGAGGGCGGTAGGTAGGGAAACCGGTGGCAGGCAGGGGGTGAGCTTTTTATATTTTACAAAAGATAATCAAGGGGGCAAACAAAATCCGGCACAATGTGGACAGATAGACAACTGGACGTAGAACAACTAGTAAAACATAAAATTAAAATTAAAATCATACTAACCTTCTACTTTCTTCGGTTGTACGCGAGGAGGTGAAGATTGAAAGATCTACTAAATCGACGGTACAGAAAAGAGACACGTGCAAACGCTCTCGTAATACCAGACTTTAAAGATTGTAATAGTCACTCGCTCCTTGAGACGAGATCTATAAATCGTCAAAGTAACTTCGGTCGGAGTATCACCCCATGCAGCACAGGATTACAATGCATCACCACCGATCTAGAGGGTACAAACTATGCGAGTGCTTTTTACAATTTATTAATTACATGGTGCAAAAGGATAGGATCTTTTTTATAGGGGTGAAAAGGGGTTTATGTGGTGGCGTGAAGTTTCGGGCTACAAACATGTTCTGTTGCAAAGGGTGGTTGCCTCACTATTTGAAATGGACCTTCCTCACTTTAACCGAAAAAGACTTTCGCCTCGCTTTATAAATAAAGCAACCACCGAGCACAAAGTCAACAAGGTATTATCCGAACAACACACACACTCAACGTCACCGCAGGCAAGGTCCAACACATACGCACAAAACACTACACGGGTTCAGCTGTGGGCACAGCACAACAAGCCCAACACCGACACAAGGCACGCACAATACTGTTGTTTGGTTGGGCTCGGGTATGAGCGACATTGTAAAACTGGTTGTGTCTGATTTGCCACCTTAAGTAATGAAATTCTCTCTTTTTCCCGCAAAAAAGGCACGCACAATACATAAACGTCAGTAGCGCGACGAAGAGGGATACGCTGAATCACAAGCTTATTCCTAACAGTCCACGTCGTCCAGGCTAGCACACCGATGGTCAGCCACCTAATGTGGCGAGACGAGGGTGGTAGTTCCTGGAGTTCGGCAAAGAGAGCGGGGAAGTTGTTGTGGTCCCAGCTTCCACCCACTATTTCACGGAAACAACTCCAGAGGAACTGCGCAGACACGTAGGTGAAGAAGATATGGTTTGAATCCTCTTCAGGCCCGCAGAGCGGGTAATGCCCATCGCCAGGGCCGTTGCATTTCAGGACCTCCACGCCGGACGGAAGGCGGCCGCAGATCCATTGCCACAAGAAAATCCTAATTTTCAAGGGGAGACGGATCTCCTAGATGGTGGTAAGAGCCTCGGGACCCGGAGAGGGGGCGATAGCCTGGTAGAGTGATTTAGTGGAGAATAGACCAGATGGCTCTAGACGCCACCTGGTGCGATCATCTCCCACATCTAGCTCAGGCTCATGCAGCGTGATGCAGTCGAGCAAGTCATGCCAAGCAGCGTTCTCAGCCGGTCCAAATGGACGCCGGAACGCGAGTTGCCCTAAGTCAATAAGGGCCACCGCGACAGAAATCCGCGGGTTTACCGCGATGGAGAACAGGTCAGGAAAACGAGCCGCGAAGGGGGCGTCCCCAGCCCAGCGAGCGAACCAAAACAGCTTGGCCGTGCCAGATCCAACCTCAATCGAGGTCCCAATGTGGAGGACTGGGAGGAGCTGTATGATGGATTGCCAGAACTGGGAGCCACCGGACCGCAGACAGAAGGCGAGCGGCTAGCCACGAAGGTATTTCTGCTGGATGATGCGAAGCCATAAGCCACCCTCACCGTTCGTAACCCGCCAAAGCCACCTAGTCAGGAGGGCAATGTTCATTCGTTTGGAGGACATGATCCCAAGACCGCCCTAATCGCGAGGCTTACAGATCTCAGTCCACCGAACCATGTGGTACTTATGTTTGTCGCCCTCGCCAGCCCAGAAGAAGCGCCCCTGAACTCTGGCAATCTCATGGTGCAGAGTCTCGGGCAGGCCGTAGAAGCTCATAATGAATAGGAGCAGGCTGGATAGGGACGAGTTAATGAGCACAGTCCGGGCTGCCTTAGAGAGCCACCGCCCCTGCCACGGCTCAATGCGGTACTGGAGCCTGCCCACCGTGGGGCGCAGCTCGGCCACCGTGAGCCTCGTGTCACTAATGGGTATCCCCAAATAGGTCGTGGGGAAGCTCCCAAGTGTATAGTTAAGACGGTCCGCGATGCTCTGCCGATCATCATCGGAGTAGCCCAAGATCATCACCGCACTCTTATTGAAGTTAATCCTGAGGCCAGACATCTGCTGAAAGCAGAGCAGGAGGAACTTCAAGTTCGTGATGTCGCTCGCAGACCCTTCCACCATGATAATGGTGTCATCCGCATATTGGAGGAGGGAAATCCCGTTCCCTCCTACTAGATGCGGGACTATGCCCTTGATATGGCCCGCTGCCTTGGCCTTATCTAAGATGGCTACCAGGGCATCAACCACCATGTTGAAGAGGAACGGGGAGAAGGGGTCGCCCTGACGCACCCCACAGAAGGTGGGGAAGTAAGGGCCAATCTCGCCGTTTATGTTCACCGCGGTCCAGCCCGAGGAGACCATTTGCATCACGCGGGTCACCCACCGGTTGTCGAAGCCCTTCCGGAGCAGGCATTCCCGAAGGAAGGTCCAGCTGACCGTGTCATATGCCTTGTGAAAGTCTAGTTTCAGGAAGACCGCCTTGAGGTGTTTGGAGTGCACCTCATGGAGAGCTTCGTGAAATACTAGGACCCCGTCAAGGATATAGCGGCCCTGGATAAATGTCGACTGATCCGGGTGTGAGTGATCCGATCCGCTATTGGGGCCACCCTATTAGCGTACCCCTTCGCGAGGATGCGGAAGATGACATAGATCACCGTGATCGGGCGGAATTGGCGGATATCCGAAGCGCCCGTGACTTTGGGGATGAGGGTGATTATCCCAAACTTAAGCCTGGTGAGGTCGATGGAACCTACATAGAACTCCGCAAAAAGGGCCATCACTTCTGTCTTGATGACCTCCCAGAAGGTCTCGAAGAACTTCACCGGGAGGCCATCCGGGCCTGGTGCCGAGCACGGATTCATTCCCTTAATGGCCGCCCACTCCTCGGCCTCGGAGAATAGGGCAGTCAGTACCGCATTGTCCGTGGCCGAGACACATCAGTGGGCCGGCCAGATATCATGCGCGAGTGCAAGCCCTCCCCGAGGGGAGGCAGAGAATAGGTCTCTGAAAAAGAAAAGCCATCAACATGGGCCCGGATGGCCTCAGATTGCTGCAGGAGGGTCTCTCCGTCCCAAAGAAGCGGGATGGAGTTTCGGCGGCACCGGCCATTAGCGATGGCTTGGAAGTAAGCGGTATTGGCATCCCCCTTGAGGACCAAATTCTGCGTACCCCTCAGGCGCCAATATGCCTCCTCGTCCGTGTAGATGACCATGAGCTGGTCCTCCAGATCGTACCTAAGCATCCATTCGTCGGCCGATAGTCCCGCGGCATCAGCGTGGAGATCAAGGGATTGGATGGCTAAAGTAATCATTATTGTAAGGTAACCGATCAACAAGGTTTTGAATTCATCTCATAATTTCTTTTGAAATTTACTTTTACAATTAACAATGAAAAATCATATTGCGACGATGTTGGTGGCGCCATAATTATCTTCTTAAACAGGAAACACATCAGCGACGGGGGGTATGTAGAGAATACAAATCATGTGAGGAATACCAACTTTTTCTAGCTGACATCAACCCACAGGCAACAGAAGCAGCACTACAATATATACTCTAGGTCACAGGACAATGACGTCCATTTTGACATGCTTTGTAAGTACAGAATGATCTAGGCCGCATGATTGTGACGTCCATTTTTTGGCATAGACTATGGATACAATATTGACCTACCGACCGGGAAAGGATGGCCACCTCATTGTTTGGCACGTGCTCCCATATTGAAGTAAAAATAGCATTTGCAAGTAAAAATACTTAAACATTAGCGCATATGATTTTATTTAAAACGTTTTAAAAATTCAAGATCATTTGTTTTCCGGTACATCTTTGAATTATAGGGAGGATGAGCATGAAGCAACGGTATGGCTCCAATCCAAAGCTCACATGGTTCTCCATTTTGCCTTTTGGTACCATCACCGGAGAATCGCTTCTCTGCCCACGTTTTGATTGACTGGTGGCCATGCTAAAAGTTGTACAGAGGCTTTCGGATTCGACTCTTGGTAGGAAGCGACGAGCCTAGACACGTACGTGGTATTCGCACTGACCGAGTGGTCGAGATCATCGTCGGATCACGCGACACCCAAGCAAGTGATAAGCTCCAAAGATTCTGCTGTAACAAAATAAACAAAATCCTGTCTCCAAAAGAGAACACGGCAAATGCACGTATGTGTATGTCTCAAGATTTGCCGGCTCAGTCTTTTGAAGGTGCTCATATGGGTCGAGAGTGTGTGTGCGCGCGTTCATAGAGGTGAGAGTATGAATGTGCTATATGAGCGTATGTGTCTGCACTATGTATCTGAAAAGAAATTTAATAAGGGGGTGAGAGGGCTCCGAGACCGCCCAAGGTGGGTGATGCGCACAAGGCTGTAGTAAGTAGGCAGTAACCAAACCGTGAACATCCACGCCATTGTGTATAAAACCAAGTGAGTGTTAAATGGCGGGTGTTCTAAGCAGGAGGTGGGGATGAAAGGTGAATTTGTTCCGCTCAAGAGAGAAAAAAAAACGCAGTTTGCTATTCTTGTTGGAAAGTAGCCAAAATCATAGTGCCCAAGATACACACAAGTTTATCATGATGAAAAGGCAGGAAAGAGACCCGTTGCGCCGTGCATCATATTTTTATCTTGCTTTGCTGGCCAAAAATACTTGGCATGAAGCACCAGATGCTTCCGGGCCAAAATGCAAGCAAGCAACTCCTCCACTTCTCTTACATATCCACCTTTCATATACAAAGAAAGATTGGGCAGGTCAGCGACCAGGGCATAAATACTTGTCCAAACTAGCTTGCCATGACAACCAGAAAAAGACTTGGGCAGGTTTCACAAATCACTATACCTTTGGCCCTCTTTAACACTTGGAAAGTTGGAATCATGCGCCCTTTTTCTTTTCTA
>LR738712.1:20172399-20191538 GCA_902687465.1 Secale cereale
CCCCCCCCCCCCCTAATTTTAAGGGGGTGGGGCCGGGCCTTATTTCGTTCAATCAAATCAAGCCATGTTCACACGAGCACGGATGGGCACAAGCGAGGAAAGCAGGCAAGTCTCATCCCATGGAGAGATCATGAGGCATAAGCCCCCAACTCAATTTGGAAATCTGGCTTTTCCGCGTCTAGGAAATTTTTCATGCAATCTTTTTGGCTCTAGTGTATCATACCAGATAAAATTGTTCTTGCATCTATTAATATTATCTCAAGGAATGGTACTTTGGGATGCAGCCATGCACAAAGTTTTTTGGACCGGAAGCTTGATTCATGATCCTAAAAATGATGGCAGAGAACAAGATGCACGTTCCGCAATTCTACATCATCACCCATCAGACAAATATCTTTGAAGCTTTGCCTACAATCATGCTCAAGATAAAGATGCCGGGCAAAAGTACACGTGAGATTCAGTGTCTGAAAGACGAACCCAAGTTTCTACAAAATTGCGCAAATGGTGTTGCCACCAAATGATAACAAAGAGGAATGAATATTCACATGAAGTTATTTCTGGCAATTCACAGCTTTTTCGGCTATTTTGCCGTTGGCTGCACCCTTGTGAAAAGGCCAGAAACTAGCCAGCCGTTCAAGCACCCCAGCGCCCTTGGAGAAGTATCCTAAGGCCTGTGTAGGTGCAGCCGGAGGAAAGTCCTCGGGGGGCATGGCAAATGGTCGCACCATCTTCTCAAACTTGTCCAGTGTCAAGCAAGAACCAACTTCCTGCAGCCTCTCGGGCCCCATTATCGGCAGGGTGTGCTCCTGGAGCAATGGAGATGTTTCACTGGTTTTGTCCTGGACCAACCATACGTTCTGTTAGTAACCTCGAATGCGTGGAGTGCCAAGCAAGCAGAGACTTCTGGATTGTGAATAGAGAGACGTGGGTGAGAGTACCTCGAGAGGGCTGAGATCAGCGCCACGACTGAATGTCATTTCGATCCGGAACCTTTTCTCATCTTCTAAAGGAACCTGTAAATAGTAGATTGGGTGAGCATCACAAGTTTCCAAGTACACAGATAATACCAATATATGTAGTATGTAGTCACAAGAGGATCAACCATAACTTTGGCAAAGAGCAACTATGCATACTTTGTGTAAATTTTGGCATAAAGTATGATCAGTTACAGCCAACTTTCCACGTATAATAACATTCTGATATGCATGTTGGATGTATAGCTAGAGGCAGTAGGGAAAAGCACTCATAGTCATATATAGAGTGAAGCACTTTAGATTTAAAGAGAGGACTGACACCAATACCATTTCAACAACATTGATCTCTCACGTCACACAGTTGTTCCATCCTTGCAGACACCAACACAAGACGTGCAGAATAAGACTATTTGGAGGGAATGCAGAATAAGACTATTTGGAGGGAATGGTTCTAGAGTGTGGCTAAGGCTTTTCTCGGCAAAAAGGGTCAGACTACAAGGGGAGGCCATTACTTAGTCACATAATATCTTAGTACATGATTCAGGACACACCAGTTCAGTGTGAGAAATAACAAATACTTAAGAGATTATGTCACTTTGGCATGATCAATAGATGATTTGATGCCCAATTTCAGATACTGATTTAAAAGTTAAAACAGAGATAACTTTTTCAAGAAAAGGATCAACAATACTTGATTCTAGTATAAGGTTAGGAAAATTTCAGCTCAAAATATTTTGGAAATGCTAACTCATGAAAATAGTAGAAATATGCAAGATTATTTATAATATAATAAAGGCAAAGACATATTGAGAAATATCCTTACCTCTGTATTTTCAAACATTCTAAGCACAATATTGCTCATGTAATCGAGCTCCCTGGTTCTATGTAGTCGGTCCAAAGTACTTTGGCAGACAAGGCTATCCTCTCCGTGTAGAGACTCGTCCAAGTTGCAATACCGAAGGACATTCATCAATGAGTGTATATGGGATTCCTGATGGAGAAATTGCACATGTCAACACTTGGATTTGTAAAATGATGATAAGAACAAAGTACAGAAATTCTCTGGTGTACCGATGTGAAATAAAGCCTTGTGCGGACATGTCGGTCTGGTGTCTTCACATTTGCATACCTGAAATGAAGTATATTAGAACAATAAAATGTGTACGCAAATCAGTACAAACTTAATGTCACAATAATCTGAAAAAACATGCACGCACTTAGGATCTAAGCGGTATTTAGTTTCTCTATCGTCTTCGTCTTCTTGGTCCATTGATTTTTCACTCGTGGTGCTAGATCTTCTTCCATCCTCATTTCTTACTTGCATCTTTTGCTGGTGCTCTACTTCTTTTGTTGGTAGGAATAAAGCTTCATCTTCAGTAAACTTCGGGTCAGCAACACAAATAGCTTCTTCACGAGTGTTCCGTAAATCAATTAGAACTTTTCCCATTAACCGGCGTGCTATCTAGGAAAGCCAATAAAAGTGAAAAACACATAAATAATTCATCAGCTGGAGATACCGTATGCATAGTATGCATACGATGTTCTACAAAGAAGAAAAAAGACAGTACACGTCTAGCTTGACAACAAACCTTTGATCCAATTTTTAGTTTTTGCTTTGGGTTGATCCCGTACTCATTTGGAATAACACCATCAGCAAGAAGCTACAAGAAGAACATGTAAAACACTCCAGAGAACTTATCAACGTCAATGAACTATCAGCAAGTTTGAAACTACAATGGATCATAGAGCCTGAGCAAATAATTAAGGCACTGAGCTAGCTACAAAGAAACTTTGTGTTGCCGAGTGTGGTTTTCTGTAGCTCAGGCTACATGGAACCTCTTATCCTCAACCCTTCAACTTTGCTTTGAGATCCGTACTCTTCAACTAACTTACAACATGAAGATTTCTCTTTTTTCTTTCTCTCAAACGACACACCGTATGAACTTCAAACTTTGCAGATCGAACAAACATTAGAACATCAATGTGTGAAAAAACTTTCAGATTTTTTGGTCCGATATAAATATACAAAATGACATTTTGTTTGACTAAAAAAATTATTTTAAGTATTTAAAATGCATGAAAAAATCTGAAAGTTTTTTCCCACATTGATGTTCTAATGTTTGTTCGATCTGCAAAGTTTGAAGTTCATATGTTGTCTCATTTGAGAGAAACAAAAAAGACAAATGCATTCGCACGGATCGCGATGCAGAATTGGATGGTGAAGATAAGGGGTACCAGCTACAAAGAAACTTTGTGTTGCCCATTAAACTACCAACGGAATTTGCACGATTGGCTCAAATTCGTATGGAGCTTCCTCGGCTGAGCCCGGGCTCTACAATGGATCTAAGAAAGAGAAAGAATGTTACTCCCTCCGTCCCATAATGTAAGACGTTTTTTAACACTACACTAGTGTGGAAAAACGTCTTACGTTATGAGACGGAGGGAGTAAAACACATAGTTACGTAGTCTCCCTCACATATCACTTCAACTTAAGAATTGTATAATCCGTTAAATTGAAATGGTCATAATAGTCCTATGATTATGGTTACTTTACAGATTCAACATATGTGCCTCCAGTAAGCAGGCAAGGCTCTATCCAATACAACGATACAATAGGGTACCTTTCCAAACTCGTGGCTAAAAATCAATGAATTCACAGCTTTGGTGAAATGATATCCCCAAAGCTTTGCTTGTAATACGTACTCAGTTGCTTCTATCAAAATAGTGTGGCTATATGATGTAAATACAAAATATATGCTTTTCAATAACTTTCATATATAGAATTAAAAGAAATATCAAACAAAAGAGTACGAAATGTAAACTTGCTTACTTGAGCAACTTTGTAAAGCTCTTCCAAACCCTTAAGATTGAGATGAGCATTATGCACGAGGTCATATCTGTCATGGCATTCAGTAGTTCAGTTGTAAGGCTTACGTGTTACGCCAATTACAGATTGTTGTATTAGGATGATGATGTAATTATTCTCAAGGGAAAAATGAGCATATTATGTATAAGCTGAACAACAGCACACACATCAATTTCTAACTTTCTGAAGTTTGTTGAGCTAGTTTTGTTTCTATGTTTTGGAACTTTAAACCATGGACATCTTCATGTCATATTAAGAATTTATACACTGAAGGGGCATTGATTGTTTCAAATGGATGACAAGAATTAGGATGCAAACTAGTATATGGGAAAAAGTTAATTTGCCCTCCTTAAATACAGAGATCACTTACTTGCACGAGTCATAGACATCGGGAATCTGTGTAATGTCAAATCGGCTGCACAGTGATTTAAAAAGCACCGTGAGTGAAATAAGCTCAAAAGAAAACTCAAAAAGTTGATTTACAACATCAAGAAAAATTCTGAAGGTGAAACACTTTACTCACTCCTTTCTTTCATTATATAAATCTCTCTCAAGTTTTTTCCATCGAGCAAACATCAAGAGGAAGCTTTCACTACCACAAGGTAAACCAGCAGCAATACGAGCAACATCAATTGTTGTTTTCCCAAGAGCCTTTGCTTGGTCATATCTAGAAAATGAGCTTGTCAGCGCAAGCTTCTCCTCTTCGCCTTCAGCAAGCAGCTTGACTTGTGCAGTAACTTGTTTCGTCAACTTGGCCTAATCAATGTACAATAAGGAGTCATTAGTCGCAATGTAAAAAAAAGTATGCAGCTTAGAAATTTTATCTAGGACTGAAACCAAACATATTTTGTACTGGAACCATACAGGAACCGACTATAACACACACACACACACAAAGACGGGAACTAACAAATTTAATTATGTGCAAGAATTTTCGAAATAATTGTGATGTCGATGCAATTAAGGCAGAAGTTGTGTGTGCATCCCTAACTCCATATGACAGCACACCTACATGCCCAACTCACCAGCAGACAGCTGTTGCATAGTCCACTGCACCGCCACAAATTCTCAACTTTCATTTGCTTAGCTTAGACTGGTTACCTTCATGATCCCACCAAAGAGTTGGCACATTGGGTGTGATGAATCTATAGTAGTGAGCTTTGGGTGTCACCAAACAAATTTTCTTAAAATTATTTGAATGCCAAAAGACCTACCCAGACTTCTTGATATCTTATTGAGGCAACTCGTAAAAATAAACGATGCAAGATATTTTTCATCATGAATTATTCAAAACAGAACAGCAAGTACATCATTGATAAATATTGTGAATAATGCTAGATATGTTTAAAACAAAAGTTTTGTCTTAGATCCATTCAATATACTTTACCATCTTAGGAAGAAGTTCAGAAGCATTTGGAGGCAATCCTGCACCATCAACCATCCATGGAAACTCCACCGATCCATTGGTATTATTTGCTTTAGCATTTGAAATGATGATTTCATGCAATCTAGCCTGAAAAGCAAATCGGTTTACTGAACATTAGCTAACAATAAACGATGAACTAAACTCACATGATATTTAAAACAATTAAGAGGCAGCGGGAACTGGGAACATGCTAGCTCTTCAAAGATATACGAGTTTAATACAGTGGAATTTAGGATTTTCCTATAACTACTGACTGAATATCACATCACAGAGCTTCTGAAGATTGCCAAACAACAGTAAGAAACTAAGAATTATTGAGGTAGCAGTTAGATTCAACATTCATGGGTGTGAAAACTTAACAGAACTGCGTGTGGTCAGACCAGTTCATCGAAGCTACATACTTAAGAGGCAACATTATCATCTCCTATATGTTCCGAGGCAAGACCTAAACAATGTGGAAACTTTGGCATGGTGGGGTCTGCCTCGAGCTAAAACAAATAGTGACATAACTGTGCATGTGCTGCCTTTTCCCGGGAACTTTAGACACCCACTTGAACCCAAGTGAAAAATACAGTGTGTTTATCAAATTTTGAAAGCAAACCTTTGCTTCATCCATCTCAATGCTAGCATCTTCCAATCCATCTAGCATAGACGAGTCTTTACTTACTAGAGAGACCTGAAAAAGTTAATACAAAAGATAAATTTGAGAGAGAGGTGAAATTAAGCAACAAATGAATCAGCTAGAAAACAAGCAACAGACCAGTATGGGAGTTAATTGTCCTTCCAAATCAAGAAGACCTTTCGCAAATGCTGCAGCAGACATCTGACATGTACACCATCAGAAACAAATGAATCAGGATTGACTATTAACATATGAGAAAAATTATGCATGCCAATATGTACTTTGAAATGAGTTGCTCAAACCCCAGTCCTAGACAGAAGATACACTTAACATAAAAAAGGGCAGCCCGGTGCATGTAGCTCCCGCTTGCGCAGGGTCCGGGGAAGGGTCCGACCACTTTGGATCTATTGTACGCAACCTTTCCCTACATTTCTGTAAGAGGCTGTTTCCAGGATTTTGAACCCGTGACCTCATGTCGCAACAGCTTTTGCCACTGCGCCAAGGCTCTCCTTCAGAAGATACACTTAACATAAGCGAAAGAAAATAAGGACGATATCGAAAGAGAAAAAGGAGCTGCTCGGCAGAAGGATCCATGACGGGATCTGCTCAGTCTTCCTCCTGCCCCGACGCCCTAGCCTTCTTCACCAACATCGGCACCCCAAATAGCGTAATATGCCTACTATTATCAGGGCATCTCATGCTACCATGAATGTTACTGAAAATACCAGGAATAAGAAATAAAAAATCAAGGTTTTCCCATGCTCTCTTCACTATTGTCACCAGTGACGACATCAGCTTTGGCACACTCAACATTTTGCTCGAGGCAAACTTGCTCGAGGAGAGCAACCCAGGAGGCCCAAAGTTCCTTTTCTAGATACCTGACTACTCAAGTCTCACCTTAAGATTTAAAATGAAATCACCCAGGGACCAGCCCCAAGTAGCATTTTATTACAGAACAAACTACAAAGACAACATCATGAACCCTGCTAGGTCACAACTCCGGGTGGACAGCATGTGCACTCACACTGCTAGACAGCCGAGCGATGCTCGGATCTCCATATTGTCCTACGCTTTTCGTAATTTAAACATACACAGATATCGAGCTAGTTACCACAGCACAAAGTATTTGATTCCTCAGTAATCACCATTACATAGCAAGAAGCATGAACTTTTGCAACCTAGGCTGAAAATATCTAAAAGGATTTCAAAGGTGCTATGGATTGAAAAGGACAGCTAAAAGAATTACCTGAACACGTCCTTCATCTGAACTGTATATTTTCAAATCGTGTCTGTACGTGCTATGAAGGCGAAGCAGACCTGTTCCTTCCCCTGATTCAGGATTCCATGCTAGTCAGAATAACAGTTTCAAGTGCAAGAAATGTAATTCAAGTGCAAGACAAAAGAAGTTTCATAATTACTAAAACAAGTAGAAAATATAATAAGCCGGATGGAGTTTTATGATCGTTTATCCGTTTTACGATCATTATAAGCTGCATGACATCTAATGACCCCAACAAAGCACCGACCACTCTTAATTCCAAGTTCCCACCTTCGTCACCTATATCTAAACTTGCTTGCCATATTAGAATATTTTATAACTAAAATTGTTGGAGCTATGAAGAGGAGCCTTGGTGCAGCGGTAAAGCGTCCTCTTGCAAAAATGCAGGGAAAGACTAAGTACAAAAGACCCTTCCTCGGACCCTGCGCAAGCGGGAGCTGCGTGCACCGAGCTGCCCTATTTGTAAAAAGAAAAATTGTTGGAGGCTTGGAGCTATTTAAGCATGAAGTTAAAGATCAGGAACACATTATGGTGAATTGGTGATTTTGAAGTTTAGGGAGCAGACAGGAACACATTATTAGGAACACTCGCTATGACCATCACTTCTCAAATTCCAGATCTTCAACACAATTTTCTCTTGAGAACATCATTAGAGATCACACAAAATTGTACCAAAATAAATATTTTCTCTCAAGAAATCCAATATTTTACTCTTTTCACGAGATAATAGAAACAACAAGAATGTGAACAATAACCTGGATAGATGTTGTTTCTGAAAAATCTTCCCAGTTCTTCTGCCTGAATGAAAATCATAAAAAAAATGCCATTACAATAGATGTATGTTGAATTGTTGATTACTAAATGCTAATATAGATGCATGAAATTTGTTCCATCATATCAAAATTTGACAAGTAGCTTGCCTGACTGAACATAAGAATATTTGAAAATTGAAATGACAGAAATGGTGGTTGATAAGAGTAATATTATTTAAAGATCCTGGTCACATACACTATTGACTACTATAGTGATTGTGAAAGACAAAAAATAGTCTTTGTGCTAGACTGGCAACAGTTTTTGCTGCCCTATCTACCAAACAAGAAGCTATGGACCAAAATGTACTACTACTTCAAGTAACAATGGAAAACAACTTCTCTAACTCATAGATTACGTCAATCTACAAAAACATGACGACTATGCTTGCATATGCTAACATGTGGCAGGTATTGAGAATGCTTTGAAGTTATTTCCTAGGCCCAGCATGCAGGAGGGCGTGGAACCATTACAATAGTTGCTCCTTTACTTTAAAGCAATCATGGATTTGCAGTTCTCAACACTAGAGCTTGTATTTACACATAGTTAAAGGCACGCCTAAGCGAGCGCTTAAGTGCGCCTAGGCTCAGGCGATAGCAAAACGCCTAGCGCATGACTGCGCTTAATCTGCACATAAGCAAGCGCTTTGGTCAGAAGAGCGCAAGGCGGTGGCAAAACGCACAATTAACGCCTAGCGCGTTTTTGAACTATGTATTTACATAATGTGTATCCAAATATCGTTGATTGTGGTTCTCTGCACTCTGCAGAGAAGATACCCTGTGGTCAGTCACTTGGCTTCCATTGTGCCCAGGCTTTACAAAACTTTTAGCTCTGCCACTGGTAACAGAGCATAGGAAAAGGCAAAACAGTTGCCAATGTAGTATTCCTCTAAACATCTGTACTGAATGACTGGGTGTTACTATGCTAGTTATAATAAATTACATTTGGAAATGAATAGCTCGGATGAATTATCAGAAAAAGTTGACATGAGAAGATAGAATAACAAAGTAAAAAATTAGAAGTACAAACCTGCTTTCGCCCTGCATGAGTGAGTACACCACCATATTTCAGAATCATCAGGGCTTCTATTGGCCGATCCTCTTCACCTTCACCATTGTGCTCTGGAACTTTAATCCATTTAAGTGGCTTTAGCTGCACTTTTCGATAAATACCCGAGAAATGCCCACCCTAGAAATGCAAAAAATAGTACAAGTAATTAGTTCTCGGCGTTCATTAAAAGATCAGTGCAACGTCTCAATGGCATATGTAAGCATCCATTAGAAGACTGAGTGGATACATATATATAGTACAAGCAGTTGTGTTCTTTTTCCAGTAAGCTTGTTCTGGTACTAGATAAAGATATGCAAGACAATTTAAAAGGTTGTATTCATTCATTTACAACAGGGAAATAATAGGTGAACAAATTGGCATGTATGGTTCTTGCAACAGCATGCAAGTCATACGGAGAGACAGAAAGGAAGAAATGATCAAAACATTCGACAACTTTGTTGATTAAATTTTTTAAAGTAGCAGCAGTGAATAGCATTCATGCTTTAAAAGTAGCAGCAGTAAATAGCATTCATGCCTGCCATGAGTGAATATCCTGAATTGGCAGCAAAGACTACTAGTGCACTCCTGCAGTTAGCTAACAGGAAGCACACTGGACATATCCTGATATCCATTTGCTAATACCATAATAATGAAAACCGTCTAAAGGGACATACCTAGTACAAAGCAACAGCAAGGAACAACAAAGTACTTTGGATAAAAAAATTGAACTTGAAACATAAGTTTGTCCACGCACATAAGGAATTTGAACTTGAAACATTTTACTGATGTATATGAAATAAAGGGAATATCCTTTTATCAAGTTTCCGTCTTTTTTTTCTTATCTCATACCAAACTGAAGTGGTTTGTATGGTTGCACTAGCATAGATATCCAACATTTAACATGTCACATGACCATAACAAATGTGATGGACAGGCAGATTTGAATAAACGGACATCACCTCCTCCAGTACTGCTTTGACTTGACGAAGCTTTTCAATATGCTCCAAATCTTCAGCATCACTATCACTCTCCTGACCTGACCTAAAAGATACACAAAACAATTCCAGATTGTGTCATGAAAGTACAGTTGAACTTTGTTCAAAAAAGAAAGTACAGTTGAACAAACAAAAAGATCAAACTTCCGAAAGTTCGGAAGCATGTTAGATTTAAGTAATTTAGCCATTTAGTAAATACACAAATTATTTACTTCTTCCAGCACATGATACCTAGTTGGTGGCACGAGTTGTCTTGTGGCATCTAGCAAGTCTTGTAATTGTACTGCACTTTTCAGTTTTGTCTGCCAGGAAAGCACAAAACTGTCATACAATTTGAGCACCAACAGGTTAAGATTTTTTTTTTCTCTCTAACATCACCAAATAAGTTAAATTAAAACTTGAGATTAAACAAAGAGGATACCTCAGCTCTTGGCTTTCCACCATTGTACTTCAACATCAAATTCAGAAGCTTTTCCTCTGTAACTTTCAGTTTCACCTTCTGCTTTGGTGTCCGATCACCACTAAACAGATATGTGATGTAAGGATATAGCACTAACTCGCTAACAGCAACCATTCATGACAGTAAAACAGCGGTAAAAGCCTTACTGGCGTATCACAACAACGACGCAGCGTAGTTCTTCTGACTGACCGAATGTACCAATGATCCCACTTCCCTGTCGTGTAAGGCCTTCAGTAGACTGATCTGGTGCTTTAGATTTCCAAGGAAGGGTTGGAGGAATGGTTGATGAAAGATGAGGAGCTTTTGCATCAAGAAATATTTTTCGCATGATGCATGCAGCATCGTCATAATACCTGAATCATAGAAAAGTTTGTCCAAACGTCTCAGCGCACATTATCATACACGTTCTTCAAAAGTAATGAAAATGAGAATCAAGGAAATCACTTGTAAGAGTTTTTTACAAAGCTCCATCCATTAACATCACAAACGTATGATCTTCCATCACACCTTAAGAGATCAAAACCACAAACCTGTAGAAAACAACACAATAACTCAGCGGACAGATAATTAAGAAATAACATGACAGTGAGAAACGGTTATCAGAAGAAGAAAGCAGCATACATCGTACTTAGAAAACATCTAATCATATACTATATGAACATAATCTAATACTCCATGTTGACTTTCCAAAAGATGGCATGTATGCGAGATTCAACCAACTTGCATCGCTATCTCGAAGTGTCATATTTGGTTTGTTGTTTTTTGCCTAAAGGTCCAAGCGCAAACTGATTATTTAGTTTAACCATGATTGCCTATTGCCTAAGGGGAAAAGCCAAATTTCAATCATGAACTCTAGCAGAAGTTCACTTTTGAACCCTAAATCCTAAAACTGTGTGAAAGCAACCATTAACTATTGAAACAGTCTATTTTTCAACCTCAAGTGGTTCCACAAGTGGTTTTGGCTGACGTGGATGCCACGAGTCTACAAACTCATTGCCACATCACTGAAATGTCATTGCATTTTTTCTCAGTTTCCCCTTTTTCTTCCATCTCTGGTATTTTTTGTGAATTTTTTTATCCTAATACTGTAATTTTTTAGACTGCTTGTTCCATAGTGTTTGTTTTCATAACCGAGAAACCACAACCCCATGTTTCCAAGCAATCTCTCTCTCGGTCTCTCCCTATCAATGGCACTGACGTGGAGGACACGTGGCATCCACATCACCAAAACTAGAACCACTTAAGGGTGAAAAGTGGACTATTACAATAGTTCAAGGTTGCAGTTCAAACAGTTTTACAGTTTAGGACTGATGAAAAGTGAACTTGTGCTAGAATTTAGGGGGAAGTGGCCTTTTTCCTTTCCTAAATGACCTACAGTTGACAAGATCAGTTGATCAGGAAAAAATATAGACATTTTTTATATAAAAGAGAACCACAAAAATGATTAAACAAAATGCTTTCTGGCAGTCCAATGCCCAGCAACATATCAGACAAAAAGGATAACAGATGATAAATTTAGTGGGAATAAGAAATGAAATGCTAAAGGTACAACCAAAAAGAATGAAAAATGAAAACAGGAGATAAGAGACACCAACTTAAGCAGGAAATGTATAGAATGATATGAACAGGCATTAAAACTCTAAAAATAACGTATGGCATACATGTACATTTAAAAAACAGTATTCCCTCTGATCCAAAATAAGTGTTGTGGTTTTAGTTCAAATTTAACCTAAAACCACAACACTTATTTTGGATCGGAGGGAGTATTAGATTAAGAGCACAATATTTGGCACCATTAGTTATTGAATTATTATAAAATTAAAGTATTATGAAACTGAAATCAAGTATAAGGCTTTAGGTGGAGTGTATGGTTTTTCTTTTCTGTAGAAAGTGAAAAGTATAAGTCATATAGCCGTGTATTTTGATTGTCGAGTTATAAAACAACTAGAGAAATACTGTACGAAAAATATTAGGAAACTAATAAGATCATAAGCCCATTACAGCATGACTTCAATAATTCACCATCAGACAAAATAAAATAGGAACAAATAGGGTAGCTATTCATTTCCAGGGACAACTATAAATAAAGAGAAACAAAGTAAGCAGTGTTACCATCTGCCTAAAAGCATTGCAGACATCTCTTGCCATTTGTTTCTCCATAGGGGTCAAAAGAACAGGATAACGTACCTTCAAATAATAACATAGGAAAATTAAGACAAAAAAAAAAGATCAGTTGGAAACTGAAAATTGGATCATTTAAGAAGCTGAACGGAATGGGAACAGGGTCCATGGGATGGAAGAAGTAGATTATGTCAAAAAGGTCGACCTAATGGTTAAGAAATAGCATCCAATAAACAAACACAAAAATGCAGTTTTCAACAACCATGTGCCACAAAACACAGGCCAGGCTGGAGAAGAGTACCACCATGTTGACCTGGCAGATGTAATCTTTTTTTGGAAGATAACTATAATAGGACCTAAATTCGCATCCGTGAGGACTTGAAATGGAGTTGTGGGATTGTACATCCACTCTCCCCATGCAGTAAGCTAGGCTTACTTCCTGACAAATGTACATCTCAGCAGAGACCTTTTAGTTTGAACTTTACATATGTTATATTATCATTCACTGGACTAGGTGGCAAACATAGCAACATCTATGGGAAAGTTTCCATGCAGAAATGTACATTAAATTGGAGTTTTACATCAGTATTCACATAATCATATAAAGAAACATTCCATGGATAGTCAAAAGATAAACTAGGGAGTATCTGAATCGTTGTCGAAAAAAGGAGTATCTGAATCTGGACTATGCAAAGAATATGGAAGTGTAATATCTTACTTCTTTCCCGTCAGGATTCCTCATAACAACACCATCAACAACTGGTGATTTGCGTGCCTCGGCATGCGCATATCCTGGGCCAACTGTGTAAACCTGAAAAGGCATGTTTTAATACTTCTAGCTAGATAAAGAACAAATTGTAGAGTAAATATTGCATGGCAGAATTTACGTCATTAAAGACTGTCTTGCAACTAGACTAAGCAATGACAGTGTGCATGTCATTAAAGTATACATAAATAAACACAAGAACTAAGCAGTGACAGCGAGCATGTCTTTAAGATATGCATAAATAAACACAAGAACTTCAGAAAGGCATCTTACTTTCACATCTGTCCCACCGGTGGGCATGAATTCCTCATAAATGTAAGATCCCTCACGCCTAACTCTCCTGACATCAGGATGAAATTCACTAGATCGGTTGCCAACCTACATTAATTCAGCAATATAAAGAAGTTTAAATTTGCAACCCAATAAAAGAAATGTTTATAAAAATAATACATAAGGCATAAGGAATTTTCTCAGTTTCCTGTTCTGCTTTATTAAGTACTTAAAATGACAAAAGACAAGCTAACACTTCAGTTCTACACAGGGAAATTGCTTATCTATATAAAAATATATTCGTCAAGGAGAGAGTATCAAGAGGATTGTGTTTGAGTCCTTTACTGACCAAACACTGCGAGTTTCTACTTATTTTTGCAGTACTTATGAATGGTAACCGGACAGACAATGGCTCTGATACCCAAATAGATACTCCCTCCGTCCCACAATAGAAGACATTTTTTAAGCTATGTTAGTTTGCAAAAACATCTTATATTATGGGATGGAGGGAGTAATTTATAAAACCAGTAGCCTCGCTCACTCAAATCCTCGAACATTCATGTGTTTATTTGCTGTGCACCATCCAAAGGCATCACCTGCAAAGCCCCTATGTTTTGAAATCATGTATACGTTTCAAAAAAAAAATCATGTAGGAACCTGGACGACATGGAGGGGACAGAAGGCGAAGGAGGTGGAGGATACCGGCTTCAAGCTGTGGTACACGGGGACGGCTGCAAACGGAAATGGAGTAGGCATCTTGCTCAACAAGAGCCTCAAGTATGGAGTGGTAGACGTCAAGAGACATGGGGACCGGATTATCCTAGTCAAGCTGGTAGTTGGGGACTTGGTTCTCAATGTTATCAGCGCGTATGCCCCGCAAGTAGGCCACAATGAGAACACCAAGAGGGAAATCTGGGAAGGCCTCGAGGACATGGTTAGGAGTGTACCAATTGGCGAGAAGCTCTTCATAGGAGACCTCAATGGCCACGTGGGTACATCTAACGCAGATTTTGAAGGGGTGCACAGGGGCTTTGGTTATGGCATCAGGAATCAAAAAGGAGAAGATGTCTTAAGCTTTGCTCTAGCCTACGACATGATCGTAGCTAACACCCTCTTTCAAAAGAGAGAATCACATCTGGTGACTTTTAGTAGTGGTCAACACTCTAGCCAGATCGATTTCATCCTCTCGGGACGAGAAGAGGTGTGTGTGCCTACATTGTAAGGTGATACCTGGAGAGAGTGTTGTCCCTCAGCATAAGCTGGTGGTGGCTGACTTTCGCTTTCGGATTCGTGTCCAGCGGGAAAAGCGTGCCAAAGTCGCTAGAACGAAGTGTGGTGGAAGCTCAAGGGGGAGGGAGCTCAGGCGTTCAAGGAGGGGGTCATTAAGGAGGGCCCTTGGGAGGAAGGAGGCGATGCAAACAATATGTGGATGAAGATGGCGACTTGCATTCGTAAGGTGGCCGCAGAGGAGTTTCGAGTGTCCAGGGGAAGTAAAAGAGAAGCTAAAGATACCTCGTGGTGGAATGATTATGTCCAAAAGGCTATTAAGGAGAAGAAAGATTGTTTTAGACGCCTCTACCTAGATAGGAGTGCAGACAACATAGAGAAGTACAAGATAGCAAAGAAGGTCGCAAAGCAAGCTGTGAGTGGAGCAAGGGGTCGGGCGCAAGCTCCAAAATATCGGATATCGGGTTCGTATCGGTTT
Source organism: Secale cereale (assembly GCA_902687465.1). Lineage (NCBI taxonomy): Eukaryota > Viridiplantae > Streptophyta > Magnoliopsida > Poales > Poaceae > Secale > Secale cereale. The sequence goes on from LR738712.1 coordinate 20,187,744, forward strand.
GGCTTTGACATATCAGATGTCGGATATCGGGTGATATATCGGACAATATGTAGATATATCGGCGAACATATGTCTATTTTCTTCATTATTCTAGTTCCCACCATTTATTTTAGTAAAAGAAAATATATGATGTCAATACTTTAACATAACACTTTTATATTCCTAGTTTGTGAATTTGTTGATTAATAAACTAACACGGAAAGATTCAAAAAAATACTTACTATATGATTAAAAACAGTATGATATATATGCATTTGTATGAAACATTGTGAATGACTTTGATAATATACAATGAAGTTGTAATTGGACAATCTTGTTTCAGTGCTATCCAAGAAAGAATTGTTGTCATCTACGTATCGTTATATATCGCTGGACATATCGGGCTAGATATCGGCCATATCGGTTGATATTTCGGTCCATATCGGATGATATGTTGGAAATGATATTTGCAAAATGATATGTTATGTTTATATCGGTGGAGCCCCAAAAGTGATATACCGGCCTATATATCGGTCGTATCGGCCTAGATTTAAAAGCTTGGTCAGGCGTATGAGGACCTCTACCAGCGGTTAGACACGGAGGAAGGCGAAAGGGACATCTATAAGATGGCCAAGATCCAACAAAGGAAGACGAAGGATGTTGACCAGGTCAAACGCATCAAGGACGAAGGATGTTGACCAGGTCAAACGCATCAAGGACGAAGAGATTAAGCATAGATGGCGGGAGTACTTCAACAAGTTGTTCAATGGGGAAATTGAGAGCTCTACCATTGAACTGGATGACTCCTTTGATGATACCAGCAGGAGTTTTGTGCAACGAATCCAGGAGTCGGAGGTCAAGGAGGCTTTAAAAAGGATGAAAGGAGGCAAGGCGATGGGCCCTGATTGTATCCCCATTGAGGTGTGGAGAGGCCTCGGAGACATAGCTATAGTAGGGCTAACTAAGCTTTTCAACCTCATTTTTCGAGCAAAACAAGATGCCAGAAGAATGGAGACGGAGTATATTTGTACCAATCTTCAAGAACAAGGGGGGTTGTTCAGAGTTGTACTAATTACCGTGGAATTAAGTTGATGAGCCATACAATGAAGCTATGAGAGAGTCATTGAGCACCGCTTAAGAAGTATGACAAGTGTGACCAAAAATCAGTTTGGTTTCATGCCTAGGAGGCCTACCATGCAAGCCATTTTCTTGGTAAGACAACTCATGGAGAGATAAAGGGAGCAGAAGGACCTGCATATGGTGTTCATTGACTTAGAGAAGGCCTATGATAAGATTCCGCGGAATGTCATGTGGTGGGCCTTGGAGAAACACAAAGTCCCAGCAAAGTACATTACCCTCACCAAGGACATCTATGATAATGTTGTGACAAGTGTTCGAACAAGTGATCGCGACACTGATGACTTCCCGATTAAAATAGGACTGCACCAGGGGTCAGCTTTGAGCCCTTATCTTTTCGCTCTGGTGATGGATGAGGTCATAAGGGATATACAAGGAGATATCCCATGGTGTATGCTCTTTGCAGATGATGTGGTGCTAGTCAATGATAGTCAGACGGGGTCAATAGGAAGTTAGCTATGGAGACAAACCTTGGAATCCAAAGGTTTTAGACTTAGTAGAACTAAAACTGAGACATGAGGTGTGGCTTCAATACTACTAGTTACGAGGAGGAGGAGGCTAGACTTGACGGGCAGGTGGTGTCTCAGAAGAACACCTTTAGATATTTGGGGTCTATGCCGCAGAAGGATGGGGGTATCGATGAAGCCGGATGGATGAAGTGGCGCCAAGCTTCTGGCATTCTCTATGGAAAGAGAGTATCACAAAAGCTAAAAGGCAAGTTCTATAGGACGGCGGTTCAACCCGCAATGTTGTATGGCGTTGAGTGTTAGCCGACTAAAAGGCGAAATGTTCAACAGTTAGGTGTGGCGGAGATGCACATGTTGAGATGGATGTGTGACCACACAAGGACCGAGTCCGGAATGATGATATACGAGATAGAGTTGGGGTAGCGTTGATTGAGGAGAAGCTTGCCCAACATCGTTTGAGATGGTTTGGGCATATCCAGCGCAGGCCTCCAGAAGCGCCAGTGCATAGCGGACAGCTAAAGCGTGCCGATAATGTCAAGAGAGGTCGGGGTAGACCGAACTTGACATGAGAAGAGTCCATAAAGAGGGATCTGAAGGACTGGAGTATCAACAGAACTAGCCATGGACAGGGGTGCGTGGAAGCTTGCTATCCATGCGCCAGAACAATGAGTTGGTTGCGAGATCTTATGGGTTTCACCTATAGCCTACCCCCAACTTGTTTGGTACTAAAGACTTTGTTGTTGTTGTGGAACCTACAGTGACATCTCAACCCCTGCATTTTTCCTATTCCAAAGGACCCAAATTTTTATATGCTCCCAACTCCCATCAAAGAGATAAATTGGGTAAATCAAGGTCCCAAGTGTCCCAAATAAAAGAAAACCAAAGCCCAAACCAACAACTTCAAGATTGAAGTCCAAAGTATTATTATCTTATTACGTTATTTTATTTCCATAGTTCAAAGCATCTAAAACATGGATAGACAACCCTGGGAAATATGAACTCCAGAGGGTAATTTTATTACATTACTATTTCATCTTTTTTCATAGGCCAAAGCATTTGAAACTTGATAGGCTTTAAACTCTGGGAAACAGATAATCATAATAAGCAACCTACATCCAAATGACATGCTGATTTAAAAGTGTACCTTACGGAATAGTTCTTTCATTCCACCACCAGCAGAATTAGGATAATAAATCATTATTCTATGGTCATCGCCTGAATTAAAAACAAAAACAAACGAAATCAGTGGCATATAAGTATATAACTAGTCATTTCAAGTGAATATAACCTCATAATATGTGTATAATCAAGAGGCTAATAAATTGTAGTCCTATGGACAGCCCCAGAATAAAAACACAAAAATAAAGGAATCACATGGCATATAACTCTATAACTGAACTTGTTATAAGCAAATAATAACCTCATAATGTTTATTATAATAAAGAGATTGAATATATAGTTCTTTGTTCACTCTCAAAACTTCTTCTGGCATGCAGCAAAATCAGCACACTACTACACTAGTACCATTAAGAACTAATTCAGGACAAAGAGGCAAATATCAGTGTAGAGAATGAAATTGATTTGATAAATATTGAAACATTACCATTAGCAGGTTTCTCCACAAAGGGCTTAAGAAATCGCTTTCCATGGATCTCCACAAAATCTTCTTGCTCAATGAAATGGTCTAGCTCTTGGTATGGATACTCTCTATTGACAAGAGCATAATTCGGTACAGGAATTCCGTACTTCTCAAGATGCTTATGCATAAAAGTGATGGCAGTTAGGTCAGTTTTTCCACAGAAAAAGACACAAGAGTAAATAAAGAAACATGAATAATATTCAGCAAACTGTTAAAATTTTGTTACTGAATGAAAGGGGGTAACATGCAATATAACAGTGGCTATCAATATTTAGAATGCTATGGTATGTGATAACCATATAACATACAATATTTAGGCGTTAAAATGAAACATACAATATTTAGAATGCTATGGTATGGTCAGGTGAAACTGATTTAGGTCAAAACTCAACAGAAACAACTGTCACTATTCTTGACGCTTCAACACAAGCATGTTCAACATGTTCGCTAATAATATACTATTGCTGACTTTCAGATGAATATCTGACATATCACATCCACAGGGCACACAAACAAACGATAAGGCTTTGTTGTTGTTCTTCTTCTGTGTGTGTGTGTGTGTGTGTGTGTGGG
>LR738712.1:20191598-20214262 GCA_902687465.1 Secale cereale
GGGGGCTTCGCAACCAAAACAGAAATTTGATTCCAAGACTACCTATTGCTAGTACTCTGGTGAAATCCAGTAAGAGAAATGCACATGAATATGGTTGGCAACAATGATAATCTGCATGTTGTCAATGCTACTTGAATCCAGAAAATAGAGTTTTCATGTTGCTGACACATGGAGACAGCGAAGGTCAGAAGGCTCTTTATAGGACAATTGTGCAAACTGAAGATGAGGGTTTCCAAAAAGTTTATATCCTAAAGGAAATATAGCCATAAGTTGGAAAAAAATTGCAGTTATTTCCCAAACTATAGTAAATAGCTGATTTGATTACATGCAGAAAAATATCTCCATTGAACACAATGCATATGCAGAAAAATACATAAGTTGTGCTGGAGTGTATTTGATCACAGAATGAAGACTGTGATCTACTGTGTGCCAAAGAAGGTATTGAATGAATTCTCCAGCGGGAATAGTACCTCGTATACTTTTCTACGGTCATGAAGGAGGTATTGCGGCTCGAGTTCATTCACTACAAATGGTCTGGCAATCAAACAAAACAAAATTGGTGTTAGAGAATACAAGTTAACTGGAAGATATGAACAAACTAACCTCAAGAATATTAAACAGAGAAGGTAACTTCTGTCCACTTCAGTGATAAGGTTTTGCCATTTACAACGTGAGGTAGTACTTATTCAAGTTATATTTTCGTAACTTAGTAGCAAAAATATTGCAGTGATTTCACGAATAAGTGAAAGTCCCACTTTCTCATTGCTTTCTTTTGATCAACTCACATTCACTGAGCATGGTAATGACTGTTAATCTGCTCTCCCACAGGATCAATAATGTAATTGTTTGTTGTGTGTTTTCACTGACAGTGTCAAGATATATACAGAAATTTTCAAAAGACATTAGAAGCCACAACATTATTGAAGATTGAATAGCAAAACTTTGAACATAAGCCCTTCACTTAAGCATGTATGTGTGTATAAAGGTTAATCAGAACATAAGGATAAGAACTAGGAAATGAGCAAAATACCAAATAGTTTGAATATGCTCTACTCTTATGTTCCTAGTGCTAGATGTTCAAACCAGCATAAATGTTTGCGAGAACAACATTAAGTCAAGATACATTAAGAGTAACATGAGACACTAGCCTTCAGACACGTTTGTACCTTGAAACAAAGGTCTTTGACAAAACATGAAGATATGCCTGGACCTACAGAACAAGCGTAGAGAGAAAATCCAACCATACCTTCGTAAAGCTGCATAAGCCTGAGCTTTCTGAAGAGGAAACCCAGACGAACAGAAGGCAATCAAGCAGTCACATTTTGGCCAACTGAAAATCAAATGGTAGACAAGTGAGATGTTACTCATAAACATACAGGCGCACATGCATTACCTTTTATGGCCTTCAGTCAAAAGGTGTACTGAAGGAATATGGATAGATTCTACTAACAATGAACAATGATTAAGCTATCAATAACCTGAGTTCTCATTACATACATCTCAATAGGATCCTCGAGAATAACCTTATCTCCAAATATTATGATCTGCAAAATAGTTAAATGAAATGCAGAATGATAATTGGTCTGAAATCTGAAAGGCATATCACGACGGACGGATCAAAGCAAGAAATAATGAGTGAAGCATGTGCTGCTGCTTGAATTACACTAGTAAACGAAGCATAAAATCTGAGGAACAATTATTCCTACTGCTAGGCCAGGGCCAGCCTTGGAATAAACTAGGTGGGTAGTCAATGACGTGGTCCCCCCCTAGAAAGTTAGGAGATACTACCAATGTATCAAAATCAAATCAAATGAAGCAATATAACATGGCAGTAGACCAGATCTGACCAAAAGTTGAAATTCCCCTTGCATTCTAGGCATTATTTATTTGGCAGGGAATCCTGGGCCATATCCAGCCATCACCCCATCCGTAGCTTACAGTACGCCCGTGCTACCCATGAGTCAACATTTGGCGTATAAAAATCATCATATGAATGTCGAGCGCTCGACCACGAATATTCAGTTTTGTGGACGGCAGTTATTAAAGTAATTTCGCCAAGAAATCAGTCCACCACACAAGAATTATCACGTACAGTACTAGTATCGTTTTCTGTTCAGAATCTGTAGTGTTCAGGGGCCTGGTTGCCATAACCCGGAAACTCGGGGACAGGCCGCAAAAGCAGCCACCACATGGCATGACGGGGACCGCACGTATGTATACTATAATATTCAAACAAAAGATGCAGAATAAATTGGTATCCACAAAGATTCACGGATGTCTCGCCATAAGATATTTCGAAAATCTGAAAGAAAAAAAAGGGAAATCACATCACATGCGATTCTCCGCCGTCCACTCATCCGTGGCTGGCTGGCTAGCTTGCTTCAATCGCGGTACACTCGTTTCCACTTTTTTTTTTGGCAAATTGGTAGCACGGGGAGGGGAATGCGGGGGTGGGAGGAGGGGAATCACGCGTGCGTACCTCGAATTCTCCAAACGCGCGGAGCCGCTCCAGAATCTGCTCCATCGGGGAGCAGAACACCTGGGAAGGGCAGGTAAATCGGAAAGGCGGTCAGAACGAAAACTCTGGAGCCTCGCGTGGGAACATGGAGAACACGGAGCGGTTTTACGGCGGATCGGGGGGGTGAAACGCCCAAAAACGAACAGAGAGGAGAGATCCCGACCTTCTTCTCCATGACGCAGACGCCAATGGCGACCCTGTCGGCGGCCCCGGTGCCGCCCTCCGCCGCCATTGCCGCCGCGGCGTCGACGGCCTCCGTGCGTCCCGATCTGCCCGCGGGGCGTGCGTGCGCGCGCGCGAGTCCGGAGGGCTCCGCGGGGTCCGAGGCGGGGGTGGGGAGGCGTGCTCGCCGGGTCTGGGGTGTTCGGGGCTCGTCGCAGGCAGCGGTGGCGGCTTCGAGTCAGAGGGGGGCGGTCGGGCGGGGGCGGCTCGGCTCTTATCTATCGGTTGCGCCCACAGTGGGGTTGGGGTGGTGGTGGTGGTACCCGGCCGAATTGGGTAATTGGGTATTACTAGTAAACGTGCACGTGCAATGCACGTGTAGACTAACGGAAAAAATATTATTGTACATATTTTATATAAGGATTTCTTACTCAGCTTTCAAGCTATCACTAATGTGTACAAATGATTTTTAGTGCATCACCAAATAACAAATGACATTTATCCGAATTTGCTTTGCACCTGGAACTGGGTAAGAAAGCAGGAATATAATCATAGTGCAAGTATCCACAAATTTTGATTCAGGCTTGTTAGACATGACATAACATCAACACTAAGGGCTATGTTCTTTTGTGGTGGTTCACATTTTATATATATATATTCAGCTGCTGAAAATTAAAATAACAACAGTTATGGACATAGGGCCAATGTTTCATTTAGGATCTGAGCAGTGGGCAGAGAAACTATAACAATGAGGTAATCATCCTGAAAATATTGATCCTATAAATGAAGAAATATTGAGACAATGTACATGAAACATATGGACCCCCTTCTTGTTTTGAGGTACCACAATTCCCCGGACTCGGTGTGCTGCATTAAAATAGGGAGCATTGTCGAATTGTTGCAGAAAACTCTTGCATTCATTTCTTTCCACACATCCCAGGTGACAAGCAAGAGAAGCAAAGAAATAGCATTCCTCCTGTGACCATGGTAAAGAGCATAACTGCCCATCAGTTGTGGACCGTGCGGATGCCTCCCCAACTCACAATGTTCAACTCTAGTGTCTCAAGCCAATCCTTGGCGGCACTCCAAATTCTGAGGGAGTACCTACACTTGAAAAGAATGTGTGATGTCCTTGCAACTCCATTCATCGCCATCTTGAGAACATATTAAATAATGGTGACCTTGCAATAGAATCAAACAAAACATCACGTGTCTCCAAAATTACGCTATGAACTTGGTAGTGAACCACTACTTACCTACAGGAATTTTCAAGGTGTGGGTATAAATTGCAAGCTAAGTACTATCACTAACATATATAAGCCGCTAGATAGAATCAAGTGCAAACATGATGTTTAGGTAATTACATCCGTACTAATTTGGTGGAGAAAATCAAGCTCTCATGATCCCATTGGCATGTCAAATTTGCGTCAAAATTCAAACATAGTACAACTATCATTTTGAAAATGAAATCATAATATACAAAAAATACATTGATCCAATGGTAACTCAAATATGTAGCATCGCTTTAGTAGAAGAAAGAAAATTATAATGTCTAAAGCTTCTTCGGACACTGCAAGGCAGTTATAGCTTCTTCCTTAAGTAGCAAAAAGGGGCTACGTGCAATCCATTCTGAATAAGACTTACCACCTGAAGGAAAACCCGAACATGCCGATGGTATGACCATAAGTAAAATAAGGCAAGACATATGACTATCAAAATGATTAGAACAAAAAAAAGGAAAAAAGCAACTTGATTTACATGCTCATCCCCCTCCCGGTTCCTCTCACATATAACATTTCAAGAAAAAAAACACTATCTACACATAAAGCTCCCAAACCTGGCGGCTTCAGCCTCACCATCTGATGCATTTGCCATTCATCTCTCTCTAAAAGAAGAGGTAAACATAGCTGTAATATTTAATATCTTTGGGCTGTCCAGAACACTGCACAATTCGTACCTATGAATACATACATTACTGAATCCTTTGCGGGTTCATTTCTCTCCAAAATTTAAGATACCTTGTGAACATTCTCATCACATAAAGTGGAACCAATCACCTTTTTCTCTAAGCTGAATAAAGTTGATCTCTGCATAGACAATCTGTCCACTGCCAATAGCAACTTATGTGCACAAAATAGCTCTCCCTGAACCTGCCAAATCAGCAATTAACAATAGCAATGCAGGGGAACTCACAACACAATAGCTATTATAAAGCTATTAGGGAAACAGGAAGGCAACAAAAACTTGAAAAATAAAATGATTCCATCAATACCCTCTTCTCCTTACATGTGAATCCTGATTATAGCTGAAGCAGAAGAATATTGATACCTTGTCAGTCACATAAGACACAGCTAATTACTCGAGCTTCTAAATAAAGGATCAAAGGCCAATGCACGCCTTGATTAATATGAAATGCGCATATCCAAAACCAAACGTCAGAGCAAGGTTTTAAGAAATAAGATATCCGACTAAAACAATAACCAGGAAGGCAACAAACAAAAGAGATAAATAAAAACAGAATATGTCAAGTTGGCAGGTGTGTCCCTGACCATTACGAATAGAACACGTCTGCCCTGTCCGAAAAACAAATTCAGACCTGCGTCTATATGTTCAATTGTCATATATCTCCAGAGACGAACAAACAAAAATGAAGTGATTTGTTTTACCTTTTTTACTGTCAATTTGTCATGAAGGCGTCACTAATAAGTTAATCGATGATAGACGATAATCCTAGTAATATATATTAATGCATTATCAACTTGAATTTCTGCTACTCAGGTTAACAAGTAATCTAATAGCAGAGGGTAACACATATAAGAATGTTTACCTCCTCTCATGTCCTTGCCAACGCATTTGACATTTTGAAAATCTTCTTCCAGCCTCATTCGCCTTACTTCTGAAATAATCACCTCGAATCTGATCTGATCACCAATTGTAAAAAGAAAAGCATCATATTCCAAACAATTAATCCATCAAACTGTAATAAGCAGTATGTAGGAGACATGTGGTTGCCACAATCTTAGCATATATGGGGTCAGCGGTTGCGGAATCTGCGAGGAACAGGACAGGTTGGGTCATGCATAGGATGACGAGGTGTGTTGGCATGCAGGGCCGGCGGCAGAGCGGAGGAGCAGCGGCCAGCTAGCGGCAGGTGCATACGAGCAGCCAACGCTAGAGGGGCGAGTCGGCGTGTGTGGGGCGCCGTGGAGAGGGATTTTTCATGATGGGTGAAGAGGTGCAAAGGATTAGGGGATCACCGGTATCGTGTAAGTGCAATGCATGTGTCGTGCGAAGGATTAGGAGATGTATTACAAACTTCCTGGTGGAAATAAAGAGTAATGATAATTGGTAAGGATCAAGGAGATGTAGCGTGCATATGCGAAATGCACGTCTTAACTAACGCAACATGGTAATAGAGATTGTTAACTAAACACACCAAAACAGGATGTACAGTTCGCTAGTTTTTCAGCTTTACAACTCCAGGAAAACACAGACAAAATGCCAAAGAATCAGTCCAGAAGAACTCCATGTAGTTCGCATGTAGAATCCTAGGTTCTGCTTCTCAATCCTAATAAGCACCAAAAGATAAAATGAAATGATCATGTACCTTAGTCCTTATCACTATAGTTCACAAGGATGCATCATACCTTTTCCTGATGGCCATGCAACTGCAAAGAGAAAATTGTGAAAGATTCAAGTTGTGGCAAACTTCAGTTCAGCATTTCAAAGAAATGAATTATGTACGCCAAAATTCTCCTAGCTCAAAACAGGCAATCCCACATAGTTCGAACAATTTTTAGGGTGTTCCTTCATATTATGCATGGCTCCATGTCCATGATTTAAAACTGAATGATTGAAATGAGCATTTTTATGTCCATGACTGATGTAGTCATCTTTGTAGCATATGGCAAACACTTTTTGTATTCCTCTGCCTGCATATCATCACCACAAAGCGTAGCCCATTCACTTTGTCAAGCTCAAGTCTAAAAGTATACTGTGAAAACAAACTAAGAATTCAGAACAAATACCTTAATTATCTCATTCAAGTCTTTCCATGGATGGAACCAATGACTTTTATTTTACTTGCCCATCCACTTACAATGTTTCATGCATGCATCAGCAAAAGAAGTTTCAAAAATGCTCCTAACAGAAGCCTAAACATGCAACTCTATTGGTAGCAGTCAGCAGCACTGGAACCATTGTTTTGAACACGAAAGATTGAATTGACAAAATCAGATTGCTGCTTTGTGCTTCCTACTACCAACTGCAGCATATTTGGCACACAAGTTCTTACCCGAGTCAAATTCTGCACCGTTGGCTGGGAATTCCATCCTCGTACAACAACTACAACAGCTCCTTGGAGGCCATCTCGTGGGACAAAGTGGGATGCAGTGGAGGGGCACCGCGCAGCCGGCAAAGGATGCGCTGCTGGAGATCTTCCTGGCGGCATCGCCACCGGTGAGACGGGTGTAGATGGCGGGGACAGATGACGGAGATGCGCCGGTGTGTGTGTGGGGGGGGAGGGCGTGCGTGCCGGGCACCGACGCAAGGCCAGTCGTTGTGGGCGGAAGGATGGCGCCGGTGTGAGGTGCGACAAGGTGCTGCAGCGGACAACGTTGCGCAGAGGCGGCAGCGCGGGGCGGCGAGGCGACGACGCAGCGGAGGGCGGCAACCCATTCGTAGGAGAGGACGATGCTAGATGGGAGAGGCAGCGAGCGGTGGAGTGGTGGAGTGGTGGAGCGGCGTGCGCCGGCCGGCCGGCGGCTAGATGGGAGAGGCAGGGGAAGGGAAGATCTCGGGGGGCGGGAGAGGCTACATGTGTGGGTGCTCGGGGGGAGTTACGGCAAGGACGGAAAGGTACGTGGTTATTAGGGGAAGTGGGCACGATTAGTCTTTCGTAAGTGCACTTTCGTTAACGCTGGTTTTAGACCATTAGATCATGTGATTAACGGCTGAGATGATGATTTGGATCTGCCCTCTCGTTCTTTTATAGGGGTAGTAGATTCATGCTGTGGGCACCCCGTTGTATCCACACAAGGGCACTTATTCGTATTTGGGCTTCTTTTCTAAAAAGTTTTTGGGGTTTTCTTTTGCCTAATAAGTAGGGAAAAAATTTGTAATTATGACACACAACAGTGATTACAAGACGTACTATAATCACACACTACATTTGATGAGGAGTGGTGACGATACTCTAATTACGGAAGCTGAAGTCGATGACGGCGTTACCGTCTCCTTGTCAAGGGAAGGGCAACTGAATGATGGATTTGAAAACAACACAGTGAGCATGTTTCCGGCACGAGGAGGGGAGCCGACAATCCAAAGTCTCGTCACTTCATCTAGACGAGGGCACACTTCCGTCTGTGCTTCGGGTGGTGGGGCCACGGGCTGGTTTCTTCATTTTGCGTGTTGCAAGGTGATGTTGTAGCCTTGTTTGCGTCATGTGCATATTCTCAAGAAAAAAATGAATATCATTGTATTAAACTATTAAAGCAATTCAACTTTCAAAGAGATGTTCCGCACATTTTTTTTGGGGGGGGGGGGGTCATCATTTTCTTTATCCACAAAAATCTACAAGTACTTACCTAGTTTACCATCATGAAATATTCTCATGTCACAAATAAAAATATGAATTTTACTATATTAGTTTAAACAAAATATGAATACATAAACACTGGCTAGTACATGCCTAGGTAGCAAAATTTAGAGAAGTTTTATAGATGCCTACCAAAAACATTTGTCCAGTTATCATGAAAACATTAACAATAAATATACTTTTTGCCGAGTATCAATAATAAATGTTGAAGAAATATTTACTCTTGCATACCAGAGCGTTTTTTACACTACACTAGTATCTTACATTAAGCAACAGAGGAAGCATAATGTGATGTGAAGTCATTGTGCCGATGCAAAGCTGGTACGCATGCCACGCCTGACTCGGGTCAAAGATAATGTTGTGATGCCAAGCGTGCAACAACTAGGATGCCATCTAAGAAAACTTGATATTAACTTGCTCGAGCTAAGGAAGTTGCGTTTTTGTTTGACTATTTCAAGCTTGTGGCTTTAACTGGTTTAGGCCAAGTAGTTGAAGCAACCCTGATCTACGGTCTAGACTATCATAAGAAGAGACCACTGGTACTATAATAAGGCAACCATAGTATTCCTAACTAAGCGTGTTTGTTTGGACACGAAATAGAGGAAAAGACTAATCACAATCTAGTCAATCTGACTGGGGTACTCATCCTTAGCCAACCATTTGCTTACAATAAGGCAATCGTGGTATATATACTTTAGTTGACTAGATTAGTCTGACCAATCTTATTCACAACTCAGCATTCTTAGGGCTTGTTTGGGACTGCTTCGCTTCACTAAAATCAGCTTCACTCCATCAAATTCACTTTGGAGCAGTTTCATACAGAAGTTGTAGCACTACTGAAGAGAATGTTTGGCTTCCATGCAGCTTCAGCTTCAAGAATTGAAAATTTGGTGAAAATGATCTATTTGATTGGTTGAGGTGAGGAGAAACAAAGGGGTATCCACTTACTGGTAGCAGTGGTGGGTAATTTTCCCCCAACTCCGGCTTCTAGAGTTTTTTGAAGCACCCCCTGAAGAGCTTCATAAAAATCTGGGAGTTGTACCCCAGATTCTAATTTTTTTGCGGAGCGGCATATCGTGGAGTTACCCCGTTTGGCTTGTGTTTTCTGGAGCGGAGCCGAATTTTAAGGAGCAGAGCAGTCCCAAACAGGCTCTTAGCTAACGAGAGCGTAACCTATCAAAGCAACAATGCTTCTGAACCACTAGAGAGAGATAAAAACATCGAGCCTAGCAAAAAAATGGGAAATTTTGTGAACAAGGTTTGGGGAGAACATAAAAGAGAAAAATGTAGGTAATCTATTTAATTCACACCGTAAAATTTAGTCAAAACAGTTAACATGTGAACATTTTATCTTTTCTTTTGAAAGTTTGTATTGTATGGATTAAATGGATTCTGTATGGCCGTTCATGAACAAAGGAACCAACACAAATATGAGCAATAAATGAGTAACCCTATAGGTAAGCTGCTTTGCCTTTAAAACTTTTACCTCGGGTGCATATTTTTCTATATCTTCATTTTTAATAATACATCTTTAAAATGTCAATATCCTAAACTTTTTATTTCTTTTTTAACCTTTGAATAGAATACTTTACGTTAAAACCTAGGCTTAGGTAACTATATCGAACTTGCAATGCACACATATTATGTCGTAATATTTGTTCAACACTGTGTATGCTTATCTTTTGTTTTTAATTAGTTAATAAGAGAAAATATAAAATACACATATTTTTTATAAGAAGAGAGATAACCTCGATCTCTGCATTGATTGATATGCGTTACCATATTTTAACAAAAAATATAGCAATACCAAACAAACCAGCTCAAAGAAATTATTACCAAATCATTAATTGAAAGAATCAAGAGAACTTTTGAAGTTTTGAGCTAAAGATGGATCAAGGAAACTTTTGAGTTTTTATTCGAGAATTATATTGTGATAAGTGAACATTTAATTAATTTATTGCTAAAGCAATCTTGCATTTTATTTGTGCTTATTAAAAAGGCTAGCAATTTTGTGGTCATATTTAAAGATAATAGGTACTAAGTGATACGTCCAAAATGTATCTATAATTTCTGCTTGCTCCATGCCACTTTTGGGTGATATTGCTATGATATTCATACACTTCCATACACTTTTGATCATATTTGGACTAACTTACTAATCCAGTGCACCCCAGTGCCAGTTTCTGTTTTCGGCTGTTTTTGTATTTCAGGTTTTCACGTTTCGAGAACTGCCCAGAAAAATCCAGAAAAAATATATAAAAAATCAGCGTATCGGAAACAACACTGCGTCCGAAGGGCAGCCTGGGGGGGCCACAGGGGCTCCAGGCGCCCTGTGGGCGCGCCCCCCCCTGGGCCGCGCTGGGGGGGCGCCTCGGCCCCCCGAGAGCCCCCCGGTGCCCTACTTTGGCATATATTTAAAGGGTTCCCCGTAACCCTCGAAACAGGACTTCTTTTCGCGATCCCATCTCTGTTCCGCCGCCGCCGCCGCTTCCAAGATCGGGAGCACCAGGAGAACTCTTCCCGGCAACCTGCCGGAGGGGAGGATCACCACCGGGAGCTTCTCCACCACCATGGACGCCTCCCGGATGACTCGTGAGTAGTCTCCCTTGGACCATGAGTCCATGACCAGTAGCTATGTGATGTCCTCCTCCCGTTCTTGTGCTTCACTAATTAGTCCTCGTGAGCTGCCCTACATGATCGAGGCACCTATGTAATCCTTATGATGTTGCTATGTTGAGTTTGCTGGGATCCGATGGATTATGAGATTATGTTCAGATTGATCTTGAGTAATATATTTGATTCACCTCTTTTATATTTTAGTTCATAAGTAATTCTTGCATGTTCTCCGTTGTTATTTATTGCTTTGGCCGAGTAATAGGTAGTGACTCCAAGAGGGAACATTATGCTCGATTGTGGGTTCATGCCCCTCGATGACTAGCTTGAGTGACAGAAACATGAGTCTAGGGGATGTGATGTTGCCACAAGGGGGAAAACAACGGTGCTTGTGCCCGCGGGTGCAAGGATTGTTTACTTTACGCAAAGTTCTTTTAATGCAGTTGTCTGTTGCATTGAGTTTACACTATGGGTGGGACTCGCAACTTAATACCAGCGAGATGTTCTGGATAGATATCTCAAGGTGGATGATTAGTAGTAGATATTGATGGATTTCGGTCTACTTACTTTGGCGTACCGCCCATGCTTTGAACCTCAACCTTTCTTGCAATGTAATCAGCATTTGTATGCGCTCGTGGGTCCTGTCAATTGCCCAGCTGTAATTTGTTTACCTCACATAGCTGTTTTATCGTCTTTTGGGAGAGAGACATCATTAGTGAACATCATGAGACTTCGGTCCATATTACTATCATTGATCACATACACTATTTACTTTTCGCTATTTTACTTACTATTGCAAAACACTATCTATCACTACTATCATATTGCTTTTAACCCTTTGTGAACTGCAAGGCCGGAGAGATTGACAACCTCTCTGTACTCGTTGGGAGCAAAGTTATTTGTATTTGTGTGCAGGTCCACGTTGATTGCTAATTGCGCCGTTAGCAGTTGACACCTACCTGTTGAACCTAGGAGTCTCTGGGGATTCGATCCTTGGCATCTTTGCTAAGGGAAAACACTTCTACTTACTGCATCTTACACCTTCCACTTGGGGTAATCCAACGAGGGGTTCGAGGCCCATCAAGGAGTATTTTCTGACGCCGTTGCCGGGGACTCCACTCTTCAGGATAGGGGAGTTGCATGCTATCTTTTACCTTTGCTTTTTAGTCTTGTTAGTTTACCTTTCATTTTTGCTTTAGTTCCTTTTATCGAAAATCACAAAAATAGTTAACTTGCTTGCTTGCTACTATGGGTTCCACCGAGAACACCAAGTTGTGTGACTTCACTAGTCACAACAACGATGACTTTATCAGCACACCTATCACTACACCTGCCACTTCAGCACCTTCATATGAAATTAAACCTGCTTTACTTAACTTAGTCATGAGAGAACAATTCTCCGGTGCTGGAGATGATGCTGCTTTACACTTGAACAACTTTGTAGAACTTTGTGATATGCAAAAGTACCAAGAAATAGATGGTAATATTGTTAAGCTTAAGCTTTTTCCTTTCTCTTTGAGAGGAGGAGCTAAAATTTGGTTTCAGTCTTTGCCTAGGAATAGCATAGATTCATGGGACAAGTGCAAAGATGCTTTTATCGGAAAATACTATCCACCTGCTAAAATTATCCAACTTAGAAGTAACATCATGAATTTTAAACAATTGGATAATGAACACGTTGCCCAAGCTTGGGAACGTATGAAATCTCTTATCAAAAACTGCCCTACTCACGGTTTGACTACTTGGATGGTTATCCAAACTTTTTATGCAGGCTTGAACTTTACCTCGCGGAACTTGTTAGACTCGGCCGCGGGAGGAACCTTTATGTCAACTACACTTGGTGCTGCCACAAAGCTTCTCGATGAGATGATGACCAACTATTCCCAATGGCACACCGAACGCGCTCCAACAGGTAGGAAGGTAAACTCTGTCGAGGAGATTTCCTCCCTCAATGAAAAAGTTGACTTGATCATGTCTCTACTTTCGAAGCAATCTAATGTTGATCCTCATGATGTTCCTTTAAATTCCTTGATTGCTCAAGAACAAGTAGATGTGAACTTTATCTCTAGAAACAATTTCAACAACAATGCTTATATGAGTAACTTTGGTAACAATTCTAGACCGTTCCCCTCTAACTCTTATGGGAACAACAATGCTTATCCTAGTACCAAGAACTTCAATACTGAACTAGAGACTATGCTTAGAGATTTCATCACTACCCAAAAAGCCTTTAATAAGAATGTAGAAGAGAAACTACATAAACTAGATGATCTTTCTTTTAAGGTAGACCATTTAGCCAATGAGTTAAAATTGCTAAAAATTGAAACTTCTTCACTTAAGGAGAAGGAAGTCATCCCTATTAATGCTACTCAAGTACAAATTAATGAAAATATTATGATGATGGCTAAGCTAAAAGAAAGATGGGCTAGAGAAAGGGAGGAAGAGGAAAGAATTAAGAGCCTTCCTACCCACCACACTGTTGCTACTATCCAAGTTATTGAGGATGTTCACACTCTTAGCACCCAATGTACTCCTGGTCCCAATGGACCTATTAATGGTGATGCTATTGAAACTACCAAACAGGTGAGCCTTAAGGACACCACTACCACTTTACTTGATGCTCGTGACCTTGATTTTGATAATTGCACTCTTACAGAAGTTATTGATTTCCTTCACAAGATGTCTAGAGATCCCCGCACTAGCACGCTTAACCTTGCCTTCACAGAGCATATCACTAATGCTCTCATCAAAGCTAGGGAGGAGAAACTTAGAATAGAAGCCTCCATACCTAGAAAGCTAGAAGATGGTTGGGATCCTATGATAAAAATTAATTTGAATGACTTCTCTTGTTATGCATTATGTGATGTTGGTGCTAGTACCTCTGTTATGCCCAAAAGGATATATGATATGCTTAAATTGAAACCTTATGATTCTTGTTCTTTTGGTGTTCGTCTCGTTGATTCTTCCATAAAGAAACCTTTGGGGAGGATCGACGATGTTCTTATTGTTGTCAATGATAATTATGTACCCGTTGATTTCACTATTATGGATATTGAATGTGATCCTTCATGTCCAATAATTTTGGGACGTCCCAACGGTGCTGTCATTGACATGAAAGAGGGTAATATAAAATTTCAGTTTCCTCTCAAGAAAGGGATGGAACACTTCCCTCGTAAGAAGGTCAAGTTACCTTTTGAGTCCGTTGTACGGGCCAGCTATTCTTTTACTCTTGATAAAACTTGATCTTTGCATTATGCCTAGCTTAAAGGCATAAAAGAAAGCGCTTTTGGGAGGCAGCCCACATGAATAAGTTTTTTGCTTTTTTTGTGTCTTGATGTTGTTTACTGCTGTAGCATCATCATTGTATCTTTGCTTTTCATATTTGTGCCAAGTATAGCCTCTGATTGCTAGAAAGTTCAAAATTTGTGAGGTGCTGTCCAGGAAACAGATTCTGTCCTTGGATAGAAAAATTCGTATAAAATCACCAGATCATCTTTTTGGTCTGAATTTTTTCGACAGCGTTCTCTATATAATTGTCTTTCGTGCGTCACTTCTGAGTTTTTTGATTTGAGTTGCAGAAGTATCCCGAACAGGTCAATTACTGCCTGCTGTTCTGTTTTTCACAGATTCTGTCCTGTTTTGCCTTACCTTCACTTTGCAAATTAAGAACTTGTTTTTTCTTTGCAAAAACCTTTTGGCAATCTTGAGAAACAGTAGAACTTCAAGAATATCGTTATTTCCAGCAAGGTATAATTATTTTATTAAGGGTACTAACCTCGTTAATCAGATTATGATGAGTTGTGTATGAAGAGAGTTTTCAAGTGTGCGAGGGAAGATGATAAAAAGATTTAGGAGTGTCAAGCGCTCAAGCTTGGGGATGCCCCCGTGCACCCCCAAGAAATATTCAAGGAGACTCAAGCGTCTAAGCTTGGGGATGCCCCCCGTGCATCCCCTTCTCCATCAACATTATCAGTTCGTCTTTCGTTTCGCTATATTTTTATCACTTCATGTGTTATGTGCTATGCTTGGAGCGTCTTGCTTTTAGTTTTCTTTTTAGTTTTTCATAACGAGTCGGAACCCAGCATTCCTTTATGTGGGAGAGAAACACGCTCCACCTCTACCTAGAACATTACATAGAATTTTCATGTCTATCTATGCTGTGTGTGTTCTTTGTCTTTTAATAGCTACTATCGTGCTTTGCTCTTAGTATTCATGCTTATCTTTTTAAGAGCTTTTATTTAGTTGGTTGCTTGAACTCTCTTTAATTACCATGCTCACCTTATTAAGAGAGTTTGCTTCCGTTGCATTGGTTAATGTGTCTATGGTAAAGATGCTACTTTCATGATGGTGCTTAGTAGTTCGGGTTTTCTTATGGTTAACCTCAAATAGCTGGGGGATTTCCCAATGTGTCATTGGAGTACCAACTTGGTTTGTTTGCCTATGATGTGGTATGGTTTATTAATATCTTCCTTCGAGAATTTATTTTGATTGACTTGGCGTATGCTCACGCATATTCAAGACCGTAAAGAAAGTCTGTCAAGCCTTGATGATCTTTTGTTTCTAAGTAGCGATATAACTAACATGCCTGATTCAATATTGCTTTGTCGCTCTGCATGATTATGACCGTCATTGCTCTCTTAGTTGGTTGCTCCCAGTCTTTTGCTAACCTACACCTGCACTAAGCAAATTAAACCATGCAATACATAGCTCATGGGAAAGTAGCCAAAAAACTATTGTGGTAAAGAATATGTTGCCTATGTATCTTATTTCTTATGAGTTGCTTGCTGAGCGGTAACCATGTTTCTGGGGACGCCATCAACTGTCACACTTTTGTTGAATATCATGTGAGTTGCTATGCATGTTCGTCTTGTCTGAAGTAAGGGTGGTTTACCGTGGGTTGAATTAATATGCATATTGTTAGAGAAGAACATTGGGCCGCCAACCAAAGCCATGCATCATGGTGGAAGTTTTAGCTTGGACCTTAATCCTCAATCTCTCATGAGAATATGCTTATGCATTAAAGAGGAGTCCATCATCTATTTTCTATGTTGTCCCGGTATGGATGTCCTCAAGTTGAGATTTATCAAAAACGAGAAATCAAATGCGATCTATCTCCTTGGACCTTTGTACAGGTGGCATAGAGGTACCCCTTTGTGACACTTGGTTAAAACATATGCAATGCAATGATAACCCATGGGGATCCGAGCTAATTAGGACAAGGAGCGAGCACTATTGGTATTCGATGCATTAGGCTTGCAACTTATAAGATGTTTTATGCATGACACATATGAAGTACTACTACCGTTGACACAATTGCTTCCATGTTTCAAAATAAAAAGCTCTAGCACTTCAAGCACCAACTACTGAGAGCAAGATTGTCATTCTGAGTGTAATGTGCATTGTCCCAAAGTAGCATTGTCTTTTGCATGATTGTGATATCGTTTATTCTGAAATAATTGTATCTAGTCATCACTTAAACCTTGAAGGTGCCCCTGCACTTATGTTTTGCATCACTAAAGGGGGCAAGCTAGATATCACTTTATCATATTTGCACATCATGTTCATTGCAAATCTTTTTGATGTTTCAGTTTCATGTTGTAAAACTTTCAGTCATTTGTGATTTTCTCTTGAGACAACTTAATTACTATAGAATCATTGTCTCAGTAAGCTTTTGTCATATGACTATGAGAAAGTCCTATATGGTTAATAGCATGTCACCACAGAAATTATTCTTGTTATCATTTACCTACTCGAGGACGAGCAGGAATTAAGCTTGGGGATGTTGATACGTCCAAAACGTATCTATAATTTCTGCTTGCTCCATGCCACTTTTGGTTGATATTGCTATGATATTCATACACTTCCATACACTTTTGATCATATTTGGACTAACTTACTAATCCAGTGCACCCCAGTGCCAGTTTCTGTTTTCGGCTGTTTTTGTATTTCAGGTTTTCACGTTTCGAGAACTGCCCAGAAAAATCCAGAAAAAATATATAAAAAATCAGCGTATCGGAAACAACACTGCGTCCGAAGGGCAGCCTGGGGGGGCACAGGGGCTCCAGGCGCCCTGTGGGCGCCCCCCCCCTGGGCCGCGCCGGGGGGGCACCTCGGCCCCCCGAGAGCCCCCGGTGCCCTACTTTGGCATATATTTAAAGGGTTCCCCGTAACCCTCGAAACAGGACTTCTTTTCGCGATCCCATCTCTGTTCCGCCGCCGCCGCCGCTTCCAAGATCGGGAGCACCAGGAGAACTCTTCCCGGCACCCTGCCGGAGGGGAGGATCACCACCGGGAGCTTCTCCACCACCATGGACGCCTCGCGGATGACTCGTGAGTAGTCTCCCTTGTACCATGAGTCCATGACCAGTAGCTATGTGATGTTCTCCTCCCGTTCTTGTGCTTCACTAATTAGTCCTCGTGAGCTGCCCTACATGATCGAGGCACCTATGTAATCCTTATGCTGTTGCTATGTTGAGTTTGCTGGGATCCGATGGATTATGAGATTATGTTCAGATTGATCTTGAGTAATATATTTGATTCACCTCTTTTATATTTTAGTTCATAAGTAATTCTTGCATGTTCTCCGTTGTTATTTATTGCTTTGGCCGAGTAATAGGTAGTGACTCCAAGAGGGAACGTTATGCTCGATTGTGGGTTCATGCCCCTCGATGACTAGCTTGAGTGACAGAAACATGAGTCTAGGGGATGTGATGTTGCCACAAGGGGGAAAACAACGGTGCTTGTGCCCGCGGGTGCAAGGATTGTTTACTTTATGCAAAGTTCTTTTAATGCAGTTGTCTGTTGCATTGAGTTTACACTATGGGTGGGACTCGCAACTTAATACCAGCGAGATGTTCTGGATAGATATCTCAAGGTGGATGATTAGTAGTAGATATTGATGGATTTCGGTCTACTTACTTTGGCGTACCTCCCATGCTTTGAACCTCAACCTTTCTTGCAATGTAGTCAGCATTGGTTTGCGCACATGGTCCTGTCAATTGCCCAGCTGTAATTCGTTTACCTCACATAGCTGTTTTATCGTCTTTTGGGAGAGAGACATCACTAGTGAACATCATGAGACTCCGGTCCATATTACCATCATTGATCACATCCGCTATTTACTTTTCCGTTATTTACTTACTATTGCAATTATACCTATCACTATTATCACTTGCGTTTGATCCTTTGTAAACTACAAGGCCGGAGGGATTGACAACCTCTCTGTACTCGTTGGGAGCAAAGTTATTTGTATCTGTGTGCAGGTCCACGTTGATTGCTAATATCCGGCGCCGTTAGCAGTTGACACCTTCTTGTTGAAACTGGGAGTCTCTGGGAAATCGATCCTTGGTATTACCAAGGGAAAACTTCTGCTACACTGCATCTCAAACCTTCCACTTGGGGTAACCAACGAGGGGTGAGAAGCCACCTAGCAACACAATAAACTGGCACTGACTACCATCCAAGCCACCCTGGAGAAGCTATCTGTCCTACCTGTGCATCTGGTTGAGGTGAAGAAGTCTGCTGCATGAGCTGGCTCTCTTATGGCGCTGACCCGGGCCAAAGCATGGGTCCCTGATTTTGACCCGGCTGAAGCCATGAACGGCTATCCCAGCAATAAATAGGACGGGTCAGCCTTCTCTGCTGAAGATCTCCGTGCTTTGACTAAGGATATGCGCCCTCTCGCCAGTAAGCTTGCCGATGAAGCAGATTTGACAAGGTATCATCCGGCCTATGATATAGAAAATTCGCGGGTGGAGCGGCTGATACGTCCAAAACGTATCTATAATTTCTGCTTGCTCCATGCCTCTTTTGGGTGATATTGCTATGATATTTATACACTTCCATACACTTTTGATCATATTTGGACTAACCTATTAACTCAGTGCACCCCAGTGCCAGTTTCTGTTTTCGGCTGTTTTTGTATTTCAGGTTTTCACATTACGAGAACTGCCAGGAAAAATCCAGAAAAATTATATAAAAAATCAGCGTTCCAGAAACTACCGTGCGCCCGAAGGACAGCCGGGGGGGGGGGGGTACCAGGGCTCCAGGCGCCCTGGCGGCGCGCCCCCCTGGGCCGCGCCGGGGGGGCGCCTGGGCCCCCCGAGGCTCCCCCGATACCCCCCTTTGGCATATATTTAAAGCGTCTCGAGAAACCCTCGAAACAGGAACTCTTTTTCGCGATCTCATCTCTGTTCCGCCGCCGCCGCCGCTTCCAAGATCGGGAGCACCAGGAGAACTCTTCCCGGCACCCTGCCGGAGGGGAGGATCACCACCGGGAGCCTCTCCACCACCATGGACGCCTCCCGGATGAGTTGTGAGTAGTCTCCCTTGGACCATGAGTCCATGACCAGTAGCTATGTGATGTTCTCCTCCCGTTCTTATGCTTCACTAATTAGTCCTCGTGAGCTGCCCTACATGATCGAGGCACATATGTAATCCTTATGCTGTTGCTATGATGAGTTTGCTGGGATCCGATGGATTATGAGATTATGTTCAGATTGTGCTTGAGTAATATATTTGATCTACCTCTTTTATATTTATGTTCGTAAGTAATTCTTGCATGTTCTCCGTTGTTATTTATTGCTTTGGCCAAGTAATAGGTAGTGACTCCAAGAGGGAACATTATGCTTGATTGTGGGTTCATGCCCCTCGATGACTAGCTTGAGTGACAGAAACATGAGTCTAGGGGATGTGATGTTGCCACAAGGGGGAAAACAACGGTGCTTGTGCCCGCGGGTGCAAGGATTGTTTACTTTACGCAAAGTTCTTTTAATGCAGTTGTCTGTTGCATTGAGTTTACACTATGGGTGGGACTCGCAACTTAATACCAGCGAGATGTTCTGGATAGATATCTCAAGGTGGATGATTAGTAGTAGATATTGATGGATTTCGGTCTACTTACTTTGGCGTACCGCCCATGCTTTGAACCTCAACCTTTCTTGCAATGTAATCAGCATTTGTATGCGCTCGTGGGTCCTGTCAATTGCCCAGCTGTAATTTGTTTACCTCACATAGTTGTTTTATCGTCTTTTGGGAGAGAGACATCACTAGTGAACATCATGAGACTCCGGTCCATATTACTATCATTGAGCACATACACTATTTACTTTTCGCTATTTTACTTACTATTGCAAAACACTATCTATCACTACTATCATATTGCTTTTAACCCTTTGTGAACTGTAAGGCCGGAGAGATTGACAACCTCTCTGTACTCGTTGGGAGCAAAGTTATTTGTATCTGTGTGCAGGTCCACGTTGATTGCTAATTGCGTCGTTAGCAGTTGACACCTACCTGTTGAACCTAGGAGTCTCTGGGGATTCGATCCTTGGCATCTTTGCTAAGGGAAAACACTTCTACTTACTGCATCTTACACCTTCCACTTGGGGTAATCCAACGAGGGGTTCGAGGCCCATCACTAAGATATATAGAAATTGCACACCTCTGTAGAGCATTATAAATAGACATACATGGCTATAGAATTAACAATGTGGCACTAATTATGATGAGGATCCCACGTCCTTTTCGCATGTGGTTAGGATGATATGCACTCGTTATTTGTCATAAAGCACCATGACTAATTCCGCTGGTTGCACCATGACAAACTTAATGTTCGATGACATTGGAACATCATTGCATACTTGTGTTTTCCATTAACTTTTTTGGTGAAGTGCTACCTCCCTGCACCAGACAAGGGCATCTGCAATGCCATACCTCAAATCAGTTAAGGGCGTCTCTAACGGCGTATCTCAAACCATACACATCTTTATCAGAAAAAAGATCATACACATCAAACATCCGTAGACGGACACGGATATGGGAGTCGACCATGCAACTCGGCACATCGAATAAAACCGGGCAAGACATTATTATCACTAATACAGGAAATTTATTTTATTTTACATGGCAAAAATTACCTTAGTCTAAATCTTGGTTGACCGTGGGCACGTCGGTGTGCCAAGCCCTGCTCTTCGTCGGACGCGGGCACGTCCATGTCCAACTTCCTACTCTTCGCTTTTATCTGATCATGACGTTTAGGGGCAATCGCGGGATAGCATTTGAGATGCTCTAGCCTGAAGAACATCGAAATGTGATCTTTAGGGTCCCCTAGCAATTCAACCCAGACCATACGAGATAGTAGTATTGTACTACTCCCTCCGTCCGGAAATACTCGTCATCAAAATAAATAAAAGGAGATGTATCTAGATGTATTTTAGTTCTAGATACACCCATTTTTGTTCATTTTGATGACAAGTATTTTGGGACGGAGGGAATACATTATTGGACGGCAAGGAGGGGGGCACGTGAAGGCAAGATTCAGGAATCCGACCCTAGTCTATGGCCATGTAACATCATTGCACCAAGACAAATTAGTCATAAAGCACCATGACTAATTTCATGGGTTGCACCAAGACAAATTTAATGTTCAATGACATTGGAACATCATTGCATACTTGTGTTTTCCATCAACTTTTTTGGTGAAGTGCTACCTCGCTGCACCAGACAAGGGCATCTGCAATGCCATACATCAAATCAGTTAAGGGCGTCTCTGACGGCGTATCTCAGATCATACACATCTTTATCGGAAAAAAAATCATACACATTAAACATCCGTAGACGGACACGGATATGGGAGTCGACCATGCAACTCGGCACGTCGAATAAAACCGGGCAAGACATTATTATCACTAATACAGGAAATTTATTTTATTTTACATAGCAAAAATTACCTTAGTCCAAATCTTGGTCGACCGTGGGCACGACGGTGTGCCACGCCCTGCTCTTCGTCGGACGCGGGCACGTCCATGTCCAACTTCCTACTCTTCGTTTTTATTTGAACATAACGTCTAGGGACAATCACGGTCGACCAAGCATCAAGGGTCCTCACCGGAATGTGATCTTTGGGGTCCCCTAGCAATTCAGCCCAGACCAAACGAGATAATAATAACATTATTGGACGGCAAGGAGGGGGCCACGTGAAGGCAAGATTCAGGAATCCGACCCTAGTCTATGGCCATGTGGACCCTGAGACTCTGTCCCACCCAGAAGCGGCTGCACCGTCGCCTCCGACGTTGGCATCGCACGCTCGTCCCTCTGGTAATCCACTATGGTTGTTCACTCGTGATTAAAGCTGGGAAAACACCATCATGTGCCTGCCATATGCGGTGCTTCTACAAACCCCAAGTTGTGCTCCCCCGACGCCAAACTTATCCATCCATCCGATCCGATAAGTGTGTTCTGGGCTGTACTTGTACATCTGCGCATGGCGACGCTGATGTGATCTGATGTGACGCTGGCAGTGGCCGCGTGCGGCGAGGTGGGCTCCTGCGTTTGGCTCCTCCGGCGCGTCCGCGTCTGCTCGGCCGGCAGAAAGGAACGTTGAAATGCCTTAACAGAAATTGGCAGCAAGGAATGTGTTGTTAACGAAACCACCCAAAAGACCAAAGCTGTGACAACATATGGTATTGCTGAGAATTGTCACGCATCTATGCTCACTTAGTACAAAGTTGAGTCATTCATTATTGAGACGGATGGAGTATGATTTAGAACTGCAGTGGAAACAAAGTAGGTAATTCAAAGATTGTTGCTTAGCATGGAAGGAAACATATGCAGCAGCATAGCTGGCGACAATACTTTAATTACGCAAGCTGGAATCAACGGCAGCGGTACCGCCTCCTCATCAAAGGAAGGGGGGGTGGCATCGACATTGAGATCACCGATCGATGGATCTGGAAGCAACACGATTCACATGTTTTCCGTGAGTGGGGGGTGGGG